>CM077574.1:2400000-3600000 GCA_039657325.1 Stephania cephalantha
ATTGTGTGCAACTCAAGAGAAAATAATTGCAAAATGGCCCCTTGTGATTTTCTTTGAGAAAAAATAAAATAAAATAATGGTACAATGACAATCCAAAGTCACGTTGGACGACGCCGCGTGCGGGCACACGTAAAAATTGATGTGACTTTGGGATGTGCGCGTATATTTCTCGGTGCGTAACACTCGAGAGTCAAGGTGTGTATCTCGAGACATACACGGACAGCTTTCAAAGCTAATGTGACTTGGGGGTGTCAAGTCAGTAATGTTAAAGTAGCATCGGCTATCGGAGAGCATGGGTTGGGTGTGAATACGCGTTCGACAAAATAGATATTGAAACAAAAAATCAACTTCGATGTAAATATGTATTTTTAATGTTGAGCTGATGCAACGTCAGAAAACAACAAAGTTTTTAAAATGAAAAGTGCTATTGACTATTGGAAAACACTTCTTAACTTTAATGTGTATGCAAACCACTTGAGATAGACATTCTCTTCATGTTGTTGATGCGATATCAATTCACACCTGCAATCCACATTTACTATTAAAAATGGTATGAGACTTGATTTTGGAGAATGCAGTGGCGTCACGCTCCTGCTCAAGCAACTTCCACACGCCTTAAGATGCGTGCGCTCTAGTGAATCAAGGGCTGTCGAGGAGGTGCGTGTGTCATGGGTGTAGCATTTTCCTTAGATTTTACTGAAATGGGTACAAAAATAACTGATTTTTTGAGGAAAAAACAAAAGAATCTTTTGAAAGCTAGGGCTAATTAATTATTTGCCACTAAAGTGAGGGTTGTATAAGAAAATGAAGAACACATATTATACAGCTGTTGCTCATTCTCATTAAGTGGGGCTGCCCACTTAATAAGACAGCTTAACTGCATCTTTGTCCAACATCTCTCGTTATCTTAACATGCTATAAACAATAATTTATACACCGAGTCATTAGATATTATATGATGTTTTATTGTATTCATAACCATGTAAATGGTGGTGGGGTCTCTTTATCAAAACAAAATTGCTTAAACATACTTATATTGTTCCAAAACATAGAAATAATTTAAACCCTTTATATATAGGAAAATGTTAGAATGACATCCTAAGTGATACCCCTGTGACGTTGTGTGGGGCCCACATTCATGGGAATGTCGTCTGCACTTCGAGATACACATCACGCGTGTTCTGCACCAAGAATTATTTTGCACATACTCATTTTTCCATGAAGCTCACATCACAGGGGTAGTGTTACTTAGAGTGTCATTTGATGTGTCATTTGAAATGTCATTCTATCATTTTCTTTACATATAACTAAAATAATTAACAAACAAACAAATAATGACATAGCCTCAATCCCAAAATTAATTGCGGTCGGCTACATAGATCAAACTCTTTAATTGCACTCGATTTAGTGCAATTGATGGCGTGTTTTCCAAATACAACTTGACTAAAATAAATAACAAAAAATATGAAACATGAATATGTTGGGCTTAATGAATTCAAACATATATTGTGACCCCTTTTTTTTACAATAATTGACTGAATAGCTGTTTTTACTTTTTACATTAGAAAATAAAAAAAAAAATCATAGCTATTAGCCTATTGAGTTGAGCCAAGCCGAACCAAAAAGCAGTCCTTCTCTTTGGCCATCTTTTCTCTCAAACTAACGTGTACAGTAAGTTACACCAAATGGAGACTACTGTCCCCTCTGATGCATATTTTTAGTGTGTCCACTCCAACCTACACCTCACTCAACCCTCTCTTATCTTCTCCAATAATCACATTTTACTAGACCTTATACACAACATTAAAGTTCGATTTGAAGGGCTTGGTTTGCATTTCTTTAAGTAATAATTCAAAGGGGATCACCATTTTTAACACTTATTCTATGAGATGTATCCGATATACTATAATTCGTCACAACCGAACCCAAAATTCATCTTCCCGTCAAACTTTTTCACATTGAATTTCAACAAGTCCATAGGCTTTAACAGCTCTAATTACTTCACATTAATGGTCTAATCAAACTCAGATCTCTTGCCACAAAACTATCCAAAAAAACATAAAGGAAAATAATTTAATGACCCGTTTTAATACACAAAAATTGGATATCCCATTGTTGTTGTCTATTGATTTGCGCATCGTTTGCGCACGTACGTAGAGATATCAAAGATTCCAAAGTACTTGGTTCCCAAATTGTGCTCTTCAAAGTCCTATCAAATTGGGCTGATGGAGACATTTACTTGAACAGTAGCAAAGAAAATGCTGCAAAGCATTCTTTGAAGATGAGTAGCATACATCAATGTCACAATGATATTTTAGACTGCACAGACTGCTGGTCTAAATGAAGACAACAAATATAGGAACATTGACTAACGCACAACTAAGATCACCTAAATCAGTCAACAGTGCTGAAACAAATACTCAAGACAGACAAGTAATTAAAGGTTTCTTAAGGGAAGCTGGGGAGAAGAGTTCCATTGAGTTCATGCAAATTAAACCCTAACGCCGCGACCTCATGTACGTAAAACGGTCCATAATCCCAACCTCATCAGCAAAACCTAACAAGAAAATGTTCATGCCAAATGGAATAAAAGGAGAAATAAGTGAAGGGTTTTTCATAATCCTGCAGACTTGCCAAACTACATTGAGAACACAAACACACCTGGTTTATCATAGAGCTTCAAAACCGGGGGTTAATTGTTGTTCCTGCCCTGCGCTGCAAGCTTTGTGCCAACCTGCTCATCTGACAATGGCAAGTAGTATATTCGAGGCGCGGCTTTGGTTTTCCTGAAGAGGTCATCAAGGGTGACAATGGGCGGGTCTGGTTTCTTGGTGAGTGGAGGTGGGGGTGGAAGATTAAGCCTGTCCTTCGCCGAGGTTTGGTTGGGCTTTTGTTTTGGCGATGGAAGCGGAGGTGCAGGAGGGAGTGGCTGCTTGGGAACTTGTTGTCGAGACGCAGGTTGGGATTGAGAGGGCGGCTGAGTTGGGTGAGCGCTAGGTCCAGTGCTTACTGGGGCCGCTGGTTGCTGAGATGAAGCTTCGACCCTCATTTTCACTTCTTGTTGGTCAACAAACTCAGCTGCCAAGAGTTTTCCGCCATTGGAGGGCCACTGTAAGTTGTACAGAGCATTTCGCGTTCCAATGGCCTCTTCCACGGATGAGTACTGCAAATAAGTAAGTTAGCAATCAATAAAAAATAACTGATGTACACTTCAATAGCCTCAGTCCCAAATTAATTGGGGTCAGCTACAAGGATCAAACTCTTCTATTGTGCTCAATTGTACAATTAAAAAAAAATTGCAGCTGACACTATCTCGAGCATGGATCTCTCTCAGCGAACTGAGAGTCGTTCCATGAAACTGGTAGAACCAAATGCATGAACAAAAGAACTAATTACCACCAATAGGCACTTCACAAGATAACAAAGTACTCGCAAATGAACAACGATAAAATGCAACATCATACAAAATAAGTCAAGAAAGAAGAGAAGAAGGCTAACCATACCGTAACATAGCAGTGGGTCTTGATATGGTCCATCCAGAAATTGCTTACACTACCTGTCTTTCCCAGAAGCTCCTGTACTGCTTTTAAAGTGAATGGGCGAAGAAAATTGTCAATTCGAAGTGAGTTTGTTGGCGATTTTGGGGAAGGTGGAACTGCCAAATATAAACAATCACTCATTAACCAAAAGAGGGAAATTATTGAATTTGGAAGTTCACACAACATTTGTTTTCAAGCAACTAGAGAATGTCATCATCCCATAATAAAGCAACGAGTTCTCACCAACACGTTCCTTTGGGGTATCTCCGCCACTGAGTGTTGAGTTGGACCTAGTAAAGGTACTTCGAGAAACAGGTGGGAAGGTCTCTTTGGGTTTTGTTTCAGGAATCTTGAGGTTTTCTGAATTCCATCTTCGCTGCCTCTTTGGGGGTTGTTCATGGTTTCCAGCCACTTCTTGAACTATACAGAAATTAAAGACGTAAAATGATCCATTTTACAAGTTAAATACCCACATAGAAAGGCTTTTATTCTACAATGATCAATAACTTATAAAGAAAATTTAAGAATGAATCATATATTAAATGTCAATTCGCCAAGGGGTCATTTTATGAGTAAAATTTAGCAACACATACATCCTTCTCTTCATGTGAAACGTCCAATGCTTTTATAAAAAGTAAAAAGGCTATACATATACAAAAGCATGGCAGTGAAGAATGGGATTGCAGAAAAAATGTATAAAGACTAAAGACCCCTCAGACAAGAAAAATTAACCGAAGGTCCAAAACACAGCTCAGAATCCATTAGTGATTTTTCACAATATTTCTCCAATTATCCCCTTCCTCACTTAGGAAGGCCCTGTTAAAATTGATTTACCCATAGCAAGCAAATATCTTAAAGGCCCGTCAAAATTGATGTATTTCACATGGTTGTTGCACAAACACAATACAAAGCCAAGTTTTCACCAATTATAAGTCTCACAAAATGCAGAAATACGTCATGAGATCTGAACAGTTTCAACACCAACTGCGCAAGAACAAGTGTGAATATCAATAATTCGCAAATGTCACTTGACAAATCTGCGGCACAAGAATTGGGGACCAAACAAAATAAAAGTTCTCCTAGCACATCGATCAATGGATTTTCAACATCTCAAGTTGCGATCATAAAACCGAGTCCAAAGAAAGCATCAGGATTGTTCTACATAAGCACAGACAATTGAGCAATCTAATGAATTTTACAGTTAGTAGCTTCGACACTTAAATTTGCATAAAGGCATCCTACAAACCACAAACAAGAAACCAAATTCAAACGAAAAAGGGGTCAATTAAAAGTTAGCTACCAACTGAAATAGGCTACATCATGAAAGAATGCATACGGAAGAAACTGAGATTAAAAATAGCAAAAAGATATAAAATTTAGTTACCATCGGCCTTTCTCTTATCAGCAGCAGCAGCGAGATGGCTCTTGTTTACAGCAGGGACGTCCTTTTGACCATCCTCAACAACATCAACAAGGGTTTCCTCCTTCACATCACCGTCTTTGTTCTTATCTTCCACTTCATCGGAATTATGAGTGGAATCAATATGCTTCTCCACAACATCTTCCTCCATTGAATCATCCCCTGAACTCCTATCTAAATTTAACTTTTCAGGAGACCCACTCTCAGCACCATGACTATTTTTTTGTATGTCAACATTTGAAGCATTTATATCATTCATCTCCTCCACAGAACTCTGATTCTCAGGTGGCTCTGGCCCATCCAGTGGGTGCACATCACCACCTTCAGAAGGCACAGCGCTGGATGATGGTTGCACCATCTCCGGCACGGTAACATCTATTTCTAAATGGACATTATCAGCATTCAAATTATCCTTTAGTTCAATCTTTTCATTAATTGACACAGATTCATTAGATATAGACTCAGACCTGATTTGAGACCCTAAAACAGGGCTGACTTCAGATACCTGGTTGTTAGAACTTGCAACTTCAGGCGCCGCATCTTCAATGGCAGGCTTTGGATCCCCATTTTCCACCTGGGTCTTGTTGCTCAGTAACTGGCTGCTTGATGACACCTCAGTCACCAGAGACTGAGTGATTGTGACATTAGTTTCCACAGAAGTAACTATGACCTCCGCCTCACCAGCTACCGCAGCAGACTCATTAGCATTAGTGATATCTGCCTCTTCATTTTTGCTCTGAATTGGCGCAGGACTGTCATCAATGTTAACCACTTCAGTCTTCTCATCTACATCTCCTTCCCCATTTTGATGATGATCACCAGTGTCTTCAGCTGTATCAGTCTCCATTGGTGATGTCACAACATCGTCGCACTTAGCCTCCTGATCAAGACCAATCCCTG
Organism: Stephania cephalantha; assembly: GCA_039657325.1. NCBI lineage: Eukaryota > Viridiplantae > Streptophyta > Magnoliopsida > Ranunculales > Menispermaceae > Stephania > Stephania cephalantha. The sequence goes on from CM077574.1 coordinate 2,405,860, forward strand.
GACCATCATCAGGTTCCTCTTTCTGAAAATCCTTCTCAACATGAATTGTTTCTTTTTCCTCCTCGACTTTCTCCTGATCATGAACAGATTCTCCATCATTATCAAGTGCAGTACCACCATCAACTATTTCTTCTTGATCAGTGGTATCATCACTCTTCTGAAGTTCACTCTCTTCCTCTTCCATTCTCTCATTACGAAGGGCTTCATCCAACCGCTTTATCAAATCATCCTTCAATCCCCTCGTAGCGAGTTTCCGTCTCTTGAGCTCATCCTTTAACTCAGTAACCTTCCACTGATCAATTGGTCGATTCCCAAGGACTGGATATTGCGTCGACATCTTACACACCCTGCACAAACACAAGTTACTAACAAGTGAGAAATCCCCATGTGCAAAAACAAAATGGAAAGCAAGGCTAGCATTATGAATAGAAGAAGCCAAAAGCCAATCCCCATGAATTGTCCCCATTCAGCAACTAACACCCAATATTTCTGCTGAATGGATACTCAAATACTCGATAAAACCAACTTGTACCAATTTGTTTTCTTAGGTTTCCCGAAAACAAACAAAAACTTCATCTGTAAAATGGGTACTCGAACACGCCCACAACAGCAAAAAAACCATAAAATGGTTACCCGCAAACTCAATAAAATGCAGAAATCAAAATTGAACAAACTACACTCCTTCCCTATAAACTAAAAACAAAAATAATGTAAAACGGATAACTAACAGAACAACCGTACTAGAAATGTCATCCAATACGCGACTGTCGCCCAAAGAGAAGCTCAACACACAAATGATGTTTCAGGTATCTTTACAGCAATGCAAGCAAAAGAATGTTCATCAATTCAAGTCCCTAATGTCATCTCTATCAATCAGTCCATAACGACGTAATCACTCTTCTCGAAATACAATCTAACGCGTACATAAGTGAGTAACCTCTAGTACAGCAGTAAAGTCACTACAAATACCAACTCCACAACCCTAAATTCAAACCAGGGCCGTAAAAATTGCTCGCTTTACTCGACAAACAAACCCGCATTACGAAATCAACAAATTCATCAACAGATACACAAAATTCAGCTTCCACAGTTGAAGATTTGACAAATAAAAAAAAAAACAAGATGTAATGCAAGAGAGAAAGAGAGAGAACTCACAGTGATGTTCGTCACGCAAACTCAGAAGACCCAACAATTTCCGAAGAAAAGAAACCCTAATTTTGCAGAAGAGAAGAGAAAAGAAAACCGTCAGAGAAAACCTAATCAAAATCTGAGACTAAGCAGACTCAAAATGGGGGAATCATTCGAGAGCCGCTGAATCCATCCGATGAGCCCCTAAAAATCAGATTTTCAATCCGTCCGTCCGTCCGTCCGTCCGTCCGTCCGCGCCTTCTCGTCGGTCCCTGTAAATCAAACAAAAACGAACACGCAAAGAGAACCGAAAAGCAAGAAATCGAGAGAGACGAAGAGCGATTGAAGAAGAGAATCGATTAGGGTTCGAGCGAGAAAAAAAGAGGGGTTTTGGGGATTCTAGGGTTTGATTGAGTTCGTCGTCCGCGCGGTTTCGATGGAGAGATAAAAGGGAGCGTAATATATATAAGCAGTGACGCTCAGCTTTGTTTGCTAAAATGAGGGCGTTACGTCTCCACAAATATTTAACTTTCCTCGTGTCACTCTTCTTTCCTATATATTCTAGTATTTATATTTATTTTATGATATTTTATGGCAGCTCCAGCACGGACACGCAGGTTGGACACGTTCTCATCGTCCGTCATTCATTCGATAATCCTCGAGACATGAGAATCAAGGGCGGCTGGCGAGAGTGCAGGTTCTTCATGGGTTTTTTTTCATACATTTATTCTTTGGTGACAAATATAGAAATATAAAAATTCAAATACAAGTATGAGTAGTATCAATTGATACAAAGATTATGGAAGTGTGGTTGCGGTGGTTTGGTCACCTGCAAAGACGGCCTACAAATGCCCCAACTAAAAAACTTGACTCAATAGAAACTGTAGAAATTCGACGAGGTAGGGGCATACCAAAGTTAACATGGGATTCATTAATTAAGAGGGATTTGAATGGTTTGAAAAACTCACCATCAATTGCACTTAATCGAGCACGATGGAAAAGTTTGATCCATGTAGCCGACCCAGTTAATTTGGGATTGAGGCTATGTTGTTGTTGTTGTATTCTTTGGTGACAAAAGATCTACATTTTTTACACTTATCTCCAAAAATTTGCACTTATAACTCCTACACCCAAGTTTGTGAAATACCTCCCCCATCCCCTAGAGGAGTTATCTCCCGAAAGATAATGACAAAACGCCCTTCATAAATGCCTACTTTTTTTGTTGTCTACATCTATCTCTCCTTTCAATATATATATGTTTTATTCTTTTTTTTTTAACCTTAAACATATTTTATTCTTTTTAGAATAACTTAAATGTTTGTTATTAATCCCTTAATATAAAGATTAAATAAATAACTCATAAAATAAAGTATTTTTCAAGTAAGAGAAATATTAAAAAAATTATCATTAGTTGTATTTTATTATGTTTATTATTAATAAATATTAAAATATTATTTCAAGATTTAAAGTTTTTTAATATTTTTGTAAATAATTTATATGTCTGTTAATTACTTCAAGTTTTATTTATTTATTTATAAGTAATTAAATAAATAGTAGTGCATGTGGTGAAAATAATAATTCATTCTTTTTTATCTTAAAAAATATGTTTGAAGTATTGTAAAATTAACTAGAACATAAGCTATGAAAGTAAACAAAGAACAAGAAAATAGAACAAGAGAATAGATGAGAGAAATGAGAGTTTTTTCATTCCATCATGGTGTGTACATTACATGAACATAACCCCTTTATATAGCCCTTTTGGTCATAATGAGATGAAGACCAAATGGCACAAATTACTCTTACATATAATACAACATTAAGTAACAATTAAATAGATGTTACATAAGGTTAGGATATGAAGGGTCATTCATTTTTCCACTACATTTACAACATGAATGGTATTTTATTTCAATTCTTATGTTTAACTTCTTAAAAATTAGTAACTTCTTTGTAAGTTCAAAGTTGAACTAAACGTGATATATGAACTTACACTGTGAGTTAACTCAAGGGAGTAATCTTTGCTCATACTGTAAGTTGACAAAAACGAATCAAATGAGGCCTAAGTAATGACTTACTTGAACTGAAGGCACGTTTTGAAAAAACGCGTTTTCAATTCATTCACACGATATCGACCGAGTTAAATGAATTATAAGCGCAAATCTTTTGAGATGATTGTCAAAAGTGTAGATCTGTTGCCACCAGCATATAGATGTGCAAAAAAATTGTCTTTCACACGACTCTAACTAGGGCACCAAAACATTTTCTTTTATTTGTTAACTTTTCTTAATATTAGCATTCTATATTGCATCAAATTCGATATAATTAGTTGAGGCCTATTGGTTCTTCCCCTTTACTTATATAAGGTTATAGTTTCAAATCATTTAATTTTTTGATGCATGTGTTATAAGATGGGGTTTCGAGGCATATCTCTTAGTGGGTCTTTGGTGCTTATTTAGTATCATCAGGGTGTTTACAATGAGTGGTATTGCCAACTCAATTAACTCCATTTGCGAGATTCTAAAATTAATAACTCGTTTAGAGAGACTCGAGCCTCTAGCCACTTGAACCAACACGTCGAAGTTTTGATTTGTTTGAGTTGATCACAAGCTGAAATGTATGGGTGAAGACGGGCTTGTATGGGTTAGGGCGCACGACCTTGATTTTTATTCCCCATGAAACCCAAACTTCTCCAATCCTAGGGCCCGTGGGACTAGGATAGGATTGCAGAAGTGGGTTTGCGCTGCACTACGCGCCTCGAGACGTGCACACGATGGGATTATAATGGGGCGGGTTGTGGGCGAGAAATACCCGACCCATTTCATCATCCTTCAACCCTAGCTTCCCCTCACTCCCAATAAATTCAACCGCTTCGCCGAAATTAGGGTTTGAGCTCAACGAAACCCTAGAACCTCTACAGAGCTTCAGAGATCTCCGCGACGATCAACAATGGTGGTGGCGAAGAAGTCCGTAAGTGCTCGCTCGCTCGCTCACTCGAACACACCATCACCAACTGCCGATCTCGTCTTTGGTTTTCTGGTGTCGCGATCTTTACTGGGTTGTTGTGTTTTGATTGCAGAAGAAGACTCATGAGAGCATCAACAATAGGCTCGCTCTTGTGGTGAAGAGCGGGAAGTACACGCTCGGGTACAAGACCGTTCTGAGGACTCTCAGAGGCTCCAAGTGTAAGGGTTTCTGTAATTTTGTTGGATCCGATTGGGGTTTTAGTTGTGAAATGTGAAAGTTTTGATTTTTGGTTGATTTGGGTTTCTGGGCGATTGATTGTTGTTTCCAACATTGCAAGTTCGGTTTTTTATGAAGTTTTAGGTGTTTTTTGATTTGGGGTTTTTGGGTGATTGGGTTTTGTTGACGTGATTGGCGGCAAGGCTGATTACTTGCATTTGTGTTGATTGATTGTAGTTTTAGACATTACAAGATCGGTTTCTTATGTAGTTTTAGCTGTTTTTTTATTTGGGTTTTTTCGGTGATTGGTTGCAAAGCTGATGATTTGCATTTGTGTTGCTTGCTTGATTGTAGTTGTTAACATTGCAAGTTCGATTTTTTATGAAATTTTAGCTGTTTGTTTGATTTGGGGTTTTTGGGTGATTGGGTTTTTGTTGATGAATTGGTAGCAAAGCTGATTTATATGCATTTGTGTTGCTTGATTGACTTGATTATAGTTTTAATCATTGCAAGTTTTGTTTTGTTTTTTTTTTTTATGAAGTTTTAGCTGTTTGTTTGATTTGTGAGGTTTTTTTGGTGTGATTGGCAGCAAATGCTGATGATATGCATTTGTGTATTTGATCGATTCGATTGTAGTTTTAAACACTTCAAGTTTGGTTTTTTATGAAGGTTTAGCAATTTGTTTGATTTGGGGTTTTTGGGTGACTGGTTTTTGTTGATGTGATTGGCAGCAAAGCTGATTATTATTTCAAACAACTGCCCACCACTTCGGAAATCAGAGATTGAGTACTATGCGATGCTTGCGAAAGTCGGAGTCCATCATTTTAATGGAAGTAAGTGTTTTTAGGCATTCTTTTTTTGTTTTGGTTAATTTAGCGTCGGAACTAGTATTGTTTAGCTCCTCAATTGAGTCCTATTGTAGAGAAGAAGATTAATATGGTATGTTGAGATTGTAAATTGATAGCGTTCGGACACCCCAGAAAGTGTCTGCTTTGTTTATAATTGACATTATGGTTGCATACCCACAATGGTGGATTCTACCATATAGATGAGTACTTGTTCTACAGATTAGTTATTGTTACGCTAATTCTTTTTCTGCGTATTGCGACCTTTCTTGAAAACTTAATTTATCAGAGGAGTAACTTTGAAGTCAAGCGCGGCAATTTATTACATTATGAGTTTCTCAATCAGATTCTCAATTTTTGTTAATTTTTTTGAGTGAGGCTAGGGGTGGACATGGTTCGGGTCAGGCATTACCCGACGTGTATTTCTATCCGACCCGACGGGTCGGATAACAAAAAATAATACCCATTCAGCGACCCGCCAAAGTCGGGTAAATCAGGTAATTACCTGATACTTACCCGCCCACCACTCCTACCTGACTCTTTTTTGGTCGGGTAAGGCGGGTCGGATAATTTACCCATTTGCTCGACAAAAAAAATGAAACTTTGTAAATTTTGTTTAGCCAAACCAAAGTTTTTTAACCAAGCTAAACTTTAACCCACTTGATGCAAAGTGTGGAATTTCCACTAGCATAGGGCTCTTTTAAAGGCAATTCTGAAACTTTTCTCCTGTGTTTAGTCGATGTGGGACTAAATGGGAGAGAAATTTAACTACTTTAAAACCAATTCTCAAGCTTCTCTTTTATATTTAGTTGATTTGAGACTAAATGAGAAAGAAGTTAAAGCCCCACAAGCTGTTACTTCTTTATAGTAACTTCTTTGTTTGGGTTTGAAAGAATAATATTAGCAAAATATTAATGCGTGCCTCTTTAGTCCATTGGCCATAGTGCCAATTAACATCAAATTAGTCAATGCTAGAAACATGTTACAAGCTGGCTATGTAGTTCTCAAAATATTAAAAATCTAGCTTAAGATGACTATGTAATAAGTTATTAGCTTTGCATGACATTTACATAAAACTTTGACAAGCGTACTAGTGTAGCTTATGGAATTATCAACTTAATTATCTCTTTTTATATATGGGAGAATTGTTTCTCACTAGTGTTATAATCGATATGAGACTAAAAGTTGAAATGAAAACACCTAATCTAGCTAGCTTTGACAAGACTCAAACTCCTATCTATTTATCCCACATTGCTTGTGGAGTAGGTATAATAAAATTTCTCCTATATAAGAGAGACTCCTGCCTTCTATCTAGATTTAATTGCTCCCTATAAGCACACTAAATTGGATGACAAGTACTTGTATTTGCCGTCCTTTGCCAATGAAATATCATAGGTGGGTCGGGTCGGGTCGGGTAGGAACTAAATTTTTTTTTGTTACCTGTTATTCGACCTGGCTAGATCGGGTATGTCGGGTAATTACCCGACATCTACCAGCCCACCTTGTATACCCGACTCGTTATTCGTCGGGTAGGGTGGGTAAAGCAGGTTGGGTCGAGTAGATGGGTATTTATCCAGCCCTTAGTGAGGTTGTACGTGACTGTAGGGCTGGACAAATACTCGTCTACTCGACTCGACCCGCTTTACCCGCCCTACCTGACGAATAACGAGTCGTGTACACAAGGTGGACGGGTAGATGTCGGGAACCGATCTAACCAAGTCGAGTAACGGGTAACAAAAAATTTTTTTTTAGTTCTTATCCGACCCGACCCACCTATGATATTTAATTGGCAAAGGACAGCAAATACAAGTACTTGTCATCCAATTTAGTGTGCTTATAGGGACAATTAAGTCTAGATAGAAGGTTGGAGTCGGTCTTATATAGGATAAATTTTATTATACCTACTCTACAAGCAATGTGGGATAAATAGATAGGAGTTTGAGTCTTGTCAAAGCTAGCTAGATGAGGTGTTTTCATTTTAACTTTTAGTCCCATATCGATTATGACACTAGTGAGAAACAATTTTCCCATATATAAAAAGAGATAATGAAGTTGATAATTTTATAAGCTACACTAGTACGCTTGTAGCTTGTCAAAGTTTTATGTAAATGTCATGCAAGGCTAATAACTTATTACATAGCCATCTTAAGCTAGATTTTTAATATTTTGAAAACTACATAGCCAGCTTATAACATTTTTCTAGCATTGACTAATTTGATGTTAATTGACATTATGGCCAGTGGACTAAAGAGGCGCGCATTAATATTTTGCTAGCATTATTCTTTCAAACCCAAACAAAGAAGTTACTGCTTGTGGGCTTTAACTTCTTTCTCGTTTAGTCTCACATCAACTAAATATAAAAGAGAAGCTTGAGAATTGGTTTTGAAGTAGTTGAATTTCTCTCCCATTCACATCAACTAAACACAATAGAAAAGTTTCAGAATTGCCTTTAAAAGAGCCCTCTGCTAGTGGAAATTCCACACTTTACATTAAGTGGGTTAAAGTTTAGCTTGGTTAAAAAACTTTTTTTGGTTAAACAAAATTTAAAAAGTTTCATTTTTTGTCGGGCAAATGGGTAAATTATCTTGACCCGAATTACCTGACCGAAAATGAATCGGGTAGGAGTGGTGGGCTGGTAAGTATCGGGTAATTACCCGATTTACCTGACTTTGGCGGGTCGGTGAATGGATATTATTTTTTGTTATCCGACTCGTCGGGTCAGATAGAAAAATACGTCCGGTAATGCCCGACCTATGTCCACCCCTACGTGATTGTATAAAATCAGAACACGGAAACCTACTTATGAAATATTTCATTGTCATCATTTGCAACAGAACATGAATACTTAATTGCTTGATTGTATTTTCTGGAAACCGTAGCTTAATTGCCTCTTCTGACTATTTTTCTGCTCGCTTTCTATCATTTCATATTTAATCCTGTATTCTTTGTATGCATTTGCATATGAATTTCTACTCCTTCGATAAATTAGTCCAAGTCCCTTTCTTATCAGTTGGAGGTCATTTTGAAACTGATTGTCGTCAAACCATAAACAAGCATACTGCAAAAAAAAAAAAAAAAAGCCTTCACATTCTCCTTAGATACATAATTTATTAGTCTACATTGTATCTTAATTGGGCATGCTTAGCATTTTGCATTTGCTGATTTTTTCGCTACCTCTAGTAGTAACGCAATACTATGGACAAATGCTGTTAGCATGAAAATTGCTAGCCTTCTGAATCAAAATTTTCTTAATCTATGCGACTGGTGCGGTTTTGTCTAATCCTTTTATTTTTTTTCTAGACAATGTGGACTTGGGCACCGCTTGTGGCAAATATTACCGTGTGTCTTGCCTAAGCATTATCGATCCAGGTAATCAAACTTCCATTGTCCATAATTTACGCGAAATTGTCTACGTGCATTATTATTTTCCTCTTAGTCTCTACCGTTTTCCGACACCAATTTCTCTCTGAATTTCACTTACAGGTGACTCAGATATCATCAAAACTCTTCCCGAGCAGTAAGCAGTTGGAGTACTTAGTTGTTCGCGGATTTTTTGAAACAAAAAGCTTGGTGTACTTGATCTAGTTTTGATATTTTACTCTTAAGACTTGGCTCTAGTTTTAGTGAAATCTTACTGAATTTCCAATGTTTCATCTTTTATTTTTTAAGAATTTCTATTTTGAAGAATGAGCTTTGTAGCATCAAATTGCAGCATCTTGCCAAAGATTTGGACTTGTCCACAGATGAAAATTATCTTAATTCCATGTGTCTTGAGAAATTCTAATCTTAATTCCACTTGAGTAAATTTAGTTATGCTTTCATGTACTGCCAAAATTTTACAAATACGCTACCCAAATTTTGTTCCTCCACAATAACTATATAATTTTAATTGTACCAATGTCTTTTAACAATAGCATCCCATCTTCAATTCTAATGTCTCGTTTGATTTGTTTTTGCTAACTTACAGTGTTAGTTCATGTTTGATTCAATTTTAAACTTGTAGGGAAGTTTTAAATTTTTAGACAGTGTAAAAATATGAATTGACAAAAATAACCTTCAAACAAAAAAGAGATGGGTAATAAAAGGGTCATTAATGAGGGGTAATTGTGTCCACAACTCTTGGGAGATAACTCCTTAGGGGGTGGTGGACAGACAAGTTGAGCAACAAAAAAGATTAGTTTTCAACTCCTTTTGAATTATCTCCTTGAGATATCTCTACCTCATACCAAACAAGGCCTAAATACGTTGGTTTCTCTCTGGTCACGAAATTGAGGCTTAAATCTCAAATTAATTGGGGTCGGTTACATAAGACAAACTCTTTCATTGCGCTCATTTTAGTGCAATTGATGACGTGTTTTTCAAAATTTTTAAATCCCTCCTAGCAATGTAGCCTAAGTTAGTTTCAGTCTACTTGTCGTCAATTTTTTCATTTTCATAATTGGAGTTTTTTAGTAGTTGCATTTGAAGGCTGTCTTTTGACGAGTTCAAACCATTGCAATCATCCTTACCTTACCTAATGTTTGTGTCAATTAATGCTATTTCAACTTTTCCTTGATCCAAGTCATCAGACCTTGTTATCGTTGTTGAAAACTATCATTGTATAGAATGAATACTAAACACCTTCATCTAACTGTTCACTCTAAAGTACATGAAAAATCTAATAAATTACAAAAAAATAAGACATCAAACTCAAATCATAAAGAAACTTCAGTCACAGCCCAACTCAGACTTGAGAGTGTATCCATGATCTCCTCTGCTAGTGGATGTGAAAAACTCCCCACTGTGAACTTCTCTATTACACCTTTCACTTCAATCAAACTGTGTCCTTGATCTTTCTTCACTCCACTGCCCTTCAACATCTTCCATGCTCCTGCAACACCTTCCCATCTCCCATCCACTGCATACAAGCTTGACAGCAGAACATAAGGCGAGCTCGAACTCGTCTCATGATGCCGCAGAAGTTCGCGAGCCACCCATTCACCAATCTCGACATCACCGTGCAGCCGACACGCCGATAACAAGCTCCCCAACACAACTTTATCATTCTTAAACTGGGATTGCTCTACATATTCTTGTGCTAGCTTTAACTTCCCAGCTCTTCCCAATAGATCAACCAAGCAAGAGAAATGCTCAATCTCTTGACATATGTTATGAGTCTCTTTCATAGCATTGAAGAATCTGAGGCCTTCATTTACCAGACCTGAGTGGTTGCAAGCTGATAATAGTCCAATGAATGTAACAGAATCTGGATTCACTCCAACTGCTTTCATCTGCTCAAACACTTCAATTGCTCTCCTACCCAGCCCATGATTTCCCAGCGCCGCTATCATCGTGTTCCACGAAAGAAGGTTGCGATGCAACATTCGATGGAAAACTGACGTTGCGTAACCAATGTTGCCGCATTTAGCGTACATGTTGACGAGGGCATTGTCGACTCCTGCATCCACCAAGTCCACCACCCTTGTCCTGATAATATGAGCATGAACTTGCCCTCCATGGCGGATCGAAGCCATGCCTGCACAAGCGGCGAGAATGCTAGCAAATGTGAAATCATCAATCCTTATGAGACCATCACTAGTACTACACCTTCTCGTCATTTCGGCGAAAACTCTCATTCCCATTTCATGATCACCACAGTGAGTGCAGGCACTAATGATAGTGTTCCATGAAATAACATCTTTGTACTCAATTGAATTGAACACCTTAACAGCTTCACCAATTGAAGTGCACTTGGAGTACATTGTCAAAATCACATTCCCTATAAAAGCAGTTGAATCCAATCCCAACTTGACTGCCCAACAATGAAACTCAATCCCTCTCATTAGATCACAAGTTTCAGAGCAAATTCCCAACACACCCATCAAAGAAAACTGATCAGGAACAACCCCTTCTCTGATCATAACCTTGAACATCTCCACCCCTCGCCGAGGCTGCGAATTCTCCGCGAACCCGACAATCATAGCATTATAAGAAACCACTGAGTTCGAGTTCGAGTTCGATCCCGACATCGAAAACACTTGAAATGCATCATCACATTTCCTACAATTCATGTACATTGATATGAGGGAGTTGGATACAAATGAAATGGAGGCATAGCCTGACTTGATAGACTGCCCATGTAACTGCTGCCCATATGAGATTGCGAGGAGCGCGGCGCAGGCGCTGATCGCGCTAGCGTAGATGTACTCGTTGGGATCGAATGGCGATCGGGCGAAGACGTCGAGCGCCATCGAGTGGTGCCCGGATTGGTCACAGCCTGATATCATAGCAGACCATGAGACCAGGTTTCTGTGAGGCATTTCATCAAACACTTTGTGGGCAGAGGTGATGTCTTGGCATTTTGCATACATATTGAGGAGGTGATTGGAGATGAGGAGTTCGGATTGAGAGCCCATTTTGAGGATTGATCCGTGGAGGGATTGGCCATGTTTGTGTGCTTTGGTTTTTGAGCATTGATGGAGAAGCCAACCCAAATTTTGCAAGACCATCTACTGAGCAACAATTGGTTTCAAATGTGCAGTTGTTGCCAATTGTGTTGCTTGTGTTTATGAACTTGCCAACAAAAATGTTGGTCATTCAAGTTCGTGTCTTGGGAATGGAAATGACTCGAAGCAAACTCAGAGTAGCGAATAATTTGGATAATGGGTGGTTTATACCAAAAAAAATAAAAGTTGGTTGGAATAGTTTGGTGCTTCGATTTTTTAAGTAGAAGTCTCGATTTTAGGCCTTACAAATGAAGATGCTTATGCAATTTTTCGTTTCGAGCCTAAATTAGTAAAGGTCCAATAAGATTCTAAATGGGTTAATTTCTTTAACGATCACCCAACTTTATAAATTATAACATTTTGGTCACAAAAATTACTTTTATAACACAAAAATCACAAATCTTTTTAAAATCTTGCAACAGTGATCATCCAAGTTTTTTTTTTTTTTTTGTCTTTTTCTGGTGAATTTGCAACGTGGCAAAGACATGGCGTCACGTTGGCAATTAAGGGTAAAAAATACCCTTACTCAAAATTAGTCAACTTGTTTAATTTTGTTAAAAAATTGGGAAAATCCTTAACCCAAAAAAATAAATCTCGAAATTTACACCTAAAAAATCTTAAAATTTATATATTTTCCAATCTCTACAAATTAAACCTCCTAAAAAATAGTTTCATTTCTATAGCGTGAATATTTTATATTTGATGTTTTGAAATTAATAAATCATTTTGTTTATAATTGATATTTATTTGCAGTGGATTGCAATTTTTTAAAAAAAAAAAAAACATCGTAGGTGATATGTTGCTGCAAACTAATTTGTAGGATTTGTTGTTCCAAGTGAAAAGGATTTATTTATATTTGTTAATTATAAATTTTCACTCTTTTATAAATTTTATGTTGTTGCACCGAAAAACTGCATAGATAGATCACCTTCGTAGAAAAGAAAAACAATGTTTAGGATGATGTAGAGATAGTTCAGCACCAAAGCTAAAATGTCGTCTTTTTTTTTTTAGTTCTTTAATTTTCATTTGGGGTGAATAATGTTTTGAGATTGTAGGATTGTGAAATAAAAAAAATTGTTGCTTGATTTAGAGCGAGATGTATTTTTGACCCTTAATTGCCAATGTGGTGTCGCTTGGGTAACCATCGTTGAAAGATTTTTAAAAGGTTTGTGATTTTTGTATTAAAAAGAAAACTTTTGTAACCAAAATGTAATAATTTATAAAGTTGAGTGATTGTTAGAGAAATTAACCCGATTCTAAATGCAAATTGGTGAAAAAAAGGGTTTTTAAGTAGAAGTCTCGATTTTGAGCTTTATAAAAGAAGTTGCTTCTGGTAAGAGAGATTCATCCTTTTGTAGGAGCACAAGACTCTGCTCGAGCCTAAATTAGTAGAGGCCTACTATGATTCTGAATATCAGGTGATGCAAAAGAAAAAGGCGCCAATTAATTCCCATGAGATTAGTTAAACCAAATGACGTAGGAGTTGAAAAACATTTGGACACCATGGTTAATCCAAAAAAAAACTATGAATCCAACTATTCACTTGACAATGCTGCTCTCTCTGTGTAACACAACCTTCATTATAAGATTTTGAAAAAAGATAGTACTGTATATGTTTGTTGGATGTAAGAATAAACAAGTTCATGAAAAAAAAAAAAAAAAAAACAAGTAAAATGACAATAACTGCTTGAGCAAATGAACATACATTTTCTTTAGCAAAAGGTGAACGAATAATTCACTCTGTGCTCGCCGCGCGAGTGAACATACATCGCCATCTCTTTAAACAATCAACCTACCACTCTCTCTAAAAAAGAAAGGGAATTAAAATCACGACTTACAGCTTTTCTCAGTCGGAATCAGAACCATAATTTACAGAGGACCTGACTGTCCTTCCTCGGCTGTTATCTCCTACATCATCGTCATCTTCGTCATTCTTTTGTTCATCAATTATACCTGTACAATGGGGGTTCATGCAATTTTTGTCAATAACTGATATTCGAAAAACAATCGATGCACTCAAATGGAGAATGACTCGGACAGAAAAAGATAGCATACCTTTCTTAATGAGAAAATTTTCTAGTGTCTTTATAGCAAAATCATCTTTGCCTCCAAGATCCTGAAAACCAACCAGCCTATCTCCAGCAATCCCTTTTCTGCAACAGAAATCTAACTTCAACCTTTCGCTCAAATTCAACAACAACAAACAAACAAACAACAACAACAACAACAACAACATAGCCTCTGTCCCAAATTAATTGGGGTCGGCTTATGTGTTTGATCCATTTCATGAAGAGTGACAAAAGTTTTACGCTAGCTTTCAACCTATCGCAACAGTCCTCCATATTCTAAGAATGGAAAATGGGCTTGAGGCCTCCCTCCCCATTTTTCAGTATGAAAAATGGGTGTCTGAGTCTTCCTTTATCTGAATTTGAGACCGGCTATGTAGCGCATATAGTGTTCTACACAGGTGGAGTTAACCTTTCGCTTGAATTCAACGCAAGAAATTTAATGCCAAGACATTGAAAGAACAAAGAAGTAAGAAAGCCTTGAAAAGTTCAGGATGGAAAAGGAGTTGAACTCACCTGAACAGGATAACACAAGGCAAAGTCTTTATTCCTAGTTTTGCAACAAAGAAGGGTGCATTCTGCATTTCAGCAAGAAGTTAGATTCCGTCTTTTTCTTTTCTTTGTTTTTAGCTTTTTGTGGTACAACACATAGGGTTGAAATTGAAAGAGAGAGAGCGAGGTCATTTCATATCGAAAGCAGAGGGAAAGATAGAATTACTGACCTCTGCGTCCAACTTGATAAACTTTGCATCTACATGCCTTGGTGCAAGGGACTTTAGATGCTTATCCATTATCCTACAAAGGTTCATGAACAATGTATATTAAGTCAAGAATTAGTGGAATTGAGAATTTGAGACATGTAGTTTCACTAGGGAGAATCATTTACTTGCACCGATAGAACTCCTTGTGGTAAAAGTGGCAAATCACTTTTTCACATCCCGTAACTTCACCCAAGAAATCTCCTTCAGATATCTCCCTATATTCTCCATGACCTTGTCGCTTTAGGGCTTCTCTCTTCTCAACTTCTTTCTGTTGATAATGTCATGAAACTACTCAATTCATATTCCTATATAGACTCATAGTCTCATAAAGTGCATTATGACTTTTAGAATTACGAAAGGTAAATTCAAAATGAACGAAGTTACGTGCCTTTAGAGCTGCGATCCTATCAGCATGCAGTTTTTCCAGCTCAGGGTCCTAATGTCGACCATGGGAGTAAACAGATATTTATAGTTTACAATAATCAAAGTAATAACAATGTAGATTTAGACATAGTTGGGAAAAGAATGTAGTAAAGAAACAAGCTGATAAAGAAGATTCGGTCTACTTACGTCCATCAACTCATCAAGGTCCACTTCTTGATTGGCATTAGCAGATGTTTGTGCCTTTTCTTGAGCCAATATTTCCTGCACAACCAATGTGGCGTGTTATTGTAACGCAAGCAGCATTGTTTTGATCAGTCCTAAAACAAGCAGAACATATGCATGCTTTGAAGTTTGAAGTTTCTAAAATCTAAATCTTTAGAGGTAAGAGCCAACAAAAACTAACTTTTTTCTGCGCTAAGAAGAATAGAAGTTAGAAACAAGAATCTCTGGCAAGTAGGTTTTTAGTTCTGTATATGTTAGTACTTGGTAAAACATTAAACTAAAATCAGCATTCCATGTAGACATCAAAAAAATAAAATAAAAATAAAAATCGGCATTCCGTGTATTTCTTTATCCAACATATGCACCATGAGTCCACTAGGAGCTGCATTTCATTCATGTTGCCCTCTATTCCTTTTTTCCTATAGCTACTACAGTCAAAACCTTTAACAATTAAATTCGTCTACTAGGCAATTCCATGGAAGGGCGGTTGCAGTGGTTTGGACGCCTCCAAAGACGGCCTACAAATGCCTCCGCTAGAAAACTCGACTAAATACAAACTGAAGAAACTTGACGAGATAGGGGTTGACCAAAGCTAACTTGAGACGCATTAATTAAGAGAGATTTAAATGATTTTGAAAGTACACCATCAATTGCATTAAATCAAGGGCAATGGACGAGTTTGTCCATGATTCTATCTCACTTAGTTGCCACTTCTCTTACCGCTTCAATTACATGAATTCTTCAACAACAAACCTCAATTTGCAGCTCAAATGCCCAACACTCATTCCCTACATTTTGTCCCTCCAATGTCTTTGAACCCTTTCACAAGCTGAAGAGTCCACTAATTGAGAATCTACCTTTCGTTCTTTCTAGCTACTTTCATCATAAAAGAAGCACTACAGATCAAGTCCAATCCACTTTTTTATTTATTTTTTTATATCCGTGGGTACTCAGGCGAGCCTGACTATTTCCACAAATCCATGGTGCAATCGGCTTGCGTACCCAGTTAAAGTTCTCACAGCCGCACCGCACACTCGTGCGTGAGCTCGTGGATCTCCTCCACTAGCACCGATACTGTCTCCAACGTAACCACCTTCAACTCTTATAGGTGTGGGGTTTTATCTCAAAAGGCCTCGGTACTAGTTGGGAGGAGTAAATCACGTATATACTTCATTTCGAAGTTTCATTTAATCGATGTGGAACTAACTTTCGGTCCACATCGGGAATCAAACCAGAGACTGTGCACCTAACCCACACAATCCCAAACAAAACCCTAAAATGCCGAAAAATCTCATCTTTTTCAGGTAATTAGATGAGAAATCTCTGACAGAGCAAAACCCCCAATCGGCTTCCATACTTAACAAAATCAAACCTTCACTCACACAATCATCCAATCGATCAAAACACAGAACAAAACCCTAATTTGGCAAAATCCGAAACCCTAATTCGTAACAAGAAGAGATGGAGAAAT
The DNA here is from genome assembly GCA_039657325.1 of Stephania cephalantha. Lineage (NCBI taxonomy): Eukaryota > Viridiplantae > Streptophyta > Magnoliopsida > Ranunculales > Menispermaceae > Stephania > Stephania cephalantha. Next base: position 2,422,402 of record CM077574.1, read on the forward strand.
GGTCACCTTCTGATAATCACGAGCGGCTGCCGCCATTACGTTCCCGAAAGCCAACCCCGACATTTTCGATCTGAACGCCTCCGGATCCATCTCCGTTTCTCGAGATCTGTCGATGCTGCAGATTCAGATTCAGATTCAGATTTTGGTTTTCGCTTCGATTACAGAAGCTCCAAACAACTCTTGTGAGACAGTGAGAGACGCGAATTCATCGAGAAGTTTTTAAAGTGGTGCATCGAGATTTGGTTGTACGCATCTCGAAGTGTATCTAACAATTTCAATAAGTTTATGCCAATGTCCATTGGTACCGTGCCAACTGCCCACTAGTTCATGCTTGAACATTAGAGTAACTTGTATGAATAACACCTCCACATCCCACCGTGTTTTAAATCTTGGGACACCTTAATTATATCTACGAAGTTTAAAAGTATAGATTCCGACGCCAATGTCTAGGGTGTCCCGTTTTGAGATACTTGGGATGGACACTCGGTGATTATGGTGTTCATCCATTCGCTCATCAGAATTTGTGCACACACATATCGATGTGCGAGTGTCCATCCTGAGTGTCCTAAAAAGGGTCCTAGTATTTTCCAAAATATATACTATCTACAAGTAGACGATGGAAGTAGATCTATCTATTTTCATCTTTAACACGTTAATAGACATTTGTATAGGAGAATGATTTTTTGTTTATAGGTGGATTATTCCCTCCGTTTCTTTATAAGTGACTTTTTAGCCATTTTGAAATATTTCATAATATATGTCATTTGATAGTTTTAATACACATTAATTACTTAATTGACTTTTCTACTATTTATAGAAAAAAAAATTATTAATTACACATTGATAACTAGTGTATGTAGAAGTGTTGAAGTTAAGAGAGATAAATGATGATTTAGTCATTTAACTGTCGCTTTCTCTTCATTTAAAATAATTAAATAATTTTAAAAAAAACTGTGAACAACCTTAAAACGACACTTAAATAAAAACAAAAGTAGTACATCTTATGTGACACACATTCTCTTGCATATGAGCTTTAATTTTGTCTAATTTTGTCTGGTGCCATAAAAATTAAAATTCAACACACATCGGGATTTGTGAGCACAAGTACTCTTTATAATGCAAAATGACTCTTAACGTAACACTTGCAAATGTATCAACACTCAATTTTAATTTCGATAATAAGTTATTAATCAAACACAACTTATTTATTTAACTAACATATAAGCTACTTTTGGTACGCCAAACAGAGCCTAAATGCATGTGAAACTTTGAATTTAAGTCTACTACTATGAATTAGCAAAATTCAGAGTGAATTAGATAAGTTGGTAGTGATCATGATCATATATATCCTACATGGCCACTACATGGTAGTATGCAACCCAGTACTGTGCTGATTGACAGTTCGGTTAGTGTTGATCCACTTAGTTAGGTGCATGAATATTGGTTCCTTACTCTTTAAAAATCTCTTGTAGTGACCAGAAAAAAAGTAGCTTTGGAAACAATTACTATTATAATATGGTATTGCCACATGAGTTGTCTCAAAAACTTTAAGCGACATGCAATCAGTCTCACTTGCATATATCTAAGGCCTCGTTTGGTTCGTTTTTGCCAACTTACAGTGTGAGCATAGTGTAAGTTCATATTTCAAGTTTGGTTAAACTTTAAATTTACAAGGAAGTTGTAAATTTATATGCCTTGTTTGGTTCATTTTTGCCAATTAACTTAAAGTGGGAGTAGAGATAACTCCATGGAATTAACTCACAGTGTAAGTTCATATTTCATGTTTGTTTGAACTTTAAACTTGCAGAGAAGTTGCAAGCTTTTAAAAACAGTAAAATGTGGGAATTGATATAAATGTCTTTCAAACATATTTTAAAAATAAAAAGATGTTTTGTGAGGGACTTGTGAAAAAGATGATTTGTGAGTGATATTTTTGTCCATTGAACTCCTGGGAGATATCTCCCTATAGGGGGAGGGGGAGATAACCCACTCCCTCCCTATAAGTTGGGAGATATATCACCCACATACCAAACAAGACATTAAAAAGTGTAAAATGTGAGAATCGACATAAATATCATTTAAACATATTTTTAAGATAAAAAGCAAGCATTATTATTTTCACCATATGAACTACTATTTATTTATTCAAAATAAAAAACTTGAGTTAAATAAAAAACATAAAATATTATTTACAAAAATGTTTTTTCGAGGAAAGGGATACGTGCTCTCGAAAGTTGCATATTATTTAGAAAAATATTAAACAACATTAAATAATTATATGTATTTTTATATTTATTTGAAATAATTATTAATAATAAATACTATAAAATAAAACTAATGATAATTCTTCAAAATATTTCTCACTGAAAAACATTTTTTTAATAAATAAATGATTTATTTAATATTTTATTATAGATCGGGACATGTGTAAATGTAAATCTGTGAGGGGTAATTACGTCTATACGACTCCTGGGTGTTATCTCATTGGAGATATCTCCATCTCATACGAAACAAGGCTTAAAACCTAAACCGCTATCGACAACGACACGACTTTTAATTTAATTACAACTCTAGATAACACATCTTTTTATAATAATTTAAAAATGAGTGACTAGAATAGTTGAGTGTATTGCAATAAATTAAGGGAACGGTTAAACAGACTCAGTTTTTGCTTATATAGAGGATCTCACCCTAACAAAATTACCCAATTATCCCTCTATATAAAAGGGTTTCTACTAACTCATGTCCCACCTGTCCTACTGACCCATACCTCAATTACTCGCGGGTGTCGGACACACATATGAGACACCTCTTAAGAGGTGTTGGACATATAGAGCCGACACCTCTAAAGATGTAACGACTAACTTCGATCTAAACTGCAAAAAGAACTAGGTTTTAGTGGGCGACGGAGGAATCCAACCGAGACCTCTGAAGAAGTGTCGGCCCTGCATGTTCGACATCTGCGAAGAGGTGTCCCCTCTGTGTGATCCTTTATGTTCGACACCTCTTCAGAGGGGGTGTTAGGGTGAGGGTGAGAGTGATGGTAATGGGATACAACGAGGGTATTTTTGGAATTTTATGAAAAAATCGGGGCACACTAAGTAAAAATTAGGGCACGACGAAGTAAAAAGTTCAAAAAGGGGTCCTCTAAGAAAAAATTGGGGTTCATTTAGTCACTCCCTAAATTAAATTAGGGGACTCGCAACCTACTAACCTACTATCCAAACTAACTATATACAAAAAGATAGATACGCTTGGAAAAGATAGATACACTGATCAAAACAAAAAGTGTTCCCACAATTGGATGAGTTGCAAGCAAGGCAGTCCCGGATTCCAAAAACTATTGTAAATACAGAGTATTTTCACGGGCACCGAATAAAATGTCAGTTCAATGACCAATGTGTCAAAAAATTCCTAACAGCGGCACATAGAATATTAATGGAGGGCTTTGAATTCTAGAACATAACATCTAGACGAGAATAAATAAATTTAATTCAATTATGATTACTATATAGATAATGGAGTATCTCCTCCTGTCATTTAAAAAAAAAAAAAAAATGCGCTTGATTTTTTTTTTTTTTTTTTTATCAAATTATACTTGTTTTCATGTCTACACTTGTTTGTGTGAATCCAAATTTATTGCGCCGACACCAGAGATTGTTTTCTAAGTATCTCTATTAAAAGAGTAGATGAAAAATTCGGACGGGTTAACCTGGCTAGGGTGAAGGCGGGATTATCTGGATTAAGCGAATAGTTTCGAGTACTTCGATTATCCACGACAACAAAATGTCTGCTCACTGGTGTGTTTTTTTTCTATAATTTTAGGGACATGAGATTGGTCCGATAAGTGTTCGTATACCCATAATTAATAAAAAAAAAAGTAGATAGAAAATTTTAAAAAGACTGTCTTAAAAAATCTCCACGAGCACAACATGGTACAATAACATGTGAAGTTGTGCCCACACGTCTTTTTTTGTCAAATTTGTTGTATTTATGTTCCTAACACCAAATAAAAAAGGTACAACAATATATTACAACGATGATAATATATATTACAATCTACTGAAGCTCAGAACAACATTCTCACGAGGAGGGCAACAATCCCACGAGAGGGACAACAACCTCCCGAAAAAGGACAACAACCCCATGTTGGGGACAACATTTCCACGTAGGAGATAAAAAACCCTAGATCTCTAAAACACATGAAAGAAAAACCATAGAAAATGTTGGAACCCATGCTTCGCAATGCTTCACGCCGCCAATACGCTGCTCGTTACCACAAAGGTCAGTCGTCGACGGGAGAAGATTAGAAGAGGTGGATGAGGAGAAGACAGAAGATGAAGGAGAGGAAGGTGAGCAAAAAAAAAGGAGGGGGTTTGGATGCTTGGGAGGGGGAGGGGGCCTCACGTCTTAATTTGATGTATTTAGTTGTGCCCTCACGTCTTAATTTGATGTATGCCTAATATATTTCTTACAGAACTCATGCATCACATGAAAAAACAAAGGCTTGGCATCATAACCAAATAATGTTTTGATGAAATCAATTAAGTGGGTGGCTCACTAGTATATGACATGAATTTTTTATTTTTTATTTTTTTGATAAGAATATGATATAAATTAATCTCTATAAAATGACGTCAGTGGTTAGAGTTTTAGTAGAGGCATGGACGAGACATCATTTATCAAAAAGAAGTGCTAGAATGACAATAGCAAGCTACACTACAAGACACATTGACTCGCAAGAGTCATTCATATGCACCTCGAGATGCAGACATATACAGATCTCGATGCATAACACACAAGTCGAGGCCATGCGAAAGGCTCTTGTGAACCAATGTATCTTGTGGTGTAACATTGTTGTTGTCATTCTAATGTACAATTTAAGAAAGTCGTGAGTTTGACTCTCGTTGAAGTAAAAGAAAATTATGGTTTTATTTTTATCAAAAAAAAATAAAGAATGCATGCTAGTGTAACTCAAAAAAGACACAGCACAAATAACACTTATTTGTTGTCGTCTGTTTGACATGCCTCGAAATACATGCATGTCAAAGAATAAGGACATCCGAACGAGTGCGTGCCTTTTGAACGTGTCTTTCTTGAGTTACAAAACCATTTTTCAAAAAATAATACCTTGCTTAATTTGATATTACATGCATGTTCAAATCTTTTATTTTTTTCCAAATATACTTCTTATGGGGGAGATAATCCATTTGGATCTCAACAAGGTCACATGCAGCAATAGAAACAATGTTACAAAATCATCTTTGAAGCATATTCCACTAAAATTCCCAAAAAGCAATATAAAAAGTTCCAATACCAGAGACCCAACCGACCATAGTATATCTCAATTAAAGGCCAATAATATAATATTGTCACAAAGTCTAGCTATTCACTCGACCTTATCCAAAAGCCACGCACCCACCACACTATACACCACCTATATATGTCTATATATATATAAATCCCCTCAACATATTATTCTGTAAAAACCTATCATTCAAAGCATCAAAGAAATTAATTAAAGATAGTTGAAATGGCAGACATAGCTATATTGGTTGCAGAGGAGTATGAGAGGAGGACCAAGTACCACAGCAAGAAGAGAAGCACTAGTAGTAGTTCTGTAGTTGGTGTTCAAGAAAGCTCATCAGCAAATTTGGGTTCTGGAGTTGCAGTTTCGGCTAAGAGGATTGATGTGATCTCTTGGGTCAAGAAGATTGAAGGAGAGAACAAAGTTGGGGTTTTGGCCAAAAGCCCTTTGAGTGATTTGGCAATTAATGGTGTTTTCTCAGCTTGATTAATGTGATCTTCAATGTTTTATATATATCTAAAGCTATATATGTGTATTTTTAGTCTTTTATATATAGAATGATAACAGCGTGACACGCCCCGAGGCGCATTGGCTCACTAGAGCCATCTATGTGTGTCTCGAGATCCGGCGTATACAGATCTCGATGCATAACACGCTGGTCGAGGTTGCATTGAAGACTTTTGTGAATCAATGTGTTTTGTGGGTTGATGTGAACCGATGTTGTCATTCAAGTATTTTCCTTTATATATTGTATATAAAGATTTTTTTTTTTAATGGATGTTAGTCTTTCGATTTCATTTGATTAGAGCCATCATGGATGAGATTATATTAATTCTATTCCATTTGATTTTATTTTTTTTTTTTTTTTTTTTAGGGGGGGGGGTGGTGTGGTTCTTTTTGGGTGGTCTTTTCAAGTTTCAAATTTTGATCTGCCTCTTTGTCCAAAAAAAAAAAAAAAAAAAAAAAAAACCTTTGATCTGCCTTATTTATTGGGTAACTCTATTTCATTTTGAATTAGAATTTACATAGATGTTGTAATTAAAAAAAAATTACATGGATGTGAAGAATATATTTGTTCGAACCAAAAAAAAAAAGAATGCATTTGTGAATATTTTTAGCATTGAGTTTAGGCATTGATGAGATCTGAGTTTATCTATTAAATTATCTTTAAAGAGATGAGATTGTTTTCCAATTTAGTTCATCAATTATCATAGATGAGTGCCCTCCAAGTTGCTATGGCTTTGTTTATAGGAAAATGAGTGGTTGACACAAATGGGGCGCACACATGGGGCGCACAGCCTATGTGACGCCTCTTTCGTGTACTTTTTTATGGGCCTCATGTCTGAAAAAGGGGCGCCATAAGGGCGACACATGAGCGTGCGCATTATTTGTGTCAACCGATCATTCTCTTGTTTATAATGTTGGGCAGCTTTTTGTCTTGTAATTAAAGGTGTCGTTGATGTGCCAAGACTTTGATTTTTTAGATAATCTTGTTTTGTAAATCTCGAGGGTAAGATGATTCTCACATTTTTTGGTTTCTCACGTGGTGTTTAATGTTTAGCGTCTATTGCTTCAATTAATTCATGGTCGAGCACTGTCAGGCTCTATATGAGAGTCATTATGCGAACTAAAAACTTTGATTAAAAAGAATTGAGTCACTTACCCCTCGTACTAATCGGTCCACATGTAAGATCATTATGTGTTTCAAATTTATGTCTTAAATTATGTAATTTATGAATTACTTAATGACTTTTGAGCTTTCATTACCGTTATCAATTTGATGAAAATTGGTATTAATGTGGAAAGTTTAAAGGATTTCTCTCAAGCCTATAAAAAGACACTTGCATGATCAAACAAGGTGTTGAATGTGTTGAGGTTCATTAGGGCAATATGATTTTTACATTTTACGAGTTTATTTAATCGCTTTTCCAAATAATTTTTTTATTTAATTTAATTATTTTGTTTAAGAATGTTTACAGCACCGACTTCAAAACTTATCTTTATCCAAAAGCAACAATTGTTGGCCTTAAAATTGTGATGATTCCACTATATTAGACTCTAACTAAGTTTGAAGTAGCTTTTATTTATTTCAAAATACAATATACATTGAAATTTCGTTTATAATATATTATTATTATTATTATTATTATTATTATTATTTTATATTTTTTTATATAGAAGTTCAAGAAGCTCCTCACCTGTATACGTGACAACTTGTGTTAGGCGGGCTTCCAAACCACTTTCAGTAGGTGTAACTTTGTTGAAAAGTATTATCAATATTTTCAAAGTGCATTAAATCATGATTTGGTGTGCAAATGGATATTATTAAATTAATCTTTTCAAAATAAGTCATTGAAGAATATTTTCATTCCATGGATTCAGTCAACATAGAAAAAGAATTTTGACCAAAAAAAAAAACATAGAAATATAATTAGACTTTCACACGCAATCACATTTTGATGCTTCAACTTATATTTTTTGAATTAATCAATCCACTCAAATTGCCATTAATTTGATAACAGGTACTGTACATAATTGCTAGCTATTGTTAAAATGTCACGCATTGTATGTCTCAATAGTGTGTAACATTATTTTTAAATGTTTTCCTAAATAATCTTTTTTTTTTTTTTTTTTTTTTTTTTTTTTTCATTTTACGTTGGGCATGTTCATATTCACCAAAACCTAAATAGCTAGAGCTTTGACCAAAAAAAAAAAAAAGCAAACAAAATAGCTAGAGATCTCACCGCCATGGAATAGCTACCACGATAATCAATGTTTAGCTTTTCATATGAGAGAATCAAGATTTAAGTCTTGTCGAATATATAATAAATGGTAGGGCTTTAGTCGATAGTTAGTTGAAGTCCAACATGAATCTTTGGAGAATAATCCAAACCTATTATAGATCATAATAGTTACGTAGGCTAGTCGGGCCCATTAATCCTATCTAGATTTTTTGAGTTACCAACTATTTCGGTGATTCAATGGTTTGGTATGAGGTTATGAGTGTAAGAGGTGGGGGTTCAATTCCAACCGGAGCGAATTAAGTTTTTTTCTTATAAAAATAAAAATAAAAAATCTAGATCGACTCTTTGAGTTCACTAAACTTCTAGATTGCTCTTTGTTAGCTTACAATTGAGAAAAATATATCATGCCTTAAAAGTACGAGGTTGCTCCTTGTAAGCTTGTAATAAAGAAAAAGTATGAGATATCATTCCAAACTTTTAAATCATAAGCCATAAGATTTTTTTTTTTTTTTTTGTTTCTAACAATTTATTTTATAAAGATGTAAAATTAATGTACATTTGGTCCATTAACTTTTGAGTTTTCAATGTTTTTGATTCATGAACTTTGAATTTTTTATGCTTTAGAAGAAATTAGTGTGACGACCCCAACTACTAAACAGGGGCACCGCCCGGCCTAATCCCGTAATCAAGCCTTAATCTAAATCGGATAAGACGTAATTACGTATTTCGACCTTTTGTCCCTATATTACTATGAATCCATGTATTAATCTATATTATCATTTTCATGTAGTTTAAAGATTATGCGGCAACTATTATAATTCAAAATTCCTAATTTCGGAATTTTTCCCAAATTTTTCGGATTTTTTTCATTTTTTTTTTTTTTTTTTTTGGGTCGAGTCGGGCGACCTGAGCCCTGGCCCGGCCCGCTTGGGAGTAGGGGCACACACGCACGGCATGTGCATGTGCCCCCTTTTCCCTAACGAACCGGGGACTCCCGGTTCGTTGGGGAGTCAATTTTTTTTTTTTTTTTTTTTTTTTTTTTTTTCGTTGTTTTTTGTTCACGAGTTGGGGTTGGTGATCCACCCCGGCTCGTGTAAGGAGGGAGACGACTCGAGAGCACGAGAGCTCCAAAGCTCCCGAGCTCCCTCACCTGACACCACTCCACAACACCCCATCAATTGAACAACACCACACTCACCTTGATTCGTCTCGGGTTCTCTCATTTTCTTTCTCCTCCACCTCCACCTGCAGCGATTCTTCTTTCTCTCTTCTCTCCCGATTTTTTTTTATGAGGATAAGGAGATGAACATGTTGACTTATTTATTTATATAGTGTAAGTTTAAACCTTAGCCTTAGATCTTGGTGTGCACACGTATCTCGAGGCTCATCACATGGAGCACATTGTCCCACTTGTCCCCCAAGTCACTTGTGAGTGACTCAACAAAGTGACACCTTGCCTCATGATGGGTTAACGCGTGTCTCGATGCACATCCAATGCATATGGTTTTATTTCTAACTAACTATAGGCACATGTAATATTTTTATTTTTTTATATAGAAGTTCAAGAAGCTCCTCACCTGTATACGTGACAACTTGTGTTAGGCGGGCTTCCAAACCACTTTCAGTAGGTGTAACTTTGTTGAAAAGTATTATCAATATTTTCAAAGTGCATTAAATCATGATTTGGTGTGCAAATGCATATTATTAAATTAATCTTTTCAAAATAAGTCATTAAAGAATATTTTCATTCCATGGATTCAGTCAACATAGAAAAAGAATTTTTGTCCAAAAAAAAAAACATAGAAATATAATTAGACTTTCACACGCAATCACATTTTGATGCTTCAACTTATATTTTTTGAATTAATCAATCCACTCAAATTGCCATTAATTTGATAACAGGTACTGTACATAATTGCTAGCTATTGTTAAAATGTCACGCATTGTATGTCTCAATAGTGTGTAACATTATTTTTAAATGTTTTCCTAAATAATCTTTTTTTTTTTTTTTTTTTTTTTTTTTTTTTTTTTTTTTTTTTTCCATTTTACATTGGACATGTTCATATTCACCAAAACCTAAATAGCTAGAGCTTTGACAAAAGAAGAAGAAGAAGCAAACAAAATAGCTAGAGATCTAACCACCATGGAATAGCTGCGATGATAATCAAGGTTTAGCTTTTCAAATGAGATAATCAAGATTTAAGTCTTCTTTGAATACATAATATGGTAGGCCTTTAGTCGATAGTTAGTTGAAGTCCAACATGAATTTTAGGAGAATAATTCAAAATTATTATAGATCATAATAGTTATGTAGGCTAGTCGGGCCCATTAATTTTATCTAGACTCTTTAAGTTACCAATTATTTGAGTGATTCAATGGTTTGATATGAGGTTATGAGTGTAAGAGGTCGGGGTTTGAGTCCAACGGGAGCAAGTTAAGTTTTTTTCTTATAAAAATAAAAATAAAAAATCTAGATCGACTCTTTGAGTTCACTATAACCCATCTATTTTCATGGGTCCAATGTTCTACTATGACCGACCACTAAACTTCTAGATTGCTCTTTGTTAGCTTACAATTGGGAAAAAGATATCATGCCTTAAAAGTACGAGGTTGCTCCTTGTAAGCTTGTAATAAAGAAAAAGTATGAGATATCATTCCAAACTTTTAAATCATAAGCCATAAGATTTTTTTTTGTTTCTAACAATTTATTTTATAAAGATGTAAAATTAATGTACATTTGGTCCCTTAACTTTTGAGTTTTTAATGTTTTTGATTCATGAACTTTGAATTTTTTATGCTTTAGTGGAAATTAGATTATTTTTTTTTCAGTTTTTATTGGTCGATGTGAGCTGTCTGGCTCAATTATATAAACCACTTTATTCTTTTTGGCTAGCTACGTGACACTTCTATTACCCACGTCGACAGGATTTAACTCCTTAAATGGTGGAATGACCAAATGTTAATTGTTATGAAAGTTCAGGGACCAAATGTATAGTAATAAAAGTTTAGGGACCAAAAACATAAAAAACATGAAGTCCAAAGACAATATGATGGGTTTTGCCTTTTTTTATATTTATGTAATTTTTTATGATTCCCTGAAACGAAGATAAGAAAACTTTACTGAGTTCAAAATTCTAGTTGGAGAGTTAGTCAGAGCACACTGACCTTTAATTGAAGAGTCAGTGGAAGCTCACCAAACTTCTAGTTTGAGGTTGACAACCAAGTTTCAACAAAAGAGATTAAATGGGATAATACCAAACCTCAAACTTAAGTATCGACCCCACGACACCAAACCTCACAAACGACTCAAAAGCAAACCACAACCCTAATAAACAACCACCGTAATGCAAAAACACCAAAAAAAATCAAGAAGAATGGAACGAAGTGCGATTTATGAGAATTTGAGTGTGGTTTCAATGAGTTGTCCTCTTTATGAAAGAAAGTCAGTTCCAAAAGAAAACTCAAAAGTAACTCACTTTCTAAACCAAATTTAGGTTCGATTATGTTGGATGCCGTGCATTTTGCATCGAGATGCGCGCGCACATATCTGGTCATGTATTTCACGTCATTGAAAAATTATGGTGCCTCAAATACTGTCTAATTTGTAATCGGAGCCAAAATCCACGTCCCGTACGGAAGCCGGAGACCTCGACCTCGTCGTTTCCTAATTGAAACCATCACATCTCTATTTTCATCTGTTCTCACACAAACCCTAATTCCCTCGCATTCGTCCCCTCTCAATCTCTCGTGAAACCGCATCCGATCTGCGCTTTCGATTCTGAAATTCCATCGCAGATTGCGCAGTTCGGTCGGAATCGAATCGAATCGATCGATCGAGTCTTGCCTCGGATGACGTCGCGGAAGAACAGTAGTTGCGCGATTTGCGAGAATTCGAACCTCGCTTCGATCTGCGCTTCTTGTGTCAAATACAGGTACTTTCGATCTCGTCTGGTGTTGCGTTTTGATGTTTTTGTGTAATTGATCAGTGAAAGTTGAGGAATTATGCGCAGTGCAGTGCAGTGTTCTTGTTGTTTGTTGAATGCGAGAATTGTTTCGTCACCTGAGCTGTTAGGTTTGAGATGCATTGCTTGTTGAGAGAATTTCGGTGTGCGTTTGTGAAAACATGTTGATGAGGCAAATTGTGTTGAATCATGTATTGTGAGGAGCATATACAACTTACTCAGACAAAATTTTGAGTCTTTGATTAAACCGATTGGCGAGAGAGCTCGCGGAAGTAGTGAAACTGGAGGTTTTGATAGGGTAATAAGGCTGGATAGACAAACCTAAAACTCTGTTGATTGTTTTGGTATCGAATAATGACATTAGAGGGAGCTGGAGTAGAATTGAAGATATATATATATCGATGATTCTGTGGAGAATCGGAGTTTGTAGTCAAATTTGCTATCTCGCCATCTGGTAGAGTATGCCGTGTTTATCTGCTTTTGAAGCATTGAGTTCATAAAAAGAACACATTCTTTTCCTCGCGAGTGGATCTGCAATGCGAAGTGAGGATGGCAAGCTGACTTGTTTAGTGCTGTTGACGTTAGAAGTTATTTGAAATTTGTCTCGTGCTATTATAATTCTTGCGACTTGTGGAGGGCTGCTGTCCAGGCATCTAGTTGTTGCACCTCGAAATTCTAATTGATTATGTTGCTAAAATGACACATTCAGCTCTTTATATTGATTGATTTACTAGTTATCTATATACTTGCAGATTGAATGAGTATTACACCTTCTTAAGATCGTTGAAAAGTGCACGTGACTCTTTATATTTGAGGTTGAGTTCAGAACTCGTTGCTAAGGTTTGTTGTAATCTTGTTGAAGCTTCATACTGAGACAAAATGCTTATAATTCTTGTTAAATTTTAATTTCTCATTGGTGTTCTAAAAGTCTAATTTCTTTTGTAATTAACTTCACTTTCAAGTCTTTGTCAAATTCAACTCTATCATGAATTTCCATAAGTATATCAGGTTTATAGTCTCTCAATCATAAGGATATGATGTCTGGGCTTTAAAGTATCATAGATAGAGATGACACAAAAAGATAAAGCTACTTCTACAGTGTTACTTTTACATATACAATGAATGCATTTATCTATTGATGATTGATATCACAGGGGAGAGAAATCGATTCATGTTGCTGACAGACCATTTAATTGTGAAAAATACCTTATTGAAGAGTTGAGCTAAAGTAACAAGTCCCATTTTGTACCCAAAAAAAAAAAAAGTAATAAGTCTCATTGTCCCAAAAAGGATGAATTACGTTTGTCTCTGATTATGATAATGAGGATGCAACTGTGTGCAGTTCGTATATTGAGCTATAAAAGCTACGTATGCTCTTTTTGTTCTTTAAAAATTTTGCACTACAAACCCGGTCGGATTGGCCCAATGGTAAGGGTGGGCTTGGGATTGTGTGCGTTAGGCGCACCGTCCCAAGTTCAATTCCCCGCTGCGTCAAGATTGTCCGGACCACTGCGGTACGCTCAGGCCGATTGCGCCTGGGCCTCGTGGGAATAGTTAGACTTATCTGGACACCCACGGATATCAAAAAAATGAAAATAAAAAAATTCTGCACTACAAGGATATTATTCAGTGAGATTACCTATGGCTTAATTTTGTATAACACACACAACCACTGTTCTTCGATGTTGTTCCACTAGGAATTGTATCTTGGTGAGAAAATTAGGACACACTGAAATGCTATCACAAACATTAAATTGGAAGTTTGTATTTAAGTTTTTGCAACAACTTTTTGGATCTTTTCGTGGTAATTGCTCAATGTTGTTGCCATTGTCTTTTGTTGATTTGGATTTATTGTTTGAATTACCCTTTGCTTTGTTTGTTTTGGTGTAATATTACCAGAGTGAAGCAGATGATCAACTTAGTTGGCGTGTGCTTCATAATGAGAAAATTGTAAAATTGAGGGAAAGGCTGCTTTCCACCAAGAAACAACTTTCACAAGGTTGGTCCTTTTGTAGGTAATGGAATTTAATATGCATGATTTATCTCTGTGTAAGAGCATAAGTTAAGAAGCTTATCTTATTGAGCTATTCACGCTTTTTACAGGGAAGGCAAAGGTTGATAAGCTGAATAATGAATTGAAAGCTAAATATGCATCTCTGGAATCAGCTATGCATACGGTTCGATAGTTTCCATCTTTATTTTGTTATGCAAGCTGAAATATTCTGTTTGATTATCATCTCAATTTGAAGACAGAGCTTCCATTTCATAGTTTGATATTGTGGTTCTTTCTCTACAGTTGCAAAGAAATCGTGTGGAGCAGTTGGAGAAGTTTTATCCAAACCTTATATGCACCCAAAGCCTAGGACTTGTAAATGACTGTTTTTACAGAATCATCTTTTGGTGTTTGTTTTATCTCGCATTTATGCTCTTATCTGTTTCTCTTGCATCTTCCATGGATCATTTCATTGAATTGAGACTTGTTTCTTGTGTTGTAGATGGCCATTACCTCTGAACGTCTCCACAAACAGTCAGTAGTTATAAAGCAGATTTGCAAACTTTTTCCGCAACGCAAGGTAAGATCTGAACAAGTCTTGTCATGTTTTGATTTTAATTTGTTGAATTATTTGAGATAGAATGCCTTTTGCTTGTTGATTTGAAGTCTTCATTTTGAGTTCCACACATCCAACTTATCCATTTGGAAATAAAATATTACCTAAGATATAACACCCATTCTTTTATTTTTTTGGGTTTACTTGTGATACGTTTCATCTGTATCAACTTTGTAGATTGTATGACATTACTGTTTAATGTTTTTGGAGATTGACAGTTACTTCAAATTAATGTATGTATCTGTCTATCTTTTCCTTTGCAGGTGAGTGCTGACGAAGAGATGAAGGATGGCTCCTCTGGTCAATATGATCAAATATGCAGTGCTCGCTTGCCAAGAGGACTTGATCCCCATTCTATTCCACCCGAGGAGCTTGCAGTGTCTCTTGGGTTGGTTATTTTTTTTAAAATCAAAATACAGTGTTGACTTTTATTTTCTCTAAAGTTTTTCTCCAAAGAGTGGGAAAAGATTCATATTTCCAATCCTAAGTTGGCAAGTACCAACTACCAAGTATTTAGGGAAAAGTTCAATTTTACTGTTCTTGTCCAGTATTATCCTTTGTTTTTCGACTTAATATAACCTGATGGCTGTGATATAAATTGTATGTTTTTTTCAGTGAAAATGAATTGTTTAGGTTGTGAAGTTGTTGCATTTTTCATTCTTGTTGACTGGTTTACACGTGGTGACCTTTTAGTTTAAATTTTAAACCTTGATAGGTATAAATTTATCAAAAATTTACCTTGTCGGTTAATTTTTGTATGGAATGAATTTTTTACTAGTGTATGCTTATATTCTATGGTTGAAAACAGATACATGATTCAACTTCTAAATCTTGTTGTCCATAACTTAGCTGCTCCAGCACTACACTGCTCAGGATTTGCGGTAAGCCTTCTTTGAATACATTTCAATTGCAAAACTAAGCCTTTTTTTCATATGTTTAAGAGGATTTACTCTCTGATTTATTGTTTGTATGTTATTCAACAAATCTGTTAAAATGTGATCCAGGGTTCTTGCTCACGTATATGGCAACGGGATACATATTGGGATGCACGTCCTTCCTCTAGAAGGTGCTTGAAGCTGGAAATCCAGTCTTTTTTAGCTCTGCTTTTTCATGCTAGTAACAATTATTATTCTGCTGCAGCAATGAATATCCCCTTTTCATGCTACGCCAGAATTGTTGTTTCCCTGGCGGAGAAAACTCATGGACGGACAGAAGCTCTAGTAATTTTGGTGTTGCTTCAATGGAGTCAGAAAAGAAACCTTATTTGGATTCTGTTGGAGGTGTGAGCTTTAATCATCATCCCACATGTCCACATTTGGTTGAAAATCATAAAGATCTGCAGAAAGGGATATCACTTCTCAAGAAAAGTGTTGCCTGCATAACTGCATATTGCTATAATTCTTTATTCTTGGACGGGTTATCTGAGGCATCCACTTTTGAAGCATTTGCAAAGTTGTTGATCATGCTGTCTTCTTCTAAAGAAGTCCGTTCAGCTTTCTCCATGAAAATGGCTTCATCAAGGTGCATAGTTTTATCCCTTTTATGCATTCTGGTTTGGAAAACAATAGTATTATGGTTTGAACTTACCATGCTTGGACAACTCAACATGCCCAGGCAAAGTAGGGCATATGAGTTGCTTGGTGATAAAATACACTAGAATGGCTTTAATGTTTTACATATAATTTTTATTTTTTTTTTTATTTTTTTTTTCTGGTTTTGGAATTAGAACATCTTAATATTTTCTTAGGGAAAATTTTTATTATGATATTCCTCAATTTTAAATCTTAAAATATATCAATGCCATCTTAAAAATGTAGCACCATTTTGTTTTGTGTTGTTTTGTTTTGTTTTTTTTTTTTTTTTTGGTGGTTGTCATAGTTTCTTGAAAAATAAAACTTGCTTAAGATAGCACAAGTATTTCTGATTTGCTCTATATATTTGCAAAAGGACAGTGCAAATAGTTGAAATGTTGAGATATTAATTTTATTCATCTTTGATTATTTATTATAATTATAAGCTATGAGCTAGCTGCCGACTTCCCAAGGAATCAATTTATAAACAAGGCGAAGTAATAGTGCTTTCATCTTCCCCAAGGAATCAATTTATAAATCTAATAGAATAATTATTGATTTTCCTACGTTTTGATATGCTAGCATTAATCAACTCTTATAATAACCTGAAAAGATGGCTTGTCCAAATCACTTTGGTTTCAATTCTAGTACTTCAAAATCATTCTTGTGTTTTGGATTTGAGAGGGGCAGGTGAGTTTTGATGGAAATAAGATGTCACCTTATTCTTCAACATGAAGTTCCTTTTATTGTTAGTTTATCGTTGATAATGATCATAGTTGAGCCGCAAGGACTGCATAGAAATTGCTGTGGTTGGAGAGCTTAATAGTTAGGTTGTTTTTCTATGAATAAATCTGTAATAATCAAATGGAAGAGGAATTATGTGAATATATTATATATCTTATTCCATTTTTTGATGGTCAGTCTACGGCTGAGGCAGTTTTAATTGAGATCCCCTGATTAGAAATTATTTAGTATGCTATGACGGCTGTGTTTCTTGTGAAAGGCTTTTATTTAGTGTAGTAATGTAGGTTGAAGTGCATTCCAATACCTGGCAAAATTTTAAGTGCATTAAATCGACTGGTGTGGAAAAGTTTGATCCATGTAGCGGACCCCAACTAATTTGGGGTTGAGGCTTTATTGCTGTCCTTACTGTGCTTTTTTTATTCTGTGGTTTTTTTTTTTTTTTTTTTTGTCAGATCATGTAAGCAAGTTCCGCAGATGAATAAATCGGTGTGGCACGTGAACTCAGCAGCCAGCAGTTTATTGGAAAGTGCACATGCAACGTCTTTGATGGTATGTTTACGTAGAAAATTCATTTGGTGCTTGGATAAATTATAGAGAATCTATTTTCCGGCTAGATTGAGAAATAAAGGTTTAATTAATTGTTCTTGTCCAAGTGGTGAAAATTGTTAGGCTCAATGAATTAAGCTTTGAGAAATCAAAGTGATTAAGTTGAACACTTTTATCTGAAAAAAGAAGAAGTTAGATATTCTCTTTCCCATTATTTCAGTAATGATGGTACAATTTACGCAATCTATGTTAGTCCTTAACCCGTTTGTTTTTCATGGCAGCGAAACGTCTGTGATAATTCTTCTACTAGTTTCTTATATACTGCGGAGCTGTCTGATGCTGGAAAAACCGAGAGCATAGTTGAAGGCTGGGATATTGTTGAGCATCCGAAGTTCCCCCCACCACCATCACAAAATGAGGACATTGAGCATTGGACGCGAGCAATGTTCATTGACGCAACAAAGAAATGATCCTCGGCCTTCCAAACTGTGAGTTGCACGCACTACTTCTCGAACTAGCTTCCCGTGGAACATGTCATTATTGTTGCTTATTTCATACGCGCAATGACTCTTTGGCGCACCATCATGATCGGACACCCCTTGTCGCCGAAACAGATTTACTTCAAATTTCCAAAAGCGGATTATCAGTCCATCCTTTTTCTTCCAAATCATAAACTTTACTTTCTGATCGTCTTCATATGCTGCGATGAATGTTAAAGACTTTCATAAATTCATGCATGTACAAGGGACCATCTAGCTACTACTGCTTCCAGAGCAATTGAATAAATATACGGTCGTAGACAGAATCCGTGCTCGTAAGAGTCGTAAGTTTGGACAGCGTTTTCTTTGCCTAATGAATTTCGATTTCTGGGTGCAGGGAAGTGCAACTGTGCAAGCCTAAAGAAGAGCGCATGCACCAATTGACATATTCTTGGCCTCCACAAGTGCGGACATTTAACTTGAAAATATTTTTGTGAATATTGCTTGTATGATGGTTTCCTTATGCACTGTAAATATAAAAAGTATTTGTGTTTTCCATCTTCAGTATCAATCTGCTATCTTCGGCCTCGCAGATGGAATTACTCAGTACCAGCAGAAGACCTTAGTTGAGGTAATTCTCACACTACGGCAATCGCGTTATTTATCTGTCATTGATATCTTGTAGGAAAATAATCTACTGAAATTAAAGAATAAAGACAGTTAAACTTTTTTTTTACTTTTTTATTTTGGGGGGAGGTTCCCCCTTTAAGTATGTATACAATACAACAATCAAACTTTAACCTTGTTTCCGCAATTTAGGGTTAAAAATCTGAGACAATGACATATATATAAAGTGAAAGGAAGTTTGGTTTGGTAGCGTTAATTACCCATTCTCTCCAATGGTTGAACAAGCGCCTCTGAAGTAAAAACAAAAAAACATACCAAATCATATGCGACTCCCCATGCTAAAGGAGACCAAGTTCTTTCAATTGCTGAGCATGCTCTGGTGGTAGTGGTGGAGGGGTCCAATTGCCATCTGTCGTCTCGCCATCGACGTCCTCCACAACGTACTCCTAAACATTCAGTTCACAAGTCATTGTTTGTTGGTCACAAACTCACTTTATAACCGATTTTCTTAAGAAGAACTGTATGTTAGGTAATATGTTGCATTCAAAATAGTCAACCTCTCTAACATAAAAGCCATATCTTGCAAGTGGCACCAAAGTAGAGGGGAAATCGAGAATTGTCATAAAATGGATACCTCGATTGAATATTTGTACTTGTTCTAAAGATGTCTTAGAATATTATCATAAGTATATTCAAATATACAATAATAAGACAATTCAAAAGGTTTATGTTGGTCGCAAAGTCACATCGGATGAAATGGCTAAGAGGCATATCCACTAATCGTGGTAGTCTTGTGGTCATCAAGGAGGTTAATAAGTTTTAATCAGGAAGGTGGCCGTAAGGTAACATGTGTTATAAAAAGAAAAATGTGGGAACAAACTGAAGGGCCATCAATGCGGTATATGATCGAAGACTGAAAACACCACTACAGTAAAAGTAAATAAAAGAATGAAAAACTCACTTTCGTGAGCATTCTCTTTGCGAGTATATGATAATGACGCTGCCAGATCCTTTGTCCAACCATTGTAGCCACCAATACGCTGTAGAATATGCCAATTACAGTGAATAGCGCCAACACGATCAAGCCGGTTATCAAAAGTAATGGTAAACCTGCTTCGCCGGCACCCGCTAAGCAACCGCATTCACCAGCTGTGCTAGCACAACCTTCCAAGCAAGCAGTACAGTCAGTCCACATACAAAGAGTGCCAGGCAAATGGCAGTCAGCACAGAGCCTGCAACAAGAGAATGGATTGGATAATCTCATTACATGATTATAATCAAGAACCTCAAAAATAATTACAAAGCTTGTTCCAAATATTGTTGCATGGCATCTAAGAATTTTTATTTTTTTTACGATCATTGAAGGACTAAATAACTCCAAATTTTGGCATGTAAACATTTTGCAAAGATTGCAACATGACTCATATGATTCATGTCATACTGCCACAGGTTGGTTCTCACCAAAAGTTATTCCATGCCTTAAATGTACCAGAATTTGTATTTTTTGCTCTTTCAAGTAAAGAGCAATGTGATATATACCAAGTTTGCGATAGAACTAACTTTTGGGTGCTTTTTTATGTAATAAGCCTAGCGGCGATGTTATTTCATGGGATTTTCTCAGTTGAAGAGTGTAAATCTTCTCCTCATTGATATTTCTCTCATTTCTGAATATAATAGAAATCTCATTTCTTCCCAAAAAGTAAAACATAAAAAATGAACGATGCATCATGCATGGAAGATCGCCAATATGATTGGTCCTAAGTATCAAAGATATTTTTCATATGTCAAGTGTGAAAAAATTTTACCCAGGATGACAGCAACAAAGACATAATTCACGACATGGCTGAGAAAGGTCGCTGCGAACTCTTCGATCATAACAAGTAATGAAACATCCCAACAATCCCAACAGAGCAAAAAACAGAAAAGACCCTGTATAAAACATAGAAAAGGTGAGAATGCATCTCAAGTGCCAGATGTTAAATATTGTGGCACGAATAGAAGTTAACTAAGCCCTAATGTAAGAATTAGGATACCAACCAATTGGGTGGCCCAATGGTTTGGTATGCGATTTGGAAGTAAATGGCCATGGGTTCAAACCATGGTGGGTTCAAAAGGAGTATTGCCTCCAATTTAAAAATAAAATAAAATCTAAGAATTAGGATCAATCATTCAAGATCATGTTGAATAATCCAACCAGATTATGTCAAATAGATCAATTAATGCAACAAAAGAAGCCACTGTAAAGCTCTACATATAATCTTATTGATGTTTGTGAAAAACTACAAAAAGTTAATCGGAACATAAGATAGAATGAGAAAACATCGAGATTAACCAAAGAATAATAAAAAATTACTAACATCGACTAATACTGATACTAAAACTGAAGATGATGATGCAATCATTGTTGTTGTCTTCATCCCAAGTATTTGATTCTAAAGGAAAAAGTATGAACTAGGTTCGAAACTCTTACCACAAATATAGTAAAAGCTAATTTCACTATCGAAACCACAAGTCAGACGAAACCAAAATTGCTGGAGACCATCAATCAAATAAACCACATATGCCAATGAGGCAATAACCTGGAGAAAATATAAAATAACAAAATTCAAATACTAATTTCATAACTTCTCATAAATGAGCAAGAAATGAGGGGAAATAGGGGAAAAAAGAAGAAACAATAGAGAAGAAAAGAAAGACACGAGAAGTAATGACCTACAAGCTGTACAAGAAAAAATATGAATATTATATCTCTGGTCACGAAGAAACGAAACTTTAAGGTTCGCCATTTCCTATCAGCAACACCTTGCACTCTCAAATAGTACGGAGCCTTGCAAGTTGTGCAATGAGCAAATGCAAATCCTTCCTGAAAAATTTGAATTCAGATGATCAAATCCAAGCTGACTTTCACAGTTGATTCTTTGTGACAGAAAATACCAAAATCAAAACGTATATTTGAATTGCAAGGTAAACAAAAACCACCACCAGTAACTATAGACAACATGAAAATCATTCCTGCTTCTGTTCGTAGAACTTTGAAAGACTACTCTCAAGTCAAACCATAAAATTTAAAAGAAGAATTATACTTCTCAGTATATTCATTATTTCCCCCAATGAGCCACAATTTTTTTTTTTTCCTTTTTTTTGAGATTTTCACAAGTTGATTTGTTTCACTATGAGATTTTCATGAAATTCCACACACACACACACACACACAATAACCCTGCTGCTTTCTTCCAGAAAACAGTTGATAAGAAATTCATTTGATTAAATGAAACAACAGCAACACCCGAAACTCAGGACCAAGCGTGAAATTAAATACCTTTCTCTACACAATCAACCAAATTAAGTGTCAAAAACTTATGAACCAACGAAACTAAACAATTGCCATATTCTATCATTTATAAGATAAAACCAGGATTTCACACTAATATTTGCTATATGTTCGGATCCAAAACATAAACACTTGCAAGAATTGTCATACATACTTACATTAAAAAACAAGATTTAGGCAATGCAAAAAGTTTCAGAAAACTAAATAGTACAACTGGAACTAAAAGCTGAAGTTTATACCTTCACTGCCCTCCAATGATCCAAGCATTCTCGGTGTACATACTTCGAAGTCCCCTTGCACTTGCAAGGAGCAATGAAATCCCTGCCTGAAATCAAAAAGAAAGACAAAGCTGAGGCACTCAGATTTACTCATATGTCTCGCAGATCGGTTTCCGTGGAGAAAGCACTAACTAACTGAATCAAACAAATCAAAGGTTTACACATTCTCCACCAAAATTAAGATTCAATCACGGATCATTAATCCTCTCAATGTTCTCATCATTCAATGAAAATCATATAAATCAATACAATCTGCGGTTCCTTCGAATCAAGGTGAGGCGGATCATTCGTCTTCACAAGTAAATGAGTAGCAGAATTCAAAACCAAAGCTAAGTAAGCAAACACAATCAGACCTGAAAATCAATCAAACACTGCGAAGCAAAGATCAACTAGCAAAAACTAATCCAATCATTGAACGAAAATCATACAAATCAATACAACATCGACCGAGAGGTCTCACATCGAACTAGCGATTGCAAAGGCGGATCATTCGTTCTCACAAGAAAATGAGTAGCAGAACTAAAAATCAAAATCAAAGCCGAGTGAGCCAACACAATCATAGATTCAGACCTAATAAATTCCACAAAATCAAACCAAACACTGCGAAGCGAAGACCGAGTAGCAAAACCTAACCGATTGAAACAACGAAGACATTGTACCGTCGGTTTCAAGGCAGATTCTGCACTGAATCTGCTCGCAAGGTCCGGCTTCGAGATCGACATCGTTCGGCTCGGCGATCTGAGGCGGAGGCGGTAGCAGAGGAGACGAAGTGAGAGGATCCGCAGCCATGGAAGCAGAAGTAGATGGTTCAGCAGAATTCACGATCGAAACGAAGACGATTCGGAGAATCCGCGAAAGGAAGATGAGATTGTTTTCATCATCAACTGTTCGTTTTCTCTTCGAATCATCTCTGAATTAATTCAGTGGCGTAGTTGGAATGACATCCTGCTTCTCACCTCCTCCTCCTCCGTTGGATTCATCTCGAAATCTCCGAAGTCTATGTCACATCACAAGATATATTCGCTTACAAGAGTCATACATACGTGTCTCGAGATACGAGCATATACAGATCTCGGTGTATAACACGTGTGTCGAGATCGCATAGAGAACTCTTGTGAGCCAATATGTTTGGGGTGTAACATTTTTGTTGTCATTCTAATATTTTCTTAGTTTTTAAGGTGAGAAGTGCTAGAATGACAACAGTATGTCGCATCACAAGAAATATTAGTTCACAAGAGTCATCCATGAGTGCCTTGAGATGCGGGTATATACAGATCTCAATGTATAATACACGAGTCGATGTCACATGAAAGGTTCTTGTGAGCCAATGTATCTTGTGGTGTGACATTGTTGTTATCATTCTAATATTTTTCCTAGTTTTTAAGGGTGGATTAAGTGTCAAATACAACATGATAAATTATAAAAAATAGTAGAACGACAACAACAATGTCAGACCATAAGACATATTGGCTCGTAAGTCACAAGTGCTTTTCATGTCACTTCAACACTGCGTGTTGTGCATCAAAATTTGTGTATGTCTGGATCTCGAAATGCATAAATGGCTATTGTGAGCCAATATATATTGTGGTGTGACATTATTGTTGTCATTCTAGCACTTCTCATAAACTATTGGTCCTACAACGCCGAGAAAAAACATAATGTGTTCCTATCTATGTCTTGGCTTAGTGGTTGAGAATTATTAATTATTTAGATTTGCTTCTTTGAAATCAATGGTTTAAATCGTCTGACTTTTATAGTCATGTCTCTTAGTATGTCTCTTTGGAATAGTCAAAGGTAAGGGCAGTCCTATATATCACAATTTTTTTTAAAAAAAATATGTCAAGGTCTGAAATAGTCTTTTCCTTTTTAAATATAGATGAGAGGCAGACTTTCATTTTTCACTTTTTTTTAATCAAGACTAGAAAAATAATGTATCCTTTTGTCTTTTTTTTTTTAAAAAAAAAAAAAATTATTTCAATTGGAGTCCAACCTACAACTTCTCAAATTTTATCTTTTCGCATGTAATGAGTCATTGATGCTTTGGTAATTATTAGTAACTTGATTTCTAGTTTTTATTGAAATAAAAAAATATGTAGCCAATTCACTGTTCAGGCAATAAATTCCTTTCAAAAGATGCCTTCAAAAAATTATGTAGCATAGGTGTTACAGTTTCATATCAATGAACCTGTAAGAGTAACATTATGTTTGAAATATGCCTTGAAATATCAACTGTCCCAAGGACTGATTGGCCTAAAGCATAAACAACATCCATGAAATCAACAAGTTGTCAAAAATCCCAAATCTGCAGAAATAGAGTGTCCTAACTCTTGTTGGAACACCAACTGGGACAAAACTATTATTGACTTGATTTCGAATCTTTTTTGCGTGTGTTTTTATAATATCCGGGGTATTCCAACCTTCAACCGTACTAATCCTCCGGGAGCCAGTCGGCGCTCATGAAATCTCATGACCTGAGAGAAACCTAGGTATTTGGTGTTGGATGGTGGAATCGAACCTAGACCATTTGGAGGGCGGTCTCGCACTCCTAATAACGAGAAGCGCAACCACTGCGCCAATTCTCTAGTCGACGACTTAATTGATTTCAAGTTTTCATTTAATGGAAAATTATGTAGGCTTCCTAAACTGATAATTTGTATAGGATAGTAGGATACTTGCTAAATAGCATCAACCATGTTGGGAAACATGAAACTGGTTAAATCAAAACTTGATTCTCATTATACAAATAATGGCAACTTCTAAAAAAGCACAACTCACTAATTCTTGCATTAACAAGCCCAGTTTGAGGATACATTTGCTCTTCTTGATGTAAAAAGAAACTAAACATCTGACATGGACTCATCTACTGCAACATTACCAAACCATTTTAAGGAACATTCTCTATTCTAGATTCAAAAAGAAAAGAATTCATTAAACCTTGAAACATCTACTGTAATTAATCACAGAGAACTCGAACAACGAATTTAATTTACGCCGTTCTATCACATGCTCAAGTGTGTTGATAGAAAAATAATCACCTTGCATAATGAGAAGTATACTAATTAAAAGACTAAAGCGCATATTAAGGTAAAACTCCTCAATAAGGGGGCGCCGCATAAACCAGGCCGAAACCAAAAGTTTTGATGCCCAATTGCTTCAATAGATATGAGATTATAGATTTCTAGCTAGAAACTTAATTTAAGGTTGGGCATCCACAGAGAAACCTAAAACATACATATTTATATTGAAATGCACTTTGGATCATTAGAATTCAAGCTGCCATTTATGTTGCTCATTGGCACACAAGTTTCATATATATAATTTCATAGGTTTTATCCATTTATGAACACAGTTATAGCATAACTACTCCCTAAATAAGTGTGAAGCAAAGGTAAGTTAATTTGAGTTAGCAAACACAGCCTGCCTTTGTTTTGTTACCTACTTCTTCCTTTTCTTTGGAGGTTGGAGCGCGACTTTATCCTCGTCCTCTTCATCATTGTCATCTCCATCTGATTCGTCGTCCTCCTCCTCTTTCATCATCATCATCATCATCATCATCATTATCATCATCGTCGCCGTCTCCATCACCTTCATTGTCATTGTTCTCATCACCATGGTAGTCTTCGGCATCGTCGTCTTCACCGTCTTCATTCTCTTCATCACCTCCATCACCATCTTTCTCGGAGTTTTCACTCTTGTCCTTCGAGTTGTTACCGTCGTCTTTTGAAGAAGGATGATCTATACCTTCTCCGGAGTCGCGATCCCCACCATCATAACCACCACCCTCATCATCGTCATCGCCATCGCCATCGCCATCGCCGTCCCCGCTCCCATCTTCTTCGGCATCAACCAGCTTGCATTGGCTTCTCTTTTGATAGTCCTCCTGGCTTCCAAGTATGTTAAGCTGAAAAAAGTTTGAAGCAGAATGGCAATTGCATGATTTTGAAAATTTACATGGTACCAAGAGAGATCAATGGGCATTGCATGATTTTGAAAATTATTATCTGAACTCCACAGCCTAAAAAAAGGCGAAAATCGTTGTCGGCGAAGGTCATCGACGACAGTTTATGGACTTATTCAGTTAGAATACATGTAAGTTGGAGATAAACAGCAGATTAGAGTACACAAATTGAAGCTACAATAGATTTATTAAGAAGTGTGATGAGAATAAACCATTAGATGAGTTACTGTGGTTAATGTGGGTTTACAGTGAGGTTGTTACTGAGCGGGTGTGTACACATGTAAGTCACTATTGTGTGTTGTAAGGGTGTAACTGAATGTAGATCAAACGGTGTGTATGTGTTTGATCGTGTGGCTCAGGTTATATTGTAACAACATATATAAAGGAAACCCTAATACATCTGAGAAGCAATTCTTGAATTCTCAGTTTTCTCAATCTCATTTGCATCGCCGTCTAGGGTTTCTGTGTTGAATCTCTGGTTCGACAAGAAGAGTACATGACTAAAAAACTATTTAATTACAACAAAGGATGAATGAATTCAAATAATTGCCATTACAATCAATGATGTGACTAACAACAGACCATTGCTTTGGTGTAGTGGTTGAGAACTGCTAGTTGTTCAAATGAGCCTCTATGAGGTCTCAGGTTTGAATCTCCTAATTTTTCGAGGCATATATAGGCATGTCTCCTGTGGAATGGTAATGTGTAAATCACTCTACTCAAAATATGTGTTCTCACTTCTCATCTCACACATATTTCCATGCTTCTTCACCAAAATATTTTTTCAACTAAACATCCAAATTGAGGTTCATATATATGTACAATGAGACAGATCCCAAATATTTAGTGGCCAAAGTGTGCTAGAAAATCATCTTCTTAGCACAATAATATGACGACCCACAAAGGAGTTTTTTTTTTTTTTTTTTTTTTTTTTTTTTTTTTGGGTTTCCCTCGTAGTGTTCAGCGCTAGTGCCAAGCGCAGACTAATACATGCTCGGACACTGTTGGCTCCGTATAAGAGATTTTATAGTTAATTAGATGTATTATTAAGCAAATCAAACTTTTTTGTTATTGGGTTTCTCACGCGGTATTCAACGCTAATTGCGCTATCTAATCACGTTTGGACGTTGTCGGGCTCCTATATAAAACAACCCTCCAACCAAGTTTGCTCCAACTCAAAACCAAAACTTTAGAAAAAGCGAAGTCTCTCGCCACTCAGAACAACTAGTTAATGTTACAAATCAAAAACTTTAATCTAACACAATTATACCAAATCAGTCAAGTCAAAGAAAGAAAGAAACTCTTACATGAACTGAGAGAAGAACCACCACCTCAGATGCTAACAGAGCAACCAGTGCTCCCCCGGCGCACGTTAGTGAACCGCCGTTCAAAGCCGTCGGAAGACCAACCGTTTGACCCCGTTTACTTTCCATTCTCGTGACACCGTTTTAACGTTAACGACCGTTCTAACGCGCCGTTAGAACCGAAGTTCTAGAAAATTCGAAAATCGGAGTCACAACTAACACGTTGAAGAAAAAAAAAACACTCAGAAATGAAAGAACAAAAATCATACCAGAAACAGAGATTTCAACGAGCTAGAGCTAATAACAATCAGATCTAAAACCAAAATTGGCCGTCAAGATCAAGCCCTCTTGCATCCTCGACCGTCCGATCAAGTGAGAGACATAGAGTTTAAAAAGTTGAGATGGTAAGTAGCCAAAAAAAAAAGGAGGAGCATTTTGTTGTACTGTGTCGAATAAAAAAAAGAGAATTGGATTCTCATTTTAATCAGGTAGTTGGCTTCAGTACTGTTGGTGATGCAACATCAATCAATGTTAATATCATCTCAGTCAACCGGCCAGTCGAGTTACGACAAAAAAATAAGATTGTGTCAAGTGAAGCACACGATCTCGATTTGATTCTTTAGTATAGTAAGATCATTCGGACCATTGAATTCACACTATCAATCGATAGAGTCAGGGTCTCGTGCAATTATTGAGAGTAACTTCGACACTCATTATTATTAAAAAAAAAATTCCTTGTTTGATTAATAATTTTAATCAATTCTCCAGGACATGTGAACTTTTTTGGGTGGAAAAGTATGCTCTCTATGTAATTTAACATTATTTTTTTTGAAATAGTAGTATATATATATAGTCAATCATTGTATTTTAACTCAACTTTGTACGTTCTAGAAGCTAAAATTTGTCACTTTTTCTAGAATGACATATATAATCATTATAATTTAATATTACTTCACCATATCTAACTTCTAACTAACTTTCTTTCAAAAAAGAGGAACTAATCAAACACATTCAAGTATGAGCCTTTTGGAGTCAAAGCATTTCTAGTGAGATGATATCATGATAGAGGCCTCGCTTGACAAAATGTAAAGTTTGGAAAGGTAGTGAGTTCCACTCCCACTCAAGTTGGAAAAAAAAAAAAAAAAATTAACTATCAATTTTTTGGAATTTTCGACTTCTTGAGAAGTTGAACCAAACAAGGCATTTACCTCGCTCACTGATACTCGCTCACATATTTGGCAACCGCTCGAACTACTTTGAAATTTGTGCGATACACTTTGAAAATACGTGAGCACACATCTTAAAGTGCATCGCGTGTCAAAATATCATTTTGCATATCTCAACGGTTTGAAACCAAACAAGGCATTTATCTCAACGTACGGCCTGAAATCAAATTACTTTCTTGAATTCAAAATATTGTATTGATTTAAAATCAAGGTAATCAGATACAAGTATTGTAGTAAAACAAATATCAGCCCTTCCTTACAGATTTGAAAAAAAAAAAAAAAAAAAAGTGGAGCATGAAATGAAGTCAGATGAGTTTTCAGAATAAACTAACTAAACTTGAAGCAATTAAACCAGCTATTATATGATCAGCTCATAACTTAAGATGCAATTTCAGTCTATCTAAGACAAGATAAATATAAGTACATATACATACACAAGGTGCTTAATAAGCATTATAAAAAAATTATTTTTATTCTGAATATTTTATTAATGTATTGCCTGTTTGGGCCTCAAAAAAAAAATAATTATTGACATATCAAATTGATGTCATTCTTGTAAACTAACTAACCCTCTGAAAAGAAACTAATGAATCAATTCCCGCCAAAAAAAAAAAAAAAAAACTCATAAGGAAATACTGCAAAATCTACACCCAAACAACAATAAATAAACTAATCCTCAGAAATGAACCTAATGAATCATCAGCTCCCGCCAAAAAAATCTGCTATGGAAAAACTGCAAAATCTACAAACAAATAACAATAAATAAAATTGAATTATTTGTTTGAATGTATCGATATATCCTTCCTTAGAACGTCGCAGAGTTGGCACGCCTGAAAGGAAGAATCCTTGGTTGATATTTGGGACGCAAGTTTGGATCAAAAGGCAATCGCATCAGCACCTGGCCAAAAGCATCACAACAGATGAAGCAAATCAGGATTTTTTTTTTTTTTCTTTTAATAGCAGCATTGCAGTTTATTAAATTTCGGATGATGAACCGATCGACCAAAGGAATTAATAAGCGCAATTTATAGGCATCACAAGCTCAATTACGATAAGATATCAAAATTTCTATATATCACTTGGTCATCAATAGGGTTTAATTAATTAGTCCAAGTTTGTTATTCGCATCTCCTCATTTGAATGTTTAACTTCAAGATGACACGCAAAGTGGCGTATGACAGTGGCCACTCACGGTGTTTCTTGTCAAGATATTCGATAGAAAGCAGATTTATATATGTAGCTGAACCACATTGTTGAAGAAAGAGATTACTAATGAATTGAGTCGAGGAGGATTAATTGCATGTTGTATATAATACATAACTGTCAAAAGTGTGTAAAATCAAGCGAAGGAAGCTGGATCAATTATTAAGATTTCCATGAATCACCCCTTTTGGAATTAGAAACCTACTTGAGATTCATTATATAGTCGTCGGTTTACCTCTCGTACTATATATAAACAATTACGGATTCGTAAGGGATGGTTTTTAAACCATAAAAGAAGAATTGAGAAAAAAAAAATTGCAAATTATTCATAGGAGCACTTCACTATCAAACTCATCAAATTATTCTTCCTAAAGTGGGATAAGAAGAAAGATAAGTTTTGAATTTTAAACAAAATTAACACAGGATTTCCTAAATCAACATTCTAAGGGAAATTAAATTTGAATTTCAAATCTCTGATTTAATTAAGATGAGTTAAAAAACATAAACTTGAAAGTGAAATTTTAATTTATTTTAGTTTAGTTCATTGCATAATTTTCATCAGATACTTTTCATTAGATTAAGAAACTAATACATAAAATCCAAATTCTCTCATTTGTTTACATGAAAAAGCTTACAAACTTATTGTATTGATTCTTTTAAATAGGGTCAATCCAACAATTTAAACATTCCACTTTCCCCTCCAAAGTTTCAAGCATTGCTTAAGAATAGATGAATTTTTTATTATTATTTTTTTAATTGGTTATCTTATGGTTTTTTCATGACTTGGGAGATGTTAATTATATATTCTAGCACTTCACAAAAATATATATACATACCATTTCCTTTTCCAACGCCGCATTCGCTTCCTTCAACATCGACACATCTTGCTCCAACTTATTGGTGTAAGCCTGCATGCACAATTAATGTGAAGAAATATAAGATACTAAATATGTTGCAAATACGTACTGTTAAGGAAATTATAGTATTGCGGCGAAAAACCAACCAACCAACCTGTTTTCTTGCTCTAGACCGAGCGGCGGATTCTCGGTTCTTAATCATCCTCTTCTGTTTCCTCTCAATAGTCTTGTCTATCATCTCATCAGAAAATCTTCTCTTAAAACCCGACGACGACGACGGCGGCGGCACCTCATCAATTGTGGCCGTCGGCGTCGGCGTCGGCGTCATCCCAATTTGATTCTCAATAATACTATCCCCCCCCATCAACAACAACCCTTGTTGCATTGACAAATTCTGCCCCAAAGCCTCCATCTCATCATGTTCTTGCTCCATGTTTTGAAACTGCAACCAATCCATTATTATTACTATTACTATTATTATTATTATTATTATTATTAGTAAACCACACATCCTGATTATCAATCCCCATATTCCTCCTCCTCCCCATTATCGCAGCGTTCGCAAGCGCGAAAGGCGGCGACGAGGACGAATTAGTAGACGACGATGGCGAATGCGGGTTGGGGTTGTTGTGGGGGTTATAGTAGTAAGTGTGAATGATTTGTTGTATGTTGGTGTTGTGATTCTCGTCGGAGATCAAAGGGCGAAGGAAATCATCCAAGTGGAATGCGCTCAATGGCTTGCCCAATAAATTGCTGTGCCTTGGCTTGGACTGGAAGTGGTGCTCCATTAATGTAGTTGGGGGGGTGTAGGCTTGGGCTCTGTTTGGGGAGGACATGGAGAAACACATGAGATTGAGAGATTGAGAGAGTGAGAGATTGACAAGTTTGGGTTTCAATTTCATGGATGATGATGAATGATGAAGTGAAAAAGGGGTGGGAGTCAAGAATCGCGGATTTGATGGCGAGTATTTGGTGATGGGAAGAAGAGAGCGAGTGTGTGTGTGAGGGGAATGAGAATTGGCGGTTAGAGGAAACTGTTTGGCAGTTTCAGTTTTCCTTTATATGCTGTGATTGCATCAGGACTTGGAAGTGCCAGCATGTCACGCCACGAGACACGAGAGTCATTTGTGCGTGCATCGGGATGCGGGTATGCAGAGATCTTGATGCGTAACATGCAAGACGAGGTCGTATGAAGGGCTCTTGTAAGTTAATGTGTATTGCTTGTTGTTGAATAACAAGCATAAATGATTAACAGACAGCTAAATCATGCTGCAATAACAAGATAACCTCATGCAGAGGACTAAACAACTTCCTATAATCTCCTGTCATCGTCAAAGCTTCCTTCGCTAAATGATCCGCACATGCATTATTGTCTCGAAAGGTGAGGCGAATGGAGATGTCCCAATCAAGGGATGTGAGGTGCTAGAGTAACCCACTTTGAGTACTGAATGGGTCGATGACGTGCTATACACGCCGAGATGTGTGTGCGCATATCTTGAAGCAAAATGTATGGCATCCAAAGATATCAGTGCCCACAATGAGCTGCTTTTGCATTATTATTTTTTTTGGCCCGCAAAGGATAAAGCTTTCTCAGCAGAATGTATGCGCATATCTCGAAGCAAAATGTATGGCATCCAGAGAGATCAGTGCCCACAATGAGTTGCTTTTGCTTTCTTTCTTTTTTTCCCACAAAGGATAAAACTTTCTCAACAGAAGCAACTTCATTTTTAATGATCGAAATGAAAACTTCTACTTGAAAATCCAAGCGTATCCCTAATAAGATGGATAAGGCATCACTTGGCAAGGTTGGCATCGACTCATGTTGAAGTATAGGGTGTTGTAGAACCCTACAAGCCAACTATAAATATAAAGAAAATTCCTAAGCACCGACTTTGAGCACCTAACAATCGTGCACCGTCCGATACACCTCGAAAGCGTAATCCAAGATGCAAAAGCAGCGCACGACCGCTAGGTGCCTGTAGTTGGTGTTTAAAGTGGGTACCTCTAGCGGCTTCCAAATATAAATAAAGTTCAGTTCTTAAGCAAGGAACTTCAACGCCACCATAAGTCCATAACCAAAGGTTGAGGATTTGAATTTCTACCAAACAAAGAGTACAGGAGAATACAATGAGGATATATATTAGTGCAAAAATGAAATTGAAAATCTATCAACTTTGCTTTTATCTTATTTGATTTTGGAGGATGGGGGACGTTACTACATACAGAATTGAAGCATAGAAAGATACATTATGTTGTTGTCTCCGAAAGGAAGTACGTAAAAAGCGAGATAGCTTCCTGCAAGTGACATGAGCGTAGATCTTCGGGGAGGGGAGCGCCGACTACAGCTTCAAAAGACAATGGAACCTCCGACGCAGAGCCGCCCTTTTCTCCATTTGATAGCAGCAGTGTGCATATTTCCTCTGCCATCTTCGAATAAGTTGCTCTGCGACAATGATAAAGAGTAGAGCATGCTAAGCAAAGTAAAAGAACACAACCGAAGCCGGATTATTATGATAAATAAACTGCAAACCTGTCCAAGAACAAAATGTGAATCGAACGCCTACATATAATGCCTATAACTACTAGTTTTGGGCATATCTCTGGAGGGTGGAGTGTGTCTTCGTGGAATAGTCGAGAGCAATCTTGGACACCACAGTATCGAAGAAAAAAAAAACATCAAGTTTTGGGAGCTTCAGGTGATCCACCCTATTGAACATTCGTGCACGGAATGACCCCTGTGAAGAGAAATATTTGATGCTGGGGGCTACAAAGTATACATCGAAAAAAAAAAAAAAAAGGATTCGCTCCATGATCTCAAAAAAAGTTGGATTCTAGCGAGACAGCCGGTAGAGCAGGAAAACAACCCAGATATCCAAAATTCCAAACAAAAACAGTTGAATGAGGTTACAATTGACCATCATGATAATTGGCTGCTCAAGTAAAGCATCCCACCGGACTCGAAAGCAGAAAGTGTAGGAAATATCCAGACTCCAGAATGTAAGCACAGAATTCAAGACGTGCACTTTCAGATTAAACCGTTAACTACAGTACTATTTACTATTCAGCTAAAGATTTTCACTTACCTAGCATCAACTGGTATTCTGTTTCCCCAAACTGCCAAAGACTCGTTTAGGCGATCAAAGAAATCTTTACAGGCTACATGTTTTGCTTCAGGTGACACATCCTGCAACATGGGAAAAAAAAATCGTCAAAAGGACAAAACGTTTAACAGACATGAAAACTCAAATGGGTAGGTAGACTATATTGAAAATCAAGAAGGAAAAACAGGGAGATCAACATTAACAGAGAAATGACTGGAAACTTAGCACTCATGCTTTACGTCTCCCCATATTCTGTACAAGTGAAAAAACTAAAAATAGTAAACGCGTATACCGCCAATTTTAATCATCAAACGGGAAATACAAAAGGAAGTATTTTTTTTTTTTATCTTTATCGTTCAACTGAAGATACAAGCAGATTCAGTCATCTTTGCCAAATAAAACACGTACCATCGATTTTATGTTCCTCCCTTTAGTAGAATGACAAGCATTCATGGGAATCTAAGTACCTCTTATGCAAGAGGCTTTTTAAGTTTGCACAGACACTTCACAATTACAAGAGCATCATTTACTTTTCCATGTTGAATAATTAGCAGCCAAGAAGATATCAATGCATGAAACAGAAATCATTGCATGTCAAGAAGAATAAGTATGTAAATGATTTTTGGCATGATCAGATTAAGCTAATGCTAATCTATTATAGCACATCCATTTCATCGTTATGACAGATCCTATCTTAGCAAATCTTACCGATTCATCCATTGAACTTTCTTCCTGTAAAGTGCTTTTTATATGATAAAATGAAATATAAATGCCGGCTCCAAGATCCCAATCAGCAATTTCTGATTTATGATTTTCCATTGAAGTTGAAAGTCTCCAAATCTCTGAATGGTCGCCTGCAAAATTTCAAAATAAGGAATAATAAATATGTTCATATACTTAAAGGGCGATTCTATCAAAAAATTTCTTGGAGATACCCCAGAAAACATTAGGTACAAGCAGATCAGGTACTTACCCGATAGAAACAATGAATGAGCAACTGAAGTCATGAAAACTGAGTGAGCTCTTTGCCAATTGTGAGATTCAAGAAAATGATCAAGGGCCTTGGAATGATCCCTTTGGTAGTTGAAATACACAGCCTGCAAAGGCAAAACAAAGCATTGAAATGAAACACTACTCCAAAAGCACAAGAAAATAAATAACTCAAGTATAATCATCAAGTATCATGACATACGATAGCCTCATGCATCCATGACGATGGAACACCCAAATCTTCAATAAATTGGCGCTGTGTTTCTTCAGTGCTCCATATTTCACAGTACTGAAACAAGATTTCCCTGATGAGACGAGCATGAAGATAAGGATAATTTTCATGGTAAGGCATGTGGAGTGCAACATATATGGCCCAATGACACTGCCCAAGACAAAGCAGTTGAGAAACAAGACTCATGTCAAGGATGCATAGATCATTAGAACTGAAAGCGCCAACAGCTTCTAATATTGCTCGTTGGTGCCAGATCATGTGGTAGTCAAGAGGATCATGTGCTGAAGAGAAGGCGCTGAACATGGTTTTCAGATCTTTAAACTCATTATCATCATTACCATGGAGGAGCATGAGATAATATGACAGATCAAAACGATCCCCGACCCTCCAATTCATGGAGTCTTCAGATGGTCCCTCATCTATGTACATCGGCACTGGGTATGGAGCCTTTCCTTCTTCAAGCAGTTGCTCATATGCATGAAAAATCTCAGGCAATGAAGTGTTAGGTGGCAATTGATACCACATCAGTAATCCAAGATACCTTTTCCAGTCAAGCTTCATACTACCCAGGGCCCCTTGAATATTACCAGAAAGTAACTCATATAGTTTTATCCTATCCTTCTCAACGAAATTAAAATCCAGCCCATTCATTCTCCAAAGATCCAGCTGCCGAGAAATATCAGATCTATTCACAATGGATCCACCTGCCTGACTCAACAAACAACCAAGTCGTACATCCCCTCTAAAAGCAGCCAACTCCACCGCAGCATCCAGCTGCCGACCAGTCAGCAGTAAGAATATGTGTTTTAAGTCACTGGATTCATTCAGACAGCTAATTTCATCTTGCACCCGATGGTAAACACTCTCTCGCAACCAGTGGCTAAATGCTGCTCTCCGAACAAGAGGGAGTGCCTCCATGTCTATATCTGGAGTTCCCTCCTTGTCATCATGCATCACATCTTCTTCATCATCAACATTCAGGGGTTTAAAATGTCCACTAAACTCTGTCACCGAAAACAGAACCTTTATCAACTCCCAGACCATAACTTGATGCATCAAAACCATACGGGAAGTTGCAGTCAATCCAGGAACATCAAGCTGCCTCTCGACAATCTCAATGTAACCCCTACAAATTTCTGGAAGTGTGACACGATCAGATACGAGCTTTTGAAGCTTTAGTCTAGAAGGTCCAAGTTCAAGTTCTGCTGTCTCATGGCATAGCGACTTGTGAAAATTTAATGGAGAAATAAAACAAGAATCAACGAGCTCCTCATTGACTTTGTCGTTTTCATCACGAACTATTTTGTCAATAGCAATCTTTTCCACTGTAATTACGGAAGATAATCCTTTCCAAGAATCAGTTTTACCGACAGGAGCACCAGTGTGAAAAAGAACACCGTTAGGACCCCAGCCAACCCTAAATGAACGTCCCATGAAGAGTCCTGCATCAACAATACTCTTAGAGTGGCTTCCAGTTATTGGAGTTTCACATTTGAGGTCTAGTTTAAACCCTTCGATTTTTGCCCTCTTAATTGGCATACCTTTGTTTTCCCATGCCATAAGAATGTTTCCAGGAGGGCTTGAATGGGAACGTGTCACATTATACTCGAGCAAAGGCATGGGTGTTCTCCGGACTGTGGGAAGACCGCTCCTGTTGGTCATTTTGTGTGCAGAATGATGTGGATTTGATCTTATGCGATCCTTACCAAATGATTGTTTCTCATCAGAGAATGGACCTTCAAATGTTTCACCATCCTCATCTGCAGGAAACATCAACATTCTCATCTCCTGCATCTTGATAGGATTGAGGCCAAGGTGAGTAGGAAGAGAGTGTGGTAGAAGAGAATCATCTGGATCAAATTGGGCTTCCTCTGCAATTTCTGATAATTCATCATCATCCATCTCCCTAGAATGTTGAACCACATTCACTTCATCCATGATGATATCTTCTTCATCATCTTCAGTCAATCCAAATCTGCTGAAATGGGGAACCACGAATTTCCATTCGCCACTCAAGGAATCAAATGAAAGAAAAGAAGCACCCTGTTTCTCTGTGCTACTTCTCAATCTTGTCACAACATCAACCATTCGCTTCTCTTTTAAAGCGGATGATTTTACTTGTAGGATCAAAGTTACTTCAGCAGCTTTGTTAAGGCCATGACCAATGACTGGTTTGTAATTTTCATCTTCATATACCACTATCTCATGCCTACCAAACTTCACAATCTGATCCAAATTCAACCATCTAACATCAGTTTCACCAAGAAACCTTACAGAACCATAGCCAATCCTCCCTACCGTAAAATCTTTAACCCGACTGCAGTGTCCAAGATCAATGCTTTCCTGATTACCCAACTCCTCCAATGAAGGTACCATAAAATAATCAGGGGAACACAAAACGGGTAAGCTTTGGAAGCAAGCGTCGACATCATTTGAGCGCAAGCACAAACTAGACCCCATATCAAACGTAGAGCATGTATTTGGCTCAGATGTGCCTACTTCCATCTGCCTTCCATCCAAACTACCAAATGTACCATTGCATCTCAGGTTACAAATCCCATTAGAAGTTCCTTAAGAAAAAGAAGAGAAACAAGAGTAAATGCGAATTCATAATGTAAAAAAGGCATTTGCTTTCATGAGAGCTTGATTAGCAGGGAAGGAAGAGTGCGCTAAAACTTAAATGCATTTTAAGAGATTCTCTCGGATCTTTATAATATTAAAAAGCCTTTTTGCATCTACAAAAAACTTTTCTTTGGCATCGGAAAGAAAATACAACAACAACAACAACAACAACATAGCCTCAGTCCCAAATTAAGCAGGGTCGGCCACATGGATCAAACTTTTCCATTGTGCTCGATTAAGTGCAATTGATGGTGAGCTTTTCAAACCATTCAAATCCCTCCTAATTAATGCATCCCATGTTAACTTTGGTCCGCCTCTACCTCGTCGAATTTCTACGAGTTTCTATTGAGTCAAGCTTTCTAGTTAGGGCATTTGTAGGCCGTCTTTGCGAGTGACCAAACCCACGCAACCGCCCTTCCCTAATCTTTGTATCAATTGGTGCTACTCCTACTTGTCTTTGAATTTCTATATTTCTTATTCTATCTTTACGAATTTTACCACACATCCACCTAAGCATCCTCATTTTCGCTACGTTCATTTTATGTAATTGTTGTTGCTTTACCGCCCAACATTCACTTCCATAGAGCATAGCTGGCCTAATTGCGGTCCTATAAAATTTTCCTTTTAACTTAGTAGGAACATTTTGATCACAAATCACCCCCGTTGCACTCCGCCATTTCTTCCATCCACTTGAATTCTATGTGTGACATCATTCTTAATGTTACCATCATTTTGTATGATTGATCCTAGGTATCTAAAGTGGTTTACCTTAGGAACTTCTACTTCCCCTAATTTTACTACTCCGTCATCTCGATGTCTAGTGTTTCTAAACTCACAGTGCATGTATTCGGTTTTCGTCCTACTCAACTTAAAGCCTTTAGATTCTAATGTATTCCTCCAGAGTTCTAATTTCCTATTCACTCCATCTT
Source organism: Stephania cephalantha (assembly GCA_039657325.1). Lineage (NCBI taxonomy): Eukaryota > Viridiplantae > Streptophyta > Magnoliopsida > Ranunculales > Menispermaceae > Stephania > Stephania cephalantha. The sequence continues at coordinate 2,461,023 of CM077574.1, forward strand.
TTGTTTCATCCACTAAGACAATATCATCTGCAAATAGCATACATCATGGTATATCCTCTTGAATATGTCTAGTTAGTTCATCCATAACTAAAGTAAATAGATATGGGCTTAAAGCCGATCCTTGATGTAGTCCTATCGTAATGGGAAATTCTTTTGTAGCTCCTCCAAATGTCTTTATACTCGTTACTACTCCATCATACATATCTTTAATAGTGTCTATTAAGCATTGGTGCGTAGCCATCGGACTTTTGCTCCAAAAGAAGTACGGAACCCTATTAAGTTGTCATTTCGCTCTTCAAACGGATTCAAAAGCCCGAAAGAAAACTGAACTCCTGCATAACTAGACCAGTTTTTCACCCAAATTACTTCATCATACGCCCTATCGAAGCTAAAATCATCGAAAAATCCCTCATCCCAATCAAGCATTCTCACTCGACTCATTTCACAGAGTTGAAACTCATCACCACTAGCTTAACACCACCACCACCATCATCACTAATCAACTAAACCCCAAATTAACTCATTCGAAAAAAAAACCACTTCCATAAAACTTTTTTTTTACCCATCAGGCGAGCCTGACTATTCCAACGAGGACCTAGTGCAATCAGCCTGACCGTACCTCAGTAGCCCGAACAATCTTGACGCAACGGGAGATCGAATCTGTGACGATCAAGTCCAGATCAAGTGGAGTCACTACTAACCCTATAAACCCTAACCACTACAAACCCTAAAATCGGAGAAACCCCAGCAGAGAGAGCTCTACATAGAACAACCAAAACGCAATACGATCACAAAAAACCCAAATTTGAACCAACGAAGCAGTCGAATCAAACAATGCAATTGAAGACATGTTCGAGTGAAACTTATATCATCAAATACAGTTCAACGAAGGCGTGAAGAACTAACCAGTGAGCGTCATCGCTGATGGAGACGCCATGAATGAATGAATGAATGAAATCTGTGAAGAGAAGAGATGGTGTTGAAAGAAATTAGGGTTTGGCTTCGATTCTCATCTTTGAAGTTGAACTTGAAAATGTTGAATCAATGGAGGGAAGAGTGAAGAGCTAATGAGTGACAAATACGAGCGAAGTTCTTGAACCGCGTGTTGTGTGCTATTCGAGGCGATCTGAAGGTCGTTAAAGGAATAGTTGTCCGTCTTTGATCTTCCTCGGATAATGGTATGATGAAAACTTGGGAGGAGATGTGGTATGATGGGATCAAGGTGAGATGACTTAAGATGCATTGATTAGAAAGAATTTGAAGATTAATGAAAGTGCACCCTTCATCGACTCCATTAAAGTGAGCGCAATGGAATGAATTGATATATGTAAAAGACAAAACACATTCAACTTTCAAATAAAAAAAAAAAAAATCAAAGGACACTGATAAAGTGCGTGTCGTTCCTGAGACATGTCTCATCAAGATAGCATTAGCATTTTCCTTTGAAAAGGTGTCATAGATTTATTTCACTTTTTCTCCCTGAATTAATTAAAAATAATAAAGAAAATGAAAAATAGGTTGTATTCATGGGTTGTATAGTGCAATGGGCCTCTTTGGGTTGGCTTCTCTTTTTTATATTTGACCAATCTTGTTGCACTGGAGGCCTACTTGGGATTGGAACTTAGGAACTAGGATATCTTCCACTAGTACACTTAAGTTGATGACTTGTTGAAAGCTTATTTGGCAAAGGAAGTTGTTAGGGGTACCACTTTAGACACCGACTTTGGGCATCCACCAGTCAGGCACCGTCCGATAGAGATTGAACTCGTAGATTAAGGTGTATCGATGGTGCACGACTGCTAAATGTCCAAAGTCGATGTCTAAAGTGGGTACCCCTAACAGCTTTCTTTGGTAAAAGACTAAAAGCGCTATAAATACTCAAACATGTTTTTTTAGGTCTACTCAAACATGTTCTAATTGAACAAAGAAAATCACTTTTTTTGGATACAAAATAATACTCCCTCCGTTTCATATTATCTGTCACATTGAATTTTTTTTCTTGTTCCACAATACGTGTCACATTAAGAAATCAAATGTGCATTTATGATCTTTTTCCCACTCTTACTCCTAATTAAAAGTTATGTCATTAATGCCAATTGAGAGATTCACATTAATTACTAAAGCAAAAACTTATGAAAAATAGGTTATTAATGAGGAGTAATTTAGTATCAATATTTTTTTTTTAAGACTTTCAATCATCACCTTAATTTTTGTGCATAAATGTGACATAATATGGAATGGATGGGGTAGTCACTTTCAATGCTCGCACTTGTAAGAGAGAGAGAGAGCGCTATATGATCCTCTTCATCTTCTTTTAATTACTCTTTGTCATGCCTTTCTTTCAAAGAATGAAAACTACTAAAAGTTGCTCCAGTCAACAACATATGGAAAAGCTTTAAAGCCTACATGGTTAGGCCATCGAGATCATATAGTGTATGCTTTATATTTATTTTTACTTTTACATTTTTTTTGTATGAACTCAAACGATTGTCCTCTTATAATTTTGACCCTTCAATTTCTTACAATCATATTGGGCCTCGACTAATCCAAAGTCAAGCTAACTCGAAGCCTAACGCCCTTGGAGGTGATATAGAGCCTTTTATAGTTGGTGTGACCCTCCTCGTCTCAATGGGGTGTTTGAGCACCCAATGGAGTCCTTAATTAAATCATGTATTATACAACATATAATTAGTAAGACATGCATATAAGACATTGCATTAACATATAATTTAAACCTAGACCATAAAACATTTATATAATACATAAGAAATTAATGATCTTGAAATGGTGGCCCTCAAAGTGCTCATGATACATGACAATTATATAACAAGAGGAGCATTGCTTCACGAAATGAAATACTCCCACTAGCTAGATTTGCTTTAAACTTTAATTTATATAGTATATGTTATCCACGTATATCTTAATATATAGTACTCCTATATAGATCCATATCATCTTGTCTAAAAGCTTAACACAGTTGTATCTTAATAAATAACACTTTGACCATATAGTGCCTTCACATTGTGCCATCAAAATTGAGGTCATATCACCTTTTCAGAACCACATATATATAGTCCCGATCTATCATTATGGGTTCAGGGTTTCAAGAATATTATATCAAGTTTAATTAGGTTGCCAAATTTTTCGGGACCTACATGCTTTTTGTGAGTAATAATTATCAAACAAAATAAATTCCAATTATATACAATTTGGATTAATGTAGTTTTTTATAGTATATGTGTGCTTTTTGTCAAGAAAAAAATTATGGCGGATTCGCTATTAATTTGAGCAAACCCCCCCCCCCCAAAAAAAAAAAAAAAAAACTGTTGATTGGGGGTTTGAAACAATCCAAATTATTAATTTATTTAACCAATCTCTCGATCATAATTGTTTTTATCTTTTATTTGGAGTGATTATAATTAGGGGCAGACGTAGCCTCCAGCTTATGGCTATGAAAATGACGACTACATGACAAAATAATCCTTAAAAAATCAAGTGCAAACCGGTTTTTATTATGCATGACTATATATATATATTGATGGGATATATATGTATTAGTTTCGTAACGTACTCCGCACGTGTGTTGCACGTACTACGCAGACACTACATAATCATCAAATCAAAATTAAAATTAAGAAATATTTATAAAGTTTAATGTTTTTATAAATCAAAGTAACTATATCACACATGAAAATATATTATTACATTCTAATGATTAAGTGAATAATGTAAATTAAAATAACAGTTCATAATAATTTTTTGTGAGTAACTCACAAGTCATGAAGAGAAAGTGTAAGTAAATTACACCTATTTAAGTTTTTATAATAATTAAATTTTATAATTCTTATCTATTTAAGATATTTATGAAAGTTAAAGTAAATAAATTTATAAAGTGTTGATAATACAAAATTTTAAGAAGAAAATTAGAACATGAAATTAGTTCAAGAGATCAATACAACCACAATCATCCTATAAATGTACGTAAATTAGACATATTTTGATGTATTTTTCATCAAGATTTTATGAGGAGATATAGGATGTATGAATAAAAGAAAAGTTTTTTTTGACACTCGGCTCACGAATTTCATGCAAACATAGCAAATAAGTTGCACACCTCTCCAACTAAATTTGTAATTTAAAATTCCCCACTGATATCTTTTGGCACAATAAGACGAGAAAAAAAAATTATGATTTGATGAAGCAAGATGTCAAATAACTAAATAGAAAGAACTAAAGAGATGACGAAGTTTGCATTGTTGTTGTAGAAGTCAGAAGCTAGCTAGTAAGAGTTCATGAGTCGGATGAATGAAACAAAATGGGTAATATAGACCTTTCCACACGGTCCATATTGGCTCTTTTATTATAGTAGTAGATATAAAACTACATATTTAATATTGATACAATGTCATTAAGACATATACTATATATATTAGGTGGAAAAGTCAAATTAAGCTATGGTTTAGTGCAGTACCTTAAACACATATCAATCACTATATAAAACTAATTAATAAAGCCAAAAATATCAAAGGAATGCTAACAGTTATATAATTTTTTTTTGAGAAATAATAGCATGCATATTCTAACCACGTGATAATTAATTAACTTTTGGTTGAGAGGCTTTGTTTGGTTGGGGTGAGTTTGGGGGAGTGAAATATCTTGCGAGGAATCCAACTATATATTGGCTTTGTAACGTCAACTTCTTTGTAAGTTGGGATCCCAATTAACGTACCTCTCTTTTGCCTACATTCATCTTTTTTGTTTGAAGAGTATTTATGTCAATTCTTATATTTTATTATATTTTAGTAACTTTTCACGAAGTTTAAAGTTAAACCAAACATGAAAATACAAACTTCTCTATAAGTTAACTTCCATATATACAAGAAAACTTCTTTGTAAGTTGACAAAAATAAACCAATAAGTGTGAAAGATGATCAGTTTGACAACTTGGGATGAATAGAAATATAGAATCCAACTAAAATGTGCTACGCGCCGTTAGAATAAGAATTTAACTATAATTCATGCTTCGATAAAGCATGCACGAATATTATACATATGTAAAGTAAACTAAAGCCACTTTTACATTACGTGAATCGCTTAATTAGGTGCCGCCTTGAAGGCTTGAAACCATATTAATTGGCTCTTGCATGGACTTAGGAGTTGATAATCAAATGGCTCTTCAGCTGATTATGGCTGATGACACTCGGTGGAGCATTTTGACGAGTGAGGTGATGTATTTATTCAAAAAAAAGACGTGTTTTTTTCCTTGCTAATAAGGTTTTTTTTTTTTTTTTTTTTTTGCGATTAAAGCACTTGAAAAATTTTGAGTGAGTTTTAAGTGAGGTGATGTATTTATTCAAACAATAAAGATTTGCTTTATATAAACGCAAATTGTTAGGTCTTTTTTAAACAAGCACCAAAACAATGGCATGAGAAATTTTACTGCAAATGGCTTTAAAATTAATAAGGTCTACATCAAAGAATTTTTTTTTAGTATGTCTTTGTTGATGATATGTTGATAATTGGGACTAAAAGGATATAATCATTTCAACTAAGAAGATGTTGAATTCTAATTTTCAATCACATTATGTAGAAAAAATATTGAAGAGGTTTAATCAATTTAATTGTAAACCTGTTCTACCCCATTTGAGCCAAATTGCATACTTAAGAAAAATATTGAAAAGTGCAATTTCTCAATTAGAGTACTCCCAAATAATTGGAAGTTTGATGTATTTGATGAATTCTACAAGACCGGACATTGCTTATGCGAGTGAGCAGACTTAGTAGATATACAAGCAATCCAAATAATTATCATTGGGAAGCATTGATACTGAATACTAAGGTATTTAAAACATACTTTAGAATATGGATTGCATTATACAAAACATCCACCTGCAGTACTTGAAGGGTATAGTGATGCCAATTGGATTTCGACAAATGAAACAAAGTCAACCAGTGGATATATTTTTACATTGGGAGAGTGCGATTTCTGGAAATCAACTAAGCAAACGTGTATAGCACGTTCGACAATGGAATCGAGAATTTGTAGCCTTAGATAAAGTGGCCGAGGAAGCAGAATGGCTAAGAAACTTTCTAGAAGATATTCCATTTCGCCAAAACCGATTGCCACAATATGTATACATTGTGATTGTATGGCAAAGACAAGCTAATGCTAAGAATAATGTATACAATGGTAAGTCAAGACATATAAGGCGCAGACATAATACTATAAGACAATTACTTTCAAGTGGAGTAATTAGTATAGATTATGTAAAGTCAAAGGAGAATATTGCAGATCCTATGACAAAGGGCTTACCGAGAAATCAAGTTGTATTGTTATCGAGGGAATGGGTTTAAAGCCTATAAATGAGTTAAGTCGGTGGAAACCTAACCTAGGTGATTGGAGATCCCATGTACTAGGTTCAATAGGCAAACCGATTAGATGAAACTCGCGAGAAGAACACATATTCGTTCATTCCTAAGATAAAAACGTGTTCGTAAGAAGTTCAAGGATATGTTAAACATTTAATGACAAATAAAATTGTCACCTATATGATAGTAAATGTGGGTCGCATTTATGAGAACGAGACAAAGCTAAATTCTCTAAATCTATCATGAAACCAGGATATGTCCAGGACCAAAATGGACAAAAACGTATAAACTGAATTTTGATAATCGTGTCATGCGTAATACATATTGTCTTGGTTTACTACAACACGTGAACAGTTCAAGATCCTCCATATCCACTGCGTCACAAAGTAAATCCAATATGTTTTACTATGGTAAGTTCAAGTCTTTCAGATACTTTTCCTGACAACATGACATGAGACTTCTCTCTCTTTCGTGTATTATAATTTTCGTTATAATTTTTTTAAAAAAAATAAAAAATAAAAACCGAATTTGAACAGAAATGTGGGGTATAGTGATATTTCTATTCAAATGTGGGGTATTGTTAGAACTTGAAAAATGTTTCAAGTGAGTTTGAATAGAAAACCTCTTTAGTCCCACATTGCTCACTTCAAAGAGTACAAACTCTTTATATACAAACATCTACTCTAAAGATTTGCTTTAGAGAAACCCAATGGATATAGTCCAAATTGGCACCCATTGGGTAATAGGTGTAAATATATATATATTTATATAATAAATATATATATATATATAATTATATTTAAAATCAAAGATAGGGCCTTGGGCCTTGGGGCCTTTGGGCTTTGGGCTTACATTTGTTAGCCTTGTAAAATCAAATTTTATTTTATTTTGAATTTTCGAAATTAATTATTGGTAGTTAATTTAGTTATTTTGTGAATAGGTGCGATTGTTGAGAACAAGTGCAATTATTTGTTGAGAATAGGTGTGATTTGTTGAATATATTGTTTTGAAGCAGACACATTGGTTTGAACCGATTGCCTCAAGTTCTATTTAAGTAGAACTAAAACACTGGAAATAAAATAATTTTCGAATTTCGTTTTTGAGAGAGAAGAAAAAAAAACACGGTTTTGAGACTTTTGAACTTGGTGATTTTTGGTTCGAAAGAGCATCCGGTTGTATCCTGGGGGCGAGATCTTTGAAGAAAATTCAATCACCGAATTCAAGGAAATTTCTGTCTTAGGACATTGCTTTCATGTGCAAGCCTCAGGTTAGAAATTTATTTTGTTGATTGATTCTGTTATTAATTATTTGTAAAACTTTATTCATTCATATGTATTAGTATCATTATTTATTGTTTCGTACAACAACCTAAGACAGAATTTTAGAATTTCGAAATTTCAAGAAAAAATGGTGGGACAATCGATTTTGAACAACTCTACAAAGTCGGAAGACAAGTCCGAGAAGTCCAAGGGAGTGGATTTCAAGAGGCATGAAGAAAAGCCCTGAAAAATTCACAGGAGTGGATTTTAAAAGGTGGCAACAAAAATTGTCGTTCTACTTGACAACCCTCAATCTTGCACATATTGTAAGAGAGGATGAACCTAAGACAGATGAGGATCCTCTATCGAAGGAGACTATTATGTCCATTGAGAATTGGAGAAATTTCGACTTTCTTTGTCGCAATTACATCCTTAATTGTTTGGATGACAATTTATATGACATATATTCGTCATATGACACAAAGAAAGGAAGTATGGAATAATCTTGAGAAGAAATACAAAATTGAAGATCTGGTGCGAAGAAATTCGTAATTGGTAAATTTCGAAATATCTCATGGTGGACTCCAAAACTGTCATTAAGCAAGTAGAGGAAATCCAAGTCTTGATTCAAGAACGCATGCGAAGGATGTTCTATCAATGAACACTTTCAAGTTGGTGCAATTATTGAGAAGTTACCTCCTTCGTGGAAAGATTTTAAGATTTATTTAAAGCACAAAAGGAGGGAGATGACTATAGAGGACTTGATTTTGAGGCTTAGAGTTGAAGAAGATCATCGCAAGGGAGACAAAGTTGAAGTACCTACCTTTCTTTGCAAAAGCAAATGTGGTTGAAGGAGAGGCTTCAAAATCCAGATTTCGGAAGAACAAAGCAAAGAAGTTTTTCAGGCAACACTCCAACAAATTTGCACCTAAAGGCAAGCCCTTTAAGAAAGTTAAAGGTAATTGTTGGGTGTGTGGAAAAAGCGGCCATAAGGCTCAAGAATGTCGTCACGGAAAGATCAACTCGCAAAGAAATTCTTCTCAAAAGAATCACGTCAATGTCACAACTATGAAGAAGATTTGGTTGTTGTTATTTCAAGTCAATATGATTGACAATGTTAAAGGTTGGTGGATTGACACAGAGCAACTAGGCATATTTGTGGCGACAAGGCACTATTTTCAACCTTTGAAGATGTTACTAATGATGAAAAACTCTACATGGGGAATTCATCTACTTCAATTGTCAAAGGAAAAGGAAAGTGTTCTTGAAATTTACTTACGGAAAAACTCTTACTTTGATTGATGTACTTTATGTTCTGAAATACGAAAGAACTTAGTCTCTCGGTACTCTTCTTACTAAAAGGGATTCAAACTAGTGTTCGAATCGATAAGTTTGTGCTATGTAAGGCTACAGACTATATAGGACGAGGGTATTTAGTAGATGGAATGTTCAAACCGAATGTAATGGTTACTAATGTTATGAATAAAGTGAATGCTTCTATTTATATCGTGGATTCTTATGATATTTGGCATGCTAGATTAGGCCATGTAAATAGTAGGTCTATTAGTAGAATGATTAATCTCAATTTATTACCTAAATTTAATTTTGATGTGAAGCACAAATGCCAAACTTGCACCTTGAATCTAAGTTTGCTAGGAAATCTTTAAAAGCGTCTAGGAAGGTCAAATGAATTGTTAGGATTAATACATAGTGACCTTTGTGACTACAAATCAACCCCTACAAGAGGAGGAAAAATTACTACATTACTTTTATAGATGATTGTAGTAAATATTGCTATGTCTATTTGATTAAAACTAAAGATGAAGCTTTTGATATGTTTAAGACATATAAAGTGAAGTTGAAAATCAATTAGATAAAAGGATCAAAGCAATAAGAACGGATAGAGGTGGAGAATATGAATCCTCCGAATTTCTTTGAATTTTGCAAAGTAGTCATGGAATTATACATCAAACTACGGCACCATACACACCTCAACAGAATGGTGTCGCGGAGAGGAAAACAGAACTTTTAAAGACATGATAAATTCTATGCTAAATAGTTCGGACTTCCACATAACATGTGGGGAGAGGCACTACTTACAAGAAATTATATCCTAAATAGAATCCCAATTAAGAAGACAAATAAGTCTACTTATGAATTGTGGAAAGGAAGAATTCCTACTTTTAAAATTTTAAAAGTGTGGGGTTGTTTAGCAAAGGTACAAGTTCCTATCACCAAGAGAACAAAATTGGGGCCTAAAACTATAGATTGTGTATTTATTGGGTTTGCTAACAATAGTGCTGCATATAGATTTTTGGTAATAAATTCGAGATTAATGATATCCATGTTAATACAATTATAGAATCTGCGGATGTGCAATTCTTTGAAGGAATTTTTCCTTATAAAGAACAGAAATCAAGTTCATCAAACAAGAGAGTTCGAGATGAACCATCCACTTCTAATGTTCCAACATTAGATGAAGAACCAAGAAGGGGAAAAGATCTAGAGTTCAAAAGAGTTTTGGGCGATTTTATAAGTTTTTTGACCGAAATCGAACCACAAACATATAAAGAAGCTATGACTTCTCGAGGCTATTTTATGGAAAGAAGCCATAAATAGTGAAATAGAATCCATTTTAATTAACCACACATGGGAATTGGTTGATTTACCTCCAGGATTAAACCGATAGGTTATAAATGGATTTTTAAACGAAAATTGAAAGCCGATGGATCAATTGATAAATATAAAGCTCGTTTAGTAGCTAAAGGTTTTCGACAAAAAGAAGGGTTGGATTATTTTGATACATATTCTCAGCTTTCTAGAATTACATCTATTCGGATGTTAATTTCAATTCTGCAATTTATAATATGGAAATACATCAAATGGATGTAAAAACAAGCATTTTTAAATGGAGAATTAGAAGAATAGATATATATGGAACAACCCGAAGGATTTGTGGTCCAAGGTCAAGAAAATAAAGTCTGCAAATTGGTTAGGTCTTTATATGGACTTAAACAAGCACCAAAACAATGGCATGAGAAATTTGACCATACTATGCTTGCAAATGGCTTTAAAATTAATGAATGTGACAAATGTGTCTACATCAAAGAATTGAAAAATTCTTGTGTCATAGTATGTCTCTATGTTGATGATATGTTGATAATTGGGACTAATAAGGATATAATCATTTCAACTAAGAAGATGTTGAATTCTAATTTTGACATGAAAGACTTAGGTCTAGCAGATGTCATTTTGGGTATTCAAATCAAACGAAATGATAATGGATATATCCTTACTCAATCACATTATGTAGAAAAAATATTGAAGAGGTTTAATCAATTTAATTGTAAACCTGTTCCTACCCCATTGAGCCAAATTGCATACTTAAGAAAAATACTGACAGTGCAATTTCTCAATTAGAGTACTCCCAAATAATTGGAAGTTTGATGTATTTGATGAATTCTACAAGACCAGACATTGCTTATGCAGTGAACAGACTTAGTAGATATACAAGCAATCCAAATAATTATCATTGGGAAGCATTGATACGAATACTAAGGTATTTAAAACATACTTTAGAATATGGATTGCATTATACAAAACATCCACCGGTACTTGAAGGGTATAGTGATGCCAATTGGATTTCTGACAATACTGAAACAAAGTCAACCAGTGGATATATTTTTACATTGGGAGGAGCTGCGATTTCCTGGAAATCAACTAAGCAAACGTGTATAGCACGTTCGACAATGGAATCAGAATTTGTAGCCTTAGATAAAGCTGCTGAGGAAGCAGAATGGCTAAGAAACTTTCTAGAAGATATTCCATTCTGGCCAAAACCAGTGCCAGCAATATGTATACATTGTGATTGTATGGCAGCACAAGCTAATGCTAAGAATAATGTATACAATGGTAAGTCAAGACATATAAGGCGCAGACATAATACTATAAGACAATTACTTTCAAGTGGAGTAATTAGTATAGATTATGTAAAGTCAAAGGAGAATATTGCAGATCCTATGACAAAGGGCTTACCGAGAAATCAAGTTGTATTGTTATCGAGGGGAATGGGTTTAAAGCCTATAAATGAGTTAAGTCTGGTGGAAACCTAACCTAGGTGATTGGAGATCCCATGTACTAGGTTCAATAGGCAAACTGATTAGATGAAACTCATGAGAAGAACACATATTCGTTCATTCCTAAGATAAAAGCGTGTTCGAAGAAGTTCAAGGATATGTTAAACATTTAATGACAAATAAAATTGTCACCTATATGATAGTAAATGTGGGTCGCATTTATGAGAACGAGACAAAGCTAAATTCTCTAAATCTATCATGAAACCAGGATATGTCCAGGACCAAAATGGACAAAAACGTATAAACCGAATTTTGATAATCGTGTCATGCGTAATACATATTGTCTTGGTTTACTACAAAACGTGAAACAGTTCAAGATCCTCCATATCCATCGCGTCACAAAGTAAATCCAATATGTTTTACTATGGTAAGTTCAAGTCTTTCGATACTTTTCCGACAACATGACATGAGACTTCTCTCTCTTTCGTGTATTATAATTTTCGTTATAATTTTTTTTTAAAAAAAAAAAAATAAAAACCAAATTTGAAAGAAATGTGGGGTATAGTGATATTTCTATTCAAATGTGGGGTATTGTTAGAACTTGAAAAATGTTTCAAGTGAGTTTGAATAGAAAACCTCTTTAGTCCCACATTGCTCACTTCAAAGAGTACAAACTCTTTATATACAAACATCTACTCTAAAGATTTGCTTTAGAGAAACCCAATGGATATAGTCCAAATTGGCACCCATTGGGTAATAGGTGTAAATATATATATATTTATATAATAAATATATATATATATATAATTATATTTAAAATCAAAGATAGGGCCTTGGGCCTTGGGGCCTTTGGGCTTTGGGCTTACATTTGTTAGCCTTGTAAAATCAAATTTTATTTTATTTTGAATTTTCGAAATTAATTATTGGTAGTTAATTTAGTTATTTTGTGAATAGGTGCGATTTGTTGAGAACAAGTGCAATTGTTGAGAATAGGTGTGATTGTTGAATATATTGTTTTGAGCAGACACATTGGTTTGAACTAAAGTGCCTCAAGTTCTATTTAAGTAGAACTAAAACACTGGAAATAAAATAATTTTCGAATTTCGTTTTTGAGAGAGAAGAAAAAAAAACACGGTTTGGAGACTTTTGAACTTGGTGATTTTTGGTTCGAAAGAGCATCCGGTTGTATCCTGGGGCGAGATCTTTGAAGAAAATTCAATCACCGAATTCAAGGAAATTTCTGTCTTAGGACATTGCTTCGTGCAAGTAAGCCTCCTGTTAGAAATTTATTTTGTTGATTGATTCTCGTTATTAATTATTTGTAAAACTTTATTCATTCATATGTATTAGTATCATTATTTATTGTTTCGTACAACAATCTAAGACAGAATTTTTGAATTTCAAATTCGAAAATGGTGGGACAATCGATTTTGAACAACTCTACAAAGTCGAAGACAAGTCCGAGAAGTCCAAGGGAGTGGATTTCAAGAGGCATGAAGAAAAGCTGAAAAATTCACAGGAGTGGATTTTAAAAGGTGGCAACAAAAATTGTTGTTCTACTTGACAACCTCAATCTTGCACATATTGTAAGAGAGGATGAACCTAAGACAGATGAGGATCCTCTATCGAAGGAGACTATTATGTCCATTGAGAATTGGAGAAATTCGACTTTCTTTGTCGCAATTACATCCTTAATTGTTTGGATGACAATTTATATGACATATATTCGTCATATGACACAAAGAAAGGAAGTATGGAATAATCTTGAGAAGAAATACAAAATTGAAGATGCTTAGGTGCGAAGAAATTCGTAATTGGTAAATTTCAAATATCTCATGGTGGACTCAAAAGCTGTCATTAAGCAAGTAGAGGAAATCCAAGTCTTGATTCAAGAACGCATGCGAAGGATGTTCTATCAATGAACACTTTCAAGTTGGTGCAATTATTGAGAAGTTACCTCCTTCGTGGAAAGATTTTAAGATTTATTTAAAGCACAAAAGGAGGAGATGACTATAGAGGACTTGATTTTGAGGCTTAGAGTTGAAGAAGATCATCGCATGAGGGAGACAAAGTTGAAGTACCTACCTTTCTTTGCAAAAGCAAATGTGGTTGAAGGAGAGGCTTCAAAATCCAGATTAGGAAGAACAAAGCAAAGAAGTTTTTCAGGCAACACTCCAACAAATTTGCACCTAAAGGCAAGCCCTTTAAGAAAGTTAAAGGTAATTGTTGGGTGTGTGGAAAAGCGGCCATAAGGCTCAAGAAGAATGTCGTCATAGGAAAGATCAACCTGCGAGAAATTCTTCTCAAAAGAATCACGTCAATGTCACAACTCATGAAGAAGATTTGGTTCTTTGTTATTTCGAAGTCAATATGATTGACAATGTTAAAGGTTGGTGGATTGACACGGGAGCAACTAGGCATATTTGTGGCGACAAGGCACTATTTTCAACCTTTGAAGATGTTACTAATGATGAAAAACTCTACATGGGGAATTCATCTACTTCAACTGTCAAAGGAAAAGGAAAGTGTTCTTTGAAATTTACTTGGAAAAACTCTTACTTTGATTGATGTACTTTATGTTCTGAAATACGAAAGAACTTAGTCTCGGTACTCTTCTTATTAAAAGGGGATTCAAACTAGTGTTCGAATCGATAAGTTTGTGCTATGTAAGGCTACAGACTATATAGGACGAGGTATTTAGTAGATGGAATGTTCAAACTGAATGTAATGGTTACTAATGTTATGAATAAAGTGAATGCTTCTATTTATATCGTGGATTCTTATGATATTTGGCATGCTAGATTAGGCCATGTAAATAGTAGGTCTATTAGTAGAATGATTAATCTCAATTTATTACCTAAATTTAATTTTGATGTGAAGCACAAATGCCAAACTTGCATCGAATCTAAGTTTGCTAGGAAATCTTTTAAAGCGTCTCTAGGAAGGTCAAATGAATTGTTAGGATTAATACATAGTGACCTTTGTGACTACAAATCAACCCCTACAAGAGGAGGAAAAAATTACTACATTACTTTTATAGATGATTGTAGTAAATATTGCTATGTCTATTTGATTAAAACTAAAGATGAAGCTTTTGATATGTTTAAGACATATAAAGTGAAGTTGAAAATCAATTAGATAAAAGGATCAAAGCAATAAGAACGGATAGAGGTGGAGAATATGAATCCTCCGAATTTGCTGAATTTTGCGGTAGTCATGGAATTATACATCAAACTACGGCACCATACACACCTCAACAGAATGGTGTCGCGGAGAGGAAAAACAGAACTTTTAAAGACATGATAAATTCTATGCTAAATAGTTCGGACTTCCACATAACATGTGGGGAGAGGCACTACTTACAAGAAATTATATCCTAAATAGAATCCCAATTAAGAAGACAAATAAGTCTACTTATGAATTGTGGAAAGGAAGAATTCCTACTTTTAAAATTTTAAAAGTGTGGGGTTGTTTAGCAAAGGTACAAGTTCCTATCACCAAGAGAACAAAATTGGGGCCTAAAACTATAGATTGTGTATTTATTGGGTTTGCTAACAATAGTGTCTTTGCATATAGATTTTTGGTAATAAATTTGAGATTAATGATATCCATGTTAATACAATTATAGAATCTGCATGGATGTGCAATTCTTTGAAGGAATTTTTCCTTATAAAGAACAGTAAATCAAGTTCATCAAACAAGAGAGTTCGAGATGAACCATCCACTTCTAATGTTCCAACATTAGATGAAGAACCAAGAAGGGGAAAAGATCTAGAGTTCAAAAGAGTTTTGGGCCAGATTTTATAAGTTTTTGACCGAAATCGAACCACAAACATATAAAGAAGCTATGACTTTCTACCGAGGCTATTTTATGGAAAGAAGCCATAAATAGTGAAATAGAATCCATTTTAATTAACCACACATGGGAATTGGTTGATTTACCTCTAGGGATTAAACCGATAGGTTATAAATGGATTTTTAAACGAAAATTGAAAGTTCGATGGATCAATTGATAAATATAAAGCTCGTTTAGTAGCTAAAGGTTTTCGACAAAAAGAAGGGTTGGATTATTTTGATACATATTCTCCAGTTTCTAGAATTACATCTATTCGGATGTTAATTTCAATTGCGCAATTTATAATATGGAAATACATCAAATGGATGTAAAAACAACATTTTTAAATGGAGAATTAGAAGAATAGATATATATGGAACAACCGAAGGATTTGTGGTCCAAGGTCAAGAAAATAAAGTCCGCAAATTGGTTAGGTCTTTATATGGACTTAAACAAGCACCAAAACAATGGCATGAGAAATTTGACCATACTATGCTTGCAAATGGCTTTAAAATTAATGAATGTGACAAATGTGTCTACATCAAAGAATTGAAAAATTCTTGTGTCATAGTATGTCTCTATGTTGATGATATGTTGATAATTGGGACTAATAAGGATATAATCATTTCAACTAAGAAGATGTTGAATTCTAATTTTGACATGAAAGACTTAGGTCTAGCGAGATGTCATTTTGGGTATTCAAATCAAACGAAATGATAATGGATATATCCTTACTCAATCACATTATGTAGAAAAAATATTGAAGAGGTTTAATCAATTTAATTGTAAACCTGTTCCTACCCCATTTGAGCCAAATTGCATACTTAAGAAAAATATTGATAAAGTGCAATTTCTCAATTAGAGTACTCCCAAATAATTGGAAGTTTGATGTATTTGATGAATTCTACAAGACCGGACATTGCTTATGCAAGTGAATGACTTAGTAGATATACAAGCAATCCAAATAATTATCATTGGGAAGCATTGATACGAATACTAAGGTATTTAAAACATACTTTAGAATATGGATTGCATTATACAAAACATCCATGGTATTTGAAGGGTATAGTGATGCCAATTGGATTTCGACAATCTTGAAACAAAGTCAACCAGTGGATATATTTTTACATTGGGAGGAGTCTGCGATTTCCTGGAAATCAACTAAGCAAACGTGTATAGCACGTTCGACAATGGAATCGAATTTGTAGCCTTAGATAAAGCTACTGAGGAAGCGAGAATGGCTAAGAAACTTTCTAGAAGATATTCCATTCGCCAAAACCAAGTGCAAGAATATGTATACATTGTGATTGTATGGCAAAGACAAGCTAATGCTAAGAATAATGTATACAATGGTAAGTCAAGACATATAAGGCGCAGACATAATACTATAAGACAATTACTTTCAAGTGGAGTAATTAGTATAGATTATGTAAAGTCAAAGGAGAATATTGCAGATCCTATGACAAAGGGCTTACCGAGAAATCAAGTTGTATTGTTATCGAGGGGAATGGGTTTAAAGCCTATAAATGAGTTAAGTCTGGTGGAAACCTAACCTAGGTGATTGGAGATCCCATGTACTAGGTTCAATAGGCAAACTGATTAGATGAAACTCGCGAGAAGAACACATATTCGTTCATTCCTAAGATAAAAGCGTGTTCGGGAAGAAGTTCAAGGATATGTTAAACATTTAATGACAAATAAAATTGTCACCTATATGATAGTAAATGTGGGTCGCATTTATGAGAACGAGACAAAGCTAAATTCTCTAAATCTATCATGAAACCAGGATATGTCCAGGACCAAAATGGACAAAAACGTATAAACCGAATTTTGATAATCGTGTCATGCGTAATACATATTGTCTTGGTTTACTACAAAACGTGAACAGTTCAAGATCCTCCATATCCCTTTGCGTCACAAAGTAAATCCAATATGTTTTACTATGGTAAGTTCAAGTCTTTCGAGATACTTTTCCCGACAACATGACATGAGACTCTCTCTCTTTCGTGTATTATAATTTTCGTTATAATTTTTTTTTTAAAAAAAAAAAATAAAAACCAAATTTGAAGTAAATGTGGGGTATAGTGATATTTCTATTCAAATGTGGGGTATTGTTAGAACTTGAAAAATGTTTCAAGTGAGTTTGAATAGAAAACCTCTTTAGTCCCACATTGCTCACTTCAAAGAGTACAAACTCTTTATATACAAACATCTACTCTAAAGATTTGCTTTAGAGAAACCCAATGGATATAGTCCAAATTGGCACCCATTGGGTAATAGGTGTAAATATATATATATTTATATAATAAATATATATATATATATATATATATAATTATATTTAAAATCAAAGATAGGGCCTTGGGCCTTGGGGCCTTTGGGCTTTGGGCTTACATTTGTTAGCCTTGTAAAATCAAATTTTATTTTATTTTGAATTTTCGAAATTAATTATTGGTAGTTAATTTAGTTATTTTGTGAATAGGTGCGACTGTTGAGAACAAGTGCAACTGTTGAGAATAGGTGTGACTGTTGAATATATTGTTTTGAACAGACACATTGGTTTGAACCAGTGCCTCAAGTTCTATTTAAGTAGAACTAAAACACTGAAATAAAATAATTTTCGAATTTCGTTTTTGAGAGAGAAGAAAAAAAACACGGTTTGCGAGACTTTTGAACTTGGTGATTTTTGGTTCGAAAGAGCATCCGGTTGTATCCTGAGGGCGAGATCTTTGAAGAAAATTCAATCACCGAATTCAAGGAAATTTCTGTCTTAGGACATTGCTTCGTGTAAGCCTCCTAAGGTTAGAAATTTATTTTGTTGATTGATTCTCGTTATTAATTATTTGTAAAACTTTATTCATTCATATGTATTAGTATCATTATTTATTGTTTCGTACAACAACCTAAGACAGAAATTTTGAATTTCCAAATTCGAAAATGGTGGGACAATCGATTTTGAACAACTCTACAAAGTCGAAGACAAGTCCGAGAAGTCCAAGGGAGTGGATTTCAAGAGGCATGAAGAAAAGCCCGAAAAATTCACAGAGTGGATTTTAAAAGGTGGCAACAAAAATTGTCGTTTCTACTTGACA
The DNA here is from genome assembly GCA_039657325.1 of Stephania cephalantha. Taxonomy (NCBI): domain Eukaryota; kingdom Viridiplantae; phylum Streptophyta; class Magnoliopsida; order Ranunculales; family Menispermaceae; genus Stephania; species Stephania cephalantha. The sequence goes on from CM077574.1 coordinate 2,479,654, forward strand.
ACCCTCAATCTTGCACATATTGTAAGAGAGGATGAACCTAAGACAGATGAGGATCCTCTATCGAAGGAGACTATTATGTCCATTGAGAATTGGAGAAATTTCGACTTTCTTTGTCGCAATTACATCCTTAATTGTTTGGATGACAATTTATATGACATATATTCGTCATATGACACAAAGAAAGGAAGTATGGAATAATCTTGAGAAGAAATACAAAATTGAAGATTAGGTGCGAAGAAATTCGTAATTGGTAAATTTCGAAATATCTCATGGTGGACTCCAAAACTCGTCATTAAGCAAGTAGAGGAAATCCAAGTCTTGATTCAAGAACTGCATGCGTAAGGATGTTCTATCAATGAACACTTTCAAGTTGGTGCAATTATTGAGAAGTTACCTCCTTCGTGGAAAGATTTTAAGATTTATTTAAAGCACAAAAGGAGGAGATGACTATAGAGGACTTGATTTTGAGGCTTAGAGTTGAAGAAGATCATCGCAAGCAGGAGACAAAGTTGAAGTACCTACCTTTGCTTTGCAAAAGCAAATGTGGTTGAAGGAGAGGCTTCAAAATCCAGATTTCGGAAGAACAAAGCAAAGAAGTTTTTCAGGCAACACTCCAACAAATTTGCACCTAAAGGCAAGCCCTTTAAGAAAGTTAAAGGTAATTGTTGGGTGTGTGGAAAAGCGGCCATAAGGCTCAAGAATGTCGTCATAGGAAAGATCAACTGCAGTAAATTCTTCTCAAAAGAATCACGTCAATGTCACAACTATCGAAGAAGATTTGGTTGTCGTTATTTCGAAGTCAATATGATTGACAATGTTAAAGGTTGGTGGATTGACACAGAGCAACTAGGCATATTTGTGGCGACAAGGCACTATTTTCAACCTTTGAAGATGTTACTAATGATGAAAAACTCTACATGGGGAATTCATCTACTTCAATCACAAAGGAAAAGGGAAAGTGTTGCTTTGAAATTTACGGAAAAACTCTTACTTTGATTGATGTACTTTATGTTCCCGAAATACGAAAGAACTTAGTCTCTCGGTACTCTTCTTACTAAAAGGGGATTCAAACTAGTGTTCGAATCGATAAGTTTGTGCTATGTAAGGCTACAGACTATATAGGACGAGGTATTTAGTAGATGGAATGTTCAAACCGAATGTAATGGTTACTAATGTTATGAATAAAGTGAATGCTTCTATTTATATCGTGGATTCTTATGATATTTGGCATGCTAGATTAGGCCATGTAAATAGTAGGTCTATTAGTAGAATGATTAATCTCAATTTATTACCTAAATTTAATTTTGATGTGAAGCACAAATGCCAAACTTGCATCGAATCTAAGTTTGCTAGGAAATCTTTTAAACTCGTCCTAGGAAGGTCAAATGAATTGTTAGGATTAATACATAGTGACCTTTGTGACTACAAATCAACCCCTACAAGAGGAGGAAAAAATTACTACATTACTTTTATAGATGATTGTAGTAAATATTGCTATGTCTATTTGATTAAAACTAAAGATGAAGCTTTTGATATGTTTAAGACATATAAAGTCAAGTTGAAAATCAATTAGATAAAAGGATCAAAGCAATAAGAACGGATAGAGGTGGAGAATATGAATCCTCCGAATTTGCTGAATTTTGCGTAAAGTAGTCATGGAATTATACATCAAACTACGGCACCATACACACCTCAATGTAATGGTGTCGCGGAGAGGAAAAACAGAACTTTTAAAGACATGATAAATTCTATGCTAAATAGTTACGGACTTCCACATAACATGTGGGGAGAGGCACTACTTACAAGACAAATTATATCCTAAATAGAATCCCAATTAAGAAGACAAATAAGTCTACTTATGAATTGTGGAAAGGAAGAATTCCTACTTTTAAAATTTTAAAAGTGTGGGGTTGTTTAGCAAAGGTACAAGTTCCTATCACCAAGAGAACAAAATTGGGGCCTAAAACTATAGATTGTGTATTTATTGGGTTTGCTAACAATAGTCGCATATAGATTTTTGGTAATAAATTCGAGATTAATGATATCCATGTTAATACAATTATAGAATCATGCGGATGTGCAATTCTTTGAAGGAATTTTTCCTTATAAAGAATGTAGAAATCAAGTTCATCAAACAAGAGAGTTCGAGATGAACCATCCACTTCTAATGTTCCAACATTAGATGAAGAACAAGAAGGGGAAAAGATCTAGAGTTCAAAAGAGTTTTGGGCAGATTTTATAAGTTTTTTGACCGAAATGGCTGAACCACAAACATATAAAGAAGCTATGACTTCTATCGAGGCTATTTTATGGAAAGAAGCCATAAATAGTGAAATAGAATCCATTTTAATTAACCACACATGGGAATTGGTTGATTTACCTCCTAGGGATTAAACCGATAGGTTATAAATGGATTTTTAAACGAAAATTGAAACTTCGATGGATCAATTGATAAATATAAAGCTCGTTTAGTAGCTAAAGGTTTTCGACAAAAAGATATGGTTGGATTATTTTGATACATATTCTCCAGTTTCTAGAATTACATCTATTCGGATGTTAATTTCAATTTGCAATTTATAATATGGAAATACATCAAATGGATGTAAAAACAACATTTTTAAATGGAGAATTAGAAGAATAGATATATATGGAACAACCCGAAGGATTTGTGGTCCAAGGTCAAGAAAATAAAGTCTCGCAAATTGGTTAGGTCTTTATATGGACTTAAACAAGCACCAAAACAATGGCATGAGAAATTTGACCATACTATGCTTGCAAATGGCTTTAAAATTAATGAATGTGACAAATGTGTCTACATCAAAGAATTGAAAAATTCTTGTGTCATAGTATGTCTCTATGTTGATGATATGTTGATAATTGGGACTAATAAGGATATAATCATTTCAACTAAGAAGATGTTGAATTCTAATTTTGACATGAAAGACTTAGGTCTAGCATGAGATGTCATTTTGGGTATTCAAATCAAACGAAATGATAATGGATATATCCTTACTCAATCACATTATGTAGAAAAAATATTGAAGAGGTTTAATCAATTTAATTGTAAACCTGCTCCTACCCCATTTGAGCCAAATTGCATACTTAAGAAAAATATTGACAAGGCAATTTCTCAATTAGAGTACTCCCAAATAATTGGAAGTTTGATGTATTTGATGAATTCTACAAGACCGACATTGCTTATGCAAAGTTGAACAGACTTAGTAGATATACAAGCAATCCAAATAATTATCATTGGGAAGCATTGATACGAATACTAAGGTATTTAAAACATACTTTAGAATATGGATTGCATTATACAAAACATCCACCAGTACTTGAAGAAGGTATAGTGATGCCAATTGGATTTCGATAATACATAAACAAAGTCAACCAAGTGGATATATTTTTACATTGGGAGGAGCTGCGATTTCCTGGAAATCAACTAAGCAAACGTGTATAGCACGTTCGACAATGGAATCGAATTTGTAGCCTTAGATAAAGTGTGAGGAAGCAGAATGGCTAAGAAACTTTCTAGAAGATATTCCATTTCGCCAAAACCGATTGCAATCAATATGTATACATTGTGATTGTATGGCAAAGACAAGCTAATGCTAAGAATAATGTATACAATGGTAAGTCAAGACATATAAGGCAGCAGACATAATACTATAAGACAATTACTTTCAAGTGGAGTAATTAGTATAGATTATGTAAAGTCAAAGGAGAATATTGCAGATCCTATGACAAAGGGCTTACCGAGAAATCAAGTTGTATTGTTATCGAGGGGAATGGGTTTAAAGCCTATAAATGAGTTAAGTCTGGTGGAAACCTAACCTAGGTGATTGGAGATCCCATGTACTAGGTTCAATAGGCAAACCGATTAGATGAAACTCATGAGAAGAACACATATTCGTTCATTCCTAAGATAAAAACCGTGTTGTGAGAAGAAGTTCAAGGATATGTTAAACATTTAATGACAAATAAAATTGTCACCTATATGATAGTAAATGTGGGTCGCATTTATGAGAACGAGACAAAGCTAAATTCTCTAAATCTATCATGAAACCAGGATATGTCCAGGACCAAAATGGACAAAAACGTATAAACCGAATTTTGATAATCGTGTCATGCGTAATACATATTGTCTTGGTTTACTACAAAACGTGAAACAGATTCAAGATCCTCCATATCCTGCGTACAAAGTAAATCCAATATGTTTTACTATGGTAAGTTCAAGTCTTTCAGATACTTTTCCTGACAACATGACATGAGACTTCTCTCTCTTTCGTGTATTATAATTTTCGTTATAATTTTTAAAAAAAAAAAAAAAAAAACCAAATTTGAACAGAAATGTGGGGTATAGTGATATTTCTATTCAAATGTGGGGTATTGTTAGAACTTGAAAAATGTTTCAAGTGAGTTTGAATAGAAAACCTCTTTAGTCCCACATTGCTCACTTCAAAGAGTACAAACTCTTTATATACAAACATCTACTCTAAAGATTTGCTTTAGAGAAACCCAATGGATATAGTCCAAATTGGCACCCATTGGGTAATAGGTGTAAATATATATATATTTATATAATAAATATATATATATATATAATTATATTTAAAATCAAAGATAGGGCCTTGGGCCTTGGGGCCTTTGGGCTTTGGGCTTACATTTGTTAGCCTTGTAAAATCAAATTTTATTTTATTTTGAATTTTCGAAATTAATTATTGGTAGTTAATTTAGTTATTTTGTGAATAGGTGCGATGTTGAGAACAAGTGCAATCTGTTGAGAATAGGTGTGACTCGTTGAATATATTGTTTTGAACAGAGACACATTGGTTTGAACATTGCCTCAAGTTCTATTTAAGTAGAACTAAAACACTGGAAATAAAATAATTTTCGAATTTCGCTTTTTTGAGAGAGAAGAAAAAAAACACGGTTTAAGCACACATTGTAAAACTTTTTCATTCACATTATTTATTGTGTACTTCTCACTTTTACAGTTATCTTTACTATATTGAATAAAGTCTTGTTGATATAAAAAAATAATAATTACCCAAAAAAACCAATAAAAAAAGAAGAAGAATATATATTAGGTAGCCCGGCCTTGTTGTGCTGCCACGACTGTGATGACCTCAACGTTTATCTAGGCATAACCAAATAAACATGCAGTACATGTTTATGTATTCATAGAAGTTAAAAGGTATTACTTAATTAATTGAGTAATCTTTTTCATAGTTTACACGATTTGAAATGGATATTATTCCACGATTCATTATTCAATTCATATTGTTATATGCATCAGCGTGTCTTGTCCTCGTATATGTTACATGCATGCCAGTGGTTTTTGTTGTGTGTTTAAAGGGGTAGGTTAGTTAATGGACTGACACGTCATCGCCTCTATTTCTCACAAAATAACTAACATAAAAAAATTATTAAGTGACATTTGGTGAAATTTTACTAAATCAAGCACTCTAAAAAAAGTTTGATTTTCAATTAATTAATTTAAGGATTGAGCCTATATCATTGGTGTTGTTGCGGCTGAGTACATACCTAACAAAACTGATCACATAGAGAATTCATTAACTTTTATGATTTTTAAAATAAAAATTAATTAATTAATTAATTAATTGATTTTTTCTTGACAAATTAAATAATTTATTGCAATCAAATTGATACATATTCTAAAGTTGGATGGATCTTAATTGAGTCTTGATGAACTTCAATTTATGTAATTAATCAACCCCTTGTGTGTGCTATTAGCTGTCACACACAAACATGTACACACAATTAGATTTAAAAACACTTTTACTATAAAAAAAAAGCTAATTGGTGTTGCAAAACCAAATAACTAAAGAAACGAACAAATTAAGCCAACAAAAAAATAAAAAATAAAAATAGGTGCAACGACGTATGCATGCACCACCGCACAAGTTTAATTATAATTGGATAATTTAGGTAGAACTAATTACTCTATATGGATTATGGACAAATAATAATAATAATAATAATATAAACAAAAAATGAGAGGGCAAGGCATATCAAAACATTGAAACCCACATGAACTATATATGGCCCTACTAGCTCAAGTGCTCCTATAGTAGTCAAACAACCACTTTGCTCCACAACATCCAATTGTTGGACAAACTTCATTGTGAATTATTGTAGTGATTTGAATCCAAGTACACAAAAGTTCATAGACAATTATTAATTATAACACAACTATAAGACCAATGGCTTATGTCATTATATCTAGTAAAAAGATTGAATAGCATACACTGTTTACCCATTTTTCACAAGCTATCATGCATTATAAAGTTGACTAACAACACCACATTTTTATCATTATTAATTAACATTTCTCTAATTTATTATTATATATATACTAGTGGAAGGACACGGGTTATGCACGATAATATTTCTAGCAACTTGGCTAATTAAACCAAAAGATTCAATAAGATAACTACTATACGGTTCTCTCTCTCTCTCTCTCTCTCCACGTTTATCACTTTCAAACCCCCACGCACACACACACACTCTCTCTCTCTCAACTTTTAAGTCCTCGCTTTTATGTTTGTTAAGTCGAATTTATCTGAATACCCTTACTTTTATTTTTTCAAAAAAAAATTCATCCAATCATATGTTAACATTGATGGGTACTTTTGTCAATAAGGCTATTTAGGTATTGTCATTATATATACACACACTAGTGCGAGGGCACGTGCTACGCACGTTAATGTTTTTAGCATCTTGGCTAATTAAACCAAAGATTCAATTAAGATAACTACTTATATATAAAAAAAAAACTATTATACGGTTCTCTCTCTCCCCACGTTTATCACTTTGAAATCCCCACCACTCTCTCTCTCTCTCCACTTTTAAGTCCCCCTTACTTTTATTTTTTCAAAAAAATTCATCCAATCATATGTTAATATTGATGGGTACTTTTGTCAATAAGACTATTTTGGCTTCAAGAAGATCCTAGGGGTATTGCCATTATATAAAAGCAATCAACATATCTTGATACCTGTTTTTCAAAAAATAAGGTGGCTTAAGTTTTTAATTCACTAAATAGTGGGGTTTACTTTTAAATTCCAAAACTAATGTATAACTCCTTTTGAAAATGAGCTATTGATGATGAGGTGACATGCATAGTTGGTGAGGTGGAAGACACTTGTATGGATAGCTCATTTTGAAAAGGAGCTATCTATACGAAATTATAAACTCTATGAATGACTCCTTTTGAAAATGAGCTATCTATACAAAATTCTAAACTCTATGAACGACACGTGCATATCGAGATGGACGACCCGCGTCACTCGCGTATCTCGAGGTAGACAACCCATGTAAACAACACGCACGCATATCGACGTGGACAACCCATGCAAACGTCACGCATGTATGTTGTTGTGGAGAATTCATGAGAAGCTAGGCACGTCTGTCGAGGTGGGCGACTCATGCAACCTCGTGCAACTCATGCAACCTGTTGCAATCCATGCAAACCTCACACACGTATCTCGAGGTGGACAACTCATACAAACCTCGTCTAATCCATGCAAACCATGCAAAAGTCACGCACGTATTTCGAGGTGGACACCCCATGTAACCTCGTAAAATCCAAGTAAATCATGCAAACGACTCGCACATGTCTCGATGTGGTAAAGCCAATGCAAACGTCACACACGTATCTCGTGGTTGACAACACATGGAAATGCCACACACGTATGTCGAGGTGGGCGAGCCATGCATCTTCGTGCAAACCATTCAAATGTCACACACATATCTCGAGGTGTGGACAGCTCATGCAACCTCGTGAAATCCATGCAAACCATGCGAATGTGAAGCACGTATTTTGAGGTAGACAACTCATGCAACCTGCTGCAGTCCACACAAACCATCCAAACGTCATGCACGTAACTCGAGGTGGATAACTAATGCAAACACAAGACACGTATCTCGAGGTGGACAATCCATGCAAACATCGCAAACGTATCTCGAGGGGACAACCCGTGCAACTCATAGTAACCATGCAACTCATTCTTTAAACTTTTGTCTTTCCCACGTGGACATCCCACTTGTATGTTCACGTGTACCGGGAAACAAGAATAGCGCCTTTTGAAAAGGCGCTATTCTTGTTTGTCTTTTCCACGTGGACACCCCAATACTATTTACACGAATAGTGCATGCGCTATTCGTGTAAATCGGCTCCAACCAATCCACGTGGATATCCACGTGGAATCCAAATAACACGAATAACGCTTTTTCAAAATGCGCTATTCGTGTTATTTGTCCAACGTGGATCGGACACATGAATAACGCCTTTTGAAAAGGCGCTATTCATGTGTCCACATAGGCCGAAAAATTTCCCCCCTAATAGCGCATTTTCAAAATGCGATTTACCTTATTTGACGAATAAAAAGAAAGCCCAACTTATTTTACTCATTTAAACCATTTTCACTGTACTTTTGTAATTTTTTCACCTACATGTGTTGTACAATTGTTTGAAGCCTTTTAGACAGATATTCAAATATATACATAGACGTGGCAATAATAATACACAATCCAAAGAACAATAATTATGTACTAGCAAATATAGGTACATATCGAGAGTTCTATATTTAGGAATGCCAATGTTGCTATTATTAGAAATATTCTGATATTGTTCTCATTTTTTGTAAGAGTGTGATTTTCATTTAAATCATGACATTCTCAATCTAGAAACTAATTTTATTAAAAACAATCCACTCCTTAATAATCAATGAATCACATAATAAACCACATTAAATCAAATTGAATCAATTCAAGTATCTAAATCCAATTGATTTAAGACAGAGGCTTTGTTATCATTGCGCGGACACCAACCTTAATCAATTCTTAATTAATATATTTTTCATTTTTTTAATAATTATAGGTGTCTGAGTTTTTCTTCAACCCCTATTTACTTAGGCTCAAATCTCAATTAACATAATTGTAAAGTATGAATATATTAAGGTTTTCTTTTTGGTTACAAAAGAAAGAAATTAAGGAAGAAAAAAATCATTTAACAATAAATAAATTTAAGGAGCTGTAACATGATGATGTGGATCACTTCATATTTACCTAGAGATCTCGAGTTTAAGTTCTAAGTATGAAGCTGCTATTATATATTCCTTTTAGGAAGAGACCGTCCCTCATGTAAAATGCTACATACCCACTTCGAGTTCGGAATTAGTCAGACAGCGTAGCCATAATAATAGAAAAAAAACAACAGTAAATAAAACACTAAAAAAAGTAAAAAGTGTTAAATCCAACTAAAACCAGCACTTGCACACAAACAAAACAAACAGCATCAGTCACTATCGAAGAGACGCAACGCACACACGCACGCACTTAAAGAAACACGAATCTGACGCAAAACCACACTCACATAGCGACACACACCACGTCAACTCACCAATCAATTCAAAATGCGTCGACACGACAACGGTCATTGAAAATTCCCAAATCTCTCCCTCTACCGCGAAAACGACCACCTCAAAAAAAAAAAAAAAAAAAAAACCCTAAAATTCAGCCCAAAATGGCCGGATCTCCGTCGCCGGAGACGTTCTACGGCGAGGAAAATCGCCGGAGAAATGGAACCGATGAGCGAGACGCGAAGAGGAGCGAAGTGTGGAGTGAGCTGGTACGCAATTTGGGGGTTAGGGTTAGGGTTTGTAATTTTTTATAAGATTATATTTTTTATAGTGGAATCGTGACGACCTTTGATGATATTGACTGTAGCAGATGATGAAAGGGCATGGAAGAGAACCAAAGAATTTCTCCTTTTTTTAGGTCTTGTTGTTTAATCTATTGCATCTTTGTCTTTCTCTCTCTCTCTCTCTCTAAAATAGTGTTTCTCTCTCTAGAAGTAGAGTTTCTCTCTCTATCTTTGATTCGTTGGGGTTGGGGAGTTGGAGGGCTAGTTGGGTTTCGTTTTTTGGGTGGGGGGGTATCAGAGGAGTGGGAATTGTGACTTGGATGGGATTTTTGTGAGCTAGGGGATTCTTGGTCTGGTGGTGAGGAAGGTGAATTCTTGCATGGGTTTTCGGATTGAATTCGACGATTTCTTTGTTGTTTTGGTGTTTTGATTTGTGGGTTTTGTTTCTTTGTTTGTTTGGCAATCTTGTTTCATGAGTTGGTTTTGGTTTAGAAGGACCTGTGAGTTTTAAATTGTTTGGATAAGGCGAATTTGGTGTTCGCCTAACACGATGATTATCGGTATGATTGGGCAATTGAATTTTGGGTCCTTTTGTTTTTAAGCCGATGTTGTTATGATCATCTTAGGCGGGTGCGGAGAGCAGGCTTATTTTCAATTGTGTACGCTTAGGAAAGTGATTTGAATGTTTAGTTTCTGTTTTATTGGGCGTTTCGCTCTGAAAAAGGGCGCTTTTGTAAGCTTGGAGGAGAGATTTTCAGGTCCTCCAGGCCTTTCAAGTCCGACCCGGTCGATGGATCTTTGGATGGTTTCACTAAAGAAACATAATTCTTATAGATTTGTTCGTACAGTTCAGGATGGAATTCGATGGGGGAAAACGATGAGATTATTCTGGATATGGACTACTTTTAGGCTTTAGGGATTTTGGAGTCCATAAATTTCATATTATAGATTTGATTTATATGACTCAGTTTCCAGTATTTTTAACTCACTCCACTAATCTTTTGTCCCTTTATCCCTTAAATTTCCACTATCAGTTTTTTTTTTAGTATTCCCCGGTTATATTATTGATTATTGATTATTGGTGTATTAAAAACTTATACCAAACCTTGGACATTGTACGAAATTGATCCGAAGCAATTAATTGACTTGCTTATTGTTTATCAGTTTTCTTTGAAGGTTGTCTATCCTGTAGCTTGGCTGTTTGATGTATTCAGAAACCAATGTGAAGTTTTGGTACAGCGTGAAGTTATGATATCTCTGACCTTAATTAGTTTAGTTATTTGATTACTTGAAATTGCGTTTTTTTTTTGGTGTTTGTAGGTTGAAAAAGTTGTTGCGTGTAAGGTGCTGAAAAGGCTAAAAGCAAGCATATGGATCGATATATTGAGGGCAGATTCAGATATACTTGTCTTAAGACATGGTTGTAGAGAGGATCAGATCGAGAAATTGTATTCATCTGACTGAATCCCTCGGCTGGGATGCTACTTCCTATAATGATGATTACTAGTTTGCTCTCTTTAATAAATTTTCAATGGAGCAGAATGCAAACAGTTGTTAAGTTTGGGTTTCTGCTTGGAGTTCTGACAATATGAACTACTCAGCAACTCCACTCCCAAATTCAGTGGGAATGGGCATTTACGAACCACTTCAACATATTAGCATGTGGGAAGATTCTTTCAAAGTAGATAGCAGTACTGATACAGGGTCACCCACAATCGCGGAGGTCGACAAAAGGCTTGAAAGCAAGGTGGATATTTTGAACTTTTCTTGTTGTTAGACTTTGATCTTCTGATTGTCATGCTGTGCCTCCTTTATTTGATTTGACTTCTGTAGTTGGAAGATCATTCTCATGGAATTCTTGGATCTTTGGATAAGTATGATCAGGCAGGGAACAAGTCGAATGACAAGGTAAGTTTATTGCATTTTATGCTATTTCCCAGTATTTTCATAGATGATCTATGATATGCTCAGCCTTTTCACATTTTGCTTACTTGAAAAATTGGTTTCATTAATACCAGATTTATTCTGGAAGTTGCCACTGATACTTGCGACAAGCCGACATGTTAATTCTGGAATGTTAACTTTGTGTTTTAGACTACCTGTTATTTATTTATTTATCCATCTGATAGTTTTGGGCATCAAACAATGTTTCATATCTGTACTTAAACTAATATCAATTATTTATTACAATAAGTTCATGCATTATTCTCAGGTTCTAAGACGTCTTGCACAAAATCGCGAGGCTGCACGAAAAAGCCGTTTGAGGAAAAAGGTAGAATGAGATATGGAAGCTAATCTATGTTAGTATTAATGGTGACTTATGTTTTGGATTCAAATTCTTTTGTTCGATAGGCGTATGTTAAACAATTGGAGAGCAGCCGTTTGAAGCTTTTGCAAATAGAACAGGAACTTGAGCGAGCTAGACAACAGGTTTAAATAGAATTGCTATTGCATTTTCTTCATTTCGTAACAAATGGTAATTTTTTATTGTCTTTTCTGACGGAGAAATGAATTTTTACTGCAGGGATTGTTTCTTGGCAGTAATGTACTGGATACTGGTCATCTGGGATTGTCCGGAACTGTCAATCCAGGTCTAATGCATATTATTGTTATTAATTTATACGAGTTTAAATTATCAAGTAAGATATTGCCAGAAAGCTTATTGTGTAATCTGTTGATACTTGTTATTGATCAATGCATCTTTCATCCGGGAAAGCATATGTCGCGCTTGAACGACAAAGACTGGCCTGCTCTTCCCACCCCTTTCTCATTTCTTGCTGCTTTCCTCATGTTTTAAAAAGGGGTTCATATATCATATATGTTAATCTGTGGAGTCGATAATGATTCACAACATAGCTTTTGGACAATTTCTGACATGCACGGAGTTTTTAATTTGAATTCTTGTTATTGATAATTTATGGCACTTTCTCGTGCTGCACATTATTAAACACTTCAACCCTCACCTATCAAATGGTCTGCCAATAACCACATTGGAGGTATAGTTGAAGATGATAATTTTATAGTTTACTCAATGAGAATGAAGAAGTGACGATACTTAAGGAAATAAAATCACATAAATCTTCTCTTATCAAAAGAAAGCCACATAAATCTTCAGGTTTTGACATCTGTAGTCATGGGACTTGGTCTGCTTTATGCCATTCAGTTTCATATCTTGGCTTTTGTGCATCTTTTGGTTTTGTCCACTGAAGTGATGGAACTAATTAAGTGGTTGGTTAGCTTTTGTTTTGATTATAGAAAGTTATACAAAACAGCCACTTTTGGTACCTTTTTTTTTTGTGCGTTTACATGTTTCCATTTGAGCTACGTTTCTTGTTGGGGTGAAACCAGTTCAAGGATTGGTGCCCCTGTGGAAGGACTTTCCTTCAAGGAGATAATCCTAGGTTAGGGTAGGAGCAGTAAGACACCTACGAACTATTGATTTATATTCAAAAATCATAGGTAATGGGTTCACTTACTTTATACATTAAAATAAAGGTTATGTTTTAAACTATATCAAGATATATTGGACAAACGTTTGGGATGAGAGTCTCTAGGCCTATAGTCTGTTTCTCTGCACTTAAAATAAGTTTTTATGGTAGTCTGTCCGGATTTTGTTTATAAATATAAGGTTCTGTTTGAACTATATGTCAAAATTTTTATGCCCTAATTTCTTTCATATACCTTTTTTTTTCAGAAATCTTTTATATACCTGTTGTGGGAACCGAGTTTGATGCTTGATTGCTTGTGAGAAATATCTTTTGCTGTTTAAGGGACAATGCTTTTGTACTGTTATTATAGATACAATTATTATACCTAATTAAAGAAAAGGTAAAATTTAGTTGCAGTATATTAACTCTTAAAAGATGTGTAATACTTGAAAGGTACTTAGTGCGTGGCAACAGCATGTGATAAAACTTAACAATGCTGTGACCGAGACAACTATTCTGGCCACTTCTCGATTTAAGCTTAGTTATATAACATCTTATGATTGTTAGTAAAAAATAAGGCTGCCGCCTGTACTTTCAGGGCCCACCTCCTTAAGAACTTTGTCTGATTACCTTCTCCAATTATCACAACCGCATTGTATCCTCATTGGCTGATTTGATTTTATAGGGATTGCTGCATTTGAGATGGATTATGGACACTGGATTGAAGAGCAAAACCGGCTGACTCGTGAACTAAGAACTGCTTTGCAGGCTCATATATCTGATATAGAGCTTCGTTTACTTGTTGATAGTTGCAAGAATCACTACAATGATCTTTTCCGTATCAAAGCAGCTGCCGCCAAGGCTGATGTTTTCTATCTGATGTCTGGTTTGTGGAGAACACCTGCTGAACGTTTTTTTCTGTGGATTGGAGGATTTCGGCCATCTGAACTATTAAAGGTGACATTGAGTTATATTCAATTTTTTTTTTTTTTTTTTTTTTTTTTTTTTTTTTTTTATGAGCAATACCAATGATTTTTTCTTTTTGGTTCAACAGAAACTTTATTATCGTTGTATGTAATACATCTTTTAACAGTAGCTGTTATTTTTCATTCAACGGATTCATGTCAATGCTATACCCTTTTGAAAACTGTCATTAAAGAAAGATAACTTCTGTTACATGGGTAATGCAAGTTATGCTTGCATCTGTTAGTCCACCCAAATGGAAGGACATATATATCAATAGCTCCATATGATGTTAGAGAAAAGGGTCCTGTTGCCTCTAACTAGAATATGAGGTATGAAATCTTGCAATGCATGATGGTCACTTTATTCGTTGGGAAAGGGAGAATATTCCATCTTAGTTCGCTTTGATATCATTATTTTCTGATTGGGATTCACATCCGCTACACAAAGATGAACTCGTCGTTGATTTTGTTACTAGAATGAGTAACAACAAGCTTTTTTCTATTCCTGATGTTAATGGCAGGTCCTTATGCCACAACTCGACCCACTAACAGAGCAACAACTTTGGGGTGTCACTAGCCTGCAACAATCATGTCAACAAGCAGAAGATGCTCTCTATCAAGGAATTCTTAAACTTCAACAGACTGTTGCAGAGATTCTAGCATCTGATCTGTTGCGTTCAGGAAATTATATGCCCAAGATGGCTGCTTCAATAGAGAAGTTGGAAGCCCTTGTGAGCTTCGTTGACCAGGTAATGATTACTTCCACGATGTTCCTCATGCCTTTAAAATTTGAAGTATCATATTTATCCAGATATTGGGGTTGTTTCAACGTCAAACATTATGAGATAGTTATTGGACAGTGATGGGTGACATACTTTTGATACATACATTTGCGACACTGTTTTTTAGATGCTTTGAACTTACATAGAGATGTGCACTTCCACAAGGACCCTAATGACATTAACAAATGTTTGTATCAGATGTACGACTACCAATCATTTTCCTTTGTTACTCCTTGTGATCCTGAGAGGATCTAATTTCAGTGATTAAATCCCTTGAAAAGAAGAATCTCGATTTTAAGGTTATCCTTTTTTCTTGATCTTTCGCATTTTCATAGATTGTTGGGTTGTGCTTCATAATCATTTTCATAGGTCGACCCATTACCTCCTGAGTCTACGACAAGAGTGTTTTAAATTTTCAGGTAGGAATATGTTTCTATTGGAGCATAATTTGGTGTTTCTATTGGAGAGTAATCCAATTCTTGCTTCTAGAATCTTTCTGTTGGGTGAACAAAAATTTCATATGTAGTACTTTCTATGAATGTTTATGATTATCATATATGGAAGTTTAGTGGTGAGGTGGACATTGTCGAGTGCAGCTCTATGTATGTTGGTTGCTGCAAATACAGGTTGATGTTCTGTGGAGATTGGAGGAGGCATTGGAGAACCATTGTGTAGAAGTGCAGATGAGTCTGCTCGATTATTTTTGTTGAGTATGGTTACTAATAATATTCAGGCAGTTTGGTGGCACTAGATCATGTTACGTAATAGATCATGTTTTAGGAAGAAGTTAAATGTGAATCTTTACTTCCACTATTGGAATAGATCTTAAATCTGAAAGACAAGTTGTTGCAAACAGGATGGTCTTTGATAGCTCTCATCGAGGGGTGAATAAATGAGTTGAAGGTGAAATATTGAAGACTATGATAGTAGAACTGATGACGAGCAACATATGAAAATTGGAGGATAGAGAGAGAATATAAAGATTGAATCATGTGAAGTGTAAGGAGTAGCCAAGTAGCTAAATAAGTTGGAAAGATTGGTGGTCCTTTTTAAAAGGAAGGTTAGTTGCTTAGAGAGAATGGTTTTCTCCCTTGACTGTATGTGCGTAGAGCGACATAAAACTACCTCATGTCAATTGATCCAATGATAAATGTAAAAGGTTATTTGTGGAGAATTGGCGGTGAGAGCAATGAGTGCAACCAAGAGATGTTGAGAAAGAAAATTTCTGGCTTATGATTTTTGAAGAAAAGTATGATAAGTATCAACGTGGAGTAGCAGAGTTCATCTTTGATAGCGTAGTTAGGTATGTGTCGCTTAACAGTATTGGAGTTGAGTTGCTATGGTTAGCATAGTTAGTGGCAGTATTTTATATTTGTTCACTCATGGTGGCAATGGAAGAGTATGATCCATGTAGCCGCCACCAACTAATTTGGGATTGAGGTTTTGTTGTTGATGATGGCTTTTCCCACTCATCCCACTAAGCATTCATATCTTCACTATGCTCATTTTATTTAAGTAATGTTTCTTTGCCATCTGACCTTCTCTCCCACAAAGCATAGCTCTGGTCTAGTTGAAGTCTTGTAGAATTTTTCTTTCGCTTTAACAGGGATTTTAATATTACTAAAATCCTAATGAATTACAATCTCATAACTAACATCTTAATCATACGCAAGCTTTTTAATTTAGTAAGTTTGTAATTTGAAGTCGCCTCAAGGCTCAAACTGATTACTGATAGAATCTTTATTATCTCAGGAATGTTCTTGCTTAGGCGCAAAATTGGTTTCGGTTCCATTCCTTCTTTATTCCCTGTTGCGTAGCCCGCTTTATTGATTAGATCATCTGCCCTTGTATTGAAAGATTAATGAGCAATCAAAGTTTACTGTCATAATTTATAGTGATAGGAATTAGCTGACCCCAACTAATGTTTAGGATTGAGGCTATGTTGTTGTTGTTGTTGTTGTTGTTGTTGTTGTTTGGTAATGCTGTTTTATATTTTGACATAATATAACTAAAACTTGGTACTAGGATTTGCAGCTTAACTATGTGAACAATCTGTTGAACTTATAGTGGAAACACCATTTTTCTTTTCATCTTTGTCCAGGCCGATCACCTACGCCAGGAAACACTGCGTCAGATGGATCGCATCTTGACGACACGCCAAGCAGCTCGAGGTTTGCTGGCATTGGGAGATTTCTTCCACCGATTCCGGGCATTGAGCTCCCTATGGGCTGCTCGTCCCCATGAAAGAACGTAATCTGGGTTGGAGTTTTCACAGACGGCAGCATCTCTCGAATGAGATGATGAGGTAGAGATTGAATCTCAATGTCGAAGAAGGTTTATGAAGAACGCTCATTGGTTCAATCATTGAATCCAAAAGTTTCTGCTGCGGATATTTTCTGAGCAGCATCCCAGTATTTGGAACTGTAAATATGAACCTTCATCTATAATGTATCAGGATGATCTTTTTTGCCGATTAATCTCGTCGACGCGAGTTGATTGTTATATTTTAGATGCTGAGGTTATGTAGGGTTAAATTGGAGAAAGGTTTAGTGAGGTGCTATTGCTGCATTTATGTGGTATTCTCTCTTTTGATTGAATGTGTATATATCTCAGCCAAGTTATACCAAGAATATTTTTTTCTTCACAATTGAATAGGCAGTGCCTGCACTAAATTAAGCGCAATGGAAGGGTTTGAGCTATATGGCCGACCTCAACTAATTGGGATCGAGACTTTATTGTTGTTGTTGTATATGTTTTATAATACCATTCTCTTCAACTGCCAAGGCTTCTGGAAATTTGCAAGGACAAATATCAAATGAGTCTTTTTTTTTGAGACTTAATGAGAGTCGAACTCATGACCACGCCTTTCGCCAAATGATGCATCTACTATCTGACCAGAGATGCTTAGGCAACTTCTAAGCAGTCATTATAGTCATTACAACATGGTGATATGCAACCTTATTTTTGAATATGTTTCTCTTTGATTTTTTTTTTTTTTTGATTTAAGTAGGAGTCGAACTCACGAGTCACGACCACCCAAAAATGTTTCACTTTGAATTGAATAGAGGCCTGTCTCATTAGATTTTACATCACTTTGGTACTGCTCTAGTCTTTTTTGTTGTGGAAATGAGCACCTACTGAAAACATGTCAAGCTACCGGTCGCATAAACATGTACACTTTGATTCTCTTGTGCTCTACATTGCTAGTCTCGCAAGTTCGAATACAGGAAGAGAGCTACAATAGGTTGACAACCAACTTAAATACATGTCAATCTTTACGAAATGGATCAAATATATATATATATAAAAGCGTTGGGCGTTCTCACCTAGTGCTGCGTTGTGTTTCACAACATCAAATCCATTAAATGGAATCCCAACTAATTTCAAATTGAGGATTTGTTTACTTTGAACAGTTGACTCTTGAACTACATGAATCAGCTTTACAATGTGAGATTTCTGTATGGTTTTACAGTCAACATACAGTACATCGAAAAAGCGATCGATTTGAGAGACCTTGTGTAGAAATGTAAATGATCTGTTCTAACCTATCCATGAGAGAACCAGTCTCACCTGATTTATTACGGGACTCTCCGGTTAACATTTTGTTTTCTCGGACGAATCTGTGCGCTTCTGCTCAAATCTTCGACATGGCATAGTCCAATGCATCTACAAGGAAATCTGTATAGAAAGGAAAAAAAAGAAGGGGAGATTATGACATAAGAAGAACCAAAAAGAATGTCAATGATCAAAATCATAGTGAGAGATCCAACTATAGAAATGAGTAAAAGAGATTAATCGCAGTAGTACCGGCGTCATTTCTGGTGAAACACATGGGTGGTTTTATTCTGAAAACATTTCCATGCAAGCCTCCTTTCCCCACAAGCACTCCCAATTCTTCATCATGTAGCAAAGGAGAAGAAAAATGTGTGAGCAAGGAAATTAAAGACAAATAGAACATGGGATGACAAGAATTTCATGAGTTTTGTGTACTTTTTGTACCTCTCAGCTTCTCAAAAAGAACTGCAGTTTCTGCTTTCGCAGGTGTCTTCTCTTTCCGATCGGTGACAAGCTCTATTCCCACCATTAATCCTCTGCCTCGAACATCTCCAATTACTGAGATAAAAAAAAAATAAAAAACATATCAAAAGATTTAACAAAAAAAGAAGGCAACTAAAACCAAGCCCAAGAAAAGAGATTGTGAAAATGTGATCCCTCCTTGTGTCCTAGCTTAAATAAATAGAGTTGTTTTAAACTGTAGAATTGCAAGGAACACTTATTTATCCTAACAGGTAGCACCAGTGACCTATCCTCCAATCAACGCTGAAAACTTTTGAACGTCTGAATAAGTCAGTTCCAGATTCCAAAGAGAACAAAGTGATAAAATGCTCCCCAATGGTTGCATCCAGTTTTGGGGTGGTGCCTAATAGTTCAATGTGCGTCCTGCCACTTGGCTTGAGCCATGTGAGTGCATTGTGTGTGTTTCTATGTTTTCTAATAAAAAAAACAAAGAGATGCACATTTTTTTTTTATTGGAACAAAGAACAAATAAAGATCATATGAAACAAAGATATTCCACAAGGATTTGCAGTTTCTATTGAGTAACCAGATTCAATTAGAAAGCACAGCTAAAGTAAATTCAAAATACAGGAGAAAAGTAATTCTCTGAAGGTTCCAAAGTTCCATCATGTATGCTTACGAAGAAATCAAGCTCAATATTCAGAATATTCAGAATCCTTCAGATGATCTAATTGGCAACAACATGGTGAAGACTGAAGAGACGGTCGACATTCATATGGTTGGTCCAAAACTCTGGTTAAAACGTGAGATTGGAAGAAAGGTACTGAATCTTTGGTTTTAGTTAAGGATGTTAAGAAAGGGTCTTTCTTTTTAGTATCAACTGGTTTCGTTAATTTTTCTTCAAGTTTTCCTGTGGTTTTTCCACAGCAATTTTCTTAGAAAAAATACTCACCTATTAGTAAGTTGACATGCAAGGGCAAAAAGTGATTGTTATCAGAAAATGAAAAATAAATGAAATTTTGAAGCTGAAAGGATTTATTAATATTACTTTCATGTCTTTGCTGGAGATCCTTCAAACGTCCTATTAAATGTGATCCGACATCAGAACAATGTGTTTGACGCTTCTCCTTGTCAAGAACTCTAAGCACTGCAAGTCCACCAGCAGAGCATACTGGATTGCCACCAAATGTGTTAAACTGAATTTTCTGAGCCATAACGTTTGCTATTTCAGGTGTAGTTACCACTGCTCCTAATGGTAGACCATTACCAATGCCCTGCGAAGAATCATTCATGGAAATTCAGTAAGATAAATATATACTCTTCAAAAATTGCAAAAACTTGCAATGGGTGAAAAAAACTTTATATGCAAAACAAGCACCTAAAACATAAGATGATGAATGTGGGTAGAAGGAGAGACCTTTGCCATG
This sequence comes from Stephania cephalantha, assembly GCA_039657325.1. Lineage (NCBI taxonomy): Eukaryota > Viridiplantae > Streptophyta > Magnoliopsida > Ranunculales > Menispermaceae > Stephania > Stephania cephalantha. The sequence goes on from CM077574.1 coordinate 2,499,943, forward strand.
GTGACAATGTCAGGAATGACACCCTGCGTCTCAAATCCCCAATAATGGCTCCCAGTTCGACCAAAGCCAGTTTGCACTTCATCGGCTATGCAGACACCACCTGCTTTACGCACAATATCATACACCAATTTCAGGTATCCAGGGGCCAATTCCACTGCTCCCCCAACTCCCTAAAAATATAGAAAACAAGTGAAGTTTTAGTAAAACATTCTTGTTCTCATCTGATGGATAAGAAGCAGAAACAAAGATCTTGTAATCAAGCAACTTTTACCTGGATGGTTTCTGCAATAAAGCCAGCAACCTTTCCTGGTGTACCATAGTTAATGTGATCTTGGACATCTTTGGCATAACGATGGGCATCAGACCCAAAATCTCCGCGATATGGATCTGGATTTACTACATGATGAATTTCACCCTAAAGGAATTCCATAAATGAGTTTTGATTACTTTGTAAATAGAAGAGATATTGAAAACAACCCAAGAGAATTTGTTGATACAAAATAAAAAATAAAAAATCTAATTTAAAATGGTGTCAATTTTTCTAAGATTAATGGCATGTTCGCTTCACAGTCTTAGGGTGGATTAACCCCATTGGACTGGCTAAGCCGGTGTTCGCTTCGCGGATTAACTAGGCCACGGGATTAGCTAATGGGCAGTATAGGGGACTAAACAAAACCACCAATTTTGGTGGGATTAACTAATCCCAATGGTTGGTTATCACAGATTACCAATTTACCCCTCATCTTTACAAACTATACAACAAAATCGATCTACCCTAATCACAACAACCGATCGTCCTCAACAACCGATCAACCCTCAAACAACCGATCGTCCACAACAATCGATCTACCCTGAACCGATTGCTCACCATCGAACAGAGAGATGGAGACCGGACAGAGAGAAGGCGAAGTGAAGAACACCGCTGCTCACCAGAGATGGAGACCGGACAAGGAGAACGCGATGTGAAGAAGGAAACGTTGACGACGATGGAGACCGGACAGAGAGAAGGCGAAGTGAAGAACACCGCTGAACAGGGATGGAGACCGGCCAGAGAACAAGAGGTGAAGAAGGAAGTGGAGTTCCAAAATTTGTTGGTGATGGAATTAAATGAAAGAGTAATTTTGTCAATGTACCATTACAACCACATTTACTCCCAGCCTTCAAATTCTCAACCGAACAAGTCCCATAAATGGAACTAATACATAAACCTATGTGTTAGTCCCATCACAAACTAATCCCATGATCTTAGGTCTCCCTAAAATGTGAAGCGAACAGGCCATAAGAGTTCCATTGATTGGTACAAAGCATTCATGATACAGAAGGAAGTATACTAAATGACCATGACATTGTCGCTTCTCCTCAACCCCAGAAAGAAATATCAAATACCTTGAATAAACAGCCACACAATGTTCTTATCACTATTATACTTGATAATCTAATGAAACAACATGGTATAGGATAAGCATGGATTAAATATTGGTCACAAGCATGCACAATTTTTATTATCATGATAACATACATTAACAAAAAGAGTATAACAAATTGAAATCTGAGGAGACCTGTTTTGGGTAATTCTCAAACATGTGGACAGAGAGTTAGTTGAGAATAAGAAAAAGAACATATTTTAAAAAAAGAAGAAGAAGAAAAAGAGCATAGTAAAAGAGCCAGAAGCAAAACACTCATTTATGACACAATTTGCGTTGACAAGGAGTCTTCGAGTGTCGCAAGGAATGGTTCAATAACCTTTTGCAAGCCATGTTGCAAGTCAAACAGAAGCCCAAAAACAACATGGCAATCTCCTAACAGTTCAGAAAAATAAACTAGAATACTTAAGTATATTCAAAGACAGTACTACAGTTACTGTAGCATGTAGAAACAATTACATGCATAATAGTCTCAAAGCAGTCTCTTAAGTTGAATGAACAAACCTGTGGGATTGAGTATTTCCAAGTGCTTAGAGCTGTCAACCCAATAGTGCCGGATGTCCCACCATGATATGCATTCCTCAAAGCAATCATACCAAGATTACCACTATAAAGCCGAGCCATCAACATTGCTAACTCATTGGCTTCACTGCCAGAGTTGACGAAGTAAACAACCTGCATTTGTCCCATATGAACATTAGCAGCAAAATAGAAACCATCACTATAGGAAAATACCAATCGCCAATCAGCAATCAACTTGCTTCCTAGTATTTTCAGACGCCGACCAATAAACGTGACTTCCTAAGGGTTTTCACCTTTAGATTTCCGGGCATTTTCGAAGCAAGCTCCTCCGCAAAATCAGCTATGGCGTGGTGCAAATATATAGTAGTAGCATGCTGGAGCAGGTTGTTCTGCTCCGTGATGGCTTTCACAATCTCGGGATGACAATGTCCACAAGAAACAGTGACAATTCCAGCAAAAGCGTCAAGATATCGCTTCCCATTCTCATCAAACAAATATTGCATCTTTCCTTCAACAATGTTCAGCTGCAAATGATGAAATCCAATCTCAATAACATACAAAATAACAGATTTTCAGCACATTAACGTCAGGGACTTGAAAGTACTGAAATCATCATCCGTGGTAAAGATAAAATTTTTACATGAACTCCTCTCGAAAACCTCATGTAATGTTATGAATCAGTAGCAAAAATCACTCTAGTACCAAATTAAGTGATCATCATCATCATCAACAACAACAACAAAGCCTCGATCCCAAATTAGTTGGGGTCAGCTACATGGATCAAACTCTTCCATTGTGCTCGATTTAGTGCATCCTAAATTATCTTCGATCTACCCTTAGGTCCCCTACATCATCTGATCTCTTCAGTTTCTAGAGAGCCGAGTTTTCTAGCATGAGCATTTGTAGGCCGTCTTTGTCCAAACCACCGCAACCACCCATCCTTAATCTCTGCACCAACTGATGCTACAACTTTTCTATGAATTTATGTATATCTCATTCTATATTTACGAGTTTTACCACACATTCACCTAAACATTCTCATTTCCCGCTACATTCATTTATTTAGTTGTCGTTTCTTTACTGCCCAACATTCACTTCCATAAATCACAGCATACCTAATTGCATTTCTACCAAATTACACGATCGATCTCACTAAATACTCAACAATTTAGTTCATCAAAGGCTCAAACAACCGATAAACACCAAAATAACAATTTTCAGACCAGATTCAAAACCCTAGACCACAAATTCAACGAAATCAAAACAAACACCAAAAACTCACAGGTTTCTGGTAGTAGTAGAACAACGAAGGACCAAGAAACCTCTTCCGCTTCTCAAGAATCTGCTCCGCCGAGGGTCCTCTGTACGGCCTCGGCTCGTAATCGAATCCAGGCAGTTTGGGAGCAGAAATCGAAGAGAAACCACGAATCAGAGGTCGTTTGAGAGATCTCTCTCTGCTCGATTCGATGAAACGCTTCAGGAGATCTCTCCGCAGCGCCATTGATCGCGATCGCGATCGGATCGAAACGAGAAGTACAAAATTTTGAGAGGGTTTTGAGAGTGATCGATGTGAGTGAGTGGAGTTGTTGCTTCAACTGGAAATGAATTTATTGAATTGTATATATATATGGCGGCACTTTGCGCATCGGAAGCTGACACAGATAGGGACGCGAGTGTCAGTTTGGTTAAAAGATTCCTTCGGTGACTGACTCGTGAGTGTGTGTGCTGATGTTGGAATGACGTGGAAGGATCAGATGACGCATTTCTTGACTCAGTTGCCCACTCTATGCATGACACGGTACCTTGAGAAGCATTGGTGCGTTGACCCACTTTGGACATCGAGTTAGCCGCACCGATTAATTAGATAGGAACCGCATGATACATCTTGAGATGGCGCTCGTAAGTGGGTGCGCCTAAGCTGCGGTCAACTGATTATTTTACCTTTTTAAAATTACTATTTAATTTTATTAAAGTGTTGTTGAGTTTTTCGGATTATTTAAGTAGGGACATGGAGCAAGGACACATTTGTTGGTGTTCAAGAGGGATGCGTGCACGTGCATCTTGACGCGAAAAGCGACATGCTGGCACTATAAAGTTCTTTTAAAAAAAAATGTTAATATACCTAATGTCGAGATCAATTTTTATGAGTGAATCATTCGGACGGGTTGACCTAGTAATAAAAGCACGAAAGTGCAAGACTGTGTTGGTTAACCACTCGGTCTCGAGTTCAATTCTCTATGACAGAGTAAACGTCGGTCTCGAGCCAGTTTCTTATAAAAAAAAAAAAATCATTGAAAGGCATTTTTCGAGAGAGATCATTAGTAAACTCAAAAGAGAATAAGAACAAAATGGCTTTAGCACGTAGGACTCATTAGTTTGTCTACTTTTGTTAAAAGTGCCTTTGAGTATGTGTTAAGAGTACAATAATACATGTGCCTAGAAGCTCCAATGTCACAATTCTTTCCATGTGTTTAGTCATGCATCTGGCTTCACATTTTATGAAGTCACATATCTATCATAATTCATAAGGTATGTATGAACTATAAACCCACCAAAAACTTATAATAATGACTCTACATGCCACATGCTGCAAAATATTTGAATAAGGACGGGGCTAGAGTGACACCTCTTATTCAACCGTCCGTGTTCACCTAGTGATGCGAGTATATGCATCTCAAAATTCAAAGCACAGTTGGATAGTTGGATAGGGGGGTGTGCATTCCGATGGGTGTTATATGGGTGTTAGTCTAGCATTTTCATTTAAATAACAAAAAATAAAATATTACTCCCTCCGGACCACTTTATATGACGTTTTAGAGATATGATCAAATTTCATAATTTGTGTCATTTGAGAAAATTAAAATATGGGAGTATGATTTTTTTTTTTTATACCTTTATATGGGGAAAGAAAGTGTACAAAAGTTTTTTAAAAATTTAAAATAAAGGTGAGAGAGTCAATTATAAAGATTCGGAGGGAGTAGTACATTGCATTAAATCGAGAAGAGTGAAAGAGTTATAATTGATCTCAATTAATTTGGAATACTAAACTTTGTGCTGTTGTTGTTGCCACCACTACATCAAAAAATAATGTATATGAGATTCTGAAGCAAGATCATAAGAGAGGGATTCTGCATAGATTTTTTTTTTTTTTTTTTTTTTTTTGATAAGATGCATTATTAAAAACTGTTAAACACATAGTACAAAAAATATTTTAATGAATTCAAGGATTTCAAAGAAAATTTACACAAGAACATAATAAGTTAAATAGGGATATTTACTTAGATATGATTGGCATTCTTCAATAATAAAAGTAGATGTTCATACACTTGAGAAAATAGGCACCTTTGGCACCTTATTTGAAGTTCTGTACCTATCAACTTAATCTTGTTGAGCATAGCAACTTTATTCAATCATAAGGAAAAAGCTTGGCATAGTAATTTGAAGCAAAGTTTGAAATTCACCTCACGCTGTATCCACATCTCTTTATGCCTTTTCGCATCCAATTCTCGTCGACTCTTCAATATAATCAGAGTGCATGTCCACAATGAGTTTAACCAGAGGCTTCTCTACTTCACTGTCGGATTCAGTCTCGCCCCTGCGAACCGTAGTAGATCCTTCACGAGTGACGATGGTTACTTGTTCCTTTCGCGTCAAAAGCTCGTTGGCAACCACTGCATGCATGTCATACTTCCTAAGGGCCATATTAGCCTTCTCAAGCAAAATACTTGTATCTGTCTCTAACTGTTGACAAAATGAGAAACATAATCAACTAATGAACTGATCTAAAATTTGGTTAACAGTATTTTGACAAGATTTTGTTTCAAAGAAGAAGATTGGTCAAATTTATGAAATGCAGGATGTCGCTAAAGCAAACGCTTATATATAACCTTCTCAAGCTTGTCCATGCATTGTGATGAGGCATGTTAAAAATCAAATTGATGCATGCTACGAGACAATTCGTATTATTTGATGCATGGAGTCAGTTTTTGAGAAAAAAATTATTAAGAGAGATAAACAAATGTTTTCATGCACATATTCTATCACAGCATAAGATTGGAGCCTCTGAAGGGAGCTAACTGTAGTCCCAATAGGATAGCATAATAGGAGAAAAATTTTAAAGAACAATAAACACGCTGCTACTGCATCATCTCAAATAGTTGTCAATCTGCATAAATAAGATCGACTTCTAAAGAGTCATCTCTACATACATTCTGAACCTCGTTCAAGGGACAAAACACATTGTTATTTTCAACTCTTATAAACATTTCTTACCTTGAACGATATGCAAAATGCCATGGGAGCCCACTCATCCCTGATCACTTTGAGCATCTTGGGAACTTGAGCCAACCGCAGATCCAGAGGACCAGATGCTGATTGAATTTTGTGTTCAGCCTGTAAATTTATATATCTCATAACCATGAAAAATCCAGCCATAATATCATTCATTATTCAAATATTCTACACAGTGCAACAGGGGTGATTTGTGATCAAAATGTTCCTATTAAGTTAAAAAGAAAATTTTATAGGACTGCAATTAGGCCAGCTATGCTCTATGGAAGTGAATGTTGGGCGGTAAAGCAACAACAATTACATAAAATGAACGTAGCAGAAATGAGGATGCTTAGGTGGATGTGTGGTAAAACTCGTAAAGATAGAATAAGAAATATAGAAATTCAAAGACAAGTAGGAGTAGCACCAATTGATACAAAGATTAGGGAAGGGCGGTTGCGATGGTTTGGTCACTTGCAAAGACGGCCTACAAATGCCCCAACTAGAAAACTTGACTCAATAGAAACTGTAGAAATTCGACGAGGTAGGGGCAAACCAAAGTTAACATGGGATGCATTAATTAGGAGGGATTTGAATGGTTTGAAAAGCTCACCATCAATTGCACTTAATCAAGTACAATGGAAAAGTTTGATCCATGTAGCCGACCCCAGTTAATTTGGGACTGAGGCTATGTTGTTGTTGTTGTTGTATTCAAATATTCTACACACGCATCCAAGCAAGTGCATTCCCAGATTCACTTACACATCAACAACACTGCATTCTCATGAACTTACACAAATGGAATTGGTCTATAAATTGGCATGCATGATGAAGTTCCCGTAGATAAAGGTAGTAGACATATATACCCATTAATTTTATAAAATATGTTCTACTTACCATGCTTTCCCAAGGAACATAAAAGTCAGATACAGCTGCAGCAAAATAAAACGAACCGAGTGGCCCGAGACTTTTCATTGATAGTGCAATTAACTGCAACATCTGTTAGAAAAGACTATAGTTAATACAAGAGATGGATAGAAACAAAGATATGTACATGAAGAATACTGACATGGTCCATCAAGAAATTAAGCTAACCTGAAGGTAATCAAAGGTGGTGGTAAAGGGAAGCTTTAGCAATTGGCCTCGTTCAACAGCATGCAACAAAGATTTACATCAAATTGTCAGAAGAAGAGAACTCAAAGAGCCAAACAGAATATAAAGATGACAATATGTATTTTTAAATTATCCATACTGAATGATGACTCTTGAGTGCCCTCTTTACAACCTCTGCATGTGATTGATGCACTGGAAGGAAAGAGCAAGATTAAGTAAAAAAAATGCAAGATTTAATGAAAAAGACCCAAGAATCATTTTCACTTAAGAAGTGGCCAAAACATAAAATGGTCGTATCGGTTTCAAAAAAGAAAGAAAGGTAGAAAAGAACTCGGGCTTGATTTGTCATAAGGCTCCCTTACATACAACAGTAATATGAAGCTAATTCTACAACCACAAAATCCTCAAGTCTGCGGCGCCGCACAAAATTTTCCCTAAAAAAACTACGTATTTTAAGGTGAATTAACAAACCTTGAACACTGGATTCCCCTGTCAACTCGAAACACTCAAGGAATGGGTACTCGGGAAGAGTTGAGCAATAGGGCTGGCATGAGCCACTGCAAAAAGAAGCAATGGTTATAAATAGTGAGATTAAAGCAAAAGTTTCTTTCTTTTGAAAAACTGTAGTTCGATTCTAGAAAAGAAATTGTTTGAAAAGAAAGTTCACCGTCGATGTAGAAAAATGACTGCATATCCAGCCTTCACAAAATACCTAGGAAAGAATTAAGTCTCTGTATTAGAATTTGCACAAAGTTAAAACTAATGCAACTATTACATTTGAAAATAACAGAAAAAAAAAGGAAACATGAATGTACTCCGTAGATGCTGCTCCACGATGGCCTGAACTCAAATTGTCAATGAACCGCACGCAACGTTGTTCCAGAGGAACAGTAGTACCACCAGAAGTCACACAAACTATCCTCCTAACCGTTTTATTTCCTGCATGTATATCTTATCATACTAAACCAAATTAATGATTATGCTTTAAAATATCAGGGTCGAAGCTTCAAAATATTGTAATAATAGATATCTAGTTGACAAAGATGCGTACTTGATGATGAAGAGTTCAGCTCAATAAACTCCTTTACTTTCCTCTTGATACTGATGTCATCTTTTAGAGGCGGAGCTGAATCAAAAAACACTTCAATCCCTGGATCTAGCATATCGGAAGAAGCTCCCATGTCATTCATTGACTCCATGCGAACGCCTAAATCAAACGGAAGTAGATGACATTCATTGATAATCTTCCTCGCCATTCTAGTTATGTTGGATAAATGCCAATTTACTCAACAAAATTCATTTCTAAGAGGCAAAGTCCACTACATGAATCTAATCAATCCACCGATTCAAATGTGAAAACAACAATGATATCACAATTGAAGCAATCAAAGAATCTGAATCAATGAAAATTCAACACAGAACCACTGCAAGAGTGAAGGGTATACATGAAATTTGGCCCTCAAGAACACCAATATGCAAATAGTTTAAAAAGAAAGCAACCCTTCATAATGATCTCTCTTCATTGCTGATATCATTGGTTATGTGAAGGGAGTAAAAAAGACAATAACACTTCAGGTAAAAGACTTGCCATTTTGCTCATTTAATTCATATGTAATACTTCACTTTCAAAACCGTCGTAAAATAATTTACAATAAAAGAGGTACCAATGTCAACTGCCCTACAACTGGACCTACAATTATAACAACTTCAAATCATACGTTAAGATTTGAATACTACATTAACAGCTACAAATTCCAGATTTATAAAGTTTCTCAACCCAACACCTCATGAAGCCTAAGCACATTAAATTGCCATAGTAAGTTTACAAGACAATTGATCATGGTTGGGCCTATACTTGACAAATATAAGGTCAAGCAGGTAAAACTTGGACAACGATAGAGCCCTGGCACTTAGAGTCTAGTTAAAATTAAATCTTATGTAAGAACTTCATACTTCCCATTAACAAAATTGATATTGCACACTGCTCTTCCTCTAGTGTAGCTCCTCGTGTGCATGGTCATAAGGACAGTTAAAAACATGGTTGGACTTCAAATTGTTCTGTGTAGACTTAGCTTAACAAATAAACTCAAAATTATATCATTAAGTTAACAGAAAATAATACAAATTGTTCATGCACAAAGTTCATGAGTAAAAACTAAAATAAGTGTTTTCCTTGCACATCGTAGATTATTGATGGAACCATAGACTTGTTATTTTCCTAAATTTACAATGATGGTTCATAATGCCAGTTCCACCGTTAATTAAATGATAAATTAAATTCTAGCAGAGCTTTTTCACTATTTATTGTGATTTCTAATGAACCTATGGAAATGAAATCAATGAAAACATGTAAAAAGGAAAAAAAAAAGTGGGCTAGCTCTTCCTCCAGTTCCCTATCAACTTCCGAGACAAATTAGCTAAATTTGAACACTAAAACGCCAAAAATCATCAACTAAACTAAAAAACAGAATGCAAAACCTCATTGACCAACTAAAAAAAGAACACAAACATGATAAATCAAGAACATGCCACTTTATATTAAGTTATTACAATAATACAACTTAATATCTTGCAACTGGCATTTTACAGAATTTGTGGTGCAGATATCAATAAACTCAACAAGGCTTTATTACAAAGTTTTATTACAAGTTCTCCCTTATCTTACCACCTGTGCAGTTTGAGATTTAACGCGTTTGAAGAGCTAATGGATTCATAGTTTTCTTGTGTGAAGATATTAGTTTAGATGCAGATTTGTAAACTACTACAACTACCAAATTTTGAAACCCTACAGCTAATAAGCCCAAGAAACCAATAGTAGCATTAAATCTCAAAATTAAAAATGAAAAAAACAATAAAGATACACACAAAATTAAAAATGACATAAACAGTAGATGAAGAGGGATTTTCCTGGAAGAATAATGAGAAGATATAAAGGTGCAGAATGGGTCTGTTTAATGGTTGTATGGAATAATGAGCTTATAGTTGAATTAAAAAAATGACAAAAAATTGTCGGGTTGCCACAACGTTAAGGGCGGAAGGGCGAAGGGGGGTTGTGTGAGTTAAGTGCATGGCCTCAGTTTCGATTCCCCGGTGTGGATGTGGTAAGATCGCTCTAGCCACTGGGTTCTCCCTATCGGTCGATAGAACCAGGGCCTCCTAGGATTATTGAGGGTAACCTCGACACCCACGATTATCAAAAAAACAAAAAACAAAAAAAAGACAAAACCAGTTAAGATTGGAACATACAGAAGTAAAAATGACATAAACAGTAGATGAAAATGGATTTTCCTAGCAGAAAAATGATAAGATATAAAGGAGCATAATGGGTCTGTTCAATGGTTGTATATGGAATAATAAGCTTATAGTTGAATAAAAAAAATGACAAAAAAATGTCTGGTTGCCGTAACGGTAAAGGCGAAGGTGGGGTTGTGTGAGTTAAGCGCGCGACCTCGATTTCGATTCCTCGATGTGGGTGTGGTAAGATCACTCGAGCAACTGGATTCTCCCTATCGATCGATAGAACAGGGGCTCGTGGGATTATTGAGGGTAACCTCGACACCAACTATTATCAAAAACAAAAAAACAAAAACAAAAAAAGACAAAAACAGTTAAGATTGGAACATACAAAATTAAAATTACTAACCATAAAACAACAATTGATCCATCAGAGAACCTAAATTCGTTCGCTATTGATATCAAATGAAGACAATGGAGAAGCGAGAATTAACCTTGATTTCCAAAACTCAATAATGTCGTTTGTCTATAAATTCAGAGTTTGCGTTGAGAAATTGAGAGAGATAAAGAGGTTGGGTGAAGATGGGTGGAAGAACGGTTGGCTTAAATGCCAAATATATCTCAGCATTTAACAGGGGTGTGTTTAGGGCTGGTAATTTGGGTCGTAAACGATTAACACGACACGATACCACACGTAATAAACATGTCGTGGGTTTGACTTAAGTGGAATCACATAAACATGTTAAACACATTTATACACTGCGGTTAATAAACGAGTCATTAACATGTCAACATGCTTAACTCGCTCATGACTTACAACGCTTAACACGACTAAAGAATAATGTATAAATAATAAATATGGTATAATAAATAGATTGATATCAAATTCACCAATTTGAATGTATGTTAATAGCATGATTTATTTATTTTATTTATAGACATCTTTTATCATATTTTATTTTATATGTGAGAGGAAATATTCATTTTACTTTTAATATATTATTTATGTTTTAGATTTTATTAATAATTATTTATTAAGAAAAAATAAAACTTTTCACCAAAGTAAAATTTAGATTTTTTTTAGATGATTCTTATAATTTTGTTTATGTTATTATTACGAGTCATTTTTGCTTTATTATTAAGAGTAATAAAGAATTGAATGAAAAAGTAAAGTAAAGTAAAACTAACGACTATATACCAAATTATAAAAGTTTAAATAAAATAAAAATGTTAAATACAATATTTAATAAATGGGTGACACGAATACACATACATGTTAATTAACACGACCTATCGCAACCCTCCTCCATTTTCTAAGAATGGAAAATGCATTATATGGGTCATGACCTCCCCCACTTTTTTGGGTATGAAAATGCCAAGGTGTGTTCAATTGATTTTAATAGACTTTTGGTTACTTTTATAAGTGAATGACTTTTATGAAGTTTTGAGATTTTGGTAGATTTTTAAAGACTTATGATAAAAAATGGGCGATCTTTCATTTAAGATTTTTGGGACCTAGAACTTCTTAAACATGATTTTGTGATACTAATAGAGGAGTGAGTTTATCAAAAACAAAAAACAAAAAAAAAAAAAAAGACAAAAACAGTTAAGATTGGAACATACAAAATTAAAATTACTAACCATAAAACAACAATTGATCCATCAGAGAACCTAAATTCGTTCGCTCAAACAAGTTTCGCAATTCAATAAAAATTTTGTACTTTATTTTTTTGTTTGACTTGCAAAAAAATATATTTTTTCCTTAAAATGATAGTTTAAATAAAAATGCATGCATTTTAAAAAATGAAGACAATGGAGAAGCGAGAATTAACCTTGATTTCCAAAACTCAATAATGTCGTTTGTCTTTAAATTCAGAGTTTGCGTTGAGAAATTGAGAGAGATAAAGAGGTTGGGTGAAGATGGGTGGAAGAACGGTTGGCTTAAATGCCAAATATATCTCAGCATTTAAAATAACTTTTGATTGGAGCAAAAATATTGTAACATTTTTTTTTTAATTTTTAAGAAAAATAGTATTCTTCATTTACATTACTTGAATGTATAATGTGAAACTTGTATAATACTCCTTCAGGATAATACTCATTCCAGTTACAAATATAAGTCGTAAGGTAAGGGAACAAGAATTAAGACGACATTAATTACGAGTGTAATTTACATATACACCCTTTGACATTAAATGAATTAAATAATTGAAGAATAAAAAATATTTGAATTATATATGGGTATAATTGGTAAAAAAATAATAAATACATTCTCAAATTCCAAAAAATTAATTACAATTTTGACCTAGAAGTTTTGCTAAAAAGATTTGTATTTTTGACCGGAGGGAGTAGCTGTTAACATTTTAAAACGTAAGAAATATAGATCAGTTATATAATTACTTGCGGAGGTGATTATGTAGTTGAAATGCCTTAAGCACTACACCAAACCTAAGAAATTGGATCTTTACTATATTGTCCCCATCACAATTAGATTCATATAAGTACACTATAAAATTATCATATAAAATAGTAGTATGAGCAACTACTATTTCATTAAAAGTTATAGATACTGGGACATGTTAGGTAATTTGATTATTTTATTTTCATATTTTGTGGATTGTCACTCCCATTAATTTCACAATTTATGATGATCCTGACATTTTCAGTTTCAACAATCTTTATGCAAAGGTTAAGACATTAAATTTTAAAACCTTCCGATTTTGTAGGGTAACCAATAAAGTAACAACTAATCATTTTTAAATTCAATTTATTTTCTTCTGATTTATAAACGCTAGCATCTGTCGAACAACCTCAGACATTGAGATATCTTAAGTTAGGTTTCATTTTAGTCTATGAGTTAAAAGATTTTCTTTTTTGGAACTAACTTACTAAAAACCTTATTCAATAAATATGTAGCAGTTTTTAAAGCTTTCATTCATCTACAATGACTTTGGCAATGTAGAATTACTTAATATACCCATAACCATTTCCATCAATGTTTGTTATACACTTTCAGCTATATTATTATGTTGAAGCATATACCAGGTATTGTATATTGAACACAAATATCATGTCGTTCAAGAAGTTTATCAAATGGATCAAGAAACTGCTTGATTAACTCAATCTTTTCTTCCATAATTTTCACAAGATAGAGATCAATGGAGTGTCAAATTATCCGTGTATGCATCTATGAATCATTCATACGATTGGTAGTATTAAAATATTGTGTTTTTTCTTTGGGTAAAAATACAATATACTTTATTATATAAAAAAAATTAAAAAATGTATGGTATCTTTGGGTTCCATTTTTAACTTGTCTTAAAATTTACATTCATTACTAAAATGTGGTGTACATTTGGGTCAACCACAATATTTAGTAATTATATTTATATCATAAAATATTAGTTCACATGTTACTAAAAAAGTGGTGCACCTTTAGGGCAATCATAATATTTTAGTAATCAATAAAAAATTCAAGAAAATGAGATACTTTTGAGTATCCTTTGTCATTCTTAATTATCATTAGCATAACTAATATGCATTACATTATGTAAATCACAAATTATTAGAAAATGATTCATCTTTGGGTTGAATCATTTTTTAATAATTATCATAAATTCATAAAAAATGCAACATAAATGAAAATTCACATAATTTGATGTTTATTAAAGTATTTAGTCGGATTACTTTGGTGATCAAGGCAACTTCATAATATAAACAACAAATTATAATCGTAATAACAACAATAATGTATTTTTTTATTATCGCATATGAAAATGTTAGTTCATTATACATTACTAAAATGTTGTAAGCCTTTGGGTCAATCAACGTATTTTAGTAATGTGTTACATAAGTGTAGTTAGGTCACTTTGGTGACAACTAACTTATGAAAAATAATTTGGTGATGACAACCAAATAATATCATACTAATTAAATAACATAATTTCACATGAAAGCATAATATTTACTTGCATCAAAATCACATGCAAGTGACCTAATGAATTATCTTTATTGAACCAATTAATTCAATATACACACAAATAAAATCTTATCTAGAAACGTAATAAGCATCATTCTTTATTGATTTTAATGCAAAAGAAACTCAAGAATCTCATGTTTGAAAAAGCTTGACTGTTGATTTTCTTTATTGGTTATAAAATTGACCGATTAGTAATAAAACTTAATATTACTGTCAATTAATTAGCCTCATTAATATCATCATTGATCGATAGCGTATGGAAACCCTCTCCGATAACTCTCTGAGGAGGAGGAAAGATCTACCAAGGAAGTCAAGAATAGACAAATAGAGGTTGGAAACTCTAACCTCTCCGATGTCTTTCAATAACTCGTAGGTTCGATTGAGGAGGGTGGAGGATCTTCTAAAGATCGTAGTTGGTAATGAAAGAAGTGAAAGAATAAACTCTTTTGGTGCAACCTTACTCTTTAGATTTCAATACTAAAGAAGTGAATGTTTCGTCGGTTGCGACATGGATTCGGTTTCCGGGCCTTCCTTTCCACTACTATCATAAGAACATTTTACGTAAGATTTCTGAAGAAGTGGGAGAATTTATCAAGATTGACTACAACACTGTTGATTCACAAAGAGGCCACTTTGCAAGGATGGCGGTTAAGTTGGATCTACGCAAGCCTCTCGTTTGGAGAATCTTCATTGATGACCAGCTTAGAACCATCGAATATGAATGACTCCCATTCATATGTTATAAATGTGCAAGGTATGGGCATGTGAGTAATGTTTGTCCTTTCGCGACAATGAATACTACACAAATTGCGTTGTCCGAAGCGTCGAGTACATTGGTTACTAAGTCCAACGCGGATGCGATTACTGCCGACGAGATTGTCTCTCCGATCAGCTTACCATCCGATTCCAACGACGCTGCCGGAACTTGGATACACGCATCCCGCAATGTGCGTAGAGCGAAGCCGAGGGTGTCGGATTCGGCAGAAAAGAATACCGCGAATCAGGGAAGTCCAGCAGTAATTGGGACACGTTTTGATTTGTTGACTGAGCTTGATTTGGAAGGTGATAACGGACAAAAAGCTAAGTCTGACTATTCCAAACTTACGGGGATTACTAGTATGGCAACAAATAAAGGGAAATCGACAATTGTGTTGGATGGGAATAATGCTAAACGGGCCCAAGCGAAGAATAATTCTAAAGTGGCGGTGGACAATCATGGACTCATTGGGTCTCTAAAGCCCACGAAAACAATCTCTTCTCTGGCCCATAAAACTGACTCATTAATGATGAATGAAAAGTCCATATCACTTTCAAGGCCTTTGGGTGAAGTCCACCAAATTAATTCACATAAGCCTTCTACGGATATAGAGACAATTTCTTCTCAAGCATGTGGGGCGCTGAAGCCTAGCGAGTCGTCCTCATAAGAACCGCACACTCTGCCATCGACCACTCCTCTGTACTTAGATAACGATCAGCAGCGAACGTGGACTTCCTCGCCTTCAACGATGGACATGGATTCTTCACCAACTGTGGCTAATGGCGATGTACACACAGAGGGAAATGATATTGCTAAACAACTTGATACATCTGTGATGACAACCAAAATCGATTCTAATAATCATTCGAGATGTCTTGACAATACTCTGCACTCGGTGGTGGTATTCATAGATAATGAGGTGGCCAAACATATTGGGGGAGGTAACTGTTTGCCTATTCTTCGTGGTTCCGGCTTGTTAAGAAGACCTCCTGATAACTCCAAAAATATTCACTTGAAAGCGGACTTAAAGATTAAACGATAAGTGGCTAAATTGAAAAAAAAACATCGTCACCATACTCTCGGGGTGATGCTTTGGTCGGCCAAAAATCGTCGACGGATGTCGAAGCGGATGATAGTACCTTGGAGATGACTCCCAGTTCTGGGAGAGCAATATTGACAGCCTTTCGGGTATTATCCTATCCTTCTTTGTGTTTTATTTAATGATTATTCCTATGCTTGTGTGGAATTGTCAGGGTGCAGGTAGCAGGGTATTTGCTCGTTTTTTGAAATCATTGGTCGCTATGTACAACTTGAAAATGCTTGTTTTATTGGAAACAAGGATTAGTGGCCCCAGGGCTGATGGAGTGATTAAATGGTTAAACTTTGATCGATCGCATAGGGTAGAGGCACATGGCTTCTCCGGCGGTATATGGGTTCTTTGGAAAGATGAAGTTTCAATCTCAATTCTTTATAATAATTGGCAGTTTATTCATCTAAGGGTTCAATGGGGTGGACATGAGTCCTTTTCTCTTCACTGCAGTTTATGGAAGTCCTAATCCAATTATTCGTCATCGTCTTTGGGAGGAATTGGATCACTTATCCCTCAGCTCTTTCGGACCGTGGTTATTGGCAGGGGACTTTAATGCTTTGTTACATCAGTCTGACAAAATGGGGGGTTCCCGGCCAGCTCATATCTGCAAAAAATTTCGTGGATGGATTGATCGGGTTGGGGCATTGGAAATTCCCTTTCAGGGCCCTTCCTTCACTTGGTCCAGGGGGTTATGTCATGAACGGCTCGATCGTGCATTGGTCAATGCCTCATGGGGTGGAACCTTCGAGATACCCTCACTATCACACCTAGTTAAGGTATACTCTGACCATTGTCCATTGCTTCTTAAGGTTAATGTGGGTGATGATGAGCTGCAGAAGCCCAAATTCTTTAAAATTCTAGCCGCTTGGGAAACACACCCGGGTTGGAAAGCCTTTGTTAAGGAGTGTTGGGATAAGTCATTACCATTACAGGAAGCTCTGGCCCTATTTTCTACACAAGCTAATCTATGGAACAAACATGTCTTTGGTGACATCTTTCAAAGAAAACGGGTGATCTTGGCGAGATTAAGAGGCATTGAAAATGTCTTTGAAACTCACAGGACAGAGAACCTGTTGCATCTGGATAGTAAGCTTAGGGAGGAACTGGAGACTGTTCTATTACAGGAGGACTTATTATGGCATCAACGAGCGAACGTAGAATGGACGTTGTTGGGCAACAGAAACACCGCCCTATTTCATGCTAAAGTTAGTGAGAGAGCTAGAAAACGACGAATTTTTGGTCTTTTTATCTCTCATGGGAGGTGGTGTGAGGACCTCGGTATTATGAAGCAGGAGGCATTCATGTTTATATTGGAGACTCATCTAATGGCCTTTCTTATATGATCCGAGATAGACTTCCCTCAATCTCACCTGACGTTCTCAGAAGAATGGAGGAACCAGTCTCTGTTGAAGAAGTACGCGACACCTTATTCTCTATGGCTCCCAATAAAGCACCTGGAGTGGATGGTGTTCCGACTTTTTCTTTCAAAAAAATTGGGAGGTGGTTGGGGAATATTTATGCAACTTAGTCAGAACCTGCTTTGCTTAAGAGAAGGTTGATAGTGGAATCAATAAGTCCCTGATCACGCTTATCCCTAAAGTGGAAAAGCCTGAGAGTTTTCACCATTTTCGGCCTATTAGCCTTTGCACTGTCAACTACAAAGTGGTTACTAAACTTGTGGCTAATAGACTTAAACTGGCAATGTCACACCTAGTGCACCCGGCTCAAACAAGCTTTGTGGATAGCAGACGCATCACAGACAACATTTTGATTGCACAAGAAATGCTTCACTCTATGCAGAATCTTAAGAGTAAAAAAGGGTGGATGGCAATAAAACTTGACTTGGAGAAAGCTTATGCTGGAAGTTCATTGAAGATACTCTTGCGGATGCCAAAGTACCGGAACTTCTCTCTAAGGTTATCTAAAGCAGCCTTTCGTCGAGTTCATTTCAGTTGTTGTGGAATGGGGACATATCTGAGACCTTCACTCCCACCAGAGGTGTGCGTCAGGGAGATCCAATTTCACCATACGTGTTTGTGTTATGTATGGAGCGGCTTTCTCAAGCTATTGATGACACGGTGGATAGTGGTTTGTGGCTGGCACCTACATTTGGGAACGACGTTCGTATTTCTCATTTATTTTTTGCAGATGATCTCATTCTGTTTGCAGAGGCTTCTGAGGAACAGGCGACGCTGGTATCTAATATTCTACAATGTTTTTGCGAGCATTCTGGTCACAAATTCAGTTTTGCTACGTCACTGATTTTTATGTCTCCTAACATCGACTCCCAGTTGACAGAGAGGATTGTGAGGAAGCTCAACATCCCAACTATTAATGACCTGGGGAAATACCTTGGTGTTCCGCTCCTTCATGGCAGGGTTTTGAAAGTTACCTACAGTGATTTGAAGGCAAAAGTTGTTGCGAGAGCACATATGTGGAATCCTTCTCGAATATCTCTTGCAGGAAGAACGACTCTCTGCAAATCTGCGTTTTCTTCGATTCCTCTCTACACGATGCAAACCTCCCTACTGCCTAAGGGAATTTGTTCAGATTTTGATAAAATCTACAGAGGTTTCATTTGGGGGTCAACGTCCGCGATGAGGAAACCGAGTTTGATTGCATGAGATCGTCTTTGCCAGCCAAAACAGAATGAAGGTTTAGGCCTTCGGAGTTCACATGACATGAACATTGCGATCGTGATGAAGTTGGGTTGGGAAGTATTATCCAATCATAATGCCTTATAGGTTAAGCTTATGCGTGCGAAGTATTCTTTACTTAATAATGTTATCCCCCATTCTCTCAGTGCAGGAAACTGTTCTCATACTTGGAGAAATATTTGCAAAGTATGGGAAAATGTGTTGTGGGGGTGGGCTGGGCTATATGCAATTAAAATACAATTCGTTTTTGGCAGGATAGATGGACTGGGTTGGAGAAACCGCTTCTTGAGCTTGCAACTGACACAATTCCGACAGATCGCTTGGAGGACACTCTTAGCAAGTATGTAACTAACTTTGGAGATTGGGATTGGGCTGATTTTCATTTTTTACTCCCTGCAGGAGTTCTTCTACGCATCGCTGCGATACCTCCGCCAGATCCGAATGGGCAGACGTTGATTCGATTTATTGGGTGCATTCTAAATCGGGATCCTTTACTACCTCGTCTGCATATGCTTCAGTATCTCAACATTCTCGGTCAACACCAGGCACAGAGTGGGCTCTGGTGTGGAAATGTGCAGTACAAGAGAGAGTGCATTCTTTTCTATGGCTAGCCCTCCACAACGCTCTTCTATCCAACGACGTCCGTCAGCGAAGGCACATGTGTGAGGTTTTATGTTGTGAGCTATGTGGTGGAGAGAAGGAGGACTTGAACCATATATTGCGGGAATGTCCATTATCTTCTCTTGTATGGAAAGAGTTCTTGAGCGTGTCACAAATGGATTCTTTGTTGGAGTCGCATCTCAACCAATGGATTATCGATAATTTAAGTAATAACATGATCTTTAAGGGTGTTGGATGACCTACTTTCTTTGCCACCTGCTGTTGGATGCTCTGGACTAGACGTAATAAGGTTACTATAGGCGAGAAAGCGGTCTCTCATAGAGAATTGTGCAACACGAATATGGCTAAAGCAAGATCCTTTCATCAAGCTAATGAAACGTTCTTGCCCTTCAGTCTGCATAAGAATACTCGTACGAAGCACTTGATCGGATGGAGGTCTCCACCCCATCATTGGATGAAAATCAATACAGATGGAGCTGTGAAGGGGGAACATAGACAGGTGAGCGCGGGGGGTCTTATCAGGAATGACGTAGGTGTTTTTGTTACTGGCTTTGTCTCTAATCTTGGCGTATGTTCAGTGTTTGAGTTCGGATTATGGGGAGCGCTTCATGGCCTGCAATTGGCATGGAAATGGGGCTTTTCTAAGGTGATAATGGAGGTGGATAATAAGAGCGTGGCTGATCTATTGATGGGGAAGGTTATCCCAAGAAACACCCACCGTCATCTTGTCTATTTAATTCTGCAACTTATTGACTTAGATTGGGAGATCCAGGTTATTCATACTCATCGTGAAGGGAACCGAGCAGCAGACTGGTTAGCTACTTACGCTGCGCAACATTAAGTTGGGACACATATACTTGACATGTGTCCCTCAGCCTTATCAGTGATTGTAAGGGAAGATTTAAGTGGTGTATCCTTTCCTAGTATGTGTCATATGTAACTAGACCTTTGGTCCCTTTCTAATATAAAAAAATATCATCATTGACCTATAGCTTGTTCGCAAGCGATAGGTCCATGACGAAACAATAATAGTTGTGGTTAATGAGACATGATTTATGGCATGGACAATAGGAATAAACTATTTCCACATATAAAGTATCTCATAAAATGCTCAGAAGATGTTTTATTATTCACCTGTTATATTAAACCTTTTGATTAATAATTTATTTAATGCAAAGAAGACCAACTAGCTGGTAAGACTCTTCAACTTCTTCAATATTGAAAAGTTACTCACTAGTAAAAATAATATCTTACATCTATTCTATCATCATGTGAATTGCAATAACAATACCATTATATTAAAATTTCCTTATTTATGCCTGAACATTATATCAATTAACCATAAATACCATTTTTTTCTCTTTTAATTTCTTTTATGATTTATGCGTATGCGTGATCCACCGCCAATCTTCTCTTTTGATCGGGGTGGTTCCAGTAAGAGTGTTTGCAACATTTTCTTCAATAAAATATACATCTATTCAGATTTAAGAGTTTCAATCTTGCAACCATTGTCAGATTCATCATTGGCGTCACCACTTACTCCTCTTCCATGTGTGCATCTACCATCATTCATATTCACCTCCACGTCTATTGCTCATGCTGCATCTGCACTTACAGTTGTTGGTTTGATAGTTTTTATCATGTTTTTTTTTTTCAATAAGTATTTGTCTTTCAATGTTGAAAGTTTGTGTTTGTCTTTCATTGTCGGAAGTTTTTGTTTGTCTTCCCTTGTTGGAAGTTTTATTTTTCGTCATGGTTTTAGTATGTTTGTGTACTGGTGTGTTCCAGACGTTTGTCAAGAGAACAATCACTGATTGTCATACTGTTTCATTATTACAGTCGCAGTTTTTCAAAATCAACTCTATGGCAGTTGAATGTTCTGATGAATAATAAGGATTAGCGAATCAATGTGCTTTTGTCAAGATAATTGATTATATGTCTCGTCCTGGTATACCGAATGTATTGAGCCATCATAATTAATAAAATTTCTATTGTACTTAAAAAACATTTCCTTATTTATTTATTATATTCCTTATTTAAAAAGGTTGAGTTTACTATACATGACGTGCAATAATATATTTATTTATTTCTTTATATACTATCACCACAACATGAAGAAGACGCTAATAGCCTTGATTTGTTTCACGCGCACAACAGAAGTGTCGAGTGTTTGTGCATAACAACATTATAGACAAGTTTAATCAATAAGTTGCTATACACTTGCATTTAATTTCAAATTAAGTATTTTATAAATGACAAAATACACAAAAAACGGGGACTTTTTCACGTAATAAGGTGGCTTTACTTTTTTATTCACTAAATAAGGAGGGTTACTTTGAAATTACAAAAGTAATGTATGTCTCCTTTTGAAAAGGAGCCATTGATGATGAGATGGCGTGGTGGTTTGTTCGACTCCTTGTCAAAAAGAACTTGTATGAATAACTCATTTTGAAAAGGAGCTATCATACTGAATACAATAGTGTATGAATTACTCCTTGTCAAAAAGAGTTATTTCTTCAACTCAAATATGAGAACCCATGCAAACGACTAGTGCGTATCGAGGTGGGGAACCCACGCAACTTAACGACACGCACGTGTCTCGAGATGGACAACCCGCGTTACGCACGTATCTCAAAGTAGACAACCCATGTAAACGACATGCACGTATCTCGACGTGGACAACCCATGCAAACGTCATGCATGTATGTCGAGGTGGAGAACTCATGCAAACGCCACGCACGTATGTCGAGGTGGACGATCCATGCAACCTCGTGCAATTCATGCAAACGTCACGCACGTACTTCAAGGTGTGCAACTCATGCAACCTCGTGCAATCCATGCACACGTCACGCACGTATTTCTAGGTGGGCAACTCCTACAACCTCGTTCAATCCATGCAAACCATGCAAAGATCACGCATGTATTTCAAGGTGGACAACCCATGTAACATCGTGTAATCCAAGTAAATCATGCAAACATCACACACGTATCTCGAGGTGGACAATCCATACAAACGTCACGCACGTATCTCGAGGGAACAACTCATGCATATCCACTACAAAACCATGCAACCCATGCAAAACTACGTTATTTCTTTGTCTAGAATTTAAAATTAAAACAATAAGGAAGTTTTGAAAAATAAGTTCATTCCATGAAAAAGCTTGTATACAACTTCATTTACCTAAGATATAAATTGAAAAAAAAAATCACCACGACATAAAAAAACTCATCATACAGGTCTATCGACGGTTACGTTGACGTTGTTGCTTTGTGATGCAAACTGGACGTACTCTATTTCGAGTTGGACGTCGTGTTTGTACATCCGGTTAAGTTTGTTGAGGTTTCTGATCTTGCATTAAATTTTGTTGAGTCGATTGATGTTCTTCCTCTGGTTCACTAGACTCACCTTTGATACTAATGCTTCCAAAAATAGGAGGTTGAACCGTTCCAAAATACTGACTTCCTGTATGTGGTTGGCCGAAAGGAACATGAGGCGGCGACATGCTTAACAGGTTCATGAATGAGTCATCTCCACTGTATGAAATATTGTAATTATAACATGGTGGAGTAAATTGACTCGACATGTATTGAGACAATGAAGGATACATTGGATGTCTAGGCATTCCATGGTCCATATATGGAGACGATGGCCCGGGTGCATAAGGATCAAAATGGTAAGGAGGAAGATTCATGATCGGCGGCTTAGGTACAAACATTTGAGGTTCTTGTAGCATTGGGGGACAATATAGGAATGTATTGTAACGGCCCGAAAATTTGACTTGTGCCACGTGCCAAGTCAGGGTCGTATGTGGGACCCACTCGTCGGAATACGTATGTCCGAATCACGGGTGGAGACACCGAGGTATGATATTTTTATGTGATGTGTGTATTATTTAGTAATATCCAATTTGAGATTATAATGCTAATTGTTGAGCTGTTTTACGAGTAAGGTATACGCGGGGAATTCGGTGAGCCGAAACACGAGCGGGGACGCGCCTCGAGTCGCGTGTCCACGTGGGACCGAGGTAGCTATGCAATGGCCTATAGTTTGTAAAATAAAATAATATGCATTGGATTTGCTTCGGGATTTGTGTTGCACGAATCTCGAGGACATCACTTTACTCAAATAGAAGATGAGAGAGAGAAAGAGAAAGGGAGAGAGAGAAAAAAAGAGAGAGGGAGAGAGAGAAAGAGACGGCAGAAAGAGAGAGAGAGAGAGAGAGAGAGAGATAGAGATATATAAATAGATAGAGAGACGACGGTAGAGGGAGAGAGGCGGGGTGCAGGGAGCTCCGGCGAGGAGCGGGTGCGGTGGAGCTCCAGCTCACAAGGCACGGCGGCTCGCGGAAGCAAAGAAACCGGCGAGGCGGGTTGGACGGTTGGTGCGGACGACGGCCACAGACGTGCGGACGAATCGGGTGGACAAGAAGCCGGCGAAGGGCGGCGGCTCGGGGAGCTGCGACGCAGACGATCGAGTAAAGTGCGGCGGACGGACAAGAACGCAAATGATGGTGGCGGGAGACGCGGAGGCCGCGGACGGCGGTCCAGGGATCAGGACGCCGGCGAGGAGCTCGCAGACAACAGCTCCGGCGGGATCAGCAGTAGCGGTGGCAGCGAGACGACCTGAACTCCGGCGGCGACGCGACTCCAGCGG
Source organism: Stephania cephalantha (assembly GCA_039657325.1). NCBI lineage: Eukaryota > Viridiplantae > Streptophyta > Magnoliopsida > Ranunculales > Menispermaceae > Stephania > Stephania cephalantha. Next base: position 2,524,263 of record CM077574.1, read on the forward strand.
TGGCGCGGCTTCGACGGCGGCGCGGTGAACGGCGTGGAGCAACGACGCGGTGGCACGTTGTCAGACCGATCGATCCTCGACGAGAGGCGCGGCTTCGACGAAGCACGACGACGCGATGGATTCAAATGGATTTTGAAGGCCATTGTGAGGTTTACTTTACCTAATTTGGTTGTGATTGAAATGACTTAAGTAACTTAGCCCTAAATGGTATAAATGGACAACATGGACTTATAAGGCAATAGTCGGGTGTCGGGTGCGCATATCGAGGCGTGAGCGGGACGTTTTGAGGACGATTCGCGATTTCTCGAGGTAAGTAAAACCAGCTAGGAAATGCACAAGAGCTCATTTTAGCTTATATTTTATTGATGTTGCACTGTGTCATTTTCTTGGAATTCTCACCCACTTATGAGTGTCCGAGGGCCAAGTGAGTCATACTCGTGTCTCTGATTGGAGTGGTTGTCGGCTTGCAACCGGGGCCATGACCTCGAGTCACTTGAGTATTTAGTCAGAATGAGATGTGTTTTATCCGGGGCACCGTTGATATCCCTCATTCGCGACGTTCTAGGTACAGCAGGCGATGCCGCGTCCTATGACCCGAGTCTGCTTGGCGTTGCGCGACTCGTGACCCCGACCCTGTGGCACCCGCATTCGGTGGTCTTGGACTACTTGGGCACCTCTCTATTGTTTCCTTTGACACTCATTTCTCGTTGTACTTTCATTTTTACAGTCTTATTATCATGCATTCCATACATCTTTCTTTCTATCCGCAAGACTTTCAGACTTCTTCATTTATTTTGAATTATTGTTTAGATCCTATTGGCTTTTACTTACCTGGGCTCGTCATTCTTGTGTTTGACTGAGTTCAGATCCACGGTCCAACAAGGGGAAGGCTCCATAGCTAGGTGATTATTTTGTACTATTAGATATACTTGTTTTAAAACTCTGAGAGTTTGGTTTTTGAGAGAATTTGGGCATGTATATCTTTCGTTTACTCTCCTCTGAATGTTTATTGACGATGATATACATATGCGGGGTTTCCACACTCTAGGTTGTCTTAACTAGTATCTTTGAGATTTTTTCAACTATTTTTGAGTTATTTAATGTATTAACTGCTTTCGCTAATTTGTAAAACTTGAAAAATACTAATAACTCAACTTAAAATGTTGAATTTACTTATAATGATGGATTGGAAGGCTGACTAGGTCTGCGTTGACCTTGCGAGACTGGCTCGGGGGTCCACGTGGGCTTAGGCCGGGCGGGGCCCAGTTTGTGGGAAACTGGGGCCGTCACATGTACCCATGAGAAGAATGTCGTGATGGGGATGAACGTTGGTTACTCTCACCAACAGTCTATGTTCTTCTTGCTATCGGACGAGATGAACGTGGTGGAGGAGAACTTCTGCTACTCTCAGCAGCAGTCTCTGTTTGACGAGATGGACGTGGTGGACGAGGACGTATGGTGCTCTCACCTACAGTCTCTGTTTGTGTTGTTCTTCTTCTCACATCTCTATTTGATTCGCCACGATCATCTTCTTCATATCCTTCTTCATTTTCCTCATTTATGGCATGTTCGACATTAATTCCATCATTCCATAGAGTAGACCTTTGCCTTTCATCTTCATCTAAGATTTTGATGTCTTTATCAAGCGCAGCAAGACCTTGCTCGTACCCATCCTCAATGAACATTTGCCATAGTCGATGCACCAAGTTACAATGATATAATAAACAAGAGTTTAATACGCGCAATTTAAGATGTAACTCGTGAGGAAAACAAAATACTAGTTTCAAGGTTACCGAATAGTCACGTAAAGCCCCATCGCGTCCAATGAATCGTCTAATGACTGATCGATACCACGTCATGTAGTCTTGTTGATCGTGTCATTCTTCTTGTTCCGCTATGACTATGTTGTCACTACGATTTTCCCGCATTTGTATAAAGTTTGCATGAAAAGCCAGTCGATTTTCTTGAGTTCGTCCTCGCAATTTGATGCGGTGCAGTCAGGTGTCGTAATCACAGTATGGTGGTACGACCTGTATCATTCTGAATTGTCTCATAACCCTTTCTGGTCGATGTCACTCGACTATATGGAAACAAATTAAAGGACACGTCGATAGCCAACTACCGTGACCGTAAGTACAGTAGTCGATAAGTGACCTGATGACTTCATCCTAAGGTTGTCACACCACTTCATCCTCATTCAGTGAGTCGAGTGCATCATGGTAAGTTGATAAAACGTGTGTCACACTCTGCGTAACAAAAAATGCATCGATCCATCTGTATAGAAAACAATAAATTAGTAAAATGAAAATGGATTTAATTTTATAGAACTTACAAAATAACATTTGTATTACATGTGTCCGAATGGAACATCAATAAGCATGTGTTCTTCATCCACTATTCGAGGTTGAACTCTAGGAACACCAGACGCCTTGGTGATATGAATGGGAATCTATCCCATGCCCACAGTTGTATAAGAATTGACGCACCTGCAACTTCATGTGCACCCGTGTGAGATCTGCGACACAACTCCCTGTACAAATAAGCCAAACATGCACTCCCCCAACTATACTATTCAACTGTTTGAAAATCCTCGAGCAACGGCAGAAACATTAAATGTACATATTGATTTGACTTGTCGACAAATAGACAACCACCGATAAGTTGCAGTATGTACGATCGAACATAATGTCGCACATATTCCTCATCGCTGTCGTCATGTATAGCTAGTATGTTAGGTTCAAGTCATTCGACTTTAAGTTTATTTCCATGAAGGTAATCTCCAACAGGAATTCCACCAAGTAGCCTCTACACACCTCAACATAGTCTGTATCGGTGGTTACCGTCATAGGCATACCTTCCATAGGTAAGCCGAGCTGTACCTACACGTCTTAGAGTGTAATAGTGCACTCGCCACATTGCATGTGAAATATGTGTCTCTGGGCGCCATCTCTCAATGAATGTAGTAATCAAAGCCCAATCAAAGCTAAAAAAAATGATACGCGTGAAATCTCATATAACCCACTGGAACGTAGATATGAGATCATTCGAGAATGATACTGCACCGTTCGATCAACGACATCACGTCTTCGACGCACGCGCAATGTTTCGTACACCTTATAATTGAAAACATCTTAGTCGATATATATGTATATTGTACGTTTACGCATGAACATTGGACCCATCCATCTTAAAAATTTACATGACCCCTTCAAGCTTGCAAGGATCTGTGTGTAGATTGAAGATGTAACAGTGAAAGATCTGATAGACCTGAATCCACTGGTGTACAAACTACAATTTGGGGATTTAAAAAAATTAGTCGAGTTGTTCGATAAGTCACCACAATTTATTATTATAGGTTCAAACAATAACGAATACCTAAACATTTCATGACGGAAAAGTTCAGGATACTTCAAAAAGCTTAATATAATCAAATTACCAACTTAAGCCAATTACAAACAATATACAAAATGGACTATTGGTTTTGATTGGAAGGTTGAGCTCTGGCTGGACAATTTTTTTTGTTATGTCCATCTGCACGACAAATGCCGCATCGGTTCTTCCTAGTAGGGACTCGATCACTGTCTTTATTAGGACATGTTGTTCTTCTATGTCATTCTTGATGACATATGCCACATCGCAAGGCTCTTGAAACATTAGGAAGATCCATCTCGTTTTGCCTTCGCGTTCCTTTGGTCTCCTCGGCCACGTCTGCACTCTCGAGTCTGGTATGATATTCGTCGCAAAAGTCGGCCAATATGTCTCATCTGGAATGGCTTTGAAATGAGAGGAGTAACATTGCGCGTACACGTCTATCCTGTAGTATAGCTCAATAAATTGCGAGTAGGTCACTCGAATAACGACACATGTAGCTAACACGTGTGAGCAAGGGAAATCAAACGATTGCCATTTATTGCAACTGCATACCCGGTCCTTCAGGATGACGACTTGGGTATTGTTGCCTTTATGCATGCGATCTCCATTTCGTCCAGACAGCACTCCGAACTCACCCATGCACGATTTATCAAATTGACTTGATGCCTCCTTGTTGATTGTTCATAATGTGTGAGTTTATCTGTGACATATTTTGTGTGGGATAAACCGTTTGAGATTGCTTCATTGATTTCCTGTTTACGTCGATCGTGGTATGTCACCAATCTGTAGTAAATCATTTGAGTCATCGTTGTTATTGGCAAGAATCGAGCCCTCTTCAATACACCGTTAAAACACTCTACAATTAAAAAATAAATTCGTGTAAGTAATATTACTTCAGCGATAACTAAATCATTGAATGCGAAACAAAACTTGCATTTCATACATAAGAACACCATTAAAAGTCATCCATCCGTACCGCATGCCTCCGTTATGCGATTAAGTCCATAGTTATTTGTGGATGACATTGACATATTGCACACATTGAGGGGTTTGTGATGATAAGTATGCAAAACGCTCCATGCACTCGTTAAATTTTTGTTCTTGATGTTCAGCAGCTGCTCGAGAACGAGGTTTTTTCAAGGGTTCATTTTTGAATTGAGTGTTGAAATTACTGATCAAGTGTCGCAGCCAATAACGACGGTATCCTTTTAAGGGACAAAAACCATTGGTCGGTGTGTTGATCGCCTCCAGAATGCCAGGGTGATGATCAGAAATAAGGCAAATATCATCTCTATCTGTCACGTATTTGCGCAACATCCTCAAAAACCATCCCCGCGAATCCGTAAATTCGATTTCTGCAATAGTAAATGCAACCGGTAGTATGTGTCCATTACTATCAACAAAGATGACAATCATTAGCTAACCACTATATTTGTCATATAAGAAAGTCGCGTCAATCTGAAGAAGAGGCCTGCAAAACCTGAAAGCTTGTATTGATGCTTCAAATGCGAAAAACACACGAAATTGAGGATACTCAGTCCTTATCTCATCAATAGCTCATTGTCAATGTCACCACTCGATTGTTGTCCCCGGACTCTTATTCTTCACAGCCGCCAACCATCTTGACAATCTAGCGTATGACTCATCTCAATCTCCAAATGCATTTGCAACTGCCTTCCTTTTGGCATCTCACATTTGCTTGTAGTTTACTTCGTGTCCGTATTTTCCCTTAATTATTTGTATTAATGCCTTGATAGTTATTGCTTGATCTATCTGGACAATGCTTTGGATTTCTCGCGCAAGCATGTTGGCGTCGAGTTGGGCATGACCGCGTTCTACGTCGGGATTTATACAGTTGTGCAACACGTCTAATCGTGTGATCTCTCATAATTGTGTTTTCTTTCGCAAACAAGCATGAAGACGCCACATACACCCGTCTTGCGCACTTCTACATTTTATCGCCCACATAGTTGTAGTCGTTTCCATCACATGATATTGACAATGTCGTTAACATGCCACACTTTGATGGCATGTTGTAAGTCTTTTTTGTTGTCAAAGCACATGCCTATTTCCAACTCAAAATTAGCCATGTCTAACCCAGTCTGTTGATGAAAATGTTGGGTCGCAGTGGAGTTAACCACCTCCCAATCGATTTCATTATACACCGGCAATGTTTGGTGAACTTCATCATCATTTGCTTCCTCCATGAAATTTTCTTCACGATAGCAAACTGTTCATCATCTTGCACGTTTTTCACCCCTGGAGATTCATACCTTGGGTCATCGATAACAACATTTAGGTTTTCCCAATCGACAGATGGTGCAAGCATCCTCGGGGGACGCACGTCCTCGTCCGTGTCATTAATGTCATCATCGACGTTGGGTTCATCATCACCTTGTGGTGATTGCATATGCAATCTTTCCATCATCGATCTAGTGTCTGACGTGTTGACATCTTCATCTACTAGTTGCGTATGAACTGTATGATTTTGAAAAGAGTCGATTGACTCAAATGTTAAATAAATATCTACCCTTGCAGTTAAAGGTAGATTGGTCACTATCGCCCACATCAAGTCGAAGTGCGTCGCGTTTTCCAGCAATACGGAGACAAAATACTGTGAACCCTCGGGGAGGATTATCACGTGACGATAAGTCATCCTTACTATAGTTTCCGTAGATGAGATATTGAATGCGTTACACACGTGATCCATCAATTGTTGTCTATTCGTCCCAAACTTAAGCATCAACACTGCTGATGGGGGTGCGTTGTACCCAATGTCATTCCTACCATTTACAATTTCACCGTTCGCATAAATGAGAAATGAGATGTTCCTATGTTCCATGACCTACATAATTTATTGAACAATGATGATGTAAAAAGATTGTATATATATCAAACGCCAAAGTTGATCAAATTGGGGATTTAAAGCGCAATCAAACTTTCTGATGTAGAAGATCGCCTTAATAGCGCAACTACAGAGCATACTCATTCGTCTGCATGAAGTACTAATTAATAACTCATATTTGCATCCTAAATGAGGTTCATCGAAGTTTTACATATTCGTATTGTATGTCTCATATTTAGCTCCATATATATACAAATCAAAGACAAAATCTATCACTAAATGAGGTTCATCGAGCAAGTAGTAAGCTTTTAACTTTCTACATTGTCAAGTTTTTTTTTTCAATTAAGGCATATGTTAAAATTTTTACCTAGCTGTCAAAATTTTCCAACATGTCCACTAACGAAAAGAAAGATTAATATTCTTTTTTCTTTTTTAGGAATCTTTGAACAACCTGCTTTCTAATATTAGTCATTACCTAAAAATAAACAAGCAAATAATGTCTTATAAATATCATTTAGATGATTGTGTTAAGTGGATTTGAGAAAAATGGTGATGTGATCAAAGATGTACATTTATGTGATGAACTCCACAGGTGGAAGTAACCACCTGATCACATTCATGCATGCTTGACAAAATCCTAAACTCAAGGTTATGTTATAATTTGCTAACAACTAGTAAAGGGATTATAATTTTCTAAAACAAAATTTCAAAGAACTAGCTTCACGGGCGACACTATTGCTCGGGAAACTAGTCTTTTGTTTGGTCGGAATAAATGGTGTGATGTACCCTCATTTCTCTTTAGTGTATCGACAAATGATTTGAAATAAGATTTGCTCCTTTGTCCTAAACAAAATTAAAAAAAAAAAAAAAAACATAGATATTATGTTATCCAAGTTAAAGAAGTCCATAACTTGGAAACATTTTTTGGGTTTCGTTCAACATTCGAGAAAAACTACTTCGACTAATCTAAATCGACCTTTTGGGGAACACTCATTAAAGAGTTGATTTCCATGAGGGCTCTCGATGTGACCTTCATATTTAAAGCTTAACCGATTGAGACACTTTTATTAAGAGTCTCTCATTCCTAACCACTCAATTCAACGTTGCTACCTTAGTTCTTTACCAATGAAAATGATTGACTGCAAACAATGGTTACATTTTGTTGTTAAGATCCTAAATTATTAATCGAGATGTATGCGTATAAGAATTTACTTTTCTCCTCCTTTGGTTTCTCGCTAAATCTACGAACGCGTTCAAGTATACATTCGACTACTAGTGTTGTAAAAATAGGGAAGTACTAGAGTAATACACTTATCATATCTACATTTAACGCCTAATTCATGTAGTCCTTTCAAGTTATATTGACTTGACTCATATGATTTTATTAATAATGCTTGTTATCTTATTAGTATGGATTATACTTGAATAAATAAATTATTGTACTTACTAATTTCCTAACAGTAAAATATCAAGTCAAACATAATAAAACTTAAATAAATAAATTTTTGTACTTACGAATTTCCCCCTTTTTCCTTGATCTTCAATTTGATATTCTCTGAAAAAAAAATTAAGTTAGCTTTTATTTAAATAAATATTACTAACTACAATGTTATTCTTTAAAAATAAAATAAAAAAATCCAAACCTTTTAAGTTTTAACAACCTCTTCAACCACAAAAAACCAAACAAAAAATCTCAAAAAATCCAACTCTCTCACAACGCAACTGACCCAACTCTATCACTACCCAACCTACAACTCACCCAACTCTACCATCACTATCCTAACCCACAAGTCACCAAACTCTATTACTACCTAATCCAACTCTATCACTACCCAACCCAATTAAATCTATCAATATTTGACAAAAAAAAACCCAACCCAACCCAACCCAACCCAACCCAACCCAACTCTCTCTCTCTCTCTCTCTCTCTCTCTCTCTCTCTCTCTCTCTCTCTCTTTCGAGATCCTTTCTTTTTTCTCTCTCTCTCTCCTCTCTCTCTTTCTCTCGCACGATCTCCCTTCCCCCCCTCTCGGTCTCTCGAGATCCTCCTCTCTCTCGCACGGTCGCAACTCGACCTCGACCTCTCCTCTCCAAGGGACGGTGACGGTCTCTCTCTCTCTCTCTCTCTCTCTCTCTCTCTCTCTCTCTCTCTCTCTCTCTCTCTCTCTCTCTCTCTCTCGCACGATCTCCCTTCCCCCTCTCGGTCTCTCGAGATCCTCTCTCTCTCGCACGGTCTGCAACTCGACCTCTCCCTCTCCAAGGACGGTGACGGTATCTCTCTCTCTCTCTCTCTCTCTCTCTCTCTCTCTCTCTCTCTCTCACGAACACCTCCACCTCTTCCCGAGTCTCTCAATCTCTCTCTCGCTCTCTCTCTCTCTCTCACACACAGCCTAACCTAAACCCTTCTCTCCATCTCTTTCTCTTTCTCTCTCTCTTTGCTATGCTCTCTCTCTCTTTTCACGAATGTCTCACAACCTCTCTCTCTTTGCTTCTAAATACCCACCAACAACCCCATTCAATCCCTCTGACCACCTACCTATACACCTAAACCCGAGCCCGTATTCTCGAGAACGCAGGGAATATATTCCCTGCGTTCTCGAGAAGAGGACGGTCCGTGACGATGGGATGTCACGGACCAAAATACATGAATGGCGCATTCGGAGAATGCGTCATTCATGTCATGGAACAATCCACGTGGACGCCAGGTGGGTTGTTCAAAATACATGAATGACACATTCGGAGAATGCGTCATTCATGTCATGAAACAATCCACGTGGACGCCACGTTGGATTGTTACACATGCATTTAATTTCATATTAAGTATTTTTATAAATGACAAAATACAGTTGCTATACACATGCATTTAATTTCAAATTAAGTATTTTTATAAATGACAAAATACACTCCAAACGGTTACAAATATAATGTGATGCTTCTTTATGAGTGCAGATGAAGACCCAAATTAATTTCATTATCTTAAGAGATAAAAGGTTACAAAAAAATTAAAGCCTTTGAATTTTCTTTAAACTGGAGAGAAAATAGTCAACAAACTCATCACCACCTAAACCACTTGCCGTCGCCGGAGAACTTTGATTATGGTGTGGATATATGGGTGTGTGTGTGTGTAATATGAGTGCATGAATTTTATTAACATTTGGCGTATGCATAACAAATTGTACGTACATATTGTAAACAAGGCAAAATAGGTTAAGCAGCACACTCATGAGATCATTATCCACCCATATATAACATAATCAAACTTAAATTATATTATATATATATATATATATATATAAACTTGATGAAGACAATAGAAATCTAGATACTCAATTAAAATAGTGCTTTATTTGTGTACTTAAGTAAGTGAATAATAATATCATCATGTTAACATATTGTGCATTCTGCCAACAGGCAGTGCTTAATTGGGATAAGATAAAATATATCAGACCATCATCAACTAATTCATTAATTTTAAATTTGACTACATAGAGCTTAAACCAAAATATACTAACAAAACTTTAAGAATTTTAAGCTAATAAACTTGATGAAGGAGTTGGGTTCAACACTAAGCTAGATCATAAAATAAAACAAATCATTCGTGGAAAACTCTACTAATCTAGTAGTCCATACCACATGTTAACTTTTTTTTTTTTTTTTTTTTTTTTTTTTTGATTAATGGAGGCAAAACTCTCGTAAACATTTTAAAACATAAGAAATATAGATCAGTTAGAGAATTACCTGTGAAAGCGATTATCTAGTTGAAATACTTTAAGCGCAACTCTAAAACCTTATCGCGCTCATAACCTCAACTTTCAACACAAGTATGATGGCTATAAGATGTGTTATTTATAGGTTTGAGGGAGAACCATTGAGCTTCCCACATTAATATCAATTTTCATCAAATTGGTAACGGTAATGAAACTCAAAAGGCTTTAGGTTCATATGTTACATAATTTATTCATTATATAAATTAATAACATTATGAGACACATTATGGTCTTACAATATATAGTTGCTCGACTTTTAGTCAAGTCTAACATGGATCGTGGTAGTAAAATAATTCAGATTCACTATGGATATTGAGGCTTTATGAGTTCAGTATGAGTATGACCCACTTAAATTTTACGAGTGTATTGAAACTGGTTAGGTCTGACCACATTATGTATTGCAATTAGAACAAAGATGTCTCTTAAGGTGGTGGAGGTTGCTCCTCACGAGCTTGTAGTGAAAAATTATATCACAATTGAAAAATATTATTTAATTTACAGATTGGATCTAATTTGTATATACCACTAAACAAGACAAGGTAGTTTTGGAGGATTTGCTAGTGAATAAAAATGAGTGCTACAATGTAAGTTTTGGAGTATGATGCCTTACAATCCATCCAAGTATCAAACAGATCAATAAGGGCAATGAATCCTATCCTATGATACTTACATTACAACAACAAAAAATATTAATCTGTTGTAAAACTAGCTAACAACTAGAAAGATAACAAGAGAAGAAATTAGGGAAATGGAAGAACTTTCATTCCAATATTCCAATATATGTATGTCATTACATAGATCATATCCCTTTATATAGCTCCTTTGTTCATAATGAGATAAAGACAAGGGGCCAAGTTACGCTTACATATAATAATCAATTTAATCTCTAATTAGTTGAGACCGTAAGCTCAATTTAAAGGAACCCATAGCAATCCAAACCTGATAATTTGTGGATTAACAAAAGGAAAATGATTTTTTGACAATTTTTGGTACATACATTTGCTACACAATTGTGAAGATTCCTTTGAAATTTGTGTCGCTCACATCCCAATCAAATCTACATCATTGTGTAACAAATGTATGTCTTGTAGAATGTTAGATTGTCATCTTTCGGTAAATTTATTAGTACCGAAAACTAGTAATCCTAATCCAGGGTTTCCAAACCCTACTATCAAATTTTCTTATCTTTATTTCTCTATTCTTAAAAAAAAAAAAATTGGAAAATACTAGAATGTCAACAACAATGTCACACCACAAGACACATTGGCTCACAAGTGTCTTCCATGCGACCTTAGCTGTGTGTTATACATCGGGATCTGTGTATGTATGTATCTCGAGCGCGTATAGATGACTTTTGTGAGTCAATGTGGCTTACGGTGTGCCACGGGGTTGTCATTCCCGCACTTGCCAAAAAAAAAAAAAAAAATAAATAAAATCTTCTCTAATTTCTTTATTCGTCAGACGGCGCATCTTAGCGACAGTGACCAGGCCTCACAATAAACTACACTTTAAAATGCTTCGAGCCTAAGAAAGGTGTCTACCTTACGCGGTGGCGACACAAGGAGCAGGTGCACTCTCTCCTCTTTCATGTCGTCATCTTCACAAAATTCTCTCTTATAATATTCAACACTCCGCACAGAGCGAAATCCCTCTTTGCTCATCGCCCCCTCGACTTTCTATTTATTTATTTTCAGCCCCCTCTTCGTCTTCGTTTGTTCGCTCGTTAGGGTTTCTGCGATCGGTCGAAAAACTCAGTCATGTCGATGTTCGATTCGTTCCTCACTAAGCGATTCAACGCCGCAAAATGGTGAGTTTCGTCGATTTTCGTGATCTTCTTGTTCTGATTGTGTTCAATTTTGTGTAATCTGGCTTTTGGTGCTTTCGATCGCTCTATTGTGGTTAGATTTGTGAATTGCGAAGGGTTTAGGGTTTGGTTGGATCTGAATTTGTTGAGTTCTTGTTGATTTTCAGTAAAACTTTGTTGAAACTGACGATTCCGCGCATAAAGCTATTGCGGAATCGGAGAGAGATTCAGATAAAGCAGATGCGTAGGGACATTGCGAAGCTTCTGGAGACTGGTCAGGAGGCGACGGCGCGGATTCGTGTATGTATGATAGGTTTTCGAATATGAGTTATTTGGTTTGAATTGTGCTTTGTTTATGCTTCATGAGCAAATTGAAAGGCCTAATTTAGTGTAATTGTCTTCGGTTAGGTTAAGTTAATATGTGAGATTGATTTTCTGGTAGTTTGTTGTTTTGTTCACTAAATTGAGCGTAATGGAAGAGTTTGATCCGTGTAGCCGATCCCAAAGGATCGGTTATAATCTATGAATGTTGTTGTATTCTTGTATTCAAATTTCGAAAACAAAAATATAACTTAAGTGACATGAATATTGTTGGAGTTAGCGAATTTACGGAAGTGCATAAGAAATTTGGTAACTTGAAGTTCATGTGATACTGCAAAGACGGTCTAAAAATGCCTCCACTAGAAAACTTAATTTATTATAAATTGAAGAAATTCGACGAGATAGGGGTAGACCAAAGTCAACTTGGGACTCATTAATTATGAGGGATTTAAATGGTTTGGAAATCTCACCATTAATTGCACTAAATATCAAGCACAATGGATGAGTTTGATCCATGTAGTCGGCCCCAGTTAATTTGCGGAGTTCATGTGACACTTTTTGTATTGAAATTCGGTGTGGGACTGATTAACCTTCTTTAAGTTTGGTAATTGTTGTTGTATTTGGAATTGAATAGGTGGAGCACATCATTCGGGAAGAGAACATGATGGCTGCGCAGGAGATTGTTGAGTTATTTTGTGAACTTATTGCCGTTCGGCTTCCAATTATTGAAACGCAGAGGTTAGTTACTTGAATCATTTGCTGAACATGTAGTTCCGATTATTTCTTTGCTGCAACGTGAAGTATTATTACAACATATTGTTATGTATTTTAAGATATGCTTCTTTAGACAGACCATCAGTTCCCTCGCTCTTGGTAGCTCTGGCAATGTCTGTGGGGCTGAATATATGTTGTTGAACATTGTTCTAGCCATTTCCATGCACGATAACAGATCTCTTCTCTTCTTCATTGAAATGTGCACTGTTTCTAAAATGTTTGTGATTGAGAATTCAACATGGTCGTGCTGTTCATGCCCGCCCCCACGTCCCCTCCGCGCGTTATGCTTTTGTTTGCAAAATGCTTTAGGCTAAAATCAATTTGGTAAAAATTTTGATGTTTTTACTTCTAATACAGAAAACCTTTTCATTTGGTTCAATATGGGGGACAAACCCACTGCCTCAGCATCACCGCGAGAATGAAAATAACCTGCTACCAAGATATTTATTACACCATCCTTCCACTGTCATTTCGCTTGAAAAAAAAACATCGTTTTCACCTGAATGTTTTGGACCATTCCACATTGCTTTAGATATGTGCCAGTTTATTGGTGATAAAATGCTGTAAACTGATTTCCGTTACATTTAATTTGGTAGTTAAAACTCTTCTAACCTCCATGCATGAACTGTTAATAATTATGAGTTGTACCTGTTTTAACTTGCCGAATGCAAACTCTAAGACTGGGAAAATGTTCAGGGAATGTCCACTAGACTTGAAAGAAGCTATCTCTAGTGTGTGTTTTGCTGCACCAAGATGTGCAGACCTACCGGAGCTGCTGCAAGTTCAGATGATGTTCACAGCAAAATATGGGAAGGAGTTTGTCTCGGCTGCTACAGAACTCATGCCAGATTGCGGTGTTAATCGTCAGGTATACAAATTTGAAGATTACTCTTTCGTTAGTACTTAGTAGCAGCTCTTAAAGTTTTGGTTTGATGATATATGCTTTGTACAGATGATTGAGTTGCTATCAATCCGGGCTCCTGCACCAGAAATAAAACTGAAGTTGCTGAAGGAGATAGCCGAGGAACATGATGTAGACTGGGATCCTACTGCTGCTGAAACGGAGCTATTTAAGTCGCATGAAGATCTTCTTGTAAGAATTATAACTCTTAATCCGGTTGTTAGGAGATCAATTAGTTTATATCGTCTTTTTTTCTTTAGTGATCTCATCTATTTCATCTATTGTTCTTGACAGAATGGCCCGAGCCAATTCGTCGGTGGTTCCAAATTACCTCTCCCGAAGGAGAAAAATGATGAATCACTCTACTCTGCTCCTGTAGAAACTGCACATGAAGAATCCGATTCTGATTCGGGCTTGGACTCATTAGATCTTCCAGATGTCCCGAGAGTATCACTACGACCAACTCCAGATTCGGGTTCAGGTCCAGAAGTGGTTCCACCACATCACTCATTTTCATCTCCTGAGCTTACTCATGAACCTAAAACTTCTCTAGGAGGTAATGAGGACATCTTACATGATTCCCCTGTGGAACCTGGATCCGGCATTCCAGAGGCTTCTCGACAATCAGTAGATTCAACCGTCGGCAAAAAAGATGACAAGCAGTTCTTGCCCTTTATTACTTCGCCATCATTGTCTAATGCTTCTTTTTCTGTCGACGAGAGCATAGCAACTGCAGCTCCCGCTCCAGCTCCAGCTCCAGCTCCAGCTCCAGCTCCAACCCCAGTTTTCTCTAGAACCAAAAGCGAAGACGCCAGAAGTGAGTTTAATGTGGACTTGCAGGATGTATTAGCAGCAGCTCAGGCTGCTGCAGAATCGGCAGAGCGGGCAGCTGCGGCCGCTCGCTCTGCAGCAAGTCTGGCTCAGATTAGGATTACAGAACTCACCAAGAAAAAAGGCGACCAAGTCTTCCCTAACAGTGGGCATGATTCTCACACCCCCAGTACTCCTGATCAATCACAGGCATCCAAGATTCCACAGTTTGATAGTCTGCAGTCATTTGGCTCAGCCGACTCCGACTCTTCTAAGCACGGGTCGGAATCGCCGCACGCTTTACATCACAAGTTTCAAAAATCTACTTCCATGGAGGACGACCCATATTTTACATACCCAAATTTGTTCAACTCTTCATCTTCTCATGATCCCCCCAAATAAACGTTGCTTGCATACATAACACAATAGTCGTTTCCTTTAGTGCAGGTCTCCATGATCTATGGCTATGAGTAATGCTTGTAAAGTACTGAATGTTTCGAGGGCCATTTCGATTTATTTGAGTGATTATGTATTATAATTTTCATAGATATCATAAAATGTTCAATGAATTTCGAATAATGGAAATCTACAGTAGGTTTTTTTTAGATTGAGAATCAAATTCATTAAGTTCATGAATCATTTGAGTAGGGTGGCGAAAATTTATCCTTGCAAATTTTCCATACTACATGTAGAATTTTCCATATAATTTTGTATATCCTTATGACACAATGTATATAGTCGTAATAGTCATTGTTGGAGTCAAAATGTAATGAGACAGACCTTTGTATCATGTTCACATCCATGTTGATGTCCATGTAGTAAATAGGAATTGTTATGGATATGGAGTTACCACTAAGTCACCGCACAGATGCCAGAGACACCTGAGTGTGATGTACTAAGTCTAAGCATGAGAAAAAGTAGAAACTTTTAACATTCTTTCCATAATTTATTTTCACTTCAAGGTATTAAAGATGTCTACAAAGCAGACAGAATTTGAGAGCACTGCAACAGATAAAGAGGGGTCATTTCTTCTCCAAAATCCTAATAATCAGATACAAATCAGGCAAAAGATTTACATGTAAAACAAATCCAGTCTGGAATTTGACATTGCCATGAACAGTGCACATTGATATCAAAAAGACATTTTGATATTTGTGAAGATGATCTTAGAAATTCTTACTATGAAGCAACTCCTTTTGAGATCACAAATCAATTTGAGTACACCGCTGCTCCCTTACCCGCATCAAAACACCGCCTTCGGCACCCAAAAAGTTTAAACCGACTGCCAGAAGGCGTCTTTTAAGCATCGCAATGTCCACCAACAAATGCCTGCAGCACGAGTTACAAATGGGGCCGCAAAAGGATTTATATGCACAAATGTGATGAATTGCACCTTTGGATACAGGGTTGGCTTATAAAAGAACTGAAAGCCAGGGTAAGAAAAAAAAAATACATATATTTATGAAGAGGGGGTGAATATTTTCCTTTACTTGGATCATGGCGAGTTTATCGTGGTCCAGATAATTCGACTGCGTGGAGATGATCCGTGGAATCCACAATCCATTCGGAGTTTCGGTGGGGGGCAAGCTCGACCTCCTGACGAACCACCTCCACCTTCTGCCACTCCTCCCACCTTTCTGCCAAACCATCACCTTCAAGCATTCTCACCACCTCCGACATCTTCGGCCTGTCCATGGGTGAACCTTGTGTGCAGAGCAATGCGACCTGGATCAACTGCTCCACCTCGGCCTCCACATAATTATTTTTCAGGTCTGGATCCACCAACATTTCCAACTTCTTCTCTTTAAGAAGTCCTTTAACCTGAGAAAGAGCATAGGCTGGTTAGGTTGTAAACGGTTCTCTTGACAGTAACCCTCGCTAATGGTTAGCCATGGATATACAGAAACAAGAATTCGCTAGGTTTGACCCTTCTAGAGATTGATTGGTATTCAAACCAAATGCCATAAAACTACACCTAGATCATAAAATCACAACTTTATAGCATGCCTAATGTGGTAGAGAGCACCGGGAACGGTCACTTAATTCTAAATTTCCCGTAACAAATCATGGAGATCATTTAACAACTGTTCTACATCATTGAAACTGAACTCGACAATAGACTGAAAACTATGACACAGAAAGTTTTGTAAAATCACAAATCATGGAGATCATTTATTCCAAGTCCCAAGAAATGCAGCCACCATCAAGTACGTTATTTCATAAAAATTATGTTCAAACTCTTACTAGCATACGAGGAAGAGCATGATTAGAGACATGGGTTAATCAAATTAACTTAAATTAATTCACGAAGAAGATAGTAAATGCATACCCAGTCTAGCAACATAACATCATCATCGTTTGCAAGGCGAGCAAGATCAAAAGCCCTCTGTCCAGTTATAAGCTCTAAAAGCATAATCCCATAACCAAAAACATCAGTCTTTTCTGATGACTTTCCTGTGGAGAGATACTCGGGGGCAATATGACCAATAGTGCCTCGTACTGCAGTTGTCACATGCGTATCTTTGTAGTCCATAAGCTTAGCCAGCCCAAAATCCCCAACAACAGCTTCAAACTCCTCATCCAACAAAATATTTGCAGCCTTGACATCACGGTGAATAATCTTAGGGTCACAGTGATCATGCAAATAAGACAGTCCTCTAGCTGATCCTAACGCAATTCGCTTTCGAGTTGGCCAATCCAACGGGGGATCTGATGGTGGACGTTCTGTAAAATGCAACAATTGAAAACATCAAGTAACAATTGATGGTGAGAATTATGGGCTTTCCCACTTGTACCCAACTGAAAACCAGTAAGGGCAGACGAGCAAACATTCAGTAAAGCTGCGAACATCATGGTTAGTACCTCTTAAACAAGATGCCACACTTCCATTGGCCATATAAGGGTAGACAAGCAAACGTTCTGTCGGAGTCATGCAAAAACCCCGTAATCTTAGGAGGTTACGATGCACAGCCATACTAATCATTTCAACTTCTGTCTGAAACTGCAGTTCCCCACCCGGAGTACGCTCTTCCTTTAGTCGTTTAACAGCAACTAGTGATCCATCTGCTAACCTTCCCTTGTACACCTTACCAAATCCACCTCTACCTAGAATATTCTTGTTGCTAAAACTATCAGTTGCAACCTGTAGTTCTCGGAGAGAGAACCTTTTCAGCTGACCTAGGTGAACTTCTGGATCCTCTTCAGCTGTTTAAGTATGAAGGTAAATTAGAACGCTACAGTCCCAGAAAGCACAAATTGCACAATAGGAATAAAAGCACTAACCTGGAACATCAAAGAAATGTTCCTGTGGCTTCCGCCGACGCCACCATGCAAATCCAATAGCTGGAGCAGCAAACAGTAGAGCAGCACCAGCAGCCACTCCTCCAGCAATTGCTCCAGTGCTGGACACACTATTTCCTGACATTGCAGACAATGATAAAATAAGTCGAGGGCATTAAAGGTAAAAGAAAAGAAAAAAAAGAACAGTATCAAACAACATAGTTGAGAGTTAATCGAAACCAAAATAATCTACCTAAACTAATTTGATAAAAGCAACCTAAGAATTGAACCATGAAATTCAAAAATAAAAATGCATTAGAGTGCACTAATAAGTCCTAGAGGAATCAATAATTATTAAGAACACCAGCTTCTTTTTTTCCATTAACTGCAAAATAAAAATCAAAACTAGGTCACAAGGGCCACCCCCATATGAAGCTCGATAGTGCTTGAGCATGGATTAGTCGGCGCGGTTGCCGGATACCACATGGAAAACCATTTAAAAAAATTAAGTTTACATGGAAAGAGTGACTATTGACTAGGGAAAAAGTGGGGAATGCCTAAAAGTTAGGGCTGACAATTTGGGTCATGAAACGATTAACACGACACGACACGACACGACACGTAATAAACATGTCGTGGGTTTGGCTTAAGTGGGTCTGGGTTATAAACATGTTAACACGTTTATACACGGTTAATAAATGAGTCATTAACATGTCAACCTGCTTAACTCGTTTATGACTCGCTTAACACGACTAAAGAATAATGTATAAATAATAAATATGGTATAATAAATAAATTGGTACAAAATTCACCCATTTAAATGCATGTTAATAGCATGATTTATTTATTTTATTTATAGACGTCTTTTATCATATTTTATTTTATATTTGAGAGAAATATTCATTTTACTTTTAATATATTATTTATGTTTTAAATTTTATTAATAATTATTTATTAAGAAAAAATAAAACTTTCACCAAAGTAAAATTTATATATTTTTTTAGATGATTCTTATAATTTTGTTTATATTATTATTACGAGTCATTTTTGCTTTATTATTAAGAGTAATAAAGACTTGAATTAAAAAGTAAAGTAAAACTAACGACTATATACAACCACATTATATTTTATTGGCTATTTTAATATGTTTGTTCGAATTTAATCATTTAGATATATTTTAAAAAGTAGTAACCAAATTATAAAAGTTTAAATAAAATAAGATTTTTAAATACAATATTTAATAAATGGGTGACACGAATACACGACATGTTTAACACGACCCACTTAGACACGAAAACGATTAACACGATTAATAAACATGTCATGTAATGAGTTTGCATTATATGAGTCATGACCTGTTTATGACACGACACGTTTACGACTCACCGACACGAATTGTCACCCCTACTAAAAGTGAAGAAGATGGGAAAACACAAACCCCATTTGATACAAGTGAAAACCTCACCCAGTAACTCAAAACCATCCATTGGTGGATGTCAAAAATTGTGCAATTTCTTTCAAATACACCTCCAAACATGAAGCAACTAAATATATTGGGTTAACTAGAGAAAGATATCAGGTAAAGGTTGACTTCATACTCGCGCAAGGCAATCTAAGAAAAACTCAGAGACTTGTAACAAGTGAGATCCAATACAGCCAGATGAAACAAAAAAAATGAATCACCTGGAGACGAAACTGGTGGCGGAGGGACAAATGGAGGAGGTGGAGAAAATGGTGGAGATCCTGGACAAGGTTTTCCAGTAACAGGACCACATAGAGCCAAGTTATTAGCAAAACTGAAAATCAACCAACAGTTGTCAGTATGATGGACCTAAACAATAAGGAAAAGTCACAAGCATTCCCAAATAAAAGCATGGGACCTGATAGGAGTAAATAAGGAGAAAGAGCCATTGTCAGGAACAGGTCCTGATAGACGGTTGTTGGACAGATCCCTGAACATCAACATAAGAATGTCAGTAACACCATGTACAAAGACAGGAAGCAAAAATAAAGAAACGATATTTCTGAATATTATCAAAAAAAGATTAATGTTATACTTAGTAACTTACAATACTTGAAGTGCAGTAACGTTTGTCAAAGACATAGGAATGCTACCCGTCAGACTGTTGTTATTCAAGCGGCTATCCTTCCAAGAAATTTGAAAATAATGTTAAGGCCCAAAACCTTTAGAATTACATGCAATAACAGCTTGAACACAATATTAAAAACTGGACATTAGCAATAAGCAAACTACATCAAATAAAGGTGCCAGACAATGTAGCTAATTATTCTAAACTTTGAGAACTCCCTGCACTTGCCAATAACAACATCAGCACGCCTTGCATGGCCTACAATTGTATTTACTGATGGTCAAACAACTGATAAATGAGACTAACTTGATAGCAGCAACTTTTTTATACATACTTTTTTGTCATTTATAATTTGTTAAATAGCAAAATACTTCTCAAGAGGATTTGAAGGTGGTCTCCTGCTAGAATAATAAAGTTGCTCCATTGTAACCTGAAGGTCACAAATTCAAGTTTCCAAACAATCCTCTACATGGGATCAAGTATAAATTAAAGATATTGACACTTTCCTAGACCCTACAACAGAAGAACAGGATATGCCTTTGTTTGCCGAGGGTGAACAAATTAAAAATAGAGTAAGTAGTTTTATCCTTGGCAGTAGAATGCCACTAGCTCTGTAAATAATGTTCATAAAATCATTTAAAACTTTGCAAGTAGGTTGAAGCTTATCTCCCCTTAAAAATCAATAACTCCTCCAAATATATGAAATTGCTCGCTATGAGCTCCGTTAAATTTGCAAATGCCAACAAAGAAAAAGATTACCACTCTTAAGTTTTTCTCAGTTTTTACAGCACATTTGACAAGCACTTGAATGAATCCTACAAGAATGTATTCCCTCATTGATACTATCCAATCGATTGCAACACTCTTCTGAAGGCAATACAGGCTGTCAGGTCAGCATGTAACGAAGGGTCAAGACAGGGGATGGTAGATAGGTGACCTTTTTGCTCATTACAACTAACCTCTAGGCTTAACCCCTGTAAAAATGTGCCAAGATCATTCTAAAATAGCTATATTGGCTAGTGCAAGAGTAAGAGTATGGCCGCTAACTAACATAAGTCCTCCATTTATCTCAGAGTTGTAGTTGTCAGGACTCAAGCATGAACTCCAAATTATCCAAACTCAGTAAACTATCTTGATTCTAAAATACTAGTAACTTCGTAACTGTATTTTCTCAGTTGCAATTTCCCTCAAAAATATCAATATCAATAATGTAGAGCCTAAATTTTAACACCATCCATACTTATTAACCGAACCTCACTAAAAAAGTTGACCTTTACCGTCCCACATAATCGAAAATCCAACTCATCTTAAACCATTCATAGGCCAGACTCCTAGATAATTGGATACAAAAACACTTATTGGCTCTCCAAAATCCAAACAGATGTTCAGCATTTCATAACATGTAGGTATTACAATCCAAGAAAATTTGATCAATACATATGCCAGGCCCTCCGTAAGATGTTCGTGCGTGGTTACCATGCATGTGTCTCAAATGATTGCACTGGCTGCACAAATGTATTTCTCATGATTCGCATATATCATAACTGCTTTCTTACTGAAGAGAACACAACTAAGAAATTTGCTTAATAGTACAAAACGCTCAATTGAATCATGATGAAAGATGTAGGTAGCCCACACAACAATTAAAAAAAGAAACTTGCACGCGCTGAAGGAGAAGTACTCATAAATTCATGCCAGCATAATTTAACAACACATGAGAAGAAAAGAGAAGCAAAACTAAGAGATTTAAAACACAAAGATCAAGAATGTAGTCATACAGGAATCGCAGCTTGTTGAGCTTGCCCAAAGAGTCGGGGATGGGGCCACTGAAATTATTTAAATAAAGATCCAAGCTCACTAAGCTCGTCAAGTTCCCGAGATCACTTGGAATTGTTCCACTTATGTTGTTGCTATAAAGTTCCCTGCCACAATTGAATACCAATTTCAGTGATTTCCCATTTGAAATTTCAAATTACTGCAGATAAAAATTATTTCAAAGAATAATCATAAACATGTCATCTCCAAAAATAAAGAAAAGAAAAGGCTTTGAGCAAGCACTTGAAAAAGAAACAAGTTCGGAGGTTACAAAACAATACAAATTTGTCAGGAATGTTTTTACAATTCTTAAGAACACGACCGATAAGTTCCCCATGTAAAATATCCACAAATAAAATTATGTCCATGTTCAAAAAATCATAAAATTGAAGAAAAAGAAAGACTAACCGCTATGTAACATGCATGAAAAACAACAAAGGAAAAAATTAACAACTCGATCTATTTTAGTTTCACATTGAACAAAATACAAAGAAAACATTTAAAAAAAAAGATTTCTTAAAAGACCAAAATGACATTATGAAACACCATAATTGTTAAGCAATTAGCTCATAATGGCCATTCACAATTCCAAGCAAGCAGTTGAACATTTAGAAGAAGCATCAATGGAAGTTACAATTGACCATTCATTCACAAGTGAAGCACTGGCGAATAGATTCAAACACTTTTCAAGTAGAAAAAGGCTAAAAGATATTGCCCACAACTGAGGAAGGGTAATAAATGTAGAACGAGATTATAAAATCCAGCAGACCACTTAGTAATTCATTGACTATTTCAAGCCAACATTTTTATGCCTTATAAGACAAGCATTATATTAAAAAAATATGGGAAGTACTAAAGTAACCACTTTTTACATTTGACACCTAATGGTTGTGGTCCTTTGGATACACTTCAAAACACGTGCATACACATCTCAGTATAAAATACAAAGGAAAACAACTCAACAACAATAAGGTGTCAAATATAGGTGTCAAAAGTATGCCAACCAATCATTTTCCAAAAAACATAGCAGGCATTCTTCACTAACAAAAACAACAGATTTCCCATTACAAGTGATAGCATCAGTTGAATAGTCACTTTTCAAGTAGTAATCACTCCCCATGGCTGAGCATACATTATTTATTATTTATCTAAAGATAAGTGCAAGAATTTTGTTCGACAATATGGTGAGAAAGAACTTAATCGCCATTTCAGACAAAAACTAAATCGAATTGTTATGAGAGCAGAAAAAAAGAATCATGCCTCTGAACATTATAAGCTAATGCTATCAAAAAAGACTTTCAATTGATAGTAAAGAGACAGAGATAAGAGAAAAAATCTTACAAGTACTGCAAATTCCTAAGTTGACCAAGTTGTGCAACCAGCTGACCAGATAAAGCAGCATTCCCAAGATCGCTGAAATAAGACAGTGATAGAGATAGCATATAAGCATTCCAAAAGCATAATGCAAATGCGACATCGTAGAAATTTCAAGGAAAATCCTTACACTCTAATAACGCTATTATCATTGTTGCATGTAACATGAAACCATGTACATGGATTAACAAGCGTAGGATCCCAACTCTGTAGCACATTATTAGGATCATTTAAGTTCGCCCTCAGACTATGCAAAGCATCACCTGTCCACAACAACAATTTACGAACATTAGTTTTCAATTCATTAACGTCAAACTATATATTCCAGCACTAAAATATAAATAAAAAATAAAAAATGAAGATTACACCATTGGAATTAACCGCAGACGACTATAAGAAGCCGAATTTCTGAACACAATTCAATTAAAAGTAGTTGAAAAGCAAAAACTAGCTCCCCACTTTCCTACAATAGTATAAACTGGAAATTTCTCCCAAAACATGAGATGTAAACAATGCCTTTCTTAGACCAACAATAAAGCCCTCGAAATATCAGTTTATCTATTTTGGTGTCAAAAATTCTGAAGAAATCAATTGGGGGAAAAAGATCATTCTCCCTTATTTTGTGAGGTCAACGTACTCAAAGCTTGTGCCCTAAACTATATGCTACAAACTTCAAATCAATAGCATCCAAGAGCATGTCAAGGCAGCTGAATTGGTAGCAAAAAACTCATCAAAATCTTCATATTGCCTCTTCGTCAATTTCAAGTCTGCTCAGCTAAAGTTGACGTTCGGACACAAAATAACCTAAAAAAGAGGGATAATGTAACAGATCAAACATCATTCACCAAATCTTCCGATTCTTAGCTCCCCTGCAAATCCTGATTAGTCAATCTCACGATCAATCGCACAAAAAGCGATCGAGAATTGACAAATCCCAAATCAACAGAACAAAAACGAATGAAGATCAAGCAATCGCAGCCGAAACTTCAGAAATGTAAGGTTAAACAAGGATTAGAACAAAAACCTTCCATGTTCGCATAGATCGCCACGAACGGACGCGAAACGAGGATCAACCACATCGCAATCGAAGCCACGATCTCCCGCTCCATGACTCTCATGCTCATCCAGCTCAACAACAACAACAACAACAACAACAACACCAGCACCAACAGCAACAACAACCACAACCACAACTCCTCGTAAAAACCAAAACCGCTTCACATCAATGACCAATCCCTCCCCCTTCCCCTACCAGATCCACACCAATCCAACCAAAAACCTCATCACATAAACCCTAATTCCTCAAAACCCTAGCTCACCACCACATCCGCACAAAACCTCGCACAAATCACCAACCAATCCACCATTCCTCGCGCGACAAATGCCGGTCGAATCAGAATCGAAACCCGATCCAATCACCAAATTCCGCTCCACACGCAACTCGCTACACGCTCAGAGGATTTGCAGGAGAAGATTCCGAACCCTTCGTTCCGCCTTTTCGCTCACTTCCTCGTCTGCAACTTTAGCTTTCCCTCTCTCTCTCTCTCTCTCTAAAAGACTCTGTTTTTTGAGTTTTTTTTTTTTTTTTTTTTTTTGAGTTTCTCTCTCTAGAATAGTTTGATTATCTTTTTGTTGTCTTTCTGGCCCTCTCTTAACTTAGAGTGGCTCGCTGTGCTGGCGTTGCAGTATTTCAGCCCCTGCCCGAGCTGCCCGTGCTGCCCGGACGATCCATCGATGCGATGCGATGCGATGCGATGCCCCTCGTCGGTCAAAACGCATGCGGAAAGAGACTTAACCCCCAGTGGCCAAAAACACCCCTCCCTTTTATTTGGTCAAACCGCTCCTCCCGGGGCCCACCCCTGCCACGTCGGATTCAGTCAAACCCTTATCTCGTCCTACACGAAACGTTACGTGAGGCCTAAGCGTTACGGGAATTAAGGTTTGGGTTGTCCGAAACGATACGATGTGGTTAGCCTTTAAGTCACCTCGCGCACGCCTCGAGATACGTTCTCATACAACTTTCGATGTACAATACATAGACGTGTGTTTTTTAGCGCGCAACAATGGCTCCCAAAATTGAAGTGACTTCGGGTGTGCGTTTAAAGTGTCCAAAGGCGGAGCCACATACATGTCTTACGCTGTAGTCTAGAGCAGCCATGTATGTGCCCCTCTTATTATGCTCGTAGTTGTTTACTTGAAAATTTACAAACAAAATACTTTGGCTAGCTCACCCCTCACAGTAATGTCTAGGTTACCCTCAATCTAGTCCAAGAAAAGTTGAAATCTTAACTCTGCCCTTGATAGTGTCAAGAAGAACGGTGCTAGAATGACACCCCTAGAACTCACATCCCAAAAGACACTTCCCTACCTAATCATTTGTGTCCGCCTCGAGATGTGAGCTCGTGAATTTTGATATTCAAAATATGGTTGGATAAGGGGTGAGTTCTACGGGTTTGCATTCTAGCATTCATTTTCCCATTTTTGTTTTTAGAAATTAATTTCTAACTCACTCTTAACACTCCAAATGGACACCAATTAGATCAGCGTCGTTCAATGCAACGAATGCACAAGTTTTAATGTCTATAAGTCAAAGGTCAATTTATTGGTGTGTATTTGACAGTGTAAAGGTTGTATTACTTAGGCAAGGTCTTAAGAGCATCTTCAATGGGATCATAAATTTGGGTGGAAATAGATTCACTTATGATACTATTCACATCCAACTTAAAAAAAAAATGTTCTTTAATGAGACCATTAATTGATAATGTCTATCTTATGTGACATGGAATCAAAGTGGAGGATATTTACCACAATCTCTAAGTAGACTGCCTACGCTCACGTCATACAAATGGATTCTTTTTTTTTTTTAAGTTTTTTTTTTCAAGCCTTTATTAATATTATGAAAATTAAAAATAAAAGTGTCAACTTATCAATTTATCATCTAAATTTATTGTCCATTTGAGATTATTTTGAGAGATGAATGTCTATTTAAAGACCACATATAATAAACATCATCTCCACATTCACGATTTGTCACTAATTCATAGTCTAAATTGAGGTTACCATTTGAATATGCTCTTCGATTTGATGCGCGTCTTGTCTGCTCATCTCGTCGGTGGGCGAAGTGATGTTAGAGTGGGGCCCGGTTGAGGGATCTTTTGCTCTTGGGGTAAATGGGCACGAGTGGTTATTGGTGGCCGTTGGATTTGAGATGGACAGATCTGACGGCGGGGGTTGTTGTTTAGGGTGCATTGGGGTCTTGTTCAGTGTGTATTGGGAGCATCGAGTTAGATGTAAGGGGTACGTGATTGGTTGCCACGTGGTAGTGTAAAAATGAAGATAATAGTGCAAAACTAAGGAGAATGCCAGTGTAACAAGTCGGGCACGCGTTCATGTGTATCCCTCCATGCGTATCAGATACGTGCGCACACATAACTCATTTTGATGAAATTCAATAGACACACATATATATATATATATATATATATATATATATATATATATATATATATATATATATATATATATATATATATATACACCTGCCTAATCTAGGTGCCCGATGTTCATGTTACACCGGCATTATGAATTTATGACTTCATTGGTGCCTTGTCGAGATATTAAAATGGTAGCTTTCAGTAGCAACACTGAAACACTAAAACTCATATTCATAACACTCTTTTTTTTTTCTTTCTATTAGTACGTGTTTTGAATTTCGACAACTTTCTCGTTAATTTCTAACAACATTTTGCCCAAAATGTTTAACGACACTGCTACAAAATCGACTGACGTAAATTTATAACATAAATCAACCACAATAAAATTTCTCTAATTTTATCGGATCACTTCTCAACCCAACGAACCAACTTGTCACTTGTGGACGATGCCTTGCTTCTTCATATGATGAGTAGAGACATAATAATAAAATTCTTCAACCAACCATTATTTCCATATATCTTTTTTTTTTTCTTGTATGGACTGCTAAAACTAAATGTGGCGTGCATGACAAAGGTCTCATGAACCATGATGTCTTGGGGCTTTTTTTTTATAGCTTTGACCAATATGGAATAATATATAGCTCCTTTTGATTTAGAGCTAACAATATCAAATGGTGGATAGATATTCAAATGTTAACGCTTCACAGGCCAAAAAATTGACTAAAGCTCACACAAGTAGTGCTTCCCATTAATCGAGTTAATATATATCAGGAGACACAACCTAGTTTAAATGTATACTGTGCTTAATAGTTGGAGTAGGGCCATTTAAACAAAAAGTATTTATTGAGTATTTGAATGACAAAAAGAACTTCATCTTTTCACCTCTCATGCAGATAATCAGTCTAAAAAGACAAACATATATTAGATTTTAACAATTGTTATTAAAGGATTTGTAGATTGACCAAACTACCAGCAAATAGTATTTTTGTGAGGAAAATACTAGGATGATCTGTTTTGAGACACATGAGATGGACATCTGATCATGATGTCCATTCATTTGTGTATCGATATGCGCGCGCACAAATCCTGATGCACAAATTGATGAATACTATTATCGAGTGTCCATCCCGAAAGTCTCAAAAAATGTCACCCTAACATATTCCTTTATGTAATTCAGTATCAATTTTTTTTTTAAATTAGAAAACTTGCACACTCCTTAAGCACTCAAAGTCCTATATATATAAGCCCAAAGACACGTACTTTCAACCTCTTATATAAGGCCAAATCAATAAAGTTAGTAGCTACGTACCATGAAACTTAAGTTTTACTTTCAAACTTGCATACAAGAAGACTCAAACCTTAAACCTCACATCTAACTTTTACTTTCAAACATTAATGCATGAGATATTTTAAAAAAAATCTAGCTTGTTATAGTTGTATACAATTAAAGTCTATATATATAAGATTTATTTTTTAAAACAAAAAATGAACATCTACTAAATAAATATCGTCTAGCAAATTTATCTTCTTTTTTTTTAAAAAAAATATCGATTAGATCTATTAACTCTTGAAGAACAATCCATAATAGACACATTGGTATATATATTTTTATGAAACTCGAGGATAGAATTAATGAAACTTCAACACTATATAATAAATAAAAAAATTATAAAATATTCAAAGAATTTGACTAATCACAAAAACGGAATGAATGAATTCGAGTAACATACGGCTCTCTCAATTAGATATTGGGCCCGCTATGTGCACCCCATAAAAGTTTATGGGCAAGCCACAGGATGAGTGCAAGCCAATGTTTGTTAAGGGCACCCCCAATTTTTTTTATTTTTCCTAAAATGCCATTGTGTTTGTAAGGGCAAGCCACGTGATGAGTGCAGACCAACATTTGTTAAGGGCACCCCACAACTCTCAATTCGAAAAAAGCTGATTTTCGAAGTCATCCATACAAACGAAAACACAAGCCATATGTGTTGATTCAGGTCGATCTTCGCGTCACACCCTCATGGCTTGTTTGTGTGGTAGTTGTGGTTTGGATTTGGGGCTTCATCAAAATCGACTTTGTTAGGAGATTTTTTGTGTATTGTAGTGTTATTAATCAATTGTGTGTTATGTATGTATTTGTCGTTGTTGTTGTTGTTGTTGTTGTTGGTCGAAGTTGAAGGCCGTTTTGTCTAGATTTAGGGCTCGCCTCTGATTCGGTCATACAGGACTGAACAAAATCCATTTGTTCGGTTGAAGGTGACCGGACAAATTGAGATTGTATGGTTTTGCCACATCTGACCGAGCAAATTGATCTTGTTCGGTCACATGTGACCGAGCAATGCCCATCTGTTCAGTCACATGTGACCGAGCAATACCCATTTATTCAGTCGGGCGCGACCGAACAGTTCATATTTGATCGGCCCCGTGTGGCCGAACTAGAGGGCGGACAACATGCAAAAAAAATACAAAAATGGACTAAATCAAAGGAAAACTCAAGATATACATATCCGTCTTGCACACTCACACCCCCTTGATGTTCATCCTCCATTTTGTAAGGTCAATAGACACCAAACAACAACAACGAACAATACACTACAACACACAGAAATTTGTACAAACCCATTAAAACAAACCAGCAATACTTTCAAACCATCAATTTCCATAAAAAAGCATGAAGATATCAACTCTTATGATAATATTGGCCTCTGAAATGCTACTTCATGTCGTTGGTGCGCGCCGGTGGTCGGAGGGGATCATCGTAGACGAACATTGCTTCTTGTGGGGTGCACAAAAATAAAAGAGATGAAGAGCATGTGAGTCATTTTAGGAGTTGAGAGGGGTAAATAGGTCATTTCATTTGGGGGCAAATCTGGAAAGAGTATGAAAATTCTTAAGTGGCTTGCCCATAAAATTTTGTAGGGTGCACATAGCCGGGCCCTTAGATATTTAGATGATTTAAAAAAAAGAAAAAAGAATTAAATGACTTAATTTGTTTTTTTTTTAAAGACTTTACAATAACAAGTTGAGAAAAATACTAGACTGAGCGGCAGATTGTCTAGCAAACTTCGCGAAAGAACTCTCACCAGGCTTAACAGTTCTACAACATCCTCTAACCCAGATCAAGTAAAGAACATCTTATTTGATGACGCGAGGAGAATCTCCCTCACTAGAATGCACGTGTTTGTTGTAATCTTTTCCTGTTTTTGGCGGCGTATTGCCTCGTTTACAACTAAAAATAAAAAATAAAAAACCCATTTTACAACAATATTTGATTGATCAATTTTATAAAGCAACGAAAATCTTATACCGAGTAATATATACGTCAAATTATCACAACCCTTCCTTATTTTAGAAATGAAAAAAATAGGTTTGAGACCTCATTCTTTGTTTTTTTTAGCATGAATAATAGATTTAGAACCTCCCACTCTCAAATTATCGAGTATGAATAATGAAATTGGATAAAGATCAGTTGACCCACTTCGGGGCATTGGAGCACCTACTATGTAACGGCTTGAATATGGTTCGCCGTTATTTCTGACGTGGTTGCAGACGTGGCTGACAGCTCAGACGCTCGTGGGACCCGCGGTTAGACTTGTGCGCGCTTGGAGCTAGGTAAATCGTATATTTGTATGCTGAATTGTTTAATTTGCGATGTTTATATTGAAATAGTGTAAATGACATCGCAATGTATGTTATTATATTACATTGGACGTGTGAGACCGTGTGTTAAGTAGTCGCCTCGATATGCGTGTCGACGTGGGTAGCGGGTAGTCTAACCGACGTAACACTAGGCCGGGGGACATAATACACACAAAATGAATAAAGTTGGCTAAATAATCAATATGGAACATATATTTGGTGGTTAGGGACATGGTAGGACACGTAGGTCGCGGTTCGGGACACGAAACCGGCGTCGGAACACCCGAAACACCACTTTGTGAGCGAAATACAAGGGTGAGTGTGCCAAATGTGTCCCAATTGGAGTCATGAGGGGTTAGAATAGGAGCAAATAAGGTTCATTTGATGACCTAGAGATGCACAAGTGAGATTGGATGACATTTGACCTATTTAAGTCAAAGTGGACTCATTTTTCACCACCTTTTCTCTCTCTTATCCCATAATCCGAAAAGTGGATGAGAATGAAACAAGGTTTGGTGATTTTCTTGGTGATTTGAGGAGCTTGTGGTGAGGACCAAGGTGTGAATCACAAACACCACAACTTTCTCTATCTTTTGATCATAATTTGAGAGGTGTTAGTGAAGATTTGGTGGATTTTGAGTTGTTGTTTAGATGAGTTTAAAGTGCTTTGAAGTTGTGTTGTTGGTGTTGTGGTTGTGGTTGGTTTGGTGGGTTGTTGGAAAACCCAGAAATTTGCAGCTGGTTGCTGTTCAGAGCGCTAATGACAATTAGCACGCTAGGCCAAAAAATTAGCGCGGCGCGCTAATGTTCTACTAGACCAAGAACGTATAATTATCTGGGCATCTAGCGCGGTAATGCCTAGACCTAGCACGTTAATGTACTACTGTTTTGACATAATTTGTGTGAAAGGACTTAACACACATACAAATGACTCAATATCACTTATCCATGGAAATAGGTCAGTACGGGTTGTAATTTGGGATATCCGGGATTAGGCGGAGTCGGACCGGGGTTAGTGACGGTACACAGAGTGCGGTGTGAGGTGTGCAGTATCCCAACTGAAATTGCTTGAGCAGTACTTTATTTTGCTTTTGAATTCATATTATGACTTTCATTACTCTATTCTTGGTATGTTGTAATGGACGGACGTTGAGGCTCTCCCTCCGTGCCATTTTTCTGTGTACGTCCACTAGGCCATAGCACGTGTGTCATCTCGGTGAATAGGGCTACCCGAGAATTGTGACGGGCACGTGCGGGTGCGTCGTAGGCTCCACGCCGACCACCTAACGGATCCAGATACTGGCCTTGCTTGAGTGCTACTCGCCGGCAGTAGTCTGTGGGGAGTCCGAAGTATGGCGCTAATCTGACCCTAGGGGCTAGGAACAGACACTTTGAGCTTTCACTATTATATATGTTATTTCCGCATGTTTATTTAATAGTTTTGTTTCAATTCCAGTATTTACTTTCCTTATTGCTCGCTTAATTTCCTTAGGAATACTCACTTTGGACTCGTCATCTGTCTTTTTGTGATGGCTTGAGTGCAGACCCTAGTATGAGCCGGGGCAAGGGCAAGCTACCGGAATACAGAGACGTTTAGCCAGACTCGTATGTTTGTATTATATATATTTTGTTTTATTTTGGGATTTGGGATTGTGAGTGATACACTAGGACTCTATATTGTTGATATTGTGTTACATTGAGGTACATTTTTGATCTATGATGATATATGAGTTTTTCACACTAGGTATCAGAATTGATTGCATGACTTAATTGTTTTGTATTTTAACGGTCACGATAAAAGACTTCCGCTGTGGTTCATTTGGAATTAACTCGATTTTATAGACAGATGATTTGAGTTCAGTAACAATTTAACCAGTAACAATTGTTGTAATATGAGATTAATAATGAGTAAATGGTGGATGGGTTGACATGTGGGACACAACTGGCGCTGGTAGGCCAGGTTGTGGGCCTGCATCGGCCCCGTGGCGGTCCATTTGAAAAATGGGCCGTTACATACTAAGTGAGCATCGTCCGATGCAAGCGTGACACATATCTCGAGGGTGCATCGTGCAACACCCACCTGGTAAGTGCGACTATCTCAATGCCCAAATTAGATCAACCTAACATAAGGCTAACAATTTAGTGTTTGGACCTAACTGCCCGATTTTATCCTGCCCAAAATAAAAAGAGTTGACAATGTTATAATAAATTTGGACAAATACCTCTTATCCGAATTTAAAACCGAGTGTGGTCTGGACAAGACATTGTAACCTCAAACCCAACTCGAACTTAGTTCGAATTTTAATTAAATAGAGTTAAAATTATCTTTAATAAAAATGTATATTGGACACTTAGTACTTATTAAATAGATCAACGTACATCACTCTACTCTAATACACATAGAATTGATGCACTAAAGATATATTTGATTTTAGAATTAATGAGTTTTAAGTTTTTTCATACTTAAACATTTGTTTCTTGACATTAAATGTTTAATAACATGAATAATCTATGAGTAATGTTACAATGATTTATAGTTTTGCAATATTTGTTGAGACTTTAACTTTACTTTTTGAAATTACACCATACGATATTATAATGCGTATAATTTAACATTTGGTATAAGAAAGCAAAATTTTAAGATTGCGAAAAATCCAAACAATCGGATAACTCGAATTTTAAGCAAAATGAGTATGGACAAATTAATCTAAATTAGTCTTGTCCTAATTTAAAATCAAATTGTGTCCGGACAATAAATATAATTCTTCAAAGTAGGAGTTGTCCAGGCTCGAACTCATTCGCACCCGAATTTTTGCCACCCTAACATAACACGTCCATTATATTGGACCCATCTTCTATCCAAACTTGGGACCTCGGACCTCCCATTTACAACATAATTTTAACAACCATGGCTATGCAAACATAGGCCTCAACAGGTACAATATCCGTACAAAATCGCCGATTATTCGATTTAATCGGTATCGGTTTTTAACAGACATCCGTTTTGTCCGATATAACGGACGTTATCCCCCTCTCTCTCTCTGCATCGCAAGAGATGCATTCGATTCGCTGCGATGATACTAACCACGTGAGTCACATGGAAACTGGAACAGTAAGCGCTGAGTCAACACGGTTGATTCGCACCAGAGAATCTGAGTTGACTCGAGCAGCCAAAATCAACTGTGGGTGTGTTGTAGTATGTGGGCCCCCCTACTCATGAATTAGTTATAACATTTTTTTTAAGAAAAATGATTTAGTGACCGATTTTGAGACATGAATGGATACCTGGTTGGTGGTATTCATTGATTTGTGCATCGATGTAAATGTGCACACAAACCGATTTGTATTGAAGAGACACAAACAATCGGGTATCCTCATATTACATAACTA
Organism: Stephania cephalantha; assembly: GCA_039657325.1. NCBI lineage: Eukaryota > Viridiplantae > Streptophyta > Magnoliopsida > Ranunculales > Menispermaceae > Stephania > Stephania cephalantha. The sequence goes on from CM077574.1 coordinate 2,557,878, forward strand.
GGTCATAGTATTTACCTACTTAACAATTTCTCCATTAGTTTATCACGTGCTCGACTCTATATAAAGTTAAGGGTTCTGAGTCGTTTTTGTCAGTATATAAGGTCAATCTTCCTTACTAGTTTAATTGATCTTCTACCATATCTATGAAGGGGCGAGGTCTTTCAACATAATTTTCTTCATAGTCACACGTATGTACATATACAACATAGACTCAATTCAAAATTAGTTAGGCGTAGTTGCATGGATCAAACTCTTCCACCATGCGATTTAGTGCAATTGATGTTGCGCTTTCCAAATTACTTTAATATCTCTTAATCAATGTGTCCAAGTTAGCTTCGGTCTACCCCTACCTTGTCGAATTTCTTCATTTCTAATAGAGTCATTTGTAGGCCATCTTTGGAGATGTACTAACTTCCGACCTATGTACATATATCAGATAGATTAAAGTGCACATCCTAAATTCCTATATAAAGATATAGAACTCCTAAAAGTATTTTCAAATGATCAATTGCCCTCCCACTTCAAAAGCAAGATCAAACCACAAAGTTCACTTTAACCTTCTATTTGATATTCACTAATAATGCGTGAAGCAGATGAAAAAATAATTCCTTTCCCTCTCTCCTCCCATAAAATATACTGACTGCACCCTCTACAAGATCTTTCCAAAAGCTTACACTTAGACCATCCCTTTCATGTATAAGGAGCCAAAAGAGAGGACCATATCTGGTATAGACATTCTAAATATCAATATGGTTGATTAACTTATGCATGTGTGATGCATTAAGTCAACACATAACACTGAAGTAGGACCTAAATTATCCAGGTTAATTACTCAAAAGGCTTGTATACTTCACTAATTTGTTAAGAGTGGAGAAATTGGAGCTTCTTCTTAAGCTTGAAGAATATCTTCAGTTTATCGCTCATCACACCGGCATTCTAAAAAACATAGGAGTCGCGTTAAAGGCACCCCAGCTTTGCATAAGGGCAACCCATCGATTTAATTTTTTTGAATTCTCATTGAAAATGATTTTTATGCACTTCGCTAAAATATATATGTTGGTTTACCCTTATATACATCTAAAGTGCCTTTAGTGCGTCTCAAAAATAGTGATCAATCAGTCAGGAAGAACATGATAACCAATAGTATTGATGATGCTAGTGCTCCAATAACTCTATTATTACTGACAAAATCTTTGCTACTTCTCCACTAAAGTTTATCAATCTCCACAAAAATTTAGAATCAATAAACAATTTTCAGAAGAGCATCTCAAATGTCATATTTGAAACACTATATTTAACGCTCAACTATAGTTCTAGTAGATTTATGACTCCATGTTCATAACTATTCCTAACTAAACCAAAAAAAGTAGCAAACAAAAAATTAAACAAAATAGAAATGCAAGTCCTAATCAATATTGAACTCTAAATCTACAACTATAATATTTAGGATGCGGCGTAACACGTCCTCATAGAACTCTCATTTTGTCAATTTTGCGAATGATGAGGACAATGTTCCTTGCCTCTTCATAATATATTTATGAGAACCAGAACTAAGTCAGTGTTAGTTTTGTGATTAGAGAAGTTTTAAAGTTCTCCATTTGAGGACAGGTGATTAATTAGATGGAATCAAGTAAAGATACAAAAGCACATGAATGCTAACCAAACAACACAACAACTTAAAAGCATATACGAAATTGAAATGATGGCTAAAAAGAGAAATTCAAAACCAACGGCAACAACCAGAGTTCTTATGAAAGAATTACCTTAACAACATCAACACACGGGTAACTCATGGCTGCAACAGAAATATGCACAGAAGTCTAAGATAAAATGAAAAAAGAAACTAGAGAAAATCAAAAAGAAGAAAACAATAAATTAAGATGAATAAAACTAGGACAACCTTCAAAATTGCATTCTTCACATATATAAAACAAATAGAACCAACACATTGAGAGTACAACTGAGCATTAGAAGATGAGTAAATTCAAAGTGAATGTACATGCTATTGAAGAACATAACAATAGAATTACATGAAAAGAATTTGAAGAGAAATGCAAGTCCTAATATATATTGAACTCTAAATCTACAACTATAATATTTAGGATATGGCGTAACACGTCCTCACAGAGTCTCTCTCAAATGGAGAACTTTAAAACTTCTCCAATCACGTAAATAACACTGACTTAGTCCTGGTTCTCATAAATATATTATGAAGAGGCAAGGAACTTCCCCTCATCTTTCGCAAAATTGACAAAATGCAAAATCCTGAAGTGAACGTAGGTGATCAAGTAGATGGAATCAAGTAAAGATACAAAAGCACATGAACGCTAACCAAACAAGACAACAACTTAAAAGGATGAAAAATTGAAATGATGGCTAAAAAGATAAACTCGATAGCAATGGCAACAACCAAAGTTCTTATGAAAGAATTACCTTAGCAACATTGACACACTAGTAACTCATGGCAGCAACATAAATATGCACAGAAGTCTAAGATAATATGAAAAAGATTTTTGGAGAAAATAAAAAAAAGGAAACAATAATTAAGATGAATAAAACTAGAACAACCTTCAAAATTACATTTTCCACATATATAAAACAAATAGAACCAACACATTGAGAGTACAATTGAGCATTAGAAGATGAGTAAATTCAAGTGAATGTACATACTATTGAAGACCATACCAATAAAATTACATGAAAAGAATTTGAAGAGAAAAGCGGTTCAACAACACTCACAAAACAAGTGAAATAACTACATATGAACTTATACATCATGCAATGTGTAAAAGGGGGGAGAGAGAAATTGTTAGCTTTCAATTCATGTTCCAAAACGACATATGTGAAAAGGACAATCGTGGTCAGGCCTACTTGAAAGCATTTGAAGCAGAATAAAGAAAATCCAAGAAACCAGTCCCCTTGAGAAGGCCTTTACCAGTCAAGAGCTCAAAATCCAGCAACAACAAGAATCCGATTATAGCTGCCTTCCCATTTATCAATTCATTCTTCCCAGAGAAACCAAATCCCTCAAGATCCTCATCAATGACCATTCTCACCTAAAATCCAATCAAAGCATCAGAAAAAATGTATTATTGCCCCAATAAGTAAGACAATCTCAATCACTGACTTGGCTTACCTCATCAACATTAACATCAGTTGCAGTGAAACCTGGTTGAGCTTTCCCACTAAAAACAATTTCTGCAGATCCCCCACCAGATGAAACGGTTGCTCCTCCCAAGCTGATGTAAATGTTTTCATCTTCAATCTTGACAGGGTAAGTAAAAAGTTTTCTCAAGGGGGGTGTCAGCACTCTCAGCACAGGATTCTTCGGATACCAATCCTTGATATCCCCAGTTTTTAGATCGAATGTACTATCAGTAGTAGGACAAACAATACATCCATCCTACATAAAAGGTAATTAATTGTGAGAGTTCCGCCCAAAACACATAAGCACTACAGTTAGATTAAGACATTGGACTAGTTTCGATGCAAAATTCCTCGCGAGTCTTTGAGTTTTAGCGGTTGTAATTACTCTCCTAATTGTCTAAACAAATGCTGCTTGTTACATAAACGAACAAGCCCGTAAATCTCCGCTAGTACTGATATTATTCCCCAACAATCCCACCTTGCCCGAATAGGTATTTTACGAAAGATCAACACTTAACCTCTTTATTCTAAAGCTATCCATAATTAATACAATAATTTCCTCAACAAAAAATAAACGAATAATTGATACGCCAGCAAAAAAAAAAAAAAAAAAAAAAAAAAAAAAAGAACTCAATTAGTTGGGATAATTAAGCTAAGAAGTGACTTCCTAATCTATAAATTAGAGAAAAATTAATGTGGGATTCTTTGGGTGGACAAATTTGCAGTATAATCGATTCATTTCAACAGGGTATGAAAGGTAATTGAGAAACCGCGATAACAACTCTATTAATCACACAAACTTGTAATCCGTGCAGAACTCACGGGTGTAAGATTTTACTCCTTAAAGGCCTCGATACTAATTGGGGGTTTTCGTTGTTAAGGCTCTATGCTAGTACTGATATCGCCCCCACCTTAGCCACCTCAACTTATAGGCGTGGGCTTTTACTCTAAAAGGCCCCGACACTAATTTGGGGGAGATCCACACTTATCAGATGCGGGACTAACTTTCGGTCCACACATCTCTAACAGGGCATTTCTGCAAAACCTAATTTTCAATCATTATATGTCTACAAACAATTCTACACATGAATGAGAACAAAAAACCATTCACAACATTACACTAAATGGATCACCTGAGTGAGCTTGGCATTGAGCAATCCCTCGCTGTACGCCCCCTCGGCCGGAGACCTATTCTCAATGGCGAAAACCTCATCCTTATACCACAGCAACAGGATCGTCTCCCCGTCCTGAAGTATGACTCGCCGCTCACCCTTCGGCAGCGCCGTCAGCGGCACCACCGGCACCCAATTCCTCCCATCGCCCTCCGATGGCGGCGGCGGCGGCGGCGAAGACGCCTCGGCCAGCGTCACATCGGCCGCCTCGCATACCACCAATCCGCCACGCCCACTCCTCCTCCTCCTCCTCCTCGCATTGGAGAGGGAGAGGGAGAAAGAGAGATTGCGAGGGAGAGATCTGAAGAGGCGAGATTGGGATTTTGCGGAATTGGGCACGATTGCTAGGGTTGTTGTTGTTGCTGCTGCTGCTGCTGCTGCCATGAATGGGTGTGCGAAGAGTGTGTGTGTGTGTGTGTCTGTGTGTGTGAGGGAGTGGAGTTGGGTTTTGTGTTTTGTGAAGGAACCAACGGTTTCATGGCCACAAATGCGCCAATTGTGTGAGTGGATAACGAGTGAAAAATCGCGCCAAAATGTAATCAAGGATTCAAGAGGTTGCGATTAGGGGTGTCAAGTAATTTTTCGGGTTTGGGTCTGGGCCACCTTTGATAAAGCTGTGCATTTGCGTTGTTCAGATCTGGCTCCATTTTATATTTGGACAAATGACTTGCTCAGACTCTGGATTACTTTAAATTCGGGTTGTTCAAATATATGAATTTATCGAATTTTTTAAAAATTATTTTATATTTAAAATATTTTTAATAATAAAATCATAGTAATATAATCTTGTAAGATATAATTTTTTAAAAAATATTTTTCAAAGTTGTATTTATCATTTTAAATTATAAGACGTAATAATATTTTTTGTTTGAAGACGCAACGCATAATGTTGTCTCATTTAGCTAAGTCTTAAAACTAAAATAATTCATTTTTCTATATAAGCTACGTAGCTTCTTTATTTCTATTGTTGTTTTGTGGATTATTTAATGTATGAAATTTTATTTTCAAAGTAAAATATATATCTTTTTTAAATTAAGGCCGGGTCAAGGCTTTGAGGTTCTTGTTCATACCCAATCCAAATTTTAATTTGGACATCAATGCGTTGCCCATATCCGACTTAGATTTAAAAAATTATTGTTCAATCTTTTTTTTTTTAAGTCGGTCAAAATCAATCGGGTGGAACGGACAAAAAATTGACACCTCTAGTTGCGACGGATGACGCGAGTTTATCCTCCCTTAACCAGATGTTTCGAGTTCGAGTTTTGGGAATGAAAGAATTTTAAAACTCTTGGTTAAATGCGTCATCTTTGTGGTCTTACATTCCTCTAGTTCAAGATTAGTCAAAGTAATGCCTCGTATACATTGACAATAATAAAAAAAAGAAAAAAGAAAAATCATGCGAAATGTGCATCGGGATCTGTAGATGGGGTTCTCGAGATTAGCGCTTTGTACTTTTGTAGCGGATGTGCGTATCGGAACGTACCGCAACTACACCCGATACGATTTTGTGAAGCGAGTGACCGACACGACGATTTCGTAGCGGCTTAACGGTGGTGGGTTTGACTGACGTCGTTAAGTAAACAGACGTTATGTTAATTTTTTATTTTTAGGTTAACAGACGTTATGTTATTGATTTAGAGTACGACTATGTGCACCCCGTGTCTTTCTTAGGGCACCCCGTGAGGTTTACCAAATTGCCCCTAGGTTGAGAAATGAGCACCCCACCCTAAAAATCAAATCTCAAATTCGATTGTGTTGCACCCAAGCCCTCGTTTCTTCTACATAGGCAATAATCCACGCATTCCCTTCAATTTGAAGGTCGAAGCTGTTGTTTGGTGGGTTCCTCGCGTTAGTGGAGTCGATTTGCAGCCGAGGACGAAGGGTCATTGTGTGAAGGTCGTAGAAGAAGGCACCAGAGGTGGTGGTGCTGTTTCGGAGATCAAAATAAGGTTAGTGTCTATTTTCAATGAATTTGGATCCCATTTGGTTGTTTTGCATAGACATTCACCTAGTGTATGAATGTATGGTTTGTTTTGGAAACCCGTAAGTGTGGGTCACACAGGTCGATGACATGTTATATGGTCTCGGTCTATCCATGTCGAGACAATAGTTAATGTCTTGTTGAAACCCAAAGGATACTGTGAACTGAGGGACCCGAACCCAGTCGCTATGGTACAATCGAGATAAGGCATGTAGTCTCGGACTAGGGAACCGCAATAGTACATGGTGTTTCGTTATTACCCCACCGAGTGTACTTGGGTTTGGTTAGTATGGCTTGTCTCGGTTGTTAGAGATTGAGACATGTTGAAGAATCTCGGTGGGCAACAACCGAGACAAGTCACATGCTCACGGTTGTAAGCCACCGAGACGTTGGGTGAGTTTTCGGACCTGTTAGACCGAAACTGTGTTTAAGGTCATTTTTATTGTGTTTTCTGACATGATTCTAATACACTATTTATTTCATTGGTTCACAGATATGGCCGGAGTAAGACTGGTGTTTATAGGGAACGAGTTTACGGGAAGTCTAAGAGAACAAAACAAGCGGCAGCTACTTCGGATACTCGTAGTGGGAGGAATCCACAAACAGCCTCGTATAGGAAAGAGAAACATCAGGCTACAAAGAAGGAGGTTGCACGTGCACGCTCTCCTAGGGTTGATGGTGTATATGACGAGGCATCACAGGTCCACGAGCGGGACCTACGTATTGGTCATGATGAGAGTGGGGGCCACATCTGAATCATTTGAGTCAGGGAGAAGGGCCCAACTAATGAAGAAAATAGGAGTACCACAGCCGAACGCCCCGTTCCCAGAGAGTACTAGTGGTGCAACTGGTGGGAATGTAGAGGTGAGGGAAGATGACCCATCCACTCCTTTATCCGGTGGTCCCATCAACCGGTCATTACTGAAGAGTTTCAAAAATCATATTGCGACATCGATTTGGAACAATGAGGTATATTTATTCTTCCAAGTTTTATTTCCTACAAAAAAAATGCATGCCACACATATTTCTAAGTTTTGACAATTTATTTTGTCGTTTGTTTGATTTTTACAGCATCGCTTATTGCTTAAGTGCATTAACCACGAGGCTCAATTACATTGGAGTGAGACTTGCAGTCTTGCCACCCCGACACCGAGGGCCTGCAGAGGCTCATTCAGAGGTCCGGGTTGATGCCACTCATCGATTTGGAATAATGACTATGTATGTCCTTAAGTGGTATAGGTGAACCGGCTAAAAGATGTACATTAAGCTCATGTGCACAAGGAAGACCATGTGTAGAGCGTATGTCACAATCACAAAGAAATTGGTCGCTCCCGACATTCTCTACATGCTCAAATTTTCTTTCTCGTCCCAAGTTTTGAACCCATTCAACAGCCTCTTTCCTAGACCCAAATGGTTCTTCACGACTAAAAAGACTTGTGTAGTCTTCAAACTGACATGTGATGATGCGGATGACTTTTCCGCAACAAGGTATGTGTATCGTAAGATTTGAAAATGAAATAAATGAATAAATAGTTAAAAAATGTTGTTTCTAGTGTTGCAAGTCCGAGAATCATTGTAAATACTCGCTATACAAGTCCGAGACTATGCATCATGTCACAGTACCCACCCCCTGAATCTAACGACAAATTGATACTAAATTGTTTCGGTTGTATTACTCCGAAACTGATTCTTAAGTGTGTACATACAACCGTATTTACATACAACCGAGCACCGCGTCTCCATTACATTTGAAAAATGCAAAAAAAAAAAAAAAAAAAAAAACATAAAAATGGAGAAAACAAACCTTGTCTTTTTCTACGTCCGCCTCCCACTCCTTATCTTCAAGCACTAACCGTGATCTAAAAACGACCAATCTTACATTACATTTGAAAACAAAAATGCAAAAAAAATTATAACAACATATACAATTATATGGAGAAAACAAACCTTATCGTATTTTCGGACATAATTTTTTGAAAATTGTGTCCGACATGTTTTCTCCCACTGGGACTTTTTCGCGTTTCTATATGGAAACTTGTAAGACTTGATTTGAAATAACATTTCTTTTTACAAATGCATGACAACATAAAAATTATGTATTTTTGTTAATAAAAAAATTTATTTTATTTTATTAAAAAAAAGGAAACAACGGGACTTGTATATTTTAAAATGATACGGTCCGGACAAAAAAATTCAAAAATGGGTACGGATCAGGGCACTATTTTTAGTCGTTATTAAAAGGGGTGTCCGGTCCCGTAGCCGTCCATACCCGTATTTTTGCCACCCCTACTTACAATGTCGAGAACCCCTTGAATTGAGAAACAATCACACTAGATGACGGATCGATTGCAAATGACGAGATTTGGAGGCTTGTACGAGGGTGGGGTGCGCGGGAAGAGAAAGATTTCGATCGTGAGTGAATAGTGGGGTTTGAGGGGGCATTTTTGATATTTCCATCCAAAACCAATTTTCACAAAATTTTCCCGAGGTGCCCTGATCATTATGCGGGGTGCACATAGGCTGACTTGATTTATTATGATCTGTTTGTATCGTAACTCGCGCCCGACGACTCACTAATAAGATGCTGCCACGTCACTTGAACTCGGCCGGTTTTTTAGTGAGTCAACTCAGAGTCTGAGTTTATATCTGGACATTCTGTGTTGGAGGGGCCCGTGTTACATGAAAAGGTTTTCTTCTTTTTAGTTACATCTAAAAGAGTATAATAATGCATGCCATTTTGGTTAATTGACTTGTATCTTTATAACAAATTACACAACTATAGATGATTTTTTTTTTATGTATATTTTCATTTTTAAAAACAATTGAAAGATTTAGTGAAAGGTGATAGGAGTTGTGAAAGTGAGTAAAGAAGCTATATTTCAGTGATATTTCAGTGCTACAGTTCTGCTTGGCTATTTGTTGAAAAAGATGATTATGCATGTGCTACTTAGTTAGAATCATTGTTCGGAGGTTGCTTGATGAGTCCTTCGATCCCGATTAGGCCCGACTAATCTCACGGGGTAAAGAGAGCGCTTCTACCACTAGCTTACGAGTCGAAGGAAAATGGTGCAGCTACCGCAAATCGAATCAATTAGCTCTTCCTCAATCAGAATACTAAATCCCTACTCGTAGCCACTCCACCACACTTCATGAGGCAGGACAACATGATTTTTAAGACATGGAATTCCATCGTTTTTTTTTTTTTTTATAAAAAAAACACAAAAAAGTGTTTATTTTTATTTTTTTGAAAAGAAAGACATGGAAGAGGTTGAAAAAGGAGGGAATTGCATAAAGGGAAGTAATATTTGGACACAGTTAAAGTCATTTACTAAATATCAACAAGCAGTTGATTCGAGTGGCAATAATCACAGTTGGACACTATGGACCTAGAGTTCTATAGTGTGGTGTTTGTAGGTAGATCAACAAATTTAGCGACCCATATTACATTTAGGGAAGCTAATTCTTTATCTGGTCAACGTGAGTGGTCAGAAGTACCCTCGTTTCTCGTTGATCTACTTTCAAATGATTTGAAGTAAAGTACATCTGTTTTTGCCAAAAAAAAAAAAAAAAAAAAAAAAGTCTTGGTTTTGAATCTCCTAGATAAATTAAATTAGGTTAGGGTCGTTAGGCCATTCATAAGATCTCTAGTGGAGTGGGCGCGGTTGACACAATGTACAATGTGAGAAACGAAAATGAAAGTCTTATATCAGGTCATGCACTTACTACAAACTGTGCTTTATATCCAAAATATGCATAAGCACAATCAAATTTTGAGGTGTGTAGCACGGTTTCTAAAAAAAAGCTTCCCCACCTATACAGTGCACGACTTGAGAAACTCGGAGTAGTCAGATATCTAGATACGACTGGGTTTTTAAGACAAAAAAAGGTGTGACTTTAACTGTGTTGATGTACAACCTAGTCGAGTTGCCACAACGGTAAAGGCGAAGGCGGAGTTGTGTGAGTTAAGCACACGATCTCGGTTTCGATTTCTCGGTGTGACAAGATTGCTCGGGATACTAGAGTACGCTCAGGGCGATTGCACCAGGGCCTCATTGGAATAGTAGGCTCACCTGAACACTCACGGATATAAAAAAAAAAAAAAAAAATTACCATTCCCTTTGCATAAACTTTTGTTTTGTTCGTTTTTTGTTTTTGTTTTTGTTTTTCGTTTTTTTGTTTTTTGTGTTTTTTTGGCCAAGGCAAATTTCCTAGCATATTGTGAGAATAATTTCTTGATATGGGAAAGTACTTTGAAATGTTACTATTTTGTCACAACTTAAAAGTATCACCTTGTTTGGGAAATATTGCAGCACACAGTTTGCATCATTTCCTTTAATCTAAAAAAATCTTGATTTATTATATACTAAGGTAAAATATTTATTGTCATTATTTGTTGAACCAATACTCTTGTATGAAAAAGGATATGATTTAAACTTTGTGAGTTTATGCAGGAAGATTTGGTCTTGTACAAAACATGTTCCAGAATTTTACTCAATATTCTCGACAAATTCACTTATAGCTAGACAAGATATCCTTGCCAACCCACACATATACGTCCAGCTAGGGGAAGATATTCGACTGTTAACTCACAAGATAATCAAGGCATGTTTCTTTGATCAACGGAGAAAGAAGGAAACAATATATTTGTCACCTCATTTGATTAAAGACATACAAGGAAGCTTCTACAAGAAATTCATTGGATGATCTCTTTATATATTGATGTAATCACAGCAAAAAATTTATTTCCCATGCTGAAATTTTCGATATCACTGTAAGACAAGAGCTTTCGAGAGATTATTTTTTTTTGTTATTTACACACATTAGGCTAAGAGGACTTAGCCGATTCACCACGCCAGGGGATCTCGGGCACTAAGAGGACTTGGGCATTGTATATGATCGATTGTAAGGGGAGTGAGTAGTGTAGCAAAGTTTGGTGAGGGATTCACTAGCTAGATGATGGTCACTAGTTAAGAACTTTGCATAAATTTGTACATGACTTTCTCTTAATGAATTTTACACCTAGGCGTGGCCTCGCAGACGTAGGACAGTAGGTCCGAATTGCAATAACAATTTTGTGTGTTCATTTAATTTTCTTTTTGCTTGCTTTGTTTTCATGATTGCAGTGAATTGAGCGTTTACACTAACCAACCAGGTACTTGCGTACGCATTAGGAAATTTTAAACAGTTGATTCTTCTCTATATTGTTAAAAAAAATAAAATCTGTTGCCTGTACAAAATGGCCCACCACTCCTATGCTATTTGTGGAAGGAATGAATTGGTGGGTTTAGAAATGTATGAATGTGGATGCACATAATCATCCATCCCAAATGCACTCACAAGTCAATTTCTCATCTCCAATTTGGACTCTAATCAGCATCATTTATTTAACTATACAAAAATGTGGTCTGCAATTAATATCTAAGTAGCTTTCTTGAAATGATAGTGTAGTGTTAAGTAGTGAATGCAAGGACCTGTTTGGTCTATTGAAAATGTATTTTCTTTTTTACTTTTTTTTTTTAAAAAAGATAAATGCATGAAAAAGCCAACTTGAATTTAGGCCAAAAAGACATACAACTGTCTGTGCACTGTCGTCCATTTCAGCGCGCACGCATCATGAGGCACACCACACAACATGAAGAAGGGGGCTTGTCTTTCTTGAGTTAAGTTCTTGGGTTACAAAAACATTTTCCTTGAATTTAATCACATGCGCCCTGTTTAATGCAACTATGCAAAGCTCATCTTATCAACTTTGTCACAGCACCAATTTCATTAGGGTCACTTAGCCTACCTAATTTTATGTGAAGATGATAAGCAAAAGGTTTTGCAAACAACAAAGACTTAAACAGATCCCTCACAATTCTCTTATTATATATGACTAGATATATAAGCTATACAATTATAAGGTCCTAGAGTTGAAGGGTGCAAACTTTTAACTTGTTGAATACAATTATATATGGGTACTATTAATATTCATGTGCACGCATATATCGATGAGTATTGCGTGGCCTTTCAACCAGGTATATCAGTATATATGACTTAGTATACTTTATTAAAAAAAAAACTTAGTATAATTTTTTTTGATAGGAAAACTGAGTACAGTTTTAGAGTACATGCATCATATAACCACGTTAAGGAAATTCTAATGCAAACAAAAAATAAATGGGAGACAAAAAGATCAAAGATGACATAAAACAAATTCCTTTTTTCATTATTAAGGGACACTTTCTCTCCTAAAGGGTCACATGTCAAATCAAACTACATTTCTTTTATGTTGTTTAAGCATCTTATTGGATTCTCTCCTAAACAAAAGATTTTGCATGTTTGACTTACCATTTTAAAACCCTTTTAGTTGATGCATAATACAATCAATGGTCCCAAAGTACTTCACACGCGTGGCCTTCATTGTGAGCACGCCAATTAAGACAATTTAAGGATCAACTGTTGGCCCACCAACCCTTTACATTATGTTCATTACTATAAACTTAGATTGTGAGCAAGCCAATTTAGACAATTTAGGCAAGTTCTGTAGAAGATGAATAAATAATTAAATTATTTGTTTTCAAAAAGAAACAGTTAAAATAATTAAATAAATGTTGTCTCTACCATCTCACCGTAGATGTTTTAGCATAAATGAATTTAAACTTGTTATCATTTTCTTAAAAAACAAAAAACTGGAGTTGGCGGTTAGATTTTTTTTTTTTTTTTTTTTCGATAACCATGCGGGTGTCTCGAGACTTTTTCTTTGGCCCTTCTCTACTTAGACTCGATTATTCTCACTAGAGCCAGTCGGGTGCTCCAACTTTATGACCCAAGAAAAAGCCAACATATTTGAAGTTGGATGATAAAATTTGATCTCATAATCTATTGATTATCAAGCACATCAGTAACTTTACCCCGCACCAATTCAATTAGGGGAGTGATTGTTAAATTTTAGGTAGCTTTTAGTAGACATATAGAACATGTTAAGGTACAATGAACCTACGAACATACTATCGTCAACAATATAGTACTCGTACTACATGCTTAACAACCGAATTTTGTCCCTAGTAAAATAGCGCTAGACCTTGTCCACTACAACCAAACAACATTAGATAAAAAAAAATGTTAAAAAGTTATTAATAGAAGGAAAATGCTTTTGTAATTCAAAAAAGACAAGCACACAAACGACACGCACCTATCTCGCAGCCCTTGATTTTTGAAGCGCATGCATCAAACGGGCACTGACAAGTGCGTGTGTGCATGTCATCTCTGAGTTACAGTAGTAAGGTTCTTAATAGAACTATACCCCTTAAAGCAATTATGCAAAGGGGTGCAAAATATGATCAAACGCCACTTAAGCGAAGCGTTTATCCGATTTTTCGCCATCCTTAATTTTTGAGATTGAATGTTAGAAGACTTGGACTTTTTTTTTTTTTTTTTTTTTTTTTTTTTTTATAACCATGGGTGTCCGCACCTTTTGACTACGACTAATCCCGTGGGGTCAAGTCGATCCCACCAAACCCATTGACCGAGAGAGTCCACCAAAAAATGATTTCATTGTTGATGCAAGGACTCGAACACGAAACCTCCTTTTAAAAAAACCCACATTTCAAGTTCTTACCACTCCACCACCCCGCTTGGGTGGTTAGACTTGTTTATTAGAGATCAACTCAACACTGATGTATAAGGTATAACACTAATTCGAATAATGAAAAGCATTTTGAAGACATAGCTCAATGTCAGCATATCAGTGTCTATCAACATCATTGCAATTGTGGGGTTGGCTAGAGAAAGTGAACCAGAATTATAAGAGCCAAAGTTGAATGGTCAATTTAACAAACAAAGGTGATCAACATGTGCTACATTATTAATCTAAGTTTTCGAAAATAATTAGTATAAGAACTTCCATGTGCTTTAGAAACCATTTCATAATCAAGTCAGACATTGCAGCCCTGCAGAGAAAATATTTAGGTTCATAGTTGAAACATTTCCCAAAAGTGAACAGATAAGAGTGTAATGGTAACAAATTCAATACAAGTAAACAATTTATATGCTATTGTCAGTTCAACATTGTATTAAATATAAATTCACTAAATTATTCTACAATTACGCACTTTACCTAATGTCAATCTCCAGAAAAGTAATTCCAAGCTAAGCAATCTAAGACTGAAACTAAGAGCTCAAGCTACAACCGAGGATTTCGCGGCCAATCTGTACACACAAGAAGCATATTAGTATGTATGGCTGCTCAAGAGCAAGTGCCATGTAGAGTAACAGAAATCTAAGCTCTGTTAGTACAAGAAGAGGAGAGAAAGAAATACATAGAGAGGTCATCAGAGCGGAAATGGCTGCCAGCGTTGTGCACCCGGCATTTTACTGCATACCCCTATTGTACATTTTATACAAAAAATACCGTAAAGTTGTTGGTGATGAGATAAATACAATCACCCAGCAGTGCAGATAGATGCAGTTTCAACCTTGTTCTTTGTAGGGAGTCCAAATCAATTTGCTAACATCAACCTCAAGACCCCCACGACCAGCCGCCTTTAAATGCCGTTCCATAAGCTTTGGGTCTGCACAAATGGCATGCTGACCTTTCCTGTATTGGATTAGATCCAGGTTCTGAAGGGTATTTAAAATGTCTTCAGCTTTTATGGCCGTCATGTCGCTAAGCTCCTGCATCAAAAGTAAAAATGCCAAATGAACCACCATCTCCACAGTACTAGCAGAAGCTGGATAAAAGTAATTCCTAAACAAGACCGCAAGACATTTAAAGAGAGGTTTAACTTGATTTGCGTACAAAAACTATTGGCCTGACGATTATCATAACTAAGCGCTAGAGTAGAATCCAACCTTATATATGTGCTTCATGCATCTCATGTCCTCGTGAAAAGGTTAAATTTAAACAGGTAATCCATGAACTATGTCGACAATTTAACGATAAAAAGCGCTCGGGTTAACAAATTGGTGATCTAATGTCATCCACTGTTTGCAATCGGCTTTAGCATTTAGATGCTGCGCCTCATTCTAAATGCGTGATTACGTAGATCAGCCAAACCATGCTCCTTTTTTACATGAATTGCTGCCAAAAGCAGGCCACAAGAAGCAGCCTTCAAAGAGCTGTTCACACTTTCATTTCCAGGTGAAATCGCGTTATTTGGTGCATTTGATGCTATTTTTTCGTTTCACTCGAAGCACATAAAATGGTTTCACAATGTCATCTTAGCATTTCACATTCTCTCGATTTTGGCAAAACAAGAGATATCAAAGTAGAAAAGAAGCACCTACAGTTTAAAGTATTTGGCTTGGATCCAATGAGACAAGGACATTCTGTTCCTAGCATTAATCAAGAATCCACATTGGTGCGCACTAACCAATTTTAACAAATTACAATGTTTCAACTCACAACATGTAGCAGATTATTCTATTGGTATTCAACAAAGAAAAACTATTGGTTACTCGTTAATTAGTATCCATCTCATCATTACATTTGAGAAGTATAATTATA
This sequence comes from Stephania cephalantha, assembly GCA_039657325.1. NCBI lineage: Eukaryota > Viridiplantae > Streptophyta > Magnoliopsida > Ranunculales > Menispermaceae > Stephania > Stephania cephalantha. The sequence continues at coordinate 2,573,665 of CM077574.1, forward strand.
AAAGTTTTATATACAAGTGCACGTCTACGCAGACAACCAATTTACCATGAACAGTCTATTCTGTTACAAGTTACAACTGTTCCTAGCTCAAGCATGAAATAGAGGGAGGGACCATTTCAAAACAGCCAAACAAGCACTCACAAGTCACAACATATACATTGAAATAGAAGGAGCTCATGGATTATGTATACCTTAATCGAGATGTTGCTCTTGTGCTTTTTCAAAATATCTAGGAGTACCCTAGTCCAATATCCCTTGTAGCTCAACAGACCAAGGTCAGAAAGTGGCCTTTCTGGTGTCCCAACTTTGCCTTCCTTCTTGGAGAGTTCATAAGCTGTTTGATGATAGAATCTAATTAGAAGAATTCAAACTTACAAACGAAGTAACAAAACAAGGATGTCCTCAAGCTTAATAAAAGAAAAAAAAAGTTAACCATATTATATGGTTAACACAACAAAAATATTTAACAGTACAGCAAGATGCAAGCTAGAACAATTTTATTAATTGCAAGTCTAAAAAATGAAGGCATCCCATGTATTCGAATATAGAAAAAGAGCACAAAAGCTAGAGTTAATGTATGATCTGGAACATATAAATAATGTATAAATTCTTCCGTTTTTATCTTCTTGAAAATTTCAGAGACGTTACAAATACTAGTGACATATAGAGTTAATTTATGATATGAGATTTCATGCAACTATTATTGCCACTAGATATCACCAACCAACATACGAATTGTAAAGTTCTCGCTTAAAGACCAAAATTGCAGCTAAACTTTTCATATCAGACTCAAAGGGATTTTGCTTTTCTAAGAAAAACATACAAGACCTCTATAACTAAAAGGGGCAGATAAACTTTCTGCAGTTAGTGTGATGACTCTCCTTACGAGAATAAAACCCCTCGAAAAAAAAAAAAGGAAGAAGAGAAGAGAGGAGTAGCAATTCATGAGAAAATATCAACAAACAAACTATATAGACCGAGAGATACAAATAGTTGCCATAAACTAATTAACATTTAACAAATGAAAGGAAGGACGGATGAAAGAACAAAACACTGATGCATATTTTAACTGCTAATAAAAATTGAGTGCAGTAGACAAAGCCAATGGTGGAGAGCTTACAGAAAGCTATCAGAAATTTTCCGTAGCCTTTTCTTTGATAGGGAGGGAGAGTGAGAATGCAAGCCAAATTGTAAGCTTCTTCTGAATGTTTTTCCTGCGTCAATAGTCAAGTAGCATATTTTTTGTAAACAACTGATTAAACAGGCGGTAATCAGCACTTGTCATATCGCCTAAGAAATTTAATTTGATCAATTTTATTCATTGAATTGAAAAAAGAAAATTAGAGAATCTTCTACCCATGACAAATGGTTTATAGTTCAAATTATTACAAACGATCAGTTGATCCATTAAATTGAGTACTAAACATCATAATGCCTAAAGATTTGTACAAGGCAGAATCTCCACTTGAGTGATTACCCAAACAAACCTTGGTCAAGCTTCAACAGCTAGTTCCCAGTTGTAGACATGTGGATTTCAATCGACATGAGTATACCATATATCTATGAACAAGTAGGCAACTGCTCATTTTTCACCTTAACAAGGGTAGGGTTCAATTTTTATAATTAAAGAGTCACCAAATTATTTCACCTAAAATCCATCTAGATTAAGACCTTTGGTGGTGTTTGGTTCAAGATGAAGTTCTGTCTCACAAAACAATTAGACCAAGATATATCCAAAATCGCTGTTGCATTTTAACCAAGTAAAAAAAAGAACTTTGTTTGCATAACAGTTTTCTGTTTTCAAATCTTCAAAAAGCCAAAATAAAGAGACTGCATCCGACACAAGTAGATACAAAAATTGTCTACAACATGAACACCTGAAATTCAAGTAGAAAATGGAGAACTCCAAAAACAACTTTCAAATCATTTCCAAATTTCTAGCTTTTAAGGCTCAAATTAAGAAACTGGTGAGAACACCTTAAACCTTTATTTCCCAAAACAGAGAAGCTAAAAATGATTAAAAAATGTTTTCTACATTTCACACTTTTTTGTTGCATATTCGGAACTAAACCCAAAGAAACTTTTGGATTTGTACGTGCCAAACATAAACCTCAAATTTATTACACTTAGGAAGATAAGAAAATAATAAACTGTGAAATCTTGAACCAAACACCAATATTATCCTTGAATAATACAACCCATTGAACCCAAAGAATCAAATATTTTTGAAAAAGAAATAAATTAATCATGACTCCGCATTGTCAAATAATAAAGCACCCACCCACGCACTCAAACAACAGTTTAATTGTGTAGCAATTAACCGTGAATGCCTCTAACGATACCAGATGCAATACAAATCACCTTTTCTTTTTTAAGGAAAAGCAATACAAATCACCTGCTCATGGACAATTCACTCTTTGCATCGATCAAATTAGCCAAAGCAGACAATTCCAAAATGAGTTTCGCAACTGGTAGTTTAGAACTCTTAATCTGATTATCTTAATGCATCTCTAACATGCCATCATATCCAGATCTTGCAGCTTCTAGCAGGGGTAAAACACCTAGCATATTCCTCTGAATATCCTCTGAAACTGATTTTCAAAGGTAAAGATGTCATAATGGAGGAGAAATGGAATTTCATAAACTAAGGTGGCAACATGGATAGTGGCTCGAAAAAAACCTTGGTTTTACCCTTAACGAATGAATTAGAAACTGGCATATGCTTGTTGTATGAGATGAATCAACTAGGGAAGCTACATTAGGTCTATTGGTTACTTGGAATTTACATTTTTTTTTTTTTTGCAGTAGCTGTTGGAATTACCCTAAAACCAGAAAAAATACCATTTGGGCATGAAGCTTTGTATCGATCTTTTACTTATCTTCAGCATTTGACCAATGTAGAGCATGAGCGACGAAGATGATAATTTTATTTTTCTGAATTACTGCATCTGGTTGGAGCCCAAAGGGATATAAATCTTTTACTAAGTACTCAATGAGAGGATGACTGATTCCTGGATTCATGAGGCATATGTAGAAAGGTGAAGTCGGCATTGTCTTGATTTAGAGTTCAATGAAATCAGGAGCTGCTGAAGTAGCATCGCCTTCGGAATTTGTTCTGGATGTGGCAGAATAAAGTTCTTCAATTTGTTTGATTTTGGCATCAATTTTGGCTTCGATTCAATCTTCTTTAGCATCCATCTTGGCTTCAATTCGTTTTTCCATTTGCTGGAGTTGTTGAAGGATGGTAGAAGCTATATCTGGAGATAATTGAGATGCGGCTAATGGCTCAGTAGTAATAATCCAGCTGATTTTGAAAACTAAATTTAGATTTTGGTGTTGGAGGGGGTGATTCTTCATTGTTATTAGTATTTAATATTTCGGTAAAATATTTGTATTTTACGCTAGGATCTGCTATTTGTTCGCCTATCTCAAGAATTAATTCTTCATGTGCTTTTAGTACATTTATTTCTTTGTCTGTATCAGTAGTGGAAGAGGAAGTACAAGTATTGTGAATGTTATCTGCACATTGACATGTTTCTGACGAACTAATGTCGTCTTGGACATCATTGATTTTCTTTTTATAAGTCTTTAAATGACATTTATTGGCATAGTGACCAGGTTTTCCACAGTTGTAACACGTATTTGTTTTATTATTAGTAGTCTTATTATATTTCCTTTTGTACCTGCGATGTTTATTAGTTTTATAGTAAGCATCTTGACTAGTAGGTTTCGTAAATCGATGTAGTTTTCGTCGGGTTTTTAAAATTCTATAAATGTCCAAATTAATAACAAAAATCACCTAAAGCGTGGTGCTTAATTTTATTTTCTTTATGTAATTGTTTCTTGAGTTTGATGTCATTACAGATAGCTAAACCAGTCATTTGAATATTTTGAATTAAATCTCCATAAGTAAAAGTGTTATAATTGATAGTTCCACCACCTTTTCTGCAAAAAATGGAGGCAGACCTGCTATAAAGCGTTCTTTCTAGAATGAAGAGTCGGTAGTAGTTAGGGTGTATACTTTAGACAAGAAGGTATCTTTGTACCAACGAAAATCAGTTAGAGTTCGACATCGGAGACTTTGTAATCGATCTCTAGTTTTTTCATCTATAGTTGATAGCGTTCCAAGAAAATGCCAAATTATATTTGTCGTAAGACACATAACTGTATTTCGTCGTTGTTTTCCTTGATCATCTAAAATGGGATTGTTGTTGTCATCTCTTATAATAGAATTGATAATGTCTATTCGTTGTTGCAAAGTTAAAGCATAGTTCCACTAGCCATGTAGTTGGCCAGTAAAACTGACTGCTATAGCACTAGCAATTTGATTCTCTGGATGATGATGCATTTTACAGGCTTTAGAATAAACCAACATATGTTGAATTACTTCAAGTGTTCTATATTCGGATAATCCATCAATATTCCGTTCATAAACAGAATTGCCATCAAATTTAATTCGTTTAGCTTTATCTTCTTCTTCTATTACCAAATCAACTGGTGATGGTCGTGAATAGTAATGCTTAGATTTATGTACATTAAAAGTAGGATGTTTCCTTGGTTTATGAATACGCTGAGTTTCTAGATCTGATTGGTTTAACTTTTCTTGAGTTATGTGAACAGGATTCAATCCTATAAACTCACTTTGATTAGTTTGGGATGTGATTGATGTAATAGATTGAGTATCATCGTTATCTAAAGTAGGAATCAATGGCGATTTTCCGTTTTATTAGTATTGTCAGAATCAATCTCTAGGGTTTCTAATTTGGATACGATTTTTTGGAGTAATTCATTTGAGTATTTAGGTTTAATAATTGGAAAAGAACTTATGGAAGTCTGTGTTATGGGTTTTGTTGTAATTAATTCATTAGTCATGGTGGGTTTACTAGTAGATCCGATAGTCATGGAGGGTTTACTAGTAGATCCTATGGTCTTAGAATGATTTGATAAAGTCGATAAATAGACATTGGTAAAATTGTTTTGTTCTATCAGATGATTTAAATCTTTTCGAGTTATCGGTTTTTCGTCATCAAAACTTCCTTTTAATGGGATGGCTTTAATATGTTCTTTTAATTTAATAGGCGCTAATGGAGGGTGAGACTGAACATATTTTTCGCCGTTAGATCCTTCCCATATGTTATTGATTTTGTTTATTATTTTGGGGCAGGATTGGGCTAAATAGTCAAAAAACGGAATATTTTGTTTTAAAGCTCGTATATGGGCAAAATAATTTTCACGTATAATTACTGTTGTCTTTTAGAGCAAAGTTTACAGAAGATTGGAGTCAAAGGATGTTTAAGGATTTGTTCCTTTAAAAAAGTATAATTTACTTCAAAATTTTCATCGTCTGGGTCATCATGAATCATATGGATTTGATAATTTGTAACATCATTTATACTAACAGTATCTTCTGAGGGTGTCACTGGATAAGCAACATGTGTAGGGAGGCCAGAGATTGAAACTCTAGCTGGTTAGGTAGTAGTGGGTATATGTTCATTGTTGGTAGGGAGTGAAGAACAAGATTTTCGAGAGGCAAAATTAATTTCGACTAAACCGTCATTATGCGTTATAATAGTATGGATTTGATCATGTGTGTTGTTTTTAGGGTTTTCTTCTTTATTTTTTATCTTGAATTAGCCATGTTTTAGGGATATTAATATCTTTCTAATTTAACTGTTTTCGTGTAATTAATTTATTTTGTATATTAGTCAAGAATAATGTCGAGGTTCCCTTTTGCAAATTTGTATATGCAACTGCAGGAACTATTGTATGCATTAATTTGTAATAAATTCTATAGACAACTGCAACATTAGAACATACTCCCTTCATTTTAAATCCCTGTGTATATAAACTTAATGTTGATGCTTCATGCGAAAACTGATCGTGAAGACTTAATGTAAAATTGGGAAAACAATTGAAAAGATTGGTCCTTCTGTTAGACTTCCTTCAATTATTCCTAATAGCGAATCATTAAATTCTAGATGTCGTTTATCTCGGACGGAGGCTAAAACAGAGGTGTTGAGACCTAATGCTGTTAATGGCTTGATAGCAACTTGGATAAGTCCAATATGAAAATATTTATAGGTTTCTTTATATTGCCTAATTTTTTTAGAAGCAATCAAGAGTATTTCTTGACCTTCTTCATCTATGGATTTGGTATCTTCTTCTAATTTGATAATAAAGTCTTGATATTTAGAAAATAATCCTTGAGTATATATTTGCTTTGGATCAATTATAGGCATATCCCAAACATGAGTGAATTAATGAAGAAAATGAAAGGTGTTCTTTCATTCAAAAATCATGCCGTAAAATTTGAGTCATCTGCCTCATCTGAAAACCAACATACCCATATCCTAAAACCAGAAAAAATACCATCAAAATTAGATCTACGAAATATTAGTGAAATATCTTACACAGATATAGATCTTTTACTAAGCTTCATGCCCAATGTAATTTTACCACAGATTTAAAAGAAAAATAAAATTAGATAAGTAGCCCTACCTTAGATCCATACAAAGCTTCATGCCCAAATGGGGAAAGAGATGTAATTTTACCACAAATTTAAAAGAAAGATTCTCTAGACTTCTAAAAACAATCTAAATGATCATTAAATCTCATGTCAAATTGGAAATCTGATCTATTTAGTACCACCAAGCCAATTGCAAAAGTTTTAGTGGAACCAAAAGAGCGGAAAGAGACAAGGGACTTAGCATTTTCACTTCACAACAACAACAACCTGGAACTGCCTAGAATTACTCCTAAAAATATTTTTACAGAGATTACATGTTCCTTTTTTATGCGAAGATTGCATATACCTCATATCAAAATCAAGAACAGTTTGCTGTGACATAAGAGTCTAAAACTTGACACATGAAACATTTAACATTTTTCCGGGTCAAATTGGAGAAATTAGTAATTCATATATTGAAACAACAACAAAACTAAATGCATTTGACAAAAAAAAAAAGCCTAAACTAAATGCCATTTTGCTAAACGCTTCATCTTTAATACCTAATGAATCTAATGATAAACAGAAATGAAGATATACAGAAAATATCAGCAGGAGCAGCAGGACCCAGAAAAATAAATTATGATTAACAAGCAAGAGAGATACCTTAGAAAAATAACCAACCATGTGGCATCCTCTATCATCGCATTCACAAAGGATATAGAACAGAAAAAGATCCACATCATAATAGAGAGTTTTATGATCAAGAAACAATTTTGCCAAATAACAAAGATTTTGCCCGTACACCTTGTTTTTCTTTCCATCAACCTGTTTCAGTAATGTTGAGCTATCAAAATATAGTAAAATATTTTACAAAGTTTAATGCAAAAAAATGCTATAAATATTTAAAGATAACATACAGATGAAAAGGAACAATATTCCTTAAAAATGAAATATAACGAGTGGATCAAATAAACATTTATAAAACTAATGTACGCGCCAAAGATAAAAGTTCTTGATATAAAATAAATGGTGCAATCAGAAACAATTTGCTATCTACAAAGGAAATAGAATTCATAATTGACTGAGGCAACCCCATGCTTCCAGAATTTGTAAGATCCCATGGCTAAAATGACCAATTGAGTTGGTCCAAATCAAATTCTTGATTCATCTTACATTTATTCATTTACTTTTTATTTATAAGAACAACCTTTCATTTTACAAATATTGACGTTTTATACTATCTGTTACAAAAAAGACGAATAGATAAAGAGCAAAACGGGGAAAAATGGTGGTTTAGATGGCAGCAGCAGCAACAACAAAAACAAAGCCTCAATCCCAAATTTGTAGGGGTTGGCTACATGGGTCAAACTCTTCCATTGCGCTCAATATAGTGCACTTAATGGTGTGCTTTCCAAATCCTTTAAATCTTTCCAAATCAATACATCCCAAGTTATCTCAGGTGTACCCCTACATCGTTTAATTTCTTTTGTTTCTACTAAGTCAAATTTTTCGAGACATTTGCGGGCTGTCTTTGGAGTTGTCAAACCACACCAATCGCCCTTCCCTAGCATGATATAGGGGGACTTCATTGCTATTACTCAAACAATCATGAAATGTATGCTTATTCTTCCATAAGGTCAAATCAGATATGAAATTATTGGAATAACTGTCGAAAACTAAAATATTTTTGCGTCAATAGGTGGTGCTCCTACTTTTCCTAGAATTGTCGTATTTCTTATTCTATCTTTACAAGTTTTACCACACATCCACATAAGTATCTTCATTTCCGCTACACTCATTCTATGTACGTGTTGGTCTGGTTTAGCTAGCATGCTCAAATTATTTATGATCAACCAAGCAATAAACTGCAACAAGAAAGTACAAGTATGTGTAACTTGCCTCAAACATTGACAATGTGCCACTTCGATATATTTCATCACCCGGGGGATGTTTGAGGTCACATTTCCTCTGCATAAAAAACACATCAAAATTAGCTAAAGACCCAGTTATTTATCTCTCTATCTCCTCTATTTCCTTTTTTTGCATCGTGAGGAGGCGTGTGCGTATGTGAGTAGATGGGAGGAGGAAACAGAAAGCATCGCTCACCATGTGCCTCTGGAGCTGTTCTTTACGCTTCATGAAATTGAGGCAAAACTCACAGAAGTACAGCTTCATAGTGTCATTGTACTCCGGTGGAAAAGGTGAAAAGTACCACGTCTCAATCTCATACCTCCCAAGCTCTATGGTTGCTATATTTTTCACTTTCGTAAACTCTTCGTGTTCACGCAGGCTGGCAGCATCAAGCTCCTCATGACCCTAAACACAGGAAGTAATCATATTCAAATTCAAGACACAACAAACGTAAAATAAGTCAGCATGGTCAACAATATCATTCTCTAAAACTCAAAATGAAATTGATCAAATATTAAAGCAAAAGAGTAATGAATTAGAAAGAATGAAAGATACAGTTCATGCGGTATATATAACATCAAGTTAATAGATTGCACGTTAACAAAGCCCTCGAGGAGAAAACATTGAAGGTTTAACAATAAAAAACACAATTTTCAGGATAACAAGAATCTAAACTTTAAGTCATGATGAAGGCAGTCATTCATGACATAGAAACTTGATTTTAAGAAGCACTGCGTGTAGGGGTGGCACTTCGTGTTAGCCGGTCGTGTTCGTGCCGTATAAAACGGGTCATGACCCATATAAGGCAAACCCGAACCCAAGCCATTTATTAATCGTGTTAATCGTGTTTGTGTCGAAATGGATTGTGTTAAACACGTCGGGTATTCGTGTCACCAATTTATTAAATATTTTCTTTAAACTTTTATAGCTTGTTTAAAACTTTAGATAAGTTTTAACAATAGAGAGGAAATGATTTATAACAAATAACATATAAATCTTTAAAAAAAAACATATAAAAAACCTATAAGATTCTTCAAAAAAATCTAAATTTTTATTTTGGGGCAAATTTTTGTAACTTTTTAATAATAAATAATTATTAATAAAATGTAAAACATAAACAATATATCAAAGTAAAATAAATATTTCCTTTAAAAATAAAATAAAGTATGATAAAAAGATGTATATGCAAATAAAAAATAAATCACGTTATTAAATAGGTGGTTTTGTACTAATATATTGATTATAACATATTTATTACTTATACATTATTCTTTAATCGTGTCAAACGTGTTATTATCAAGTTAAGCAGGTTAACCTGTTAATGACCCGCATTTTAGTCGTGTTGACCCGTTTATGACCCAAACCCATTTATGTCAAACCCTAACTCATTTAAAACATGTCGTGACCCAAATTGCCACCCTTAACTGCGTGTAGGATTTAATACACGTGTACGCACATAAGTGTTTAACTTATGAAAAATTAAACTCATTTTGTGCGAGTGGGAGATGTTGGATTTAAACGCATGTATGCACATAAAAATATAAGTAGTTTTAATAACTACTTAGTAATTATTTGTGGGAGAATATATATAGGGGAGATAGTTTGTTCTTATCTTCTAATCTTGATCCAAATAAGATTAACGTAAGTTTTGTCTCCGCGAGTCTATCTTTGCAAATCGGTTGGTATCTAGGTTGTGAATTCGTGGACAATTTCCCATTGTTGGTGATTTCATCCCTGATCGGTAAACAAGCAAGATCTTCTCCTCGGTCCCAAGTAAATGTGTTCCCGTTTGTCTATTTAATCATTAGTTTACTACATTGGTATCAGATTCCCAAATTTCTTGTTTTCAATCTTGGGTGTTTCTCCCGCAAACAAATTTTTTAAAAAAAAATCGAAAAACAAAAACAATGAAAATATTTACAGAAGAAACACCCAAGACCGAAAACAAGCAATTTGGGCCTCTGATACCGATGCAGTAAAGTAATGGTTAAATAGACAAACAGGAACACATACTTAGAAGCAAAAGCAGAAGCGAGGAGAAGACTTTGCTTGTTTACCGGTCAGGGATGAAATCACCAAAAATGGAAAATCGTCCACGAATTCATATCCTAGATAACAACCAATTTGCAGAGGTAGACTCGCGAAGAAGAAACTTACGTTAGTCTTATTTGGATCAAGATTAGAAGATAAGAACAAACTATCTTCCCATATATTTTCTCCCACAAATAACTACTAAGTAGTTATTAGGTAGTTACTAAAACTACTTATATGTTTATGTGCATACGCATATTTAAATCCAACATTTACGAAATCTAAAGTTTCACAAATTACGAAAGGCCAGCTACATGGATCAAACTCTTCCATTGTGCTCAATTAAGTGCATTTGATGGTGTGCTTTGCAAATCATTTAAATCCCTCCTAACTAATGCGTCCCAAGTTAGCTTCGATCAACCCTACCTCGTCGAATTTCTTCAGTTTCTATTGAGTCGAGTTTTCTAGTGGGCATTTGTCGGCCGTCTTTGGAGGTGTCCAAACCATCGCAAGCGCCCTTCTCCAATCTTTTGTCTATTGGCGCGACTCCTACTTTTCTTTGAATTTTTTTGAATTTATGCATTTCTTATTCTATCTTTACGAGTTTTACGACACATCCACCTAAGCATCCTCATGCTACGTTCATTTTATGTACTTGTCGTTTCTTTACCGCTTAGCATTCCTTCCATAATACGAAAGGTAAAGTTTAATTTAGGAAAAAAAAAAAACATCGAAATCACGTTATTTAGATTTAATTGCTTTAGTATATGCATTATTGGTCATGATTTGTTTAGCTGCCGCACAACGCCATTAAAACTGTCATTCACAAAGATGCTTAAATAAATTTTGATAAAAAAAATCTGAAAAGCAACTGCTATTCCAATTTAACAATTTGCTTTTATAAGTTTTTAAACCATTTCTTACTTAAAGGCAGTTTTACCATTCCGTAACCAAAAATTTTTTACTACCAAAAAATAGTAACTTCCAAAAGGTATTTTGTAAAGAAACCGCTGAGAAATCAGGTCCAACAAAATACGATAGTTATCAACTTATTTATGTATGTCAGAATTTGGTCTTTTATTAGGACACAGAATCACCGAATGAATGTTCCATTTCCTTGCTTGTAAGAAAGGTAGACTTTGAAACCAAAAAACAGGTGTATTATCCTCATTTTTCTAAAATTCTCAAGGTGTAAGCACGTAACAAACCTCATAAAAATGCTTTGCCATCAATTATCATTCTAGTCATTTGCATTTTTAAAGGTGAAAACTGAGCATTTAGAAAACCTTGGCTTAAGATGTGTTCAATGACTTAACGTTACTTATAGGTTGTGCCATTTCAGAAAAGGCTACGTATAAAAAAATGGAAAAATATATGAAAAGTCATGGAGAAAAATTGTCAAATCCATAACTTTTAAAAAACAGTTTCTAATGGAGCTTTTGCATATTCGGTCCTCGGAAATTTAATGTAGAATTTTTACAGAGAAGGACTGATGCATGTCTTTAACACAATACAAATTTACAAATATTTTGGAATCTGTTTTCTTGCTATTTCTCTACATTTGATACTTCCCTTTAATTCTTATTATCAAATCGTATTTTCACGTTGACTAACATATTTTCATCTCTAAAAACCTCTTTCTTTCTTTTAGTTTTCTTGTGAGATTTTAGGTTTTCAACCATTGCCAATCATCTTTTCCTATTGATTTTTAAGTAAAATAGAATTTTCATTAATCATGAATGACTCAATACATTCAATAGAATAGGACTAGACATAGAACAAACACCCTAATACAAGTATATCGATTTGCTAATCTTAATTGTTCAAAAGAACATTCAACTGTCATAAGGTTTTTTTGAAGCATTGCGATTGAAATAGTAGACCATATGACAATAAGTGATTGCTTTAACAAACATTTGGAACGCAATAGTGCACTACTAGAACCATAACGAAAAAACAAAACTTCCAACGAGGGAAGGTAACTCAAAACATCCAACAAGAGAGCACAATCCAAAACATCCAACAAGGGAAGACAATTACTTATATTAAATAAAAAAAACCTAATGAGAATTACCAAACAAATAGTCATAAGCAAAGATCCACGCATAATCATTGAAGAAGATGCATACGTAGAGGAGTGATTGAGCCAAATGAATAATTTGATAACCGCAACAGAGATGCAACTAATCGTCTAAGATTTAAATAGATCCCTAGTTTATTTAAATAGATGTTATTGTAACTACCTCCGATCAAAAGAGAATATCGGTCATGGTTCAAAAACTATAGTAATAGTGAACCCGAGAGAGATCTTACGCATTTTGATTTATCAAATAAACTACATGTATATTCAAATCTGAAACAATTGGTTTCACCTCAATTGTGGCTATCAAATTCAAATTTGGCTTCAATCACTCCTCAACGTGTGCATCTTTTTCAATGATTGTGCGTAGATTTGTGCTTACAGTTGCTTGGTTGGTATTTTTCATTATGTGTTTTTATTTAATTAGTAGTTGGCTTCCCTTGTTGGAAGTTTTAGATTGTGTTCCCTTGTTGGAAGTTTTTACTTTTCGTTATAGTTCTATAAGTGTGTTTCGTATTGTTGAATTCCAGATGTTTGTTAAGAAAGAAGTCACCGATTGTCACACTATTCCAATATTACAGTTGTAAATCTTCAGAGCCAACTTTATGGCAGTTGGATGTTCTTTTGAACAATTAGGATTAGAAAATCAGTGAGTTTTATTAGGGCAATTGATTCTACGTCTAGCCTATTTTAATTGAATGTATTGAGTCATTGATGATTTTCGAAAATTTTATTTTACTTCAAAAAAAAAGAACAATTTAAGAAGTCCATGTGAAAATATGCATTTAAAGAAACGATTTTGTTGAGTTATATAAGGGCCAAGTTATTCTGCACAATTTTTCGTAAGAAGCCTTGTAACTTTTGTAATTATAATAATTAATTATAATTAACGTATCAATACAAATAGTTTCTCTCTCAAAAAAAAGATCAACAATATCTATATGAATTTCAGATCCTACTTGTTGATTTTTAGAAACAAAGGCAATGGTTTCTAAGCAGATTACCTGAATGGTAAGAAACAAAAGCCATGAGGGAACCAGATGTTTATATGCATGTATAAAAAATTAGCATTAATTTAAAACTTTACCGCAAATAATACATTTATTGATGTAAGAATTCAACATAATAATGAAGCCCTAGTCTACATTTTGTAAGAATAGAAACAAAGCCTAGGTTCCAATTTTAAGCATCCATCAAGTGTTGTGTCAATTAGGCATAAAACAAAACCTAGGTACACCAAAATTGCAACGGATATTAAAAACTGGCAAAGTTCGGCTACTACTAACTTCCCAAGACTTAGATATAGAAACAATATTGAAATTATTACTCCTATTTAAATATACACTGAACAAGCAGAAGCATCAACAAAATAGAAGAGAAAAAATAGAAAAACTTGGTGATCATGAGATTGTAGAATTCCAAAAGAACCTATTTGTTTGGATTTTGCTTGTACTTTAATTTTCCAACAAAAAGAAAGTATTATTATTGATGAGGGTAGCAGGATAATAAGATTAATACATCAAACATTACATAAAGCAGTTAACAAATGTGTGTGTTTTATTTACAGAAATTGATTAAATAATATTTTCAGTTCACATGCATAAAGATTCAAGAACAGAGAATCACAAGAAAATCATTAACTTCAGAAGAAATTGTGCATACCTCCACATGTGACTCGTCAATCTTACGTTTTTGGTGGCGCGTCATTTTCAAGCTCGTTGCCTGAAAAGATTATCTGTAAGAAACTTCTTCCAAGCTGTAAAGTAAACGTCCTTTTTCTATGAGACATAAATCATTCTTTTTAGGATGTTATACATCAGAAAAATAACAAGAACATTAGAAATGTACAGGATTGTTTCCTGTATAAAAAAAAATAAAAAATAAAAATAAATAAAAATAAAAAATAAAATTCCACAAGGATTTAATGCCTCATGCCACACAATTTTGACAAGTACCGATATTCAGAAGAAGAGCTGAAAGAAAGCGAAAACGCCAATTAATCGAGAAACTACAAATGCAAAGTAGTTTTCCAAGTTAAGGGAGTAATCATCGGAGCTTTGCGAAGCCAAAGGTCCAACTGGAATTGGAAGTACTGCATAACATATTTAAGATTTATCAAGAGACTGAGAAGAAACAGTTGCGAGGTGAGAATCCACAAGCACAAACTGCATGCAATGGGAGGTCAAGTACTAGGTATTTCAGAAATAAGAATAAGCAAAATAGTTGCCCAAGTTCAAAGACTTGCCACTGATTCTTCACAGAAAAAAAAAAAATCTAATTGCAATTGGAAGTATCAAGCTAAAAAAATAATGCATACATAAAGAGAATCAAACTAAAAAAAAAAAAAAAAAACATTGCATATACCAAGAGACTGGAAAAAACAGTACCTTGTCCTCCACCTTTTCATCCACATCAGTCTCCACAGAGTCAAGATCAAGTTGCTCGAGTTTGACCCACTCATCAAGCCTCCTATTGACTGTTGAAAGAACAAATACGCAAATGATGTAAAAAAGCAACCATGAGATCATTTTCCACAATAAAAAGCCACATTATATTTTTCTTCCTCAAAAAAGATCGTTAGTAGAAAAAAGTTATCATGCCAGTCATAGAGAATTGAATAACACCGGTACAATGGTCAAGATAAGTCTTTCCACCGCTAAGTTAACACTTAAAAATTAAAATAGTGTTAAATGTGCGGAACTTAGAATCACAATATTAAAAGGTGAACTATACAATTACTTCAGCTCCGCTTTAATAATTCAATAGTGCCCTCAAATTGCTACACCTGTAAATCATCAGATTCACCAATACTACACCAGTAGCAAACGACAACAACAAAGAAAGTGCTTAAATTTTATTAAAAGGCTAAATCTTTTATTCGGAAAAAATATGGATCTTAAGCCTATTAACAAAATGAAAGATATCAACATACGACAAAGCCTCAATCCCAAACTAATTGGGGTCGGCTACATAAATCAAATTCTTCCATTATGCACGATTTGGTGCAATTGATGGTGAGCTTTCCAAACCATTTAAATCCCTCTTAATTAATGCGTCTGAAGTCATATTATCATAACCACTTTTACAAATTAACAAACAATAGTGAAAACATCATTTGAAGTTTGCGTAGTTTAAGGAATGAAGATAGAGCTAAACTATAAATTTCATAAATGAGTCTCTCTTGTTACCTGAATTTTAAGATTTCTCAAGTCAATTAGGGGCAACCTCTGCTGATTTGTTTTCATTATACAACAATTTTGACTACCCTGCTTAAATGCATGTAGAAATCAAAACCACTAATTGAGTGGACCCATTAATTACAAAATTAACTTGCCCTGATAACAAAAAAAAAAAAAAAGCACATTGAATAATATATCCTTTTGTTCTTCATGCTTATATATTGATATAATAATCAACAATTTAGAGCCACAACTACCTATCGAAAAATCGACCTACTGACAATAAATAAAACTTGGTAAAAAAAAAAGGGAGAGAAATGAAATAACAATATCAGTCTAGCACAAATAACAATGAGCGCCGTGCATGTCGCTAATATTACTACGGATGCAATCCTGAATAAGGTGGAAAGGAAGAAGTGGATTCCAGTAGCCAACTGCAGGTTGCTATGTAAAAGACATTTATTGTGTTGATTGAAAGGAATTTCTATCAAAACCCAACTTCCCAATTGCCACTCAAATACCAAATTTTCATTTCTTGATGCTGCTGTGTTTCATCATTTCATCAAACAATCCAAATAGAATTTTTTGCCCTTAATTCCAAATTCTTTAGAAAAAAATAATCCCAGGTATGAACGATGGAGATGATTAAAGAAAAACTGACACTTTGTGCCCTAGTTTTTCTACTTTTTCCTTGCTTCTACCATTCTAAACCCTAATCACCAAAAATCTAATCACGACTAAGTGACTAACCGATTTGCGTTCAGTGACTAATAACCTAGACCTTCACCACAACTCGTAACATACCACTGAGAACAATCACGTTCAAGAAGCACTACAAACGCCTCAACAAAATTCCACCTTTTTCGCGGTAATACGCTATCTAGACCTGACCAATAAACAATCACAACGAATTCTATCACATTCAATGTAGTCGAAGAATCAACAGTCAAGATTGCGAAATTATCCACGCCCCCAAACCCTAACCACACAACCAAGACAATCCCTCAAAGAAAACCTCTTCGACGCGTCAATTGTTCCTAATTTCTGGTACCTAATACTGTTCAAATCAAACCCTGACCCTAACCCTAACCCTAACCCTAGAAACGATTTGATACAAGACCAATTGAACTCACATTCGGTGTAGTGAACGTAGTACTCGTAATCGTTCGGGCCCCCGCCCTGCATCCTCCGCCGCTCGATCACCTTCACCGGATGGTCCTTCCCGTCCCTCCACCGGCAATTCACTCTCGTCCCCACCTCCAGCGGCAGCGCTCCGCCCTTCCTCTTCTTCTCCCCCACGCCGCCGCCGCCGCCGCCGCCGCTCTCAGGCTTGAGCTCGCCTTCTGCGGCGGCGGGCCGGGTCGCCATTTCCGTCGGCGGCGGCGCCTGGTGGTCGCCGCCGCCGTTGCAGTTCTCGGCCGTGCCGTTCCGCGTCGTCGTCTCGTCCAGTGGTGGCGCTTCCATCGAACCCATCTTCGCGGTTCCAGAAGTTTTCGCACGAGTGCGAGAGAGCTGCGCTTACAAATGTTATTACTTATTGCTTATTAGTAAGTGAATACATTGGGCCTGATGTGGGCCCATAGTCCATTTTGTTTAGGCCCACGAGCTCTTTCACCAGTGGTAACCTGCTAAGTAGCACCCCCCCACAACCGAGAACCCGTTTTTTTGGGTCTTTTGTGTTTGTCTTTGTACATTTTGGTTGATTATAATGTTACACTGTTTGTATTGCGGTGTAATGCGTCTTTGTACCCTATTTCCGGACTACAAGGACGCGTTTACACCTTGTAGGCCCTTCTCATCTATAGAAGCGGTACTGTTTCATGGCTTCAAATGATAGGCCGCGAGAACATGTTTGTTCTAGTGACAAAGCACTCGATGCGGGGGCATTAAGCGTAGGGGAGGGTGAAACTTGCGTGTGAGAGGTCCGGAACATATGGGGAATGTCTCGAGGGTAGGGAAGGGAAAGCGGCCAAAATTTATTTGAAACCAAGAAATGACGAAGAAGAGGAAAAGGCGAGGACTCAAACCGGTACGAAGAAATGTGGATGCCCTTTCCTTATCAATGTAAAGGAAAATGTTGACTCTTGTGGTATGTAATCGTTATATGTGGGAGGCACAATCACGAGCCCGCAAAAACTTGGACGGCCATTCATTTGTCGGAGATTGGATAAGGGGAGCAGGAAGTTGTGGTGCAAATGACAAAGGGAATGTGAAGCCAAGAGACATCCTAAATACGTTGAAGCAAAGAGATGTTAGAAACGTATCGACAATGAAGACAATATATAATGCAAGACAAAAAGTCCGAAATGAGGATGCGGGTGGGAGGACTCAAATGCAACAACTGCGTTGCACATATTGGAGAAGAATAAGTGGATGTCATGGCATAGGAAGCATCCCGTTACGAATGTTGTCACCGAGTTATTTTGGTCACATCCCGACTCAATAAAGTTGCTAAGGTGTTTCCCATCGGTTATTTTGATGGATTGCACGTACAAGACAAATAGGTACCGAATGCCTTTGTTGGAGATTGTTGGCATCACTTCTACGCACTTGACGTTCTCCGTTGGGTTCGCATTCTTATCATCGAGAGTCGTGGGAATTATGTTTGGGCACTTGAGAACTTGAGATCCATATTTGATGGGTGGCCTAAGCTCGACGTGTTCGTTACCGATAGGGACTTAGCCCTTATTAGTGCCATAGAAGAAGTTTTTCCGGCCTCGTCTCACCTCCTTTGCTCTCTTGGCACATCAACAAAGTAGTATTGGTCAAGACTAAGAAGATGTTTGGGGAGAACGATGGTTTTGCGCGTTTTATGGATAGGTGGACGAGCGTGATGTATGCCAACTCGATGCCTTATTCGAAGTTAGGATGAATGACCTGCGTTGTGAGTTTGGGAATGTCAAGTGGTCTTACTGAGTACTTGGACAACACATGGTTAAAGAACTACAAGGAGAAATTTGTCTCCGCTTGGACAAATAGAATTATGCACTTTGGGGAAACGACAACGCAGAGGGTGGAGTCGCGCATTCTATTACGAAGCTACACTTGGGAACACAAAGCCAATTTGAGACTCTGTTGAATGTGGTTGATGGCCTCCTTAGAATCCATCATAACAATATCAAGGCATCGTTTGAGCTAAGTTTGAATGTAGTCCAACATGAGTACATTGATGAGTTGTATCGACGATTGTGTGGTTATGTCTCTCAATCGGCGCTTAGGCTAATTAGAGATGAATTGACAAGTGGAGAGGATGTTGGTCACGACTCCACTCGTTGTGGTTGCGAGATACGCACCACGCATGGCCTTCCTTGTGCACATGAGCTAAACCATCATATATTTGCTCGGTCGCCCATCCCTCTCGAGGACATTCATGTCTACTGGCGAAAGTTGAGTATGATACCTGAGAATCCGGTGGACCCGTCTGGGTACAACGTGCACGATGAGATTGAACGGGTGTTGGAAAAGTTTAATGCTTGCACTGATGAGGACGATCGACTCATGATTATTCAGCAGCTCAGGGAGATTAGTCGACCTTCGTCTACTCCGGGAGTTGTGCCGCCGGCGAAAATTAAGACAAAGGGAAGGACACCGGGGTCTTCGAAGAGAAAACACGATGGTGACGATTCTTCAACGAGACGGTTGCCGAGCGGATTTGAGTACGTGCTATCGACTCAGGAGGCCTCCAGTTCTAGGCAGAAGAAAAGTAAAGTTGTTCCTAAAATGCGTCGTGGCGACGGCCGACGCACGCAAAGTACAACTAACATGGCTTACGGTCATTGCGTAGAACATGATTAGTTGCCACATGTTGAGGGCATCATCGATGTGGTTGCCGATGGAAATTGTGGATATCGGTGTGTTGCGTCTGGGCTTCGACTTGCCGATGTAGACGGGTGGAGGATTGTCCGTAGAAGGATGTATGATGAGATTATCGGGCATGAAAACCTTTGGCGGGAATTGCTAGGCTCGAGTTACGAGAGTATCAAGATTGCGGTGCATTGCCAAGAGAATCAAGTTGGTGCATCTTTCAAAGAATGGTTGACACTTCCAGACATGGGATTGTTGGTATCCACTGCATTCAATGTCATTCTCGTCAACCTCTCGCTTGGGAGTGCTACCACATTTCTATCTCTACGTAGTGATCCACCGTCGTCGTTGCACAACAGACTTGTCATTGTCATGGTAAATGACAGGAATATACATCAAGTTAGGGTAAGTGCTATGAATTTTGTTGAATTGTTATTTTTCCCCTGAGCGGGGTTCTGACGATATGTTTATGTTATACTGTTCACTTTGACAGGTGAAGTTGCGTGTGAATGCACCATTGTCATCCTTATATCCTTCGTGGGACCGGTATGTTGCGGACTGCGCGAAAGTTTGGCGTGATGGATTCGTCTTTCGAGACATCGCGCCCATTGCAACTATTGATGATGCCACCGTATCCGTTGTAGATTTAGGTACACCGTAGTGCTAAACTTGTACCTACAATTATTGATGCCTGTAAATTTACCAATTTTGAAAGTTAGTTGTCAAGTTGTACGGATATACAATGAGTGTAGTTTCGTATCACCTTTGGGGTATTGTTGTACAGTTTGATTCTTGTATAGTGATTTTATCTAGTACATTGATATATAATTACTTTTGTTTCCGTGGCTACTGTCGTGGCGGATTTTCATTTGTGCGAAGTTAGTTGGAAAGTTAGTTGTCGAGTTAGTTGGAAATTGTTGTCGGAATGACGTGTTGCCTACCCGAATGACCGAGACATACGATGCAGTTGTCGACGTAAACCACCGAGAACTAACGTTAGGTTTGGTCGCAATCACCGAAATCGCCGCTTCGTCGACCCACGCGCGACCTTACCCATGGCTTCTCGCCATCAAGAATCGACACATATTTAAATACGGAATCGCCGACATTCTCGGTCGGGTAAGACCGGAATCGTAATTGTCTCGGTTGATCGCACCGAAAATTGAACATGATTGTCGGCCCGCTTGACCGAGACACCCTCATAATCGTAAAAAACTAGTATCCTAGAACCAAAAAATACCAAAATGGAACGATAGGCAATGTAACATTATAAACTGTCACAAAAATGTCGTCAACAGGCAACAAGTACTCATCAAACATTTAAAAATGTCGTAAATCATGTAGTCAATACGCACCATATAAGCGCAACACAACAAGTAGTCATCAAACATTACAAATTGTCATAAAAACATCTCCGCAAACCTCATAAAACTCAAAGAATGTGATACAAATGTCTATCCTTCCGCAAAACGGTCATTGCTTGGGTTTCTTCACATTCTTCCTTTGATACTCCTTCCCATGCATTCTCTTCGGAGGGCGAGCATCGACCGTGGCGGCTGCTTACAATTGTGGTCGGGGGTGGAGTGTGTGGAAGTGCTACCATGTTGGGACCGCCTGCTCGCTCTCGGTAGGGCCGGATGTTGCGTTGTGCTGTGCCGGTTGCGGTTGCGGAGTCGTAATCGTGGGGGTGGGACCTATACTCCTCCCCGAAAGAAAGTTGACGATGTCACACATGATTGTCCTCGCCTATTACGCTCGATGAAAAAAATCGGGTTAGTGTCAATGTAAAACATATCGAAATTAATAATAAATGCATAATATATTTAACCATTTCAATACCTCAAGTAGCTCGTTGTCTGCGATGGTTGTGGCGACCATGGAATGGTCATCGAGGGTCGGATTGGTGATAACGGGATGAGACACTTTGAGGAACCAAGGCGTGAGTAGTCCTGGTGTAGCCAAAAACTCAAATTTCGCCTTGTTGCCCCGAACTTGGTCAGAGCCAACAAATGGTTCCTCCACCGCTCCCAATAGTCTTGCTGGAACCAATACTTCACGGAGTACTTGTTCGCAGATGGGCCTCGCCGTGCTTCCACCGGACGGCACGGAGGATCCGGTATAGATTGCACATGCCCAAACTGTCTCGAATCCTCTCCGGTGGTAGGGCTCCACCACATCCATGTACTTGATCGTCCCACATTTGTAAAAGGCCATCGCGTGCACAACTCCATTTTCCTCAAATTCACATATGGGTCCCAAGTGACCTAGTCAAAATGCAACAACCATTGTTAGCAAAAATAAATTCCTAAAACATCAATCATCAGAGGATATGGATAACCATCTCACCTCACTTGGGCGCAACCTATCCAAGGTTCTCCTAATGGCCCCGAGCTTGTCAACATTCGCCACCGTCTCGTGCTTTTGAATCCATCTGCAGACACGAGGTTGCACGTAGTCCAGTGCTTCGCATTGGGTGTGGCTGACCAAGTTTGATATGGTCGTACACCCATCCCCGCAAATACATGCAATGTTAGTAAGTCCACATTTGCAAGTAATTGAAATACAAAATGTAAATTAAGTCTATTTTTAAACAAACCTCAAGCAATGTGAGGTAGCCAAAGAACGAGACACTTGCACTCTCGTGGCGGACCCCAAGTGTCGATACAAGTAAGCCAACGCAGCCGCACCCCATGCGTAGTTTCTACGTCGTCCAAGTCCTCAAGAAGCTTCAAGCACGCGATCGACACCCGAGACCCACTCTTATCGGCAAAAAGAGTGCATGACAACAAGTACAGCAGTACGCTCGGGCGGTGCATTCCACAGAGGATAATTTCTCGGGTCTCGAACCGCCTTGGGGCACCATCGACTCTTCAACCAATGTTTGCGCACTGTGAGCCCCTTGCACGATATTCACCTCCTCCTCGGCCTCCTCGACGCTAACCTCAAGTAGGTTCGAGACCATCTTGATAGCGTCCGAGCGAGATTCCTCTCGTGTACCTCGCAAAGTTCTCCACCGCAACAACTTT
This sequence comes from Stephania cephalantha, assembly GCA_039657325.1. Taxonomy (NCBI): domain Eukaryota; kingdom Viridiplantae; phylum Streptophyta; class Magnoliopsida; order Ranunculales; family Menispermaceae; genus Stephania; species Stephania cephalantha. The sequence continues at coordinate 2,596,144 of CM077574.1, forward strand.
GCCCGTCACATCAATCTTTAGGAGGAAGCTCGACATCCTCTAATGAGATAGACATTTCACCAAAAGGTAGGTGAAATGTGTTCGTCTCCGCCGCCACCGCTCCACAAATGCAGAGATCACCTCCTTGTTGGCCTTGCAGATGAGAGCCTATGAGCGTATTCAACCCGAACGCCGAATAATCCTCTCAAGTCCCGCCGTGTCCGGGTGGCACGATCAGTAAATCCCATTCCCGTATTTGAGCTCCGTGATTGATACACTTAAGAACGGCCGCTCCCGCAAATGTAAAAACATCTCGTCATTATGTGAAGACCATGAGTATTAAGTTAATCCGTTCAATGAAATTGAAATTACCTCATTCCTCCAAATCGATAAAGCCACATGATCCTTGAAGCTCTTCAACAGCGCCCGTCTATAGGACCACCGGGAATGGAGCACGCGCTTCAACAGACACTTCTCGGCTCTCCTTCATCATGGCCGCTCCACCACTATTGCTCCCGCCCACATTACCATCTCGTTTCTATCGTGTTCCCCGCCTCTCGAAGAGTCACCGCTACTAGACTCGATGCATGCCCCTCATCTCCCCCTCGGCAACAACAAGATCCTCATGTCGCCCAAAGATCGATGTTCGAACCTCATCGTGCAAATGTAACCTTCCACGATGACCATCTACCTTTGCCTTTTCCTTAACATCCTCATTCTCCTTCTCTTTATCTTTCAGTACGATGTCGTTGTCGGGGTTCTCCCGCCACCTCGCCCCGGTTAGGCCTCGGCACCTCAATACCAAAGCCCTCCTCCCTAGTCACCTAGACTTCGGACGAGCCATACCCGAAAAATTACAACATATAAGCGCATGGAACAGAACCCAAAAAAATTCACAAAAAAAAATGTTCAAATTCATCCATTTCGATGTCTCGGTCAATCAGTCCGTAAAACAACCCATATTTTCTGGCCACCCACGACCGACAATTACTCCAATATATCTAGGTACAACCGAGTCCAATGAATAATTCTCGATTATGCACCACCGAGATTGCTTGCCCATTTCAATTCGCCTTGCTCTCGGCCAATCACGCCCGAGCCTACTCTAACACTCTCGCCGATTGTACAACCGAGAAGTATGAGCAAATTCTCGGTTGTACACCACCGCCACCACATTACCTAGCACTAATTCTAGCTCTCGTCACATCTCTCGCCGAGACAACTAGAGTACTCTCGCCATGCGTAACCGAGCCATCTTTGTGAGCTTTTTCCGCCTTTGTGGACCGAGACTTCGACTTCCCAAAATGTCGCTTCTCTCTCTGGTCATCCTGGGTCGAGACAGTTAGCACATTCTCGGCGGCCCAGTAACTTGGATATCGAATAGTTTAAATAAATAAATAAATAAATAAAAAAGGACAAATACTATTCGGGACAGCTAACTAGTTGGTTCAAGTTGTTTGGTTGTTGGGTTACGGTAAAAAGAAGTCTGGGGTCGGTTTCGAGATTTCCACGAACTCGGATAGATTTGGGTTGGGAAGCTCTATAACTCCTTCGGGGCGAGTGCAGAATAATCTGGCTTACCCGGATACTGTGTGAGTTATACCAAAAAAAAGAACTACTAAATAGCACTGTCCTTTATAAAAAGGGGTTCGACAGTTTCCGAGCGTGGATCAGTGGTGCGGTTGTGCCAAACAGTAGAAAAAAAAAACATAATTAAATAGCAGCATACTTCGTTGGGAGCTCCCATGCACGACTCAAAGCGAACCCAAAGTAGTGGTATAGAATAAATTGGCTTTTTTATTCTTTTCCAAAATAAAAATATATATCTCTTAAGATTGGCTTAAAAAATCATTAAACTAAGGCAAAACCCATTATTTGGTCCATAACTTTGTGTTTTTTTATGCTTTTAGCTCCTAAACTTTTATTACTCTACATTTGATCCTTGAACTTTCACAAAGATCTACATTTAGCCATTCCGCCATTTAAAGTGTTAAAATTATGACGATGTGGGTAGCAAAAGTGTCATGTGACTAATGAAGAAGAGTAAAGTGGTTTATATTACTGAATTGAACGACTCACATCGATCAACAAAAGCTGAAAAAATTAATTTCTTTCAAAAACATAAAAAAACTCAAAGTTCAGGGATCAAAAGTATAAAAAACTCAAAAATTCAACCAAATGTACACTTGTTGTGTAAACAGAAAGGGGTATCTCAAATCTTAAGACCACAACAGACACGCGTCGTCCAAACCCTGGCCTCTTTCGCAGGCAAGACCGGTAAAACAAAGTCCCCGGAGGTTGGTCTCTGGGGGAAGCACTCCAACGCTCAAGTCAGATGGGAGGTCAAGAGAGGTTTTCTTGGCGAGATGGAAATTGTACGTACCTCATATCTTAACCAAACCCTCTATATATATTTGACATCAAATAATCTGTTAGGATGTGTAACCATCCCCGATTTGAGTCCATTCCAACTAGTCTCCATTAAGATTGACATGTATCGCGTGATTTGAGTCCATCTCCAACTAGGAGTCTCCATCTCATTAGGATTGACAAGTGTCACGCGATTTGAGTCAATCTTGATATGTGCTTCCCATGGACTAGATAAGTCTTTGATAAATTCGGTTACTTATATGTTAATCCACGAATTTTGGGCATCTAGATGTATGAGATATTATATTCCATATCACTAGCCCCCCACTCCTTAGTAATTGAATTCAATTTGTTAAGGAGTAGATTTGTTTAAGGACTTGTTTTGAGTGTCAAACTTGTTTGCTATGTCTTTTTTTTAAAGGAGCTAAGTTAGGTTTTTTTTTTTTTTTTAAAAAAAAAAAACTTGTTTTGAGTCTCTAGACTTGTATGTCATGTCCTTTTTTTTAAAGGAGCTAAGTTAGGTCCTTGTTTTAAAAAAAAAAAAAAAAAAACCTGTTTTGAGTCTCTAGACTTGTATGTCATTTCCTTTTTTTTTTAAAGGAGCTAAGTTAGGTCTTTAAAAAAAAAAAAAAAAAAAAAAAAAAAAAAGAACCTGTTTTGAGTCTTTAGACTTGTATGACATGTCTTTTTTTTTTTTTTAAAAAAAAAAGGGTTATATTGATATCGAAATATTTTCCTTCAACATCTCGGTTTGAGATATTGATTTTGAACTTTAGATTCATCAAAATCTTTTCCAAAATTATTTCCCTCCAACCTTTCGGTTTGAAATTTTGGCTCCAACATTGGATTCATGAAAATCTTTTTGCAAAAGTACATGTCCCTCCAACATTTTGGTGCGAAATCTTGGCTCCAAACTTTGGATTCACCAAAATCTTTTTCCAAAAGTACATGTCCCTCCAAGTTTTTTTTTTAGAAATATTGGCTCCAAACTTAGGATTCATCAAAAATATTTCCAAAAGTATATGTCCCTCCAACAATTTGGTTCGAATTCTTGGCTCTAAACTTTGGCATTTCTATATAAGGTGACATAGCCTCTTTTTCTTTTGTATGTGAAGTGTGAGAGGTTTGGGCGATTGTCTTGCTAAGGAGTTTGAAGTTCAATTTAGGTCATCTTTCTCAAGCTCCTTTTTGAGAAGTAATGTCACGCAAAGGTAAAAATCTTAAAGCTCATCTTTCTTTAGATTCCACGTCTGTTAGTGTAGACGACAAGACGGTGGGTGAGTCCATAAACAATTGTCCTATGAATGAAGTAATTGCAGATGCTCAGAATGATGACACTTCGCATTCTGATGTTGAGGCGTATGAATTAGTGACTTTTTCACTCATGATAGTCAAGTTGAAAAAGTTGCTTCCATGTATTATATCCCAAAGTCTATTTATCGATGTTATGCGCCTTGCCCTGCCGACAAAGCATGTAACTTCACTAAAGATCTTTGTGTCTTTAAAAAGCTCAAACCGGCGGCCTTAGATTTCCACCGCATCCATTTGTGTCGACACTCCTTTTGAGTTATAAGGTTCACCCTGCTCAACTAACGCCACATAGTTGGCGATTAGTTATATGTTTCATTGTTCATTGTCTACAACTTCAGCTTCCTTCAAGTTTTTTTGTATTTAGAAACATTTTTCAAATCAGGAACAATAGTGCACGTCGCTTTGGTTGGGTTAACCTTTATGTGAGATCATCAAGTCTTCCTATTGTTAATGCCAAATCTTTCCCGTTCCTTGATTTTTATCCTAATTGGAAGGAGTTCTTTTATATTGAATGGAAAGATGGAGATTGGTCTTCTTTTTTTCCACTTTCATGGTCCCCAACTAGTGAGCGCTTCTTCAGAAAACGATCCTCAATGGTGAAGAGAATGTTATTAAGGAAGCTCTTTGTAGTAATGGAAGAAAAATCATTGCAATCTCTCTAGTGAAAGAGAGGACCCTTAATGATCTTGGTCTTAGCCGAGTTTGTGGGAGGGTATGCTTATTGTAACGACGTCCCTCAAATTTTTACGTGCCACGTGTCACGTTTCAGGACCGATGATTGGACCATCGTGACGTGTCGTACTTGTCGAAACTTATGGAAACCAAGGTAAATTTTATTTTTTCCGTGGTGTATGTATTATTTATTTATACCCACATGTGAATTTCTAATGTCCACGAGTATGTTTATTTTGTTGTGTCAGAATTGCAAGTAAGGTATACGCGGGGCATTTGGTGAGCCGAGACATTGAGCGGGGTCGTACCTCGAGTTGAGTGTCGATGTGAGATCGAGGTAGCGGCATATGGGGTAAGTATAATTTGAATGATTATAGTGGTGTGCATCGCTTTAATGTGGTCACATTGAAAATTCAATTAGCAAGCCTAAGTTAGTGAAATAAAACAAAGGCCTTATGATGTGCATCGAGACACGTAATGATCTATCTAGAGACCAAGTAAGTGTTGGTTTGGAGTCATTCATGCATGACTTGTGGGACAAGTGGGAGAGGATAGCCCACAAGATAAGCATTGAGATATGCAATTACAAATTGATGAGTGGCTAAGGTTTAATCAACGTCAACCATATATAACACTTTGGTCAATCAAACTTATCACTTTCATTTTCATCTCCATCGATTTGGCAAGCAAAAGAGAAGGAGATGGACTGCTGGAGTGCTCAAGAGGTGGAAGAAAGCTCATGAACTCATTGAAGTGAGGAAGAAGATCAAGCTAGGTACTCCATTAACATAGCTTGGTCAATTCATTCAATTCATGTATTTGGTGTTGTTGTTGTTGTTTTTGTGTTTTGGTTAATGTTGGGGACCCCTACTAATGTGTATGAGGGTTCCCAAACAATAAACAAGGCCTATGTGTACTGCAAACTCAAAATTCGCACTGCAGAATTCTGGGTTCTGCTGCACATAGCGCGCTAGGTGAGAAATCTAGCGCGCTAATATCAGATTAGCGCGCTAATATGGATTAGCGCGCTAGATGTACACGGTAGCGCGCTAATGTAGGAATTAGCACGCTAATATCAGAATTAGCGCGCTAATTCCCCTGGCAGTACCTAAAATCGAAATTTTCTAAAATCTCCAAAACACTATAATTTAGTCTAAAACATGTTCTAGGACCTCAAGAACCTAAGGGAAGGTCTCGGGAGTTCGGGTGATCGTTTTGGGGAGCGTGTCGAGAGCGCGAGGGCGGAATAGTGCGGGTCCGATGTATGTAAGTAAACCAGTTAAGGAAATGCTTAGTAATTCATATTTCGTATTTATTGTCTTAATTGATAAGTGTCATTTGTTTGGAAGTCCATTCTTTATTCATCGGATGAGTGTCTTTAGGGAGTTTTTCACATAGTAAGGTTATATTAGTTTTTTATTCATCAAATAAGGATGGTTACTTTAAAATTACAAAAGTAAGGTATGTCTCATTTTCAAAGGGAGTCATTGATGATGATGTGGATGCATACGTTGTGTCTTTGATGAGGTGGAATAAATGACTCCTTTTGAAAAGGAGTCATCTATACAAAATACAAAAGCTCTTAATTACTCATTCTCAAAAGGAGTAATTTGTTCAACTCGAAGTGGTGAACCCACGCAAACGACATGTGCGTATCGAGATGGACAAGCCGCGTCACGTACATATCTCAAGATGGACAACCCGCGTCACGCACGTATCTCGAGGTAGACAACTCATGTAAAGGACACGCATTATCTCGACGTTGACAACTCATGCAAACGTCACGCATGTATCTTGAGGTGGAGAAGTCATGCAAACGCCACGCTCGTATGTCGAGGTGGCTGACTCATGCAACCTCGTGCAATTCATGCAAACATCACATACGTATCGCAAGGTGTGCAACTCATGCAACCTTGTGCAATCCATGCAAACGTCGCGCACGTATATCGAGGTAGACAACTCATGCAAACGACACGCACGTATCTCGAGGTGGACAATCAATGCAAACGTCACGCACATATCTCTTGGGGACAACCTAAGTATATCTACTACAAACCATGCAACACATGCAAACGTCACGCACGTATCTCGAGGTGGACAATCCGTGCAACCCATACAAACCATGCAACCCATTCTTTAAAGTTTTGTCTTATTTCTATCTCGTGATCATAAGAAGAGATATGTAGATGAAAAAATTTTAGGCCAAAACCACGTTATTTCTTTGTCTAGAATTTAAAATTAAAACAATAAGGAAGTGTTTAGAAAACATAACACGAATACCGTTGTGGTCAAGTGGTTCGATTTCATAATTTTCTTTTTTTGTAAAATCTGGGAGATCACTCCCTTGCACTCACTTCTTCTTCCCAATTTCATCAAAACTCCATTAACAATCAAAATAAACCAACAACAACATCAACACTCAATTTTTTTATGAAATCACAAGTGTATGGTATGGAGAGGTTACCTACCTTGTTGTTCTTCTTCTTCCTCACTAAAGCTTCGCCAATCACACTCCAAGCACTCCAGAATCTCTTTTCTTTCTCCTCCCTTGCCTATCGAATCGATGAGAGTGAGTGAGAGAAATCATACACATTTGACTTACGAGGTTTTAAACTGATAAGATTGAACTTTGGCCCTTGATCTTTTGTGCACACTTATCTCGAGACATGTCTTGTGGTCCACCTTCACCCAATTATTTACCAAAGTCATGCATAAATGACTCACAAGTTGACTCCTTGTCTCTTGATGAGTTAATGCTTGTCTCGATGCACATCAAATGAATCTCATTTTATTTCTCTAAATATAGGTAAATTAATGCTTATATTAAATGTGACCACATTAAGCCACTAAGCCACTTATAAATTCAACATTAGTTCAAAATAATTCAACTTACCCTATAAATCGATACCTCTGTCTCTTGTCGACACGCAACTCGAGGTACGCATCTGCTCGTTTCGACACCGTTATGCCCCGTGTGTACCTTACCCGCACATTACCAAATTTAATTAATTTAACTTGTTCAATCTTTGGTATAATAAATAATACAAGCATCGAACAAAAATAGCATACCTCGGTGTAGACTCCGAGATTTGGACATGTGTATCACGACAAGTGGGTCTCACGTACGACCCTAAAATGACACGTGACACGAGTTAGATTTTTAGGGTCGTTACGTAAACCCTTTAGGTAAGGGTTCGTCCAAGATCTCCTGAACAAAAGGTAGCGGCCCGACCATGTATATTATTTGTCCAGTAGTATCTTTGTGTGAAATTGATTTTCCAAGTCCCTCCCAAATTCTTCGTTTAACATCATTTTCGATTTTGTGTTCGTGGTCAGGATTATGATGACCCGACTCCGAATCTCCAGTGGCCTCCCTTCGACTTTGATTACGATTTGACCCACTTAAAATGTCAACTTGTCCTTGTAATCTGTTTACTTGTTCCTTTAGCCCGGCCACTTCGTTTTCCGTTGGTTGGTCTCCGACTTGTTGCTTTCCTCGCTCGATCCTTCGTCTTTCTATTTCGTTCCTTAAATCAACATCTCTCACGTTAGAAGCACTATGTGCTTCATCAACATGTCCGGACGTTGCACGCCTTGACATGCCCTCCTCGTGGCCTCATCTCATGGTGGAAGATGAGAACGATCTTGCCTTGAACGACCATTGGATGGGTTTCGTGTCCCTGCATTTTGAGTTGTGACAGCCATGAGGCCCTTCCTCTAGTGCCAATCTGTTGTGTAAATAGGAAAGGGGTACCTCGAATCTTGAGACCACAATAGACACATGTCGTCCAAACCTTGGCCTCTTTTCAGGCAAGACCTGCAAAACAAAGTCCTCGGAGGTTGGTCTCCGGGGGAAGCACACCAACGCTCAAGTCAGATGGGAGGTTAAGATGGTTTTCTTCGCGAGATGGAAATTGTACGTACCTCATATCTTAACCAAACCTTTTATATATACTTGACACCAAATAATCTGTTAGGATGTGTAACCATCCCCGATTTGAGTCCATTTCCAACTAGGAGTCGCCATTAAGATTGACATGTATCGCGTGATTTGAGTCCATCTCCAACTTGGAGTCTCCATGTAACGGCCCGCATTATTTAATCTTAATTAATTTATTAACAACAGATTATGATACGTAACTCAGACCCACGTGGACACTACTGACAAGTCTAAAGCAAGACAACCAAGGTATAAATAGTTATTTTTGTGTGATGCATGTTAAATTGTTGTACTATTAGTTAATTTGCGTCACATAATCAATAATTTTATTGGTCGCGTTGTGCGCACGTAGTGACGAGAGTGTACGACATCGCCGGGTGTGTGTAACGCGGGCGTATGGGGTAGTCATAGGTTTAAGTGTCACATCACACATCTCATCACTTGTCACATCCTATCACCCATCAAGTCACATTATCCTACACCTTACTTTTCTTTCTCTTACTTTTCTCTCTCATCTCCAAACAAAACCCAGAATTTTTCTCTCTTCCCCCTCCCCGACGATTTTTATCTTCTCCTCCCTCCCCACACAACTCTCATCTTCTTCCTCACCAAGATCTCCTCACTAAGCTCTCCTCCCACCTTCGCGGTTTCGTCGCCTCTCTCGTGAAGTCTTCCTCTTGCGCTCTCGCCGCGACTTGCAAAAATTGAGGTGAGTGATAAATTTCGTTGTTGAATTTTTGAAGAAGTTTATGAGTTTTAATGGTGATGGTGATGGTGATGGTGTTGGCGTTAGTGGTTGGAGTTGGTTAATGCTGTTGTTGTTTATTTGTTGTTTAAAAGAAAAAAAAATTAGATCTTCCAATTCGTCTCTGTTTAACAGATACGAATTAAATCTGGCTACCCCCCAAATGGGCCGGGTCGGGTCGACTCGCGTCCGGTTGGACCGGGTCGGGTCGACCCGGGCCCAATCCATTAAAAAAAATTAAATTATTTAAAAGTAAATAAAAACTGATTTTTAAATAAATAAATCCCAGAAAATAGATAAAAATAGAAAAATAAAAAATTATGGAAAATCCCAAAAAAATTCAGAAAAATATGAAAAATTAGAAAAAGCTAGGAAAAGGAGTTTCGAGGCTTTTTTGGGCGTTTGGCGCCCCGATATAATTTAAAAAGTGTGCCAAAAATTAAACTTTTTGGAATAATAATTTACAAATTTTGGTTCCTCATTATAAATTCATTTATTGTGACTCTAAAATAATTAAAATGGTATAATTGGACACCAGGGACTTATGAGATCATAGTCGAGTGTCGGGTGCACATCTCGAGGTGTGTGCAGGACATTTTTAGGGCGATTTGCGATTAATTGAGGTAAGTAAACCCACGAAAAAATCAGCTAAAATTCATTTATAACGCTTTCTTTGTTTTAAATTTCAATTATTCTATTTTACTATTAATTGCTATCCACTTTTTGTTCATCCATTCCCACGTGTGTATGTGTGTTTGTCGACGGGATCGGGCATGACACAGACTCACACCCCGAGGCTAGCTACCCCGCGCTGTTCGAGTAATTGGCCATGTTAGGGCTATGCGGTGATTACTTTCCGCGAGACCCGTAGGTTGAGAGATGTTTGACGAAGACTTAGTCTTCATCATGGGTTCCTCTCGAAAGATGTTTGGACGGGGTTCTACCGTTCAAGAGTTCCTTTCATTCGACCGTGAGATGTTTGGCGAGGTAATCGTCATGGGTTCCTCTCGGTTTAGCTAAGTCGATTCCCAGATGTCGACCAGGGTATTTATGTCACGCTACACTCGTGTCCAGTTTTGACTTCTCTGCTACTTATTTTCATGCGATTACTTTATTTTTCTGTTCCTTATTTAAAATTGCATGAATTGTAGTTGTTTATTGGATTTCGTGAATATTACCTAACGTTCTCTGGGATTTACTCACTAAGATTTGTCATTATTTTTTATGACAAATCGCAGATCCTACGACGAGTCGGTGCAAGGGGTGTTAGGTGACTACCTCTAAGCTATGAGAGCCCCAACAACTTTTTGCGTAGGTGTTTGTATGTATTTATTTACTGCTTTCATGGGATTTTGGGAGGACTTGTATACCTGATACATGTATATGATCATCTTTTGTACTTTTGTCGTTTTTTTATATACATGGTATCTCATGCCGGGTTTCCACACTATATGATAATTTATAAAATGCAAACCTATCATTTTTACAATATTTGCATGCTTTAAAGACTTTCGCTTATAGATATTCAACTTATATTAATTTAATTAATCGCGAACAACTTAACTTAGTTAACTTAATGTAAATATTCATAAAAACATCCATAAATACTAAGTTAAGATGAATAAGATACGTACAAAGGTTTAGGTTGCGGGTAGTAGTATATACGCGTATATGACGCTGATACGAACCTTCGCTATTGCAGATACGACATGGATAGACAACCGACTCCACCTACGAAGGATGGTGGACAGACGAGTGGTACTATGCCTATCGCGACTGATCATAGTGTACTTGATCGTATCGCGACACACGATCGACAGTTCGAGCAGATGATGGCCTTCCTCCGTGCCCAGACAGCGGCTATCGCGACGCTTACAACTGCTTTCACACCGAGCGTCACCGAGACGACAGCAAGCCGCGCCGATTGTTCATGGTACGCCAGTTACTGCAGTTATAGCAGAGACTACCACGCCGACTACAATTTTAGAGACTTGTACTGAGGCTATCACAACGACATCTACACATGCAGTGACACTGACACTGACCCCACATGAGATCACATCCGAGACCTCCTTGTCAGCTGAGACTAAGCTGACAAAACAGTTTGTGAGATTTCAGTCAGGATATTTCACTAGAGGCGAAGACCCAGAGGTAGCTGCGAGATGGCTTCTTGCACTTGAGAAATTACATAATCTTTTGAGGATTCACGACAGTATTCGCGCCAGGATATCCGGATATATGCTCCGAGGAGAGGCCGGAGTTTGGTGGGCCGCTCATACCGAGACTCATGGAGAGCCGACTACATGGGCCAATTTCAGACAGGTCTTCTACGATCAGTACATATCGAGGGAGATATAGTTACGACTAAGACATGAGTTTTTGTGTCTTAGGCTGGGTAACCGCACAGTTGTCCAGTATATGGAGAGGTTTCGTTACCTGTTACAGTTCGTCTGGGGACTTGGCTTCTACAGATCGCGACTAGGTTCATTATTTTGGAGTTGGACTCAGAGATGAGATAGCAAGTGCAGTAGTATCAGGCGGAGCTCGTACGTTGCAAGAAATCTACGAGAGGGCCTTAGCCCATAAGACATATATTCTCTTTCGCGCCGTGATGCCCATGCCACAGTTGGCATCGGGGTCATCTCAGCGAGGCACCAGGTCTGACAGGAAAGGGAAGAGGATCATCAATCAATCAGAGATAGAAAAGGACAGAGGCCTAGACATGATGATCACCAAACATTAATTTCCCATGCGATAGTACATGCACATGCAGCACAACTTTCAGGTGGTGGTTATACACAGAGGCAGGGATATAGACCGACCTATGACCAGGGAAGCATGGACCGAGGACAGTATGGTCAGAGTCAGGGACAAAGATTAGACAGTGGTCAGTGTCAGAGGTCAAGACACATGCCTCTTACTTGTTTCAAATGCAGACAGCCTGGACACATTAAGAAAGAATATCCGATGGCTTTAGTAGCACCGATTGCAGCACCACCAGTTCATGCTAGGGAGTGGGTACACGCTGTAGCACAGCCAGACCGCGAGGCCACCAGATAGCTCGTCGAGGGTATGATTTCGATTTGCGATCGTTTTATGCATACACTTATTGATTCTGGATCACTGTATCATTTATTTCTGGACGTATGGTTGATGAGTTAGGGTTAGCACCGATTACAGTTAGTACACTCCTGATTCTCAGCATGGCAGTTAGGGAGAAGGTTTACCCTAACATGATTTGTGAGGGTTGCACGATAGAGATCTCCGGACACCAACTCCCTATCGACCTACGCTTTTTAGAGTTCTCAGAGTTTGATAGTTTTTTGGGCATGTACTGGCTAGCGTCGTATCACGCCCATGTGGATTTTTTTCGTAAGACAGTGACTTTTCAGATCCCCGACATACCAGAGTTCAGTTTCACTGGTGATGCAAGTATACTGCCGACCACTAGGGGTAGATTGGCTACGACCTTAGAGATTGAGGTGTTTGCAGGGATAGTGGTACAGTCAAAATCGAGTACTTAAGCCTCCAGTGTCTCGGTTTCGAACCATGGGAGACACCGGAGGTTAGACTTGAAGATGTCCCGGTTGTCGATGAGTTTCTCAATGTCTTCCTGAGTTGATCTATGGGGGGATTGCCTTCACAGTGACACGAGTTAAGAGAGATTGAGTTCGAGTTTTATGTCTTTGAGTTAGTGCCGGCACGAGAGAGATTGATAGTTATTAGTTAGACGGCACACAACCATCGATGGCACGCACTTGGATGGCAGAAGCAAGATGAGTTGAAGACTCAACTGGAAGACTTGGAGAATAAGAGGTTTATACACTCGAGCACATCACCATGGGGAGCACAGGTCCTATTCGTTAAGAAGAATGATGGTAGCTTGAGGATGTGCATTGACTATAGGAAGTTGAACCAGGTGACAATACGAAATCGTTACCCTTTGCCCAGGATCGACGATTTGTTTAACCAATTGGCCGGAGCCCGTTTCTTCTCTAAGATCGAGTTATCTTCAGCTCAGGATTCGAGATGGAGACATATCAAAACTGCATTCAGCACCAGATATGGGTTATTTGAGTTACTGTGAGGTCGTTCGGACTAACGAATACGCCAGCCATGTTCATGGACTTGATGCATAGAGTATTGAAGCCGTACTTAGACATATTTGTCATAGTCTTCATTGATGACATATTGATCTACAACAAGACTAGCGATGATCACGGGCAACATCTCAAGCAGATATTGATGACGTTGAGAGAGCACAGACTGTATGCTAAGTTCAGTAAGTGCGAGTTTTGGCTGTCAGAGGTCAAGTTTTTGGGACACGTGATCAGTGATAGAGGTCTATCAGTGGACCTGAGTAAAACTCATGCAGTCATCGATGACACATGAGATAGTGACAGATATTAGGAGCTTCCTAAGGTTAGTAGGATACTATCGGCGATTTGTGAATGACTTCTCGAAGATCGTCGCGTCGATGACCAAATTGACCAAGAAAGATGTACCTTTTGATTGGTCAAATGAGTGCGAGGACACATTTACACAGTTGAAGATGAGGCTAACTACTGCACCATTACTAGTATTGCCAGAGCCAGGCAAAGGATTGACAATTCATATTGATGCTTGTAGCACCGGGCTAGGTTGTGTACTGATGCAGGGAGACAACATAATCGCCTACTTATCCCGACAGTTGAGGACATATGAGAGGAATTACCCCTAGTGCACGACTTGGAGCTTGCAGCAGTCATATTTGCACTGAAGGTATGGAGACATTATCTCTACGATGAGAGGTTCAAATTGTTTACAGATCATAAGAGTTTGAAATATTTATTCACTTAAAAAATCTGAACATGAGACAACGACGTTGGCAAGACTTGCTGAAGGACTATGACTTCTCCATCGAATATCAGTCTGGGAAGGCAAATGTCGTAGCAGATGCATTGAGCAGGATATGACCAGATTCTGAGACAGTTGTCTGTCACATGATGCACGAGTATGGTTTAATTGAGGCGCTGGCAGCACTGAATCTGACAGAGGTTCCTGCTACAGCAGACGCACAAATTTGTGGACAGATTGGGGTACCGTCTATTTCTATTCCGCGAATGTTGGAGTGTCAGAGGGCTGACGAGATGTACTCGAGATTCAGTGAGATGACATGCAGTCCCGATCATCCAGATTGGAGCGAGTCTGTAGATCAGTGTTTGAGGCACTTAGAGAAGTTATAGATTCCAGCAGTGGCAGAGATACGCGATGGGATACTCCAGGAGGCTCACAGGTCTCGGTATACAATGCATCCTGGTAGGACCAAAATGTATCACGATATGCGACGATTATTTTGGTGGCCATGGATGAAGGCGGACGTCGGCGCCTATGTTAGGGGTTGTGAGGTGTGCCAGCAGGTTAAGGCTCAGCACGGGAGGCCTGGAGGGTTATTGCAGCCACTGCCCATCCCTCAGTGGAAATGGGAATACATTACGATGGATTTCGTTTGTGGGTTACCGCAGACTTTACGGAAACACGATGCGATATGGGTGATAGTGGACAAGTTGACGAAATCAGCTCATTTCCTACCAGTTTCTATGAAATATAACTTCACACAGTTGAGCACATTATTCGAGTGAAAGAATGTACGACTGCACGAAGTACCGATTTCGATTGTTTCAGACCGAGACAATCGTCTTACGTCATCATTATGGCAGGCTAAGCATGAGCAGTTTGGTATTAGATTACAGTTTAGCACTGCATTCCATCCTCAAACGGACGGACAGTCAAAAAGATTGATACAAATACTCGAGGATATGCTCAGGGCATGACTGTTGCAGTTTGGTGGGTCTTGGGAGGAGTACTTGTCGCTCTGTGAATTTACTTACAATAACTGCTATCAGGCCAGTATTGGGATACCACCTTTTGAGGCGTTGTACGGTAAACCATGTAGATCACCGACTTGTTGGGTAGAGCCCGAGGATACAGCAGCCGTGAGGCATGAGATTGTTGTGGACCATACATAATAGGTGAGACTGATTCGCCAACGGTTGTTGGCTTCCCAACACAAACAGAAGAAATATGTGGATAAGCACCGTGATGGGCTGAGCTACGAGGTAGATGACTGGGTCTATTTGAAAGTTTATCCGTTGAAAGGTCATCAGAGATTTGGGATCAAGGGGAAACTAGCACCAAGATTTATTGGGATGTTTCAGATTGAGAAATGAACTTGGGAGGTCGTTTATCAATTGAGATTATCGAGTCGATTGGCAGGGGTTCATAATGTTTTCCATATTTCGATGTTACGCGGCTAGATCAGGACCGAGATCGATGGTTGATATGATTAGGATCAAGGTTCGACCATATGTGACGTACGAAGAATACCTCATTAAGATAGTGGATCGCATGGTACAAACTCTCAGGAGGAAGGAAATACCACTAGTACTCGTTCGATGGCAGTACCACAAGAAGGAATGACTTACTTGGGAGCGAAAGTCTACCATGCGGGAACGATACTCCCAATTGTTTCAAGGTGAAATTTTTACTTAAGTTTGAATTTCGTAACGAAATTCATTTTAGTTGAGAAGATTGTAATAGTTTGCATTATTTAATTTTAATTAATTTATTAATAACAAATTAGGACACGTAGCTCGGACCCACGTGGACACTGCTGACAAGTCTATAGCACGACAACCAATGTATAAATAGTTATTTTTGTGTGATGCATGTTAAATTGTTGTATTATTAATTAATTCGTGTCGCATAATCAAGAATTTTATTGGTCGCGTTGTGCTCACGTAGTTACGAGAGTGTACGACGTCGCGGGGTGCGTGTAACGCGGGCGTATGGGGTAGTCAGAGGTTTAAGTGTCACATCACACATCTCATCACTTGCACATCCTATCACTCATCAAGTCACATTGTCCCATACCTGACTTTTCTATCTCCTCTCCAAACAAAACCTACAATTTTTCTCTCTTCCCCCTCCCCAACGATTTTCATCTTCTCCTCCCTCCTCATACCACTCTTATCTTCTTCCTCACCAAGATCTCCCTCACCAAGCTCTCCTCTAACCTTCGCGGTTTCGTCACCTCTCTCGCGAAGTCTTCCCTCTTGGCGGCTCTCGCCGACGACTTCCAAAAATTGAGGTTAGTGATAAATTTTGTTGTTGAATTTTTGAAGAAGTTTATGAGTTTTAAAAGTGATGGTGATGGTGTTGGTGTTAGTGTTGGAGTTGGTTGTGATAATGTTGTTGTTGTTGTTTAAAAGAAAAAAAACTGGATCTTCCAACAATTCGTCTTTGTTTAATAGAGACGAATTGGAAAATGGGAGGAGGCCCCAAATAGGCCGGGTCGGGTCGACTCGGGTCCGGTTGGATCGGGACCGGTCGAATCGGGTCCGATTGGACCGGGTCGGGTTGACCCAAGCCCAACCCATCTTAAAAAAATAAATTATTTAAAAGTAAATAAAAACTGATTTTTAAATAAATAAATCCCAAAAAATAGATAAAAATAAATAAAAAATTATGGAAAATTTCATAAAAATATGAAAAATTAGAAAAAGCTAGGAAAAGGAGTTTCGAGGCTTTTTTCGGGCGTTTGGCACCCCGGTATAATTTAAAAAGTGTGTCAAAAATCAAACTTTTTGGAATAAAAATTTACAAATTTTGGTTCCTCATTATAAATTCATTTAATGAGACTCTAAAGTAATTAAAATAGTATAATTGGACACGAGGGACTTAGGAGATCATAGTCGGGTGTCAAGTGCGCATCTCGAGGCGTGTGCGGGATGTTTTTTAGGGCGATTTGCGATTGTTTGAGGTAAGTAAACCCACGAGAAAATTAGTTAAAATTCATTTATAGAACTTTCTTTGTTTTAAATTTCAATTATTATATTGTGCTATTAATTGCTATCCATTTTTTGTTCATCCACTCCCACATGTGTATGTGTGTTTGTCGACGGGATCGGGCATGGCACGTACTCACACCCCGGGGCTAGCTACCCCGTGCTGTTCGAGTAATTGACCATGTTAGGGCTATGCAGTGATTTCTTTCCGCGAGACCCGTTGGTTGAGAAATGTTTGATGGAGACTTAAGTCTTCGTCATGGGTTCCTCTCGGGAGATGTTTAGACGGGGTTCTACCGTTCACGGGTTCCTCTCATTCGACCGTGAGATGTTTGGCGAGGTGATCGTCATGGGTTCCTCTCGTCTCGCTACACTCGTGTCCAGTTTTGACTTCTCTGCGACTTATTTTCATGCGATTACTTTATTTTTATGTTCCTTATTTAGAATTGCATGAATTGTAGCCGTTTTATTGGATTTCATGAATATTAGCTAACATTCTCTGGGATTTATTCACTGAGATTTGTCATTGTTTTTGGTGACAAATCGCAGATCCTACAACGAGCTGGTGCAAGGGGTGTTAGGTGACTACCTCGAGCTAGGAGAGCCCCATCAGCTTTTTGTGTATGTGTTTGTATGTATTTATTTACTGCTTTCATGAGATTTTGGAAGGACTTGTATACCTGATACATGTATATGATCATCTTTTGTACTTTTGTAACTTTTTTATATACATAGTATCTCATGTCGGGTTTCTACACTATATGATTGTTTATAAAATGCAAACCTATCATTTTTACAATATTTGCATGCTTTAAAGACTTCCGCTGATAAATATTCAACTTATATTAATTTAATAAGTCGCGAACAACTTAACTTAGTTAACTTAATGTAAATATTTATAAAAACATCCATAAATACTAAGTTAAGGCGAATAAGATATGCACAAAGGTTTAGGTCGCGGGCGGTCAAAGATAAGTGTGTCTGTGACGTGGCATGCTTGGTGACGTGGAGGTACCCGATTTGCCTTGGAGTTTGGGGTCGTCACACTCCATCTCATTAGGATTGACAGTGTCACGCGATTTGAGTCAATCTTGATATATGCTTCTCATGTACTAGATAAGTCTTTGATAAATTCGGTTACTTATCTCTTAATCCAAGAATTTTGGGCATCTCGATGAATGAGATATCATATTCAATATCATACACAAATAAAAGTTCAAAGACCAAAAGCATAAAGCCTCAAAGTTCAAGTACCAAAAAAATATGCATTGCCTTAAACTAACGGGTCAGCTGCGTTCGAGATCCACACTAACGCCGTCACTCGAACGGTAAAACAATTTAAAACCGCCGTGACGTCAAAATGAAATCCCGAAAATACCCCTACCCCTTTTAATTCTTCCAAACCTACCTCACTTTCTAATAACATTTCGTTCTTTTTGGTTTTGTGTTTTCGCCATGGAAGCACCTTCAGTTTCTTCTTCGCAACCTCCCGAGACCACCGAAGAGTTTCTCAGCGAAGGAGAAATCGATCTAATCTCATCAACGGACTCGATTTCGAATTGTCTCGATCGGTGTCTCGAAGTCTCAGAATCGAACGGTCGAGATGGCCGGTGCTCCTCTTCAAACCCTAAGCAATGCGTGGAGTCTGCGAAGAGGAGCAAGAAACAGAAAGTCGCGAAATTGGGTTCGGTTTGTTCGTCTTCGTCGTCGTCGCCGTCGCGGCAGAGGGGGCTGTGTTTGTTGAGGAGGCGGAGGAGTCCGAGGGCGGTGGTCGTTGGTCGCGGTGGGAGCGATTTGGACGCGCTCGGGCTTCCGCTCGGGATGTCGATCGCCGCGGTCGTTGCTCAGGTTTGATGAGTTTCTGTTTGAAATTGGGGCGTCTAGTGCCGTTCTTGCTTGTGTATACATTGAAAAAGATTTGATTTTTCGCTTCAATTTGGTGGTTTTCGGATGGTTTAGACTTAGCTGTAGCTCGGAATGTGCTATGCATTGGTGGTAATGGCAGAGAATGAAGTCTCAATACCAAATTAGTAAATTAGTTGGGGTAGGCTACATGGATCAAACTCTTCCATTGCGCTCGATTTAGTGCAATTGTGGTGTGCTTTTCGAGTCCTTTAATACTTCTCAATCAATGCGTCTCAAGTTAGCTTTGTTCTGCCCCTACATAGTTGAGTTTTTTCTAATGGGAGCATTTGTAGGCAGTCTTTGGAGATGTCCAAACCGCCATAGCCGCCCTTGCTTAATATTTGTGTCAAAATTGTTTCTACATGAATTTCTTTTTTATAATGCGGGCTAGTTTTTTCGAGTCATTTAAATCCTTCTTAATCAATGCGTCTCAAGTTAGCTTCTATCAGCACCTAGATCGTCTAATTTACTTAGTTTCTATTGAGTCGAGTTTTTCTAATGGGGGCATTTGTAGGCAGTCTTTGGAGATGTCAAAACCACCGTAGCTGCCCTTGCTTAATATTTGTGTCAATTGTTTCTACATGAATTTCTTTTTGTAATGCGGGCTAGTTTTCCGTTCAGACCGATGTTTATCGTTTTTCACTTTTAGAAGGTTTTGATTAAATTGCAATGTGCAGATCAGAATTATGTATTTCATAGGAAATTGTGAGAACATTAACTTATTTGTAATATATATATATTTTTTTTCACTTTGGATTAAGGAAGGTTTGAGGAAAAGGAAGGGTAGTGGTATGTGGTACTACTTCTATTGGGTTTGGAGGATCAAAACACAACGAAGTTTTAAAAATTTTATTTGAAATCCCCTACAGGATCTTATTTGTTCTATTAAAATAATAACAAAGTGATTAGGAAATCCGACATAAAAGTGAAGAAGTCCCTTTGTTGCTCGATTTCACACCTAGACATTGCCTCGATTGCTCCAAGGCAACACCCTCTATTGGTATCCACACACGGACAGATGGACCGCTACAAATGGACTTTTAGTTGTATCATAAAACATGCAATTTAGAATCTGACAAGACTCTATCTTCTGATTTTCCACTCTGAAGTTCAAATAGACTTTTATCAAGCCAATTTGCATATGAAGTAGGATATTGCAGAAAGGGAGTGCAAATAGGTTAAGTTACAATTACAGTTGGAAGAGGATTTAGCTTCTTTAAGTTCTTCACCAATGATATGGTAACAAAAATTTTTGTTTATTTTGGGAAAAATAAAGGTGGTTGTTGGGAAAAAAAAGAGATTTTTTCCACACATATGCTGGTTGAATATTTCTTTTGTTTTCTGTTGTCCTAAATCTCCACTCATGCTCTTTTTGCACTGTCTTTAGTAGTTGTTAGAATTTGATGCATGTAAATTTCAGGTGCTTGAGAAGAAGAGCGCAGCAGATGCAAATATTCCGGTGGATCATCTTTCATCGGTAACGTTTCTTTTTTTTTTTTTTTTTTTTTTTCAAGAGAAATAAATTACGACTCTTGATAACCTACTAGTGCAATTTGTGGCAGACCATTGCATATGATTCTTTTTGTTCAGACTAAAATTACAGGATTGGTGAAGTACATTTTCAAGCAGTAGCACCACTTACCACTTTGATAGATGAAATTGGAGTTTCAAAAATCTTAGGAACTTCTTCTCTTTGTTTCATTGATGTCGTTCTGAATTATTTGGAAGGGTTAAGCAGAACTTGTCGATATGCTTGCAGGTGTGCAGTTCAGCTGTTGAAGAATCATTGGCCAATGTAAGTTGGCTTTTGTACTGGCATACTGCTGTATTGTCAATTCTCTCTGTTCAAATTAAGTTTCTTCATTCGGAGGGAAAACAATAGTTGTTCCTATCAACTGTGATGGCTCCTTGTTTGGGCAGGTGTTTGGGGACAGGTTCGACTGTTTCGTTAGAAATTTTGAGAAATCATTTCGAAGCACACTGAAGACTTTAAGATTGATTAATGAAGCTTCTCATAACAAGGAAGAGGACCACTTAAACTATTCAAGTGCCGAAAGCTATACTTCAGAGGTTTGGCAAACTCCAACAGAGAGAAGACAACGCCATCCAGCTAGCAGTTCTACTCATTCAGAAACTGTGCAAGACAGTTCTCTTGCTCGTGAAGCTTTTAGTTCTTATGAAGGAATAAAAGAGAACATCAGTTCAAATATTGTTAACTTGGAGCTCGCATTACGTGAAACAAACCAACCACTAAGTCGCGTTTCTTCAACTTTGTGCAATCATGGAATTAACAATTCTATGATGACAACTTATGAGAGATCTGTCGTGGAGCAAGTTCGGTCTAATAAACTCAAGGCAGTTGAGATTGGACTAAAGATGCATGAGTTGCAACTAAAAGAATCACATCTGACCCTCAAGTCTGATTCAAATGATCTGGAGCGGTATAAATTGAAGACACAGTTGCAAGACATGAGGCACGGTGAACTGCTCAAGCGGAGTATAGACTGTTTTGTCGCAGGCTTACTTATCATGTCTGCTTCGCTTGTTTATGGAGCTTATGTTTATTCATACGAACAACTCATACAAATCACAACATCTTGCAACGCCTCATCAAAGGTAAGAGCTGCATTCATATATTCTTTTGCAGAACTAGAAGTTAAACTACTATCTAATAATTTTCGGAGAATTGAACATGTTCTGCATCACTTCAAAGGCTTTGGTATTGCTTAATTGGTTAATGTGGCAACCGGTCAGTTACTTATTCTTCGGATGTCTGAAATATATTGTCTTGTTGATAATAAATGAGCATTACTTTGTCGGCGTTGGCCTCTCAATGTCCTTGATGCCTCTTTTAGTGCAGTCCTCATCTAGTGGTTGTTTTTCTTTACTTTCTTTTATTTTGTTCCCCCTTAATCGCCGCATCCTAGTAATTGTCTTTATTTTGTTCTTAGGAGTCTAAATCATGGTGGATGCCGAAGCAAGTCACATCTTTCACCTCCGTTCTATCTATGATTAGATGTCAGATTCAGGTCGCCAGCAGGATGTTATTCGGAACTTTTATGATTCTTGCAATTGGCTATCTACTTCTCCAGCGTCCGGCCGCCTCTCACCAGAGCATGCCAGTGACCTTCTTGCTACTAGCAATTATCTGTGGCTTTGCAGGGAAACTTTGCGTCGACACGTTAGGGGGAAGTGGATACTGTTGGCTCTTATTCTGGGAATCTCTATGTCTGCTGCACTTCTTCGCAAATGTCTGCACTTCCATATTATACGGTATCCTATACGGGTCAATTTCTGTTTCTCAAAAGGATGCGGCAAAATCGAGGTTGCCATTCTGGATTCGGAGATTTATGTTCTATGCAACGACACTGCTCATCCTACCAATGCTTTGCGGCCTGATGCCATTTGCTGGCCCCAGTGACTGGAAAAATCATTTCTTTCAAAAGACTATAGACTCTTTCTTGGGGGAAAGAAGCTGAAGTTAAACTATTGCTGGCAGAGAAAACGCCAATGCCATTTACAGGTTTCGCCCAACAATTCGAAGGTTGGTGTTATCACAAATCAAGTTGGACAAAAGGGGTGCCCTCATTGATCTAGTATTTATGCGATGAGATGTATTGACGTGATATTTATATGGTGCAGTCTCAAGAAAACAAGTGAGCAATTTTTCGTGCGCATGTTTTTTTGTTTTTCGTTTTTTTGTAGTGGGTGGGTGCGTGTGCGTGTGTGGTGTTGTTGTAGCATTATGCAATAGATGTATTTTATGTTTGGTTATTTGAGATGAAATTGATACAAGTATTTGCAGTCACAAGTATGCTTTGTTGTAGACTTTGTTTTCTTATTCCAGAATAGTTGTAATACTGGACCAAAAAAAAAAAAAAAAAAAAAAAAAAAAGAATAGTTGTAATACATAAATTGCCATAATCGAGTAATGAAAAAGTTTGATCCATGCAATTAAATTCCAAGTAATTTGGGATTGAGGTTGTTGTTGAAGAGTTGTAGTGAAGTATTTGTTCAAATGACTCAATTCTAGTGTTTTTTCACTTCACAATAAAATCAATGGGAAATTAACATGGTATCGAAGCCAATAGTTCAGCTAGGAAAATGCATCTTGATAAATTTCAATCTAAGTTGGAGTGTTGAAGATTGTGAGTCAAGCGTGTTGGTATGATATACATACTTCACAGTAAAGGTTGCTCAAGCCGAAAACCAACTTTGATCAATTCCAAGTTTTGTCACTTCTATTGAGAAGCCAACAATTTTCTTGTAGTGTTGCCAAGTTGTTGCAGAGACGCAAAAGAAAGTCCCAAACTCATGGTCATGGCATGGAACATATAATTTATCTCAACCTAAAAAAAGATACTTCAACAACCAAGTGGATAGCCCGCTGGTTTGAAATGTATTCACTTTTGTAAGATGTCGGGGATTCGAGTCCTAGTATTTCTCAACTTTGTCTACTACGAAGATTTGATGCGAATGGCAAGAAAACAGAAAGTTTTGAATTCTAAATTAAACGCCATTCAGAAAATGCCCACACCACCACACCTCTTAAGCAAGAATTAAAATGTCATACCTCAGCATTCTAGCAGGCTGTTGGCCCTCTTCTGCTCTTTCCATTCTTCTCTAAGAGCGAGAATGCTTAGGAGGGCACACACATTCTAAGCCTGGATGAAGAGTAGATAGGTTAAACAAAGATTCAAGCTAAAGCTGTCAACAAGAAAAACATCGCCGCCACGCAGATTATTGACCACTTCAGTATGTTCTCCGAGTCTGTTAGTTAACTTTGTTTAGTTCTTTTTTCTGGTTATTCAAGAGCCATGTAATGTAATACAAGGTCATTTTCAGTGCTATAGTTTGCAATGCTGCTCTGCGGTACTTAGCATAGCTTACACGACTTCGAAACTTGACATGAGATGCAACGTTTTATTAGTAAGCTTGAGATGAAATTCACACTCACCAATCACCATTCAGCCAAGGCCAAGGGGGAATCAGTCAATCAGGTGAAAGATCACAACCCGCCTGGTCCTGCTGGCTGTAGCGCTACAGCTAAACAAGCATAGAACTAAAAGATTAGAAAAGCAACAAAGCAGCTATTGCATATAAAAATAAAAAAATAAAAAATGTTGAATGATTTCTCAATCTAACATAAAAATTCTATTGCATTCTCTGTAACTTTGGACGTACAAGAAGAAAAGTAGCTGATGAGGAACATAAAGTGAAGGCTACTAGTGAGACCTTAACTTACTAGGATACAAGGCAGCCGAAGTCTCTACAACAATTGAATCAGGAGGAGCGACTTGGCATTTCAAGGTATATCACTGAATTTACCGCAATAGAGTTGCAAAAGTGCATCCATACCTTTTTTTTGTCTTTCTGACACGACAAAATTGATTGGCCTGAGCGTCAAATTTTTTGACAGCATCAGGTGAGCTATAACAAGCAACGTGAACTGGCAATGGTGTCAAGGAACTCAGCGCCAGGAAGCCCTTCAGAGGACCTCATGAGCCTTCCCATAATACCGATTTATGAATGGAGACTGCATTGAAAAACCACCAAACAGAATAAATAAGCAAAGTTAGGTAATTGTATTCAAAGCTGATCCAATGAACATAAGAGCATCTGCCCAAAAAAACAGAATAATGCAAATATCCTAAGGCTAGGCAGTCAAAATTTCTTAGAGCAACCAAAAATGCGTCAATTTAGAAGAACGGAACCAATTGGAGTTCAATTCCATGCGTTCTTTTCCAACCACCACTTGAGCTGGAAGATGAGTAAGTGATTTGCTCAAGGTTTTCTTTCAATGATCTAACAAGGTTGTTTGTGTTGTAAAAAGGAGATGTTGAACATGGAAAGAATAAGAAAATATTTGGTAAACAAGTAAACAAAGATAGAAGAAAATAACACACAAAGAATTTATGTGATTCAGCGAATTCAGCAGATTCACTAGTGACCAAAATTATCAATAAGGTAAAAAAAAGTTTCCAAGAGATTCTTCATGTCAGTCACAAACGCTTTACCCACATACCCCCAAGAATTCTCAAATACTATATAAGAAGATCTCTTCACCACTCCCACTTTGAAGGACCTATGACATATTGACATTCTACCTTATTCTTTAATGTGTCTCTTAGTTTAATGAAGCTGATATCTTCCATAAAAAAAGGGTTAAAAGTGAAACTTGGAGTTAAGTTCTATTTCAGTTATTTTCCATCGACTACATGTAGAAACAGCTAATTATTCACAGCCTCAAACTGAGTATCATTTTCATTAAAGAAAAATGACAGCAACTTCATTGGTAATCCTAATTGCATTCGTTATCACTTCTATCGGTGCTTGTATTGCACCAAGGGACCAATATATGGGCCTAGGAAGTGCATTTCCCATTCACCAAAAACTAAGCACCTAAGAAGTGCATTTCTCAATCACCAAAAACCCAGCACCTAGTATTCCTTGCCAAATAACAAATATGCATTGAATTGATAAACAAAAAAAAGAGTGAAAATAGACAATCGAAAGGTTACCTTCACATTTGACACGTCAGGAGTGTCTGGTGTTTGCACGGGATAGAACTTATAAAACTTCATTTCATTAAATGCTGCCTTGGTGTCTTCACTCATTTCTTCTATTGCTTTCCTACGAGCCTCCTTTGCCTATAATAAGGAACAACAATAAATGGTCATCTTACCTGAAGTAAGCACTAGAAACAAATAGTCCTCTCCTCAACTTTAAGTACATAAGAGAAAAAAGTACTTATAATGAAATACCTCTCGGTTAGCCTTTTTGGCTTCTCTAACCTTCTCCTTCACAAAATCCTAGATCAAGGCACACAAGACAATCAGCTAACAGAAAATATCACCCAGAATTATAGATAACCCACTGATGAAGGCATACCTTAAAAGCTTCTCTTTGATCTTCAGTAATTTCTTCATTTTTAACTTTATCATCAACGAATTCCTGGTCATCAACCATATAATTTTGAAAAGAGAGTTAATGCTAAATCAAATTAAAGCAGAGGTACCTTAAGCTTAATGAGGTAATTAGAGATTCCATTTCAGCCAAATCAATTATTCTACAGTGCCAAAATCTTTTTGAAGAATAGACTAAAAATAAAGTCTTATTCTACAAGATCAACAATCATAAAATTCTAAAAAGAAGAATCCATTGACAAAAAATAATGAAGGTTCAAGTCTCAACATCTGAAACAAAATTATTATTTCATTAAATCAACATCATAATTACTTGAATAGCAGTTAACGTGTTGAAAACCTTATTGATGCGCATGACGCACTAGTTAAGAAATTTAGCTGCTGTCTTCCAAGACATTTCCTCTAGTGATTAGCGCAATACATAAATATTCACACTTTGCCTTATTCAAGTTCTGGGCTACACAAAACTATATAAAAGTGCAATTGAAAACAGGAAGTCTCATATGATCTAGCAGATAAGCACCTCTTAATAATCAGGAAACAAAAGAGACAAATTCTCACCTCAAGTTCATCAAGCTCCCAATCAAACTCACAAATGACCTACAAATAGGAAATGGAAAAAGTATGATCAGAATAAACATTAAGACTGATGGAAGATCCACTCACAAATATAACACCGAAATCAAGTACTAGCCAAACTAATAGGTCCATCACGAGTTTCGACAGAGTATAATCCAAAATTTATATTTTATTCATGAAATTGAGAAGTCATGCAAATTGCAACCAGCCAAAGAATTATCATTGCACTAAATCAATGAACTCCAAGGCAATCAAAGAATATTTTTTTTAGGCTGCTCATGGACTTACAGGAGTTGGTTCAGCTGGAAAGATGATGTCAACCTCAGTACTTTGCTCAAATTCATCTTCCTTCATTGGTTGATAAAAATCTGATATAAAGAAAATATGAATCGTCACATAATATAAATATTAAGAAACATCAAGACTTAGATATGTAGAGACTTGCTATCCATATAAAATACTTTACAAACAGCAACTTTGAAACTGAACGTTCCAAAGGACAGAAACAAGCTTTGGAATCTCACGGAGAGACAACAACAACAACAACAACATAGCCTCAGTCCCAAATTAACTGGGGTCGGCTACATGGATCAAACTTTTCCATTGTGCTCGATTAAGTGCAATTGATGGTGAGCTTTTCAAACCATTCAAATCCCTCCTAATTAATGCATCCCGTGTTAACTTTGGTCTGCCCCTACCTCGTCGAATTTCTACAGTTTCTATTGAGTCAAGTTTTCTAGTTGGGGCATTTGTAGGCCGTCTTTGCAGGTGACCAAACCACCGCAACCGCTCTTCCCTAATCTTTGTATCAATTGGTGCTACTCCTACTTGTCTTTGAATTTCTATATTTCTTATTCTATCTTTACGAGTCTTACCACACATCCACCTAAGCATCCTCATTTTCGCTACGTTCATTTTATGTAATTGTTGTTGCTTTACCGCCCAACATTCACTTCCATAGAGCATAGTGGCCTAATTGCGGTCCTTATAAAATTTTCCTTTTAACTTAGTAGGAACATTTGATCACAAATCACCCCTGTTGCACTTCGTCATTTCTTCCATCCAACTTGAATTCTATGTGTGACATCATTCTCAATGCTACCATCATTTTGTATGATTGATCCTAGGTATCTAAAATAGTTTAGCTTAGGAACTTCTACTTCCCTAATTTTACCACTTCGTCATCTCGATGTCTAGTGTTTCTAAACTCACAAAGTGCATGTATTTTGTTTTCGTCCTACTCAACTTAAAGCCTTTATGGCATGTTCGCTTCACGATCTTAGGGTGGATTAACCCCATTGGGTCGGCTAAGCTTGTGTTCGCTTCGCGGATTAACTAGGCCACGGGATTAGCTAATGGGCGGTATAGGGGACTAAACAAAACCACCAATTTTGATGGGATTAACTAATCCCAATCACAGATTACCAATTTACCCCTCATCTTTACAAACTATACAACAAAATCGATCTACCCTAATCACAACAACCGATCGTCCTCAACAACCGATCAACCCTCAAACTATCGATCGTCCACAACAATCGATCTACCCTGAACCGATTGCTCACCATCGAACAGAGAGAGCGTCGACACAAGAACACCGATCAACCCTGAACCGATTCCTCACCATCGAACAGAGAGAGCGTCGACACAAGAACACCGATCAACCCTGAACCGATTCCTCACCATCGAACAGAGAGAGCGTCGACACAACAACCTACCATTGCCGAAATCATTGCTCACCATCGAACAGAGAGAGCGTCGATCGTTGAGGGAAGGCATCGTCGGCTAGACACGCTAGAAGGTAAGCTTTGTTCACTGGTCTTCTTCTTCATTTCTGTCATCGTCGGCGAAGTGAAGAACACCGCTGCTCACCAGAGATGGAGACCGGACAGGGAGAACGCGATGTGAAGAAGGAAACGTTGACGACGATGGAGCCGGACAGAGAGAGAAGGCGAAGTGAAGAACACCACGAACGGGGATGGAGAGACCCCAGAGAACAAGAGGTGAAGAAGGAAGTGGAGTTCCAAAATTTGTTGGTGATGGAATTAAATGAAAGGGTAATTTTGTCAATGTACCATTACAACCACATTTACTCCCACCTTAAGCCTTCAAACTCTCAACCGAACAACTCCCATAAATGGGACTAATACATAAACTCATGTGTTAGTCCCATCACAAACTAATCCCATGATCTTAGGTCTCCCTAAAATGTGAAGCGAAACAGGCCATTAGATTCTAATGTATTCCTCCGAGTTCTAATTTCCTATTCACTCCATCTTTGTTTCATCCACTAAGACAATATCATCTCGCAAATAGCATACACCATGGTATATCCTCTTGAATATGTCTAGTTAGTTCATCCATAACTAAAGTAAATAGATATGGGCTTAAAGCCGATCATTGATGTAGTCCTATCGTAATGGGAAATTCTTTTGTAGCTCCTCAGAATGTCTTTATACTCGTTATTACTCCATCATACATATCCTTAATAGTGTCTATGTATCTAGCATGCACTCTTTTTCCTTCTAGGACCCACCAAAGAACATCTCTAGGACCCTATCATATGCTTTTTCTAAATCTACGAATACCATATGAAAATCTTTTTTTCTTTTCTCTATGTTTTTCTAACAATCGTCTTACAAGGAAAATCGCCTCCATAGTTGACCTCCCAGGCATGAAACCAAATTGGTACTCTGATATTGTTGTTTCTCTCCTTAGCCTATTGTCAATTATCCTCTCCCAAAGTTTCATAGTGTGACTCATAAGTTTAATTCCCTAGTAGTTTGAGCAACTTTGAATGTCTCCTTTGTTTTTGAAGATTGGCACAAGCGTGCTTCTTCTCCAATCCATTGGCATCCATTTTGATTTTAAAATTTTATTGAAAAGTTTTGTTAACCAAGTCAATCCAATTTCTCCTAAGCATTTCCAAACCTCTATGGGTATTTCATCTGGGCCACATGCTTTCCCTATTTTCATTCTTTTCAATGCCTCACGGAGAGACAACAATAAGAAATAATAGCACCCTTATTCCTACCTCTCAAGGGAAAAGGGTGGAAAAAAAAAAACGTCTATCATAGTGAAAATAAAACAGCTTCCATTTATTTCTATCACAAGAATATTCGAATAGGAACAAATAACAAATAAACAAAAAGATTTAAAGAACTCACAAGGTAGACAATATTCATATTTCTTAACTCGTTCAACCTTCAGATGTCTCAAAGCAGCTCTGAAGTTTCAAAAAGAGAGAGCAATTCCATGGATAAGTTAATATTAGCAAAACATCAGAAAAAAGAAAGAGCACCTTAAAACAGTAACCTGAAGGAATTCATATCAAATTGCAATGAAATGTCTAAAAAAATAATTGAGGACCAAAGCTAGTCATGTAAGGAAATAGTACACAATGAACAGAAGATATACTATACCATCTATTAAGTCAATAGGAAGAGAAATCAATTTCTGTGTATTTGGAACTTTCCAAAACTTCAAAACACCCAAAAATAAAGGTACAGTCACAAACTTGTTTGAATAACTCTGTTACTTTAGATACTTGAGCCATAATGAATATGCTTAAGATAATGAATTGAGAAACTTCACGTCACCTCACACATAGGCGGTCTTAATGAATGAGAATACGAGGAGTTAAGTCATAAAATATATGAGTAATGAATATGCTTAAGATAATGAATTGAGAAATTTCACGTCATCCCACATAAGGGTGATCTTAATGAATGAGAAAATGAGGGTAAGTCATACAATAGATGAGTAAATGGAAGATTGTTCAGATATCATCAACAAGATTCCCATCTACCACTGGAAAAACATATATGCTGCGTATTCACTTTTTCGGAGCCAAGTCACAGCAACAGATATATGCTCGGTCTACATCTTCCAACAAAATTCATCTAACACTATAAACCCACTGACATTATAATTTTTAACAGATCTCCAAGAACGAATATAGTTTTGTAATCAAAATGTCTAAAGCCAAAATACAATGCTTCCAGCAAAATAATTACATACATCAGTTATTATAGAAACTAAAATTATCCATCCATCACTCAACACAGCAGCATTAGAATCCAAGTCACAGCAACAGGTTTACCGTATACGCTCGGTCTACTTATTCCAACAAAATTCATCTATCACTAATCACCCAGTTACATTATAATTTTTACAGATCTCCAAGAACGAATATAGTTTGGTAATCAAAATGTCTAAAACCAAAATCCGATGCTTCCAGCAAAATAAGAACATCCATTAGTTATAATAAAAACTAAAATTATCCATCCATCACTCAACACAGTGGCATTAGAATCCAACTGGGCAACATGTTTGCAGCTCAAACTCTAAATAAGTAAATTTCATAGGTTGATACGAGAACCCCAATTATAGTCCTTAACACATTAAACTAGTAATTAGCAGCACAACTTTTACATAGCTGTACCTTTCCTGGTCAAATTCAAATTTACAGAAGGAAAAAGTACATCAATCAGAATTTCATGCTTTGCCCACATTCTGACAAAAACGGCAAAATCATGACAATCATAATCAACTGGTAAATTATCATTGCAAAATCAGAAATGTGACTCGACCCAACTAACAAGGCTGCAAGATACAAAACCAAAGCGCCAAATTTGTTTTTCGACACATTTTTCCTTGATAATTTTGTTAATAGGATTCCATGTCATTAATTAGTAAATTGCAATACCAATATCCATATCTCAAATTCACAGGAATGGATCATCAGTAACTCCAATAGAATACTAGCAACCGTGTCTAATGATGCATCAAATGAAGAAGAACATAAGATTAATGACTTAAGTCTTAGATACCTTCTTTGTGTGCAGCTTATAATAAAAATTTGAGACTTCAACCTGTCCACTTGATTATCCCTATAAATAAATTAAACAAAGCAAATAAGCAATGACTATCTTGAAAGATTTCCAGATAAATTGAGAAATAAGGGAACACCAAGTTGCAAAAGCCTCTAATGAAGAAGCACAAAAAAGAGTGTGGAAAAGTGTACCTATATTCTAATGGGATGTATGGAACCCAATCCATCTTCATCTGCTTCATAGGAATGATTTCTTCAGCTTCCCTTTGAACGGAATTTACTCCAATCTTGTCAGAAGGGGGGAACGGAGAGACAACCTGCATGATGCAGTTACATCAAGCATCAAAGGAGAAAAAAAGATCGCTTTGACAGGAATTTGAGACCATACCCATGCTCCTATATCATAACATCCATGGAGAGAGCACAAATTTGATACAGTAAAATGTAGGTTTTCTTTTCTCAAGAAAATTCAGAGACAAGCACAAATACAAATGAGAAACTGGAGGAACAAGTCGATAGAGCATCTAGCAAAACCACAAAGAGACCTAGGAAAGGTAATCATCTCCAAGGTTTTAAAGGAAGTTGCAGCAGCATCAGTACGGACCGTAAATGCAACTAGAAAAGGCAATCATTGTCAAGCATTTGTGCAATCAAAGTGTTTTCACCTTTTTTATTAGATGTAAGGAGATGAGTTCATGAATTCTTTTTTCCAACAGAAGCTCTTTAAAAATGAGGATACCATTATAAATGAAGTAACAATTCTCATTTCTCAAGAGTCACAATGTTGACAGCTTGAGCATAGTTAGATATCTCAAATGTTTCAATTACTGGAAGAACTAAATGAACTCATAATATAAATCAAGATTTCCTGAATTATGTCGTTTGACAGTTATCACTTATAAATTGTTATAATATTAAAAGAGAAAGACAAGCCTGTACTAGATGATGCAACTTGTGGTTAACACCATATCTACCAATCATAATACCATTTTCCCAATGACTTGTACACTCTAACTAATGTTCAGCCACAAAACTTTTCGGACTTGGTGAACTTTTTACAAAATTGAATCATAACTTGTGCCATTGAGCTGAAACCATATGGCTCAAGTGGAACTAAAACCAAATTCAACTTCCCATATTCCAATGATTATACGTCAAAAATTTCAGCCAATAGCCAAAATTATTCCTGGCCAAGATTCCTAAAACACGCGCATATGTATAGTTATACTCTAATTGTAATAACCAAAATCTCAGCCAATAGCTACTGTTGTAGCTAAGAAAACTTACTGCCACAACAACAGGTACACAAACTATCTTCCCGTCACCCTTAAAGAACACCAATTGTGCTGCCAAGACAAAAAAAAAAATTCATCAATAATAAATACATAAATCACCATCTTACACAATACATAAATATGAAAAAAGGACCCCCAACACAAACTAATAAAGGTTAGATTAAAGTGTGCAAAGGTGGGAGAAATTAAAAAATATATATATAAAGAATAAAGCATAAACCACTTACGTTCTGTGCAACCAAATAAGTAAACTTTCTTTCCATGAAGTTTTCCGCCTTCTTCAAATGCATTCTGAACACAGTATGTATTCATTAGTTTCCCTTGGATGCCAAGTAAAAACTGAATTTGACAAGCACTCAACCTCACACAAATTGCAAACAAATGAGCCCACTCTCATGTAAATTCAAATTCGAAGACGAGCAATTACAATATCCTAAAACAACTAAATAAATCGACCGAGGATTTTATAACTCACTTCCAAGTTTGAGAAGTCCCAATTGTACTGGTACACCGTATCCAACTGATCCCACTGCCATGACAAACCACAAATTGTACATAACCGAATTATGTCGTAATGAGATTCCGCGCAACAAGGTTTAGCTCAAATAGAGCTGCAAGTCATTTGAAATTTCAAATCCTAAATTACTCATGTAAGTTTTTTTCAGCCAGACCTCTGTTCCAACTGGAAATGCGGCTTGCCAAAGATCTTCCTACAAAATAAAAAAACCAAGCTTTCCATCAATAGAAGTTAGAAAGATCAAAACAAAACGCAATCTTCGCGTATTAACATCGCCATCGTCCACGATTCAAACAAATTGAAAGAAAACACATATCTCAAATCATCCTGTCGAAATCAGGAACCAGATTGACAAACATAAATAGAAAACCTAGGTTTCTCAATCCAAAACGCACGAAACAATACCAAACCAATAAAATCCAATCCGCAGCGCACAACCAAACCCTAAACCTCCACCAGATCATCAAACCCTGTCAAAAGCAACCAAAATCGATAGCAAACGAAGCTGAACACAACACGTACCAGATTGCGCTTCTCCTGGAAGAATTCCGGCTCGTTCTCAGGCTTCGAAGCCTTGACTCTCTTGCGAGGCCTCGGAGCCTTCGTTTGCTCCTCTTTCGCAGCGTTTTCTTCTTGAGAAGACGATGATTTCGCCTCCTCTTCCTTCTTCGCCGCCTTCCGCTTCGATGCTGCCCTAGCTCTCCCCATCGATTCGCCGAGATTCGAAGAGATTTGTGAGAGATTGCACGGCGTGAAGAGAACGCGAGTGAGGCGTATTGAGATTTGAGAGAGAGGGGTCTAGAAGATTGGTATTTATAGTGTCCAAAGACAGCTTGAAAATTTTCAAATTGACGGACAGACAAGGAGCGGGCGTTCAAATTACGCTGACGGACGGGCGTTGTGACGGCGTTAAATCACTTGTTTTGTTGATAATATTCTACTATTTGATGATTTATGAAATGGAGGGGAGCAGATCTCAAAAGCACGTGTCAACCCCATAGATTAAGGATCCAATTTGAATGTATGGATATCTAAGCTTCTCTCATGGGCTCGGAAACCCGCCTAGCCCCGCCTTGGTTTAGGACGGGCTTAAGTTTATATTTTTAGTTTTTTTTGTACCCATAGGTGAAATGTCCATATTGCCTTTAATATATAAGGGTTTTGTCTCAAGCATACTCTAAATCTATCAACAACAACAACAACAACAACAACATAGCCTCGTCTCAAATTAATTGGGGTCGACTACATGGATCAAACTTTTTCATTGTGCTCGATTAAGTGCAATGATGGTGAGCTTTCCAAATCATTCAAATCCCTCCTAATTAATGCATCCCATGTTAACTTTGGTATGCCCCTACCTCGTCGAATTTCTACAGTTTCTATTGAGTCAAGTTTTCTAGTTGGGGCATTTGTAGGTCGTCTTTTGCAAGTGACCAAACCACCGCAACCGCCCTTCCCTAATCTTTGTATCAATTGGTGCTACTCCTACTTGTTTTGAATTTCTATATTTCTTATTCTATCTTTACGAGTTTTACCACACATCCACCTAAACATCCTCATTTTCGCTACGTTCATTTTATGTAATTGTTGTTGCTTTACCGCCCAACATTCACTTCCATAGAGCATAGCCGGCTTTGATTGCGGCCCCTATAAAATTTTCCTTTTAACTTAGTAGGAACATTTCGATCACAAATCACCCCTGTTGCACTCCGCCATTTCTTCCATCCAACTTGAATTTTATGTGTGACATCATTCTCAATGTTACCATCATTTTGTATGATTGATCCTAGATACCTAAAGTGGTTTACCTTAGGAACTTCTATTTCCCCTAATTTATAATCTAAATCTATCAATCGAAAAAAATAACCCCTCCATCTACTATTCGAACCTTCTCGACTCCCACACACGGGAATCACATTTTTCGGGCAAATAAGGGTGAATCGTCATAGAATCGACCAAGTAAGTCCATTTTCTTCTATTTTATGTTGGTTCGCTGGATTGTTCTGTGTGTTTTTTGATTGCTCACATTGTTTCCATTTTCGAATTTGCTAGGGCATCGAGTTTTGGATAAGTCGAGCAAAGTAATCATGGAAAACACGGAGGATGTGTCAAATCAAAGCGAAAGAGAGCAAAATGAGGTAAGATTTGAAGTATTGTAACGATTTACACGTGCATTGTAAATTTTTTTGGTTGGCCGTGATTGTCGGACACACAGGCCCCTCGGCCCTATTGCGACGTATGTCTTGCACTCTACTCGGTCAAGTTCACCCACTATGAATCAACGACTTTCGACTGGAGTTGACCGTTACCAATTGTTAGCTATCGGCTGCACATGTCCGATACTTTCAAATAGGTTTCGATCATAATTGACCGAAACATATTTGTACGTATCGGAGCTGAGTCTCCCCATAATATAAAATTGATGAAATATGATTGTTATGTCATTGTTTTGTGTTTCATTAGTGATTATTTTCCCTATTGTAGGTTCCTACCGCAGTTCCTATTGAAGAGATAGGGTGAAAATCGTTCCTTCAACCATGCCAACCTCACAGATCGGGCCAGGCCTAATCCTAATATCTTCATCAACTTCACCAACTGGAATCCCTAATAAACAACTTATCATAGCCGTCACCTCAACTCGCTCCTTCGACTTCACAACTATTGTCTTTCCAGTGACCTGAATTCCAAGAAGGACCCGCAAATCATCTAATGTGATTGTCATCTCTCCAAATGGCATGTGGAACATGTTGGTCTCGGGCTGCCATCTCTCAACAATGTCCAGATATTAACACCCGGTTGCTTCCTTCATGCGAGATATAACCTAAAGGTTTTAAGCCATTGTCTGCAATCAATTTCTTCACCCTTTCCTTCTCCGGGTGTATCTGGATAGTCCGCCAAACTAAAACTTGAGAACCATGATTGATGCATTTGAGGAATCCTCGAGACTACAAAAGAAGTTGTACCAATATTAGATAAGAAAGAACCTCAAACATTTCATAACTTAACTAAGGTATAGCAATATGTACCTTGTTCCTCCAAATGTCTAGCAATACATGGTGGCGAAATGATGGTAAAAGCTCTAAAGTGGTCGGGCCACCAGGAAATGAAGTGGTCATTTCGTCTTCCGCATCTGACGATGTACCGGGGGAGTCTGCACCCTCAATGTCAACAGTATTATCCTCGAAACCTACATCATCCGTTGGTGTACGACTAATCTCAGTACCTTCCCTACTCGCACCCCCAGGTGTGAGACCATCTCTATCCCCAACAAAAGAACTTGCAGCCCCATGCTCCACTCCAGTCTCACCCGGTTGCACGTCACTCTCATTGGCTTGCTTGGCCCGTTTGCGTTTGGGTTGTGGATTATTCTCGATACACTTTCTTCTTACGATTCGATGAAGTAAGACGCTTCCGCTCATGAGGGGCAGCCTCCACTTGG
The DNA here is from genome assembly GCA_039657325.1 of Stephania cephalantha. Taxonomy (NCBI): domain Eukaryota; kingdom Viridiplantae; phylum Streptophyta; class Magnoliopsida; order Ranunculales; family Menispermaceae; genus Stephania; species Stephania cephalantha. The sequence goes on from CM077574.1 coordinate 2,632,482, forward strand.
GACGCTATAGTACTACCTTCTCCAGCCTTGTGTGACGGCCCCTCTCCTAATCTAGGGCACCGCCCCCTAATCCCGTAATTAAGCCCTAATCATATCCACGCATGACTTAACTATGTATTAGTCAGCCTTTACAACCTAGACGCCTCTTTTCTCGTGTTCAGGATAAGTAATACACTAGTCATACCAGTTTATAAAATTTAGAGTTAATTAAAACTTTTTATTAAATTAATTAATTAACATAAGTCTTATTGATTATGCGGAAGCAATTAGTAACTTATGCGGAAGCCATTTATAAAATCCTAAGTGTGGAAAATCAGGAAATGATATCACATATATAAAGTCCTCAAAATGCATTGAAACAAGAAATAGTCTAAGTCAAGTCGGAGAACTAACGCTCAACCCAATATACAACCCCAAATAGTATCTGAAAGACATATAACATATACAATCAAAATACCAAAAGAAGACCCACAATCGATGCAGTGACGCGCTCATGTAGCTCGGGGATAATCGCCGATCTTCTCCTTACCCGGCCTGCTGGTAGACGGTTATGCACCCACCGTCATAAAAAATGATGGTGAGTACAAGAATAAAACAGTAATCCCCGATGACAAGTTTAATTTGCATTTCCAAATATTCAAATGGTATTTAAAAACATATAAATGGGAAAACTAGAAAATAAAACATATGCGAGTAAATATCGAGTTAAACAAGTGATACCGACTTTAGGCTAAGTAGTTGTGATTTAGGTCGGGTCGGCAGTGAAACAAGTCACTCCGACTCAATAATCATATAGCACAAGGGATTCTAACCAAGTGTTACAAGGGACTCTAACCCCGGTGTGTATACCACCTCGGGGACTCTAACCCCGAGTGTCATACAAAGTGTCAAGAAATTTCAAGAAATACCAAGTATGGATTGTCAAGGCATATGCACATCTACACACCTAAACAAATAAGGAATACAAGTCTTCTTAAACATTTATAAGATATTCATTAGCCTAATAGCATGATATTTATCATTCAATTCACATTTAAAACAATAAGAATAAACATAGCATGGGATAGAATCAATGAATCAAATCAAATGAATGGATATCATGCAAACTAGACTCATCAAGTGAGCATAGACACAAAGAACACATGATATAAGAATACAAAGGCAAAATAGTCAAAAGGACTATGCAAGGACAACAATTAATAGAAATGAAATGACAAGTAAAGTTGTCATTGGGTATACTCGCCACAACAAAGTAAAGTCCTAGCTTTACTGGCCTCCCAATACTCCAAATCTTGTATTCGCTCTCCCGTACCCTTTTCCTAGGTTCTTGAGTTTGGTGTCTCATTAGTTCAAATATAGTTGGTTTAAGCTCAATTTAGTAGTGTTTATTGTGTATTCAAATTGGTTCAATAGACTTTAAATCAATCTTCCTAAATCAGCCCCTAAAGACTAAATTAAGTTTCAATTTCAGTCCTACATTTTAATGCACTTTTAGGCATGAAAATGGTCCAAATATCAAAATCCTCCATCAGTACAATTATTGTTGGTCTCTCTCTTAGCTTTCCGGAAAGGTTTATTTTGCAAAATTCTGATTTAAAATGAAAGAGATGTCATGATTTTACTAAACATAGGTCTAATTGGAATTTAATCCGACCAGCGGATTTAGAAAATCTATTTCTCCTAATCTATAGTTCCTAAAAATGTATTTTTTGGTCACAAGGCAGAAAATATACCCAAATACAACATACTAAAAGATCAGCTTATTTGGATAAGTAGTTAGAGAGTTATGCCTTTAACAAGTTTAGTTTCAAAACTTTCCTTTTTAATTCCAGTACCTATTTGCAGAGCATGTTTGGACATAAAAACATTTGAATCAAAATATCTTCAGTTAAGCAAAGTTATTCCCATTTAAATAAGCTCATTTAAATAAGCTTTCAAATGTCACTAGTTTGGATCAATTTGGATCTAAAATGGGTAGATTATGACCAAATTACCCAGGTTGATTCCTAATACAACATGCAGAATTCTAGTTTTGGTGTTGCAACTTCAAAAATTCATATCTTTATGATTTCAAAACCAAATTAAGAACTTCAATATATCTGGATTATCAGCTTGAAATGAGGAATCCAAATATATAAATTAATTGCAAATACTCAATCATCTACTATCTATGAAATTAGCCTAAAACCAGAACTTGTTATAATTTCAACTAAAAAGATGTTTACCTAGTTGATGTAGCACCCTAGCTTGAGAATTTCTCACCAACTCTCATGGATTCCTTCAACACCTTGATGATTCACTCCTCTCCAGCAATTCCTTCTTCTTCTCCAGCAAAAATGAATGAGTGATTTGGTTTACATGTTGTTTGATCACTAATAATATATATTAAAGTGATGTTCCTTCCTAGTCCTTAATCTTCATGGATTTATGTATCCCTAGAAATATCTAATGGTCCACCTTTGTCATATATCCCACTAACTCCCACTATCTCAGCCTCAAGTGACACCATTTCATTACTCACCTAGTTCCTAGATGTGCCAATGTGTATCTCTAGACCAATCCTATGTTTTCCATTTAATTTACTCAACTATAGGCCTTTAATTTGATTTACATTAACAAACACAACCATAGGCTTATAAGTAATTCCTTATTTCATATTAGTATTAAATAAGACTTACTAAAATGCTAACTACCCGGTTCCCCGGCTCGTACGCTACTCGAGGCATGTCCCCGCTCTCGTCTCGACGCCTACAACTGTACAAACCGACTTAGTAAGTCTACACAATACATAACACTAGGCATACATCAATACAAAAATACAATATACCTCGGCCACGTGCCTTGGTCGGTGCACGTATCACAAGTGTAGGTCCCACGTCAAGGGTCGGTGATTCTGATTAAGGAATTAAAACGGGGGTTAGAGATTTGGGCGTGACACCTTGCCTCCCCTCCCACCCCGCCCTATAGTCGGAGACTTCCCTGATGGACATTTTGTTCTCCCTATGCCTCAAAACGACATAAATTGTGCTCAATGTAGTACTGCTACAACAGTAATATAACCAGGCATAAGAAATTAAACATAAAACTGAGATTTCATGAGGTTCGGAGATCTATGATTGAAACAATACAATTGATATCGGACGACATAAACCGCAATGTATATATAGGTTACGGTTACGGGTAGTCGAAACCCATGTAGTGGTATCGGCCATATGTGACCAAAGTACAAGTAAAACTTTCGGTTCAACGGTTTCGAACGTAATATGCCCCACACGGTTTGACACAGTCGTGCCATATGCACACATTTCGGCCTGTGAGGCCGATGGACTCGGGAAACAGTTTCTAAACCCTATAAAATTCACACCCAAATCACGCCGACCAAAATCAAGAAAAACACAACCAAAATACGCGGAATCTCATCACGATCAAAACCCCTAACATTTTAATGAAAATAAATTACCTAATCAAGCGACAAAACGCAAACACCCCGCCGGTCGTTCCCCTTGCTCGTTTACCTCTGCCAACCACAGATCTGAGCCTACCTCGTGCACCCTCCACCTCAATGCAACGATCACGGTGATCAAAACTAGCGCAAAAATTGAATGTAGGGGGATCGAATATCTGGGGTTCCAAAAAACGGATGGGAGAAGTGGAGGTCTTTTGTTTGGTTGAAGACATGGGCAATGTTAGAATTTTTTGAAAAAAGTGGGGCCCATTTAGTAAAATATTTTCAAATATGGGGTACACCTTAGCAATGGGGTCTGTTTAGTAATTTATGGGGTCCTTTTAGCCGCTGCCTAAAATATTTTTAATATAAGTGTTGAAAGTAAAGTTTGAACATCAAACTTCAAGGTTAATAACTAATATATTAGGCTAACTTCTACTTTATATTTATTTTCAAATATTTATTAAATATATTTACTTCCTTAAGATAATGTAAAAAATTAGTAAAAAAATCCTAATTAAGGCGGCTTGGATGGGCCTAGTCAAGGGACTAAAAGTCCGGGTCCGATTAGACCCAACATGAGCCCATCGTGACATGCCCAATGAACAGATATATCCTTTTAGTAATTTAAAAAGAATGGATATCAAGCACAACAATATACTAAAACAATTTGTCATTCAACGCCTCATTATGGAGACAAACCAATTTGTCAAGGTAGGAACTTGCAAATAGTGTCATGTACAGATCCAGAAGAACCATATAATGGTTGGTTTTAGCACTTGGACCAATTATCGATTTCACATTGTATGGAAATGGATGAAATAAAGAAACCTTCCCACCACCGTCGATTCACTTACGAGTCGTACTCAATTACTTATGAGAGAATGTTGTGAATTTTATACTTGTGTTGTAGTAGACAGAGCCACAAGATTTTGGCTTGGGTCAATATTTTCGTTGATTTTTGAGAAGATTTGCTTTGAAGTTGGGACAAGGTTGAGGAATGGTTGTAAGATTTAAGATTATGAGGTCGAAAGTAGTAGGATTTTCACAACCGTGGACATGGTGTGTTCCATCATTTATGATTTTGCAAACCTTCATCAAAGATGGGAAACGCGTAATGGGTTTGGCGTACCCCAAATGATTTTGATCACTATCCTCACCGAAGAAAAACATGTCGATTGGTGCAAGGCTAGAACCAATGTATAGTTTTCTTGGACAATGAACGACAGTAATGTGTGAAGAAATGGGGAAAGGCAAGTTGAAGGACATGATATCCCTATGTCAACCCTAATCTACATTTGTATCTCGCAATGACCCTTCTTTTCATTGCATTTATGCCTATTGCTGGGTTTCCTTTTTATTATTTAGTCACCTTCCTTCCTTCACGATTTGGAGAGCTTTTTAAGTTTCGGTAAAACCATTGAAACTTTTTGGAACGACCTTGAAGGATCTAAAATTTGTTCCATCTGGCTTTTATTCTTCCCCTTTGCATCAACCATTAGGACTTCATCCATGATCTAAACTCGTAGACGTGTATCTTTTCTTTTAATCAAGATTCCAATCTTTTGTCGATTTTCTTTTTTAGTTGCCACCAGAGGCGCGCTTCTTTCTATCTTTTCTTTCACCGTTCGCCTTTGCATGCTCCATGTACCCGCAATCCATGCTTGAATTTTAAAAAGTTGTCTCACAACCCATTTATAGTATGAATGTGGTCTTTAAATAGAATATCAACGATGGATTAACTATGACTGAAACGTAAAGGCAAAAAGTTATTTTGTAAAGCTATAAAATATAAGTTAGAAATGAGCTTTATAAAAGAAATAGATGAATTGACCCATTATAGGATAAAATTGTGCCAATCAATTGAGACACTGAAACATCACTACATAAACAAATCCTCAATCCTAATTTTTGTTGATAGAGGCAATTTGGAAAGTCCATGTATTTTTGTTGTCAATGATACACCTTTTGGAAAATATAGTTTGCTTTTATCCAGATGACTGAAGATGGTGTCCTTCTTGTTCTCTTTGGTTTTTTTTTTTTTTTCCTTTTTACTGTTAACAAGGAATCACCCTAGAATAGATTATATATGTCTTAATGCTTTGGAAGTTTTGAATAGCTTATTTTATATTTGTTTCATATTTTAAATTTCTTCATATTTACTTGATCATTAGATCTATGGTTATCTCCTATTTGGTCTATGTATATTATATCTATTTTCATTTATTTTCTATATCTGAAAAATTAAGCCTTTTGGAAAGGATTTGGATACTTCGAGGAGCCCTTTGGAGATTTATTCGATGAAAAACAACTCTACCGCATTGATCATTACTCTTGGGAAGGAATTAGTCAAACTTGTTTGCTTTCGTAAGCTCATGATTGTCTTTTCAAGTTTCTCTAGCTCTTTTATCGATTTTTCGTTTTATTTCTCTAAAATTTACAAGGCTTCGCTTTGCAAATCGCTTCTTTTTGCCTCTCGTGGAATCGCGATAACATTGACAACATACAAAAGTTATGACCGATGATTTTCTTAGCTTGGTTTCCTAAAAAAAAAAAAAAAAAAAAAAAAAAAAAAGAAATTCTTAGCTCCTGGCTCTTTCCTTTTAGAATCATGACATATTTGATGATGTTCATTGCTTGGTTACATTGATGTAACGCCCACCCGCCCGAAGGCCCGCAACCGTCGAAGCTATCCAAATTCTCTTAGAGGTTTCGCACTTATAGCGCTCCGGATATTCCCCTCCCACAACTCGAACCCGAGCCCCAGTGGACACAAGTACTCAAGCTCATCGAAAGCCGCTTAGCTATTGGTTTATGAGCCTACGCCTTTATCGAGGGTGTGGGTTCGAACCGTGGAGGAGGGAGGAGGTATGTGAGGGGGAAGTAAAAATTCCCAAGCCTCTAAGAGGGCCACATACGCCGGGGGTTCGGGAGATCCTCTAAGAGGGCCCGTGTGCCCCAACATAAAGGTGCCTCTTTTGTAACTGGTCGAAGCTATCCACCCTCTTAGAGGTTCTCGCACAAAGCGCTCTCGGATATTCTCCTCCCACAACTCGAACCCGAGCCCCTAGAGACACAAGTACTTAGGCTCTATGGAGTTGTGTACCAATGAGCCACACGGGGTTCCCTCAAGAGGTCCGGCCGTTACATTGAAGTCAGAGAAGAACTGATTACAAGTTTTTGGATGCAAACCTTGACATAAAAAGATTGAAGAACGGATAAATGCAGAACATGCTAACGTTGAACATTACAAATGCCGACAAGGACACTTGAATCCAAGAACTTTCTAAAACTAAGCTTTGATACTATATGAGATAACCATTTCATCTAAAAGCTATATAAGTGCTTATCAAGTGATCAAAGCTAATAAACACACAAGTTCTACAAGCTATATAGATGAATACGCATCGTTCTCAAAAAGAAGTTGATGTGAAATTTCTTTTTACCCATGTTCACCTTTTATGATGGACTCGATGTTGAATTCTAATTTTTAATATTAGTTGGAAACATGCCACACCAACAAATTATACATGTTTTGACATACATCCTTCATCTAGATTGTATTTAGAGAGGATTTTGGAGGTCGTGGGTATTTCGATGAATATGGGTATGTATTCTAATAGCATTAAGTTGTAGAAATCATTCGTGATTTTTTGCTTGTAATCGCTATGAGACAAAGAAAGCAAGAATGAGTGGTAATATTTGTTTCCATATGATGAATATACTTTTAGTAATTTAAAAAGAATGGATATCAAGCACAACAATATACTAAAACAATTTGTCATTCAACGCCTCATTATGGAGACAAACCAATTTGTCAGAGACAGAGAAATTCAACACCTTATTATGGAGACAAACCCTCTTGAGGCAGTATATTTATTGAAGCAAAGTGTGGAGATGATAAGAGTTGATTAGTTTAATCAATGCCTTTTGAAGTTATCTTAAGTCTACCTTTATACCATGGAGTTTCTTTATTTTTTATTTTTTTAATTGCGTCGAGAATTTTAATTAAGGCATTCACAGATCCTCGTTGATTGTGTCTAAATCATCTCTACTTCCCTTATTTTTTTATTTTTTGCATTGAGTGGTGATACATCTCTACTTCTCTTTGATGATTTTTGTATTGAGTGGTGATACATCTCTACTTCTCTTTAAATCTTTATATTTCTTATTTTATCGTTACGAGTTTTATCATACGTCCACTTAATTAAGCATCCTCATTTATTCTACACTCATTTTTATGTACCCTTGTATTATTTTTGTGCGACTTAACATTCACTTCCGTGTATAAAAGCATAGCCGACATCCTTTTTGTCTTATAAAAATTGTCTTTTACCATAATTCATTATAAAGATATTTTGGTCTTACAGAAATTATCTTGATGCATATCTTATCAAAAAATTATCCTAGGGTTTAATAGTTGTAAACTCATAGTACATATATTCAATCTTAGTCGTACTCAACTTAAAGCCCTTACACTCTAATATTGTATGACTTTCTAAAATATTAATCTCCTATTCAGTGCATCTCTTGTTTCGTCCGCTAAAACAATAATATTTGTAGATAATACACATCATGGTCTCGTATATGTTTAATAAGTTATCCATAAGTAAATTAAGGAGATAATCATATGATTCATATGGAATCAAGACCAATTCTTATAATTAATTTAATCCTATTATAATGAAAATTAAATTTACGTATTAACATAAACATAATTTTGAAAAAAAAAAACATAATTATGCAGAAGGAAAGACGACAAATTCTTGCAAAAATAAATAAATAAAGCACCTTTGTCACCATTATTTTAAAAATATTTGCTTTGTGATAATATAGGTCAAATATATATAGGGTATAATAATTAAATATATTTAGTTGGATATAAGAAAAACCTTTCTCGTAATTATTACTATGGATCTTGAGGAGAAATTAAGGGAGTTAATTTGCGTTGAATATATACTTTGTACCTCGACCTTTTTTTATATATTCTAGAGCTTTAATTTAGCTCGTAAAGACAAAATTAAATATAATTGTACGTTACTCGCTTTATAAGCAAATACTCAAAACTTTCTATAAAAAAAAGCTCAAAGAGAAATAAGAAAAAAAAATGTTAAAAATATTTAGGCAAAACAATATTTAATTAATTGAAGGCTACGGCTATTCGGACCCCATGTTTTGCTTCATTTACCCCGTTACTTTATTGTACCCCATTTTTATTTTTTTTTTTAACTGCTTTTACTCCACCTTTTTGTAAATAATTTCAAAACTACCCCTCATCATCAACAAATGTTTACCCCGTCTCCTACCTTCATCTCAACACCCCCCAATTCTCTTCATTTATCGGTTTTAGTCATTGTAGAGCACTTGTACTAGGTCACCAAGTGTTGTAGGAGTATTTTTTTGTTGAACAAGGTCGAATGTGGTCGCTCGTGTCCAAGAAGTGAAGAAGTGTCGCCCGCGGAGTTCGGCCGACTCCAACTGATACCTCTAAAGAGGTAACGACCGATTTTGACCGATACCTCTTTAGAGGTACCAACCGACTCTGACCGATAATGCGAAATGAACTCGGTTTTAATTGGTCACGGAGGGGTCCAGCCGAGACCTCTAAAGAGGTGTCGCCCTGTGTGGCCGACACCTGCGGATAACAAGAACGAACAAAAAGCTTTCAAAACTCCTAAAAAATACATGATAATGACCAAAAAAATAGTGGATTTTGCTCGGAACCATTTGATATTAACGATTTTATCGAGACTTTGTATCTAAAATGCAAGATTTAACCCTCGAATCGAAGCCGTAAACTCAACAACAAAATCACAATCAATACCGACTCAAAAAAAAAAAAAAAAAATTCCAAAAAAACCTCGAAATCGACACTAAAAGAGATGATGAATGCACTCATGGTGTCAACTCGATGTGGTTTTGCTCGGATTTTGTCAGATTTGGGTTGGTAGTGAGAATGCGATTTTGAGAGATGAGTGACTGGGGTATGCGTGAGTGGCGTGAGTGGGGTATAAGTGAGTAAAAACTCTTTTATATGGAGGGATAGTTGGGTTATTTTACTAGTAGCTGAAAAATAAAAAAAAAAAAACGGGGTAAAATGAGCAAAAAGTGGAGTCCGAATAGCCTGGGCCTTAATTGAATACAAACTATATATACACATGCCTCATGAATTTCAGGGATTTGTGCAAAATGGATGCCTACCTTGCACACTAAAATCACTTAAGAGCAAAACATGGAATTCATATAAGCCAAGCCCCCATTAGAGAAACATTTAAGCTCATAATTCCATTAATCAAATTCCATGGTGGGCTGTGCTCTTCTCACCTGCCCCAGTACCCCACTCAATATTCAAATCCTTGGCTTTCAATACCTTTTCAATCAGACAAAACAAGAAAGCCCTTCAACCACATTAATAATAAATAAATCAATCTTAGATGTACCAAAATTAAAGGATCTTCTAATTAATTACTTATAAGTTATAATAGCATTAATTTCATTAATGGCTAGCTTATAATTAATTCAACCTTGTTTAATATGAGCAACACAACACTCCTCCAAGTACTATATATACATTACAAGGGGCACCCTAATAAGCTCATCATCAATATCATAATTAATATGGAACATCATCATCTATGTTCGAATCCGAGGCGGCGGTCGAGGCAGTCAAGTAGGTACTTAGGAGTGCGAAGAAGGCCGTGGGGGCGTTACGCGGCGGAGATTCGGAATCCATTCACTAAGGAGAGGCACTGGCTAGGGACATTTGACACTGAAGAGGAGGCAGCAGTTGCTTATGATCTCTCAGCCATTTCATTCAGTGGAGTCCATAGAGCAAGGACAAATTTTCACTACCCGGATTTGGCTCATTTTCGGGCCCCGGCTAATAGTCCTCCTCCGAACCCGCCTCCGCCACCACCCCCGCCGTCGCCAGAGCCGGCGGAGAGTGATGAATATTACTGCAACCTTCAGGGCTTGGAATCAATTGGTGTGGTCGAGGGTACTGATGATGAGTCAATGACTATTGCAGCCATTTTGCAGAGTTTTCAAAATGATCAGTGAAATTAATCACTGAAATAGTTATAGCTCTTGTCCTCTTAATTTCATAATGCATATGATCATTATATAGTTTTTCTATACAACTAGTTTTGTTTTTATATATAAGTAATAATGTTGATTAAATCAGAACTATTGGAAAATATAAATTTTTTCAATTGAAAAAGAAAAAAACATTTAGTTGATTCTCTTCCAAATGTATAAATATGGCGTTCAACTAGTAATTATATATGTTGTCACACCGAAGAGGCCTTTGAGCCGTCCATGCGCGTATCATTTTATAGTTTTTTCTTAATTAATATTAATATAATAAGAATTCTTGACAGTCGGTGATGACCTGGCTGTGTCAGAGATGCATGTATGTCAGATATGTTGTGTCAGAGAAAAGAGGATACAATACGTCGCGGGTTGTTTTATTTAAGCGTCTCACAAAAAAAAAAAAAAATTGAGGTTTCATTAATATAATAAATATAAATAAACTTAAATCGAGTAAGTACTACTAATAACAAATAATAGACAAAATAAAAGAAAAAAAATCACCATCTACTGCTCTTTTAGTAAGTTTAAAATTCCTCCTTGCGAACTAATCAGGACCAAAAAAATAAAGCATTAATCACTACATATTTAGAGCTTGTAATAAAGTTCTCGAGGATGAGATATGGCGTATCGTTTAAGTATATTAATTTTCTTTTAAAGATGATATTATATATTATTATTATAATAATATATAATCCTTGCAAAACTAATAACAATTAATGATATAAATATGGATAACACTTGAAAACTAATACAACAACAGCAACGTAACCTCAATCTCAAATTAATCGGGCTAGTTAAATAGATCAAACTATTTCATTTCGCTCCATTTTATGCAAGGTTTTTAAAACGAATCCAAGGAGTACCGGATCATGATTTTGAAGTGGAGCGAGAATAGCCCAGAATCAAGGACTCAGTGCCTCATCCTGGGCCCCACAATAGTACCTAACTTAACTGCCATTCAAATTCTGTTCTCTCTCTCTCTTCCCTCCCCCCTCTCTCTCTCCTCCCTGTTGGGCTCTACCCATTGTTGGTTCTCAAGGGCTAGGGACCATTCATGGGAGACCCAAAAGCACCACCAGGAACAACCACCATCCCCGCCGCCTCGATGGCTGCGGCGGTCGCTGCAACAATGCCATTGAAGCCGCCTAATCCGGCATCGGCGCCGGCCCGGAAACCGGTCTCCCTTATCCAACCTTCACAAAAGAACAAGAAGCAAAAATCCTCCACAAAAGTAGTGAGAGTATTCAGGTCAGTCTTTAGGTCCCTCCCCATCATGACACCAATTTGCAAGCTCCCAAACCTCCACGGCATGGGGTTTCCGGACGGCCACCACCACGGGCACCACCGCTCGACCACATCCTCCTCCGGAACCAAAGTCACCGGAACGCTATTCGGGTACCGGAAGGGCCGGGTTAGCCTATCAATACAAGAGGCGCCGAAGTGCCTCCCGTCTCTAGTCGTGGAATTGGCGATGCAAACGAGCGTGTTGCAAAGGGAGATGAGCTCCGGGATGGTGAGGATCGCGTTGGAGTCGGAGAAGAGGGCGGAGAGGGATCAAGGGCAGAAGGTTCAATTGCTCGACGAGCCGGTTTGGACGATGTACTGCAATGGGAGGAAGAGTGGGTATGGGGTGAAGAGGGATGCAACTGAGGAGGACTTGAGTGTGATGGAGGTTTTGAGGATGGTTTCAATGGGGGCAGGGGTGCTGCCTGGGAGGTCAGAGGTTGAAGGCCCAGATGGGGAGTTGGCCTACATTAGGGCACATTTTGAACATGTGGTAGGGTCTAAGGACTCAGAGACTTTGTACATGTTGAGCCCTGAAGGGAACAATGGACCTGAGCTGAGCATATTTTTTGTGAGGGTTTGATTTGATTTGATATGACATGCATAAAATTAATTGAGATCATTGTAATGACTCATGCCCTTTTTTTTTTTTTTTTGGGGTGTGCTTGTAAATGAATTTAAAAGAGAGATCATGACAATTTGTGAATAAGGTGTGGGATTGTTGTCTTGTGGTGGAGATGAGGGGACCAACATATGTGATTTATATTGAACACTCTAATGGGTAAGTCTTTAATGACTCTGTTGCTTGTTTAATCTTTAATGCATAGAGTTCTGTTGATTGGTGGCATTTAGAGGTTAACTATTCGCGTAAGCTTTAAATCGAGCTGAGTGAAAATGTTTGATCCGCGATCCGTCTGGCCAACCCCGGCTAATTTGGAATTGGCACTTGGTGGTTGTTGAATAACAATTGGTATGATAGACAAGTAAAACTGATCTCAAAGAGAACAAACTCAAGACCAACTATATTCACATTAACCAGCCATGCTAGGGCACCATTGATTCCTGTTTAGATAGAAAATTGGAAGATTTAACCTTGTATGGACTTAGAAACTATATTCAATAAGAAATGGGGACTCTAATCCACATGTATTATCACGATATACAAGTGCACAGGAAAAATGTGACCGAAAAATGAACATACACAAATAAAGAAGGCAACAAAAAATGAGCAATAACAATGGCTTTCCAGGATGCACATGTTAAGTTTGCGCTTTCGGCGTAGCTAAGTTAGCTTCCTCCAAATAGAGCCTTTGGAATGTGACAGAGACTTCACTTTAGGAAAGACGAAGCCCGTCTTCGCAGGCTTACCGCCAACAAGAGAATTCTCGTAAATTTCCTTGCACTCTTGTACAACCTGCTCCACAGGGATACCCGAACAAGTTCCATTTTAAACATTAAAAAAAAAAAGATTAAAATTGAGCAAAGCAGAATTATATCGACATGAAGTGCAGGTAAAGCGTAAATGGGTCTTCAAATTTTTGTCCAAGGGAAAGGTTGGTGTGGGAATGACGTTTGTGCAAATGTTTTAAAACGACGATGATTCCATAAATGATGAATGTACCAATGGAAGAGAGGAAATCTCAGTGATTTATACAGGAAAAATAATGACTAATTCAACGCGTAGCCATACTAAAGTAATAACCTTAACTATTCCGTAGGAGACACGCACCACCATATAAGAGATATGTCTCAAAAAATTAGAAGATTTTGAACCCACGAACTCAAAGAGACCTAGGTGAACAACTAGAAGATATGTTTCGGAAAATATCATTCAAGAATTTGAAAAGTAAAAAAATTGATGTCACCATCGCATCTTAGCCAGAAAGACAAAAAAAAAATAAAAATGATTGGCATGAGAGTTGTTACCTCTTTCGCATCCTTTCTAGGTATGCCCTCTCGTAGTCCTACAAGCTTCTCAACCACCTCTGGCTGCAGAAAGAGTAAATTCAAGATGGTTGAAATTGAAAACATCCACTTAAGCAACAGTTAAAAAATCAGGTCAAAGTTTAATTCTAGTGCCCCTCAAATATATAGCTGATAAGTCATGAAAGGGTCTGTGTGGCTAAGCAAAAGGTAAGTATCATTGGCTTGAAAATGTCCCATGGTGACCTAATACCATTTCAAGAAAATGATGCGAGAACCCACAATGAAGAATAAGAAATTAGGCGCTGCTCTTGCTCCCTCAAATCTTGATCTCATTCTTCATTGATGAAAAAATGTTCTTGGAATATTGATTGAATATTATTATATTATATATATTCATATCTTAACGCATATTATTGTGATAAAAAAAAACATTTCGTGATTATTCATGGTCTAAAATCGGCGACGGAAAGTCTGAAATTATCAATTAGAACTTGAGGGACGGGGACCAAATTCCAATAGCTCATATTTAACAAGTGACAGCTCCTAACAATATCCGAAATGTTAAAGCCACTCCAGCAGCATCAATGCATATTCTTATTTCTTACATTGAGCATCTGGCCTTTTTGAAGTCATATCACGCATCAGGCTTCAAAGGAGAATCTTATTTGATACTATTGCATTGGAAATGATCCAGAAGTTGTAAGACTATTGTGGTTGGTCACTTGGTAAAGAGAGATGAATGTTGTAGAAACTAGAAAAATCTTGTAGGACAATAAAGCTCTTTGAATTTTAAGGGCTGAGATGTTGCTTTCTTTCCTAAATTCCTTTTCTAGCTTTTTTCCGAGTAGCTTTTATTTTTGCCGTTTTGACTTTTTGCAGTCATGTGCTCCTTCAGTATGCATAAACTCTCATTAATCAAGAAAAAAAAAAACACACACACACACGCACAGCGCGCGCGCACACACACGTACACGAACCAAACATCTGCAGCTTATAGCTAGGAGATGCAAGGAGTATATATATAACCAACCCCTAAAACCAATAAAAATGAAATTGCAGTACAAGTATTACTCACAGGACAGTCGGGATGAATTTCAAGAATATTTGTGTAAATGAGTGTGAATGAGTCCAGGCTCTCAGCTGAAGCAAGCTCTCTTAACTCACTTAGAATCCGCAATTTGTTTTCAACTTTCTGAGGGAAATCAACACAAACAAAGATAAGTGTTATATTTCAAAGAAGTCAAAGAACACCTAGAAACAGCGTATTATCATGGCAAGTGAATTTACAAAACTCAAAGCATATTGTCAAATGTAAAGAATTGTTACTCACTGTTACACTAATATGCTCCCTGAAGAAGTCCATGATAACCTCTTCATCCAGCCTCATGCGATCAATTGTCTCTTCCTTGATGTAGTTCTTCTGCAGATACAAGAATCACCCAGACATGAGCATGCTAGATTTATTGTAGTAAATACAGTCAATTATCTCCACAAGACATACCTGAATCAGGAGATGATCAACATAAACAACCACACTTTCCTCTAAGCAAGCTTCAGCAAACCTCTTGAAAGATCTGTCTTCAATGTACCTTGAGAAAACAAACGGGAATTTCAGCATTTAGTCCAGAAAGAGGCTAATGTTGACATCAGTAGAAAGGCAAATTTAGAGAAGCAATAGATCAAGTTGCAAATTTTTAGTGATGCGAACACAGAACATAAGGTCTAAAATGAGGGATTCATGAACAACTGTGCATTAGTTAAGGTGAAAGTCGACTAAATAATGGGCCCAAGGCTCAAAGTATCTCTAGTGAAATGGACGAGGCATCACTTCCTAAAAGGCAAGGTTGTGGGAGGTCCCGGGTTTGAATCGTGTCAGAGTCAAATTTTCAAAAAAATAAAAAAATAAAATAATAAATGGTAGACCCAAATGAAATTCAGGTAAAACATAAATGTGTCTGGACTTCTTCTTATGTCTGTTTGGCTGCAACAGAATTTCCCATGAATCAATCATGTTATTACTTCATGGAAGCTTGAAATAGAACGTGCAACTTGTCCTAAATAAGGAACTGGAAAAAGCTGAAAAATGGAAGTTCATTCTTGTTTTTAAGAGTAAAGAGATAACAAGACTTACATTTTGACATCTGTGAAGTAGTCACCAAATGTTGCAACCAGGTACTCAGTTACTAATCCTTCTAACCACTCTGGACAACAAATAGATGTCAGAATGTCTAAACGAAAAGGAAGAGAGGATAAAAATTTGTGGTTCTTGAAAGGCAAATTAGACCCGAAAAAAAAAAAAAAAATTCTTAGATGGAGTGAACCTAAGAAGAAAAAGACAATGGTATTAATGTAAAAGTTCTGTATACGAGGATAATGTGAAAGTGAAACAGAGGTAATGCATCATGACATGAAACCCACTTAGAAGAATAAGAAGCAATAACGATGATAACAATAAATTGAATGGAATTGATTGGTTTGACATTGCCCGAACGTAGATTAGTCGGTGTGGCTGGCGCCGGATACCACATGGGAAGCCCCAAAAAAAAAAGTTATGTAACTGATCTTTTTCCTGAATTGAAATATCATCTTCATAAAGTTAAGGTCAAGGTGGATCAAATAAGAAGTTCCTTCCACAGCAGTTCACAACAATTCCCCACTAAAACCACATAAAATCTCACTTGAATTGTTAAAACATTTTTCTTACATAAAGACAATGTGCGTATTATATTTATTATTATTAAAATATAGAGACACTACAAAGAAGTTCTAGAGCTCTGAAGGAAGACTTGGGCCCGTAGTGGTCATGGGTTGAGAGCAGGAATCAAACGGAATAAACTAAAAGAAGGCAAAAAGGCCCTAAGAAACAACAAATTAAACATGAATTTAATTTTCATCGACTTTATAAAAGAATGCTCCAAAACGTGGCACAAGCAAAGATGAATCGCTCAACTAAACTTTTGGGTGAACCAACAAGAACGGATGGAATATCATGGTGATTTCATTATATAAGTTTTCTCAACATCCATTTATTATCATTTATGCAGTACGTTTAACCTAGTTTTAGTTCGCACAACTAGTCTCAAGCTTATTTTTCCTTTGATGATAGCTCCCCCGCATCGACCAAGCTTCAAAGTCTTCCTTGCTTATTCATTTTCTTTAACCTCAAACAAATATTTATCGAGAATATCTACGTATTCCATTATGGATTAATTCCATTCCATGGTGAGAAACAGTAAACCAATATGACAGATATCTCCTATTTTAGTTTCTCAAGCAGCCTTAGAAGATCCTCTCGTGGGGGAGTAGGAGCTAAACCCACAGCCTCATATTGTAAGTACTTAAAATGAAATCTAAGTCTATGACTTAGCCCAACATCCAAGGTCAAATTAGTGGCTTGTGTACTTTCTTTGTTATCTCCAAACTTCTCTCTCTTGGTGGACAAAACACATGTTTGAATGCACTCCCTATAGGCACCCAATTGTTAGTCAGAACTAGCATTTGCAGATGTAAGTTTTCTCTTATAAAGACACTTATTTTTATATGTTCAATAATACTTCCCTCTCATTGAGCACTAATTAGTTTGCTAAAGAAACAAATTCTATTTCTTCTCACTTATTAATAGTGTAAACACATTACTCTCCCTTAATCACCATTATTCTAGAAGGTTCAGATATGCATTGCTATCCCCATCTCTCAACCCCTCCCTCTCAATGAGCACTAATTAGTTTACAAAAGAAACAATTCTATTTCTTTTACAAAAAAAGAAAAAAAAAAAAAAAAAAAAAGTTTCTCAACATGAGAGGAAGAAATCGACTTACCTTTCTGGTAGATCTTTGCAAGTAACTCTTGTACACCAGGGTCTTCAAAGATAACTTTAACAGTTTGATGTACAGCTTCCTGGAATCATAAATAATTCTAAAATAAAAACTAAATTGCAAAATTTTATCATTTGATGCACAATAACATTAACAATAACTCAAGAGGAACAGAACATATTAAAAGGATATTAAGAAATGTTCCGCCATGCAGAAAATGTCATAGACTTGTTCGCAAGCTCGGGGGCCCGCCCAGTTTGCCCAATCCGATGAAGAATCGATTGGGCTTGAACAAGTTTTCTTACACCCAGGCCCAAGCCCACTTAGGCCTGATTTGATTTGGGCTGGGCTTGGGAAGACTTGTGAAGCCCAGGCTTAACCCAACACTTTTAATGATTGAATTTAAAAAAAAATACTAATATGTTGGTGCAAAGATTTGATTACATACCACTTTTGTGTTGAGCACAGATCTTTACCAGCTTCACAAAATTTTTTTTTATGTTATATTTGTAAATGAATGTATATCCACATATATTTACTATATTTTAATTTGATACAAGAAATGCAAACAAAAAAGGTGTGTTATCTCAAAAGATAATTATTTAGTAATAAATAAAATATAAAGATGGGCTTGGGATTGAGATTTTTTAGTTGAAATCTTGTAGAAAAACCACAATGTAACAGCAGACCTTTTGCATTTGATGTATTCATTTGTAGACTTAACTAAATATGCAGATACTAAAAGGTAAAAAAAAACATGCAACACCAACACCAACAGCAACAAAGCAATAATCAAATACCCAAAGACAAATACTAAGTGAAAGTTGTAATTCATTAACTTCTCAAAATGACAAAAGCACTGCAGATGCAGTTGACAATTACAGCAAAAAAACACACCTTTGCAACTTCAAGGAAGCCCTTGCAAGTATCTTCAAAATTAACCTGCGGATACATGAGAAAAAACAACGTTAACAGGTGAGATTTAAAAAGAGAAAAAGTACCATACCATCACATAACGTCATATTTGAGGGCCTCTTTATCAATTGAATATGCAGCTCGATGCAAATTCCTTGAGACCTACGAAAAAGGTGACAACCTGTTCAGCATAGTTCTGTGGAAGAGCTTCAATGGTACTGCTACCAAGCTCCATTGCAAGATCATAGCATCGAAGATTGTTATTTATCTGTCATTGTGCACCACAAACAAATAAATAGTTAGCTTATGAATGAGCCCATTGATACAAAAGCATTAACAAGTCTAACAAGTGCAAGATATAATAGAGTTCACAAACCATTGCGCACAAAGGTTCCAAACCAATGTCAGAAGCTGGTTCTTCAAGTCTATGTCTTTCAGCTGCTTGAAAATCAATCATTACCTGGACATGACGACCAACATATGAAACCATCCAAAATCTAAAGCAAATAAAGTCATTTAACAAAAATGTATTTATCAGGAAACAGTACAGGAGATATGTAAGATTATTTACCTGAATAGTAGCTAAAGCAATACGATACAGCATGAGATCAGTGCTATTATCCCGGACAATTTGCACTTGTTCCCCCAGGATCCTGAATAAATCAACGGCTGCTGGTGTATACAGCTTTCCATCTTCTGTTTTCTTTGGTGGTTGTACTTTGTCAGCTTGCAGGATATTTGTGTACCATTTCTGAAAAGAGGAGAAAGAGTTTACAAAAAGAACATAAAAAAATGAGGAAACCAACGTTAACTGAGGAGTGAGGACTGTGTCTAATTCGACCAAATACATGCTGTCAAAAGCAAATGGAGAAAGACAAAGGTTACCTTTGTTGTAGCTTGCATGCGTTCAACATATGAGTTCATAAGGGGGTCCATAGAACCACTTTCAGAACAAACTTGAGCTAAAGACTCATCAACACCAAGCCCAATCAAATTCTCTTGGTATTCCACTACCCAACCAGTTACCTGAATAAAAAAAACAATATACAACAACTTATGAAGAACATCTCCTTTCTTTGGCTATAGGACTTCGTCATTATTAACTACCTATAGTAAGTGTCATGGCAAAGTGCAAATACAAAATATATACACTGATATTAAGTACCTTAAGAATTTCTATATTTGTTAGCTCATTTGCTCTGTCACTGAGTAGTCTAAGCATCTGAATAAACCTCTCAGTGTAAAGATTAACCATGAGCTGGAAAATTTCATATCTGCAAGTTGGATTTTTTTAAATTAAAGGAAGAAAAATTAAAGAGAAAAAAAATGATCATTTAACAGGTGTGTCCATCAGCAATCATACATTTCAAAAGCATCAAATACTATTTGTAACTTTGGTTTACGCATGAGGCCTAACTATTTTCCAGAAACGAATAGACCAGCTTACCAGCAAGATAGATGCAGGTTATAACTTATAAATGAGGATGATTAAAATTGAAATAACTAGGTCCATACCATGCTTACATTTACTAATAACTCTAAAACTACATCCCTCAAGTGACTCGACAACAGAGGATCTATAAACAATGATTAGATCTTTCACCTGTGGTATAAGCTCTAGGGGTTCCTTACTTTGAGGAGTACATATATTATACATCCAAAACATAGTTACATAGAGACCAGACAACAAAAGGGATCTCCATAAAGTAAGAATACAAAAGGACTCTTTTCCCATGATTAAATGTTAATTTATGAGCATGCATTACATCTTAACACAATTCAAAATGTGAACCAAATCAAGATTTGTAAAAGTCACATGTACAACATATTTCATAAAAAGGAGCAAGCCATTATACAATAAAAATGTAGGGGAAAACCTTGGAGGAAAACAAGGAGCCACAAAATCATATATATCCCCAAGCTCTTCGCCAATCTGGAAGTAAAACCAACAGGTTAAATGCAACCATCAACAAATTCATAAAGTTCATTTGTACAGGACATATTTATGCCAGTACCATAAAAATAAATAGGATAAAAAATCCAATATTCGTTGCAAGCATGGCAGCAACATATTGATCAGTTACTTTTAGAAATGCTAAACCACAATAAAAACTTCTAGTTTAAAGGTGTCAGAAAAGAGAAAATAATTTATGAATATATCTAGCAACAAAAAGAATTAATAGTTGGACTCATTAAAACAAAGGTTGAATCTTTCCCTAAGTAAAGGTCGTGGTTATATGATAATCACCTACCTACTCACTCGTGATCAATCACGCATAATTTTGAACTTAAGACAATCAATCTTGAGTATGACATCATAGAAACATAATGCTAGGTAGGGCGGAAGCAAGAGAACTAGAAAGAGAAGCAGTAACAAATTGAATAGGAAAAGCTGTTGCAAAAGACAACGAGCTAAGGTCCACTCTTGGCTATGATGATATTACTCATAAAAGTACACAATTTCAGCAGTGAAGTGCTTCATGAATTTCTTGGAAACAAGAAAACATTTAGATGAAAAAGATGCTGCCAAAAGTACAGTTCAAATCTTGTTAAGAGCTGCTGTGACAAAGCAAGTTCATATATCTAGTTTATGAAGAGCTGAATTTACAGGAAAGGTTTTCCGATAACCAGCTAAAATTGAAGCACCACATCAACATAAGTGCAAACAAGTAAACTGATAATTAGGATAACACAAGCCCTTACCGCTCGAGCCTCTTCTAAAGCTGCTTTAAAGTCTTTGAAAACAAGCTGCATACAAATTTTCATCAGAACAAATATTTAACCAGCAAATGATACATTTTCATTCATCTTTAATAGGTGAAGATTAATGTAAAACAAATAAAATAAATAAAAAATAAAAATAAAAACCTCGTTCAACAGCTTGCTGAACCTCTGTTCAACTGTTTTCCTTATCTGCTCATAACATTTATCCTTATAGCCTTTCCCCTGAACTTTCAATTTTTGTTGTGCAAGATTTCGGGAAGATACAGAGGCACTTGTGGATTTTCTGCAATCAAAAGCAACAACCAACAACATTTAGCAAGAACAACTTATATAAGTAGCAAAATTTTCAATCAAATGAAGGATAAATAAATCTTGCAATTAAATTATATTTTAGTGGAAAAAGCAAAAGGGCAAGTGACAATTTAACAAATAATGATAATCAAAATAAATGAAAAAAATTGAAACATTACTTGGCAGATCTGCGAGGATTTGTGATTGATGCCATGGCATCACCTCCTTCAGCCTCAGCAGCTTCCTCTGCTAGTTGTTGGTCAATTGTTTCTTGCATCTCAACCACCCTTAGCAAAAATAAACAAATAAAGAAGACAAGAAAAAAATATACAAAAGTACAGAAAATAAGAAAGGTTAACAATTCCAACTCTAGAAAAATGTCAAATCATCCATCAGCATCCATATATAATTTATTTAATCAACATATATGACTAAAATATACAACAACTTATTTTCAAGCAAACAAGAAGAAACCAGATTAAGTTTTAGAATAATGATCTCCACCAATACGCAAAAAAAAAAAGGCAAAAGTTAATGGAAGAGTTATGCATAGATACATCAAATGGAGTTGTTTACAAAATCAAACTAAGACTGCACAACAACAACCGAGCCTCAATTCCAAATTAGTTGGGTCAGCTACATGGATCAAACGCTTCCGCTAAGCTCACTTTAAAGCATTAGATGAAGTGCTTTCATGATCCTTAACCAAGTGGGTGGCCCAATGGTTTGGTATGAGATTTGGAAGTAAAAGGTCATGGGTTCAAACCTTGTGGATGCAAAAGTTGTTTCTTTCCTATCAAAAATAAAAATAAAAAATGATCCTTTACATCCTTCTTAATCAAAGCATCCCAAGTTATCTTACGTCTAACCCTATATAGTCAAATTCCTTTAATTTCTATTGTGTCAAGTTCTCGAATTGGGCATTTGTTGGTAGTCTTTGGATGCATCCAAACAACAACAACCACCCTTCACTAACTCTTGCATCTATTGCTGTCACTCCTGCTTTTCTTTGAACCTCTGTATTTTTTATTCTATTTTCACAAGTTTTGAAGCACATTTATCTAAGCATAAAAAAAGACTCCAATTTTTTTTATTTAAAAAGAAGTCCACAGGACATCAAATAAAAATATTTAAGTCACAAACAGAATTTTATACTCAATTAAAAATCTCTCTTAGTAAATTAAGTGATTTGTTTGAAAATATGCCAAATACATTGAAATTAAAGAGTCTTTAGAAGAACTAATCTGGATTTTAAAAATAACCTGTTAATTAACGCAGATGAGTCTGGGTGCGTACATATCAATTTAAGTTTCTGTTTCTTAACTCAGGTAATGTATGGCTCTTCAAGAAAAATGTTTAGGAATGAACAATTTGCTCTAGATTATCAAATTCAAGTTTATCTAACAATAATCATGCAATAGTTTCTGCCCATATAGATCCAAGCCTTTAAAACTACTATTGTACAATAGATCCTATATTTTACCCCAACACTGATCTAAATAATCATTCACAATTATCCAATATCGCAAGGTTGTTAAGTCCATACATAGACAATTTGCCCTTGGTAGGCGAAGCAGTGCCTACTGGCTACTACCTACGCATTGTCGAGGCCCAAAATGTTGCCTATATGGAAAACATAAATGAAATGCACAATATATGAGTATGAGTATTGTACCAAAGAAAAGAAAAACCTTACATACAGTTATCGAACAAGTTTTTTTTTTTTTTAGATTGCCACCTATTAAAGGCGTTTAAATTCTTCAACAAAGTTTTGGGCTTTAGTTTATAGATGTGAGAAACTATAAATGGAAGATATGTTCACAAAAATTCCATGTACCTATATTTCAAGTATTTTAACAAATTACGGGGAAGTACTTAAAATTTTACTATACGGCTTGCTCAAAGAACTACTAAGGAGATCAAAGATAAGAATGCATAGGCCAACAAAAGTATCAAGAATGTTTGGAACACACGCACGCACATTGATTGAAAGGGAAAGCATAAGTGGAGCTTTAGAACCTTAATAGATCATAACTTAAAATGACAATTTAGGTTTTATTATATTAAATTAATTAAAATAATGGGCATACCTCAAAGCACGAACCAGAGTTTGTGGGCTACAAAACAAACAACAAAAAATAGATGACATCATTAGAATACACAGAAATGTGAATTCGAAGTCTAAATTCAAGTCATAAACGTGTAAAAACAAGTAAAAGAATAATTACATCACTAGAAAGCATTCCCATTCATAAACGAATAATGTATCTTAGAGCTAAAATCAAATAATAAGTATTATCCAAATAAATGCTTTTAAAAGATCAGATGAGATCATTGCATATGAAGAGAGCAATCTATAGAATTATGGTTGAAACAATATTTGATTGTTTGCAATGTAGCTTGCAATAAAGGATAAGTGATCATGGATTAAAATCGTCTAGCAAGGGCGATACTAAATGTACCAAGTGTACAACAAAAAAATTAAAATATTCAAACATCATCGGAAGTAAAATTCTTTAGCATGCCATTGACCCTTAGTAGATTGAGCATTTTTGTAATATTTTATATTTTGCGAAAAACTGAGGCCATGCATAGCCTCAAATCCTCATTAGTAAATCACGTCCAAAGAGCACAGAGACCATTTTTTATTCATTGCTAGGTTGCAACCATCATTTGGTCCATAAATCTTTGTACCTTTAGTCATTCTTGATTAACTCCCATGGGATTAGTCGAACCAAAGGTTAGGAAACCCATGGTTATCAAAAAAACGAAAACAAAAAAGGAGATTGATAGAGCGTGGGTCGCGGCAAAATGAGAAAAATACTTTGGTGTTATGCATCTAAGGAGCTGTGTGGGGTATAACAAGATTTATGGGGGATAGTCGAGAAGAAAGCTTTCCCTTGGAATGGGAATTAAATTAAAGTGATTCATCTTTGGGCAAGATGAGAATGCCCAAGGTTAAATAAAGGTGGATCTCATCAGAAGAAGGGATATTCTCTTTTACGACGCTTTACTGCTTGTGATAGTTGAAGTTACATATTTGGCAATTATATGGGATAAATAGAATTCTTTGGGGATGGTCAAGAAAAAAGCTTGCCTTTGGGATGAGATTTTTGAATTAAATAACCCTCATTGTTGTCTCTGGACAAGAACAACCATGGTTTTCTAGAGCTGGATCTCACAAGAAGTAGGGAAATTCTTTTGATATGCTCTAGTTTTTGTATTATGTCAAGTGCTGGTATGTTTTCGCCTATTTTGCTATGGGTGGCCTACTAGACCACACTTTTATATTTTCCTTTTATCATTAGAACGAAAGTATGTTTCCCATAAAAAAAAAGCCAAGAATATACAGCACCTAAAACATTAAGTACCTTTTGAGAAAAAAAAAAAAAAAACATTAAGTACCTTTTGTTTATTTACTGGTTGTGTATGTGTGGGTCACCTGGTTCTAAAAAGAACGTCAAAGAAAACTTGCAAAGATGTGACAAGCTGACTGATAAACACATCCTCAAGAACTTTCTTCCGCAACAAAAGTATCATCTACACTAATTTACCCACTCACAATGATGCATATGCTGTAGCAAGATCAAATTCAAGGTGAAGCGGTAATCTAGTACTAGTTTTGGATGTTCGTAGAGGTATATATCACAATTCGGGTGATAGGCGCACGAACTATCAAACATAGTAATTAGTAACAAAGTCAAATTAAGATTTTTTAAGAAGTTTACACAGACAGAATACAGTTACTCAAGGAGATACCAACAACTAATGCTTTATTAGTCACTCGCATGAAAACAATTCAGAGTACCTTTCCTTGGCAAGCTTGAAGAAGTTGGAAACGTGTTCCCACAATGTCTTTTCAAAGGTCTCCCAGGTTCGATCTACATCTTCGAAGTATTCCCTGGAAGAACTCCAACATTAGAAGTAGAACAAAGTACAAATATAATGTTTCCAAACAGTACCATCCTGCTTGCGCTAAACAGTCTTGAAATCATAAAGAAATGGAATTGCCAAAATATGGTTCCACAATAAATATTTAATGAAAGAGCTTGCTTAAGATGGCATTTGAAGGCGTGAAAATGTCTTTTAGAAAATCAAGCTTTTCAATCGATCCGATATAAGCAACTGCGTATCCTAGAGAAATTCCTATTCCACCCCCACCATAGATGCATTTTACCCACATCAATCATTAGAAAACCTGCTACTTCAGTTTCAAATTTAACAATCCTTGAAATAGGTTAGATTAAGTCTTGAAAAGGTAAAACAACAAGCATAACTCGGTTCACGTGCAACTGCATAAGTTCAAGACAGAGATTAGCACATTTGTCAGACTCTCAACACTTTCATTAAAATGCCTAGTGAACTTGAAAGCAGAACGAGAAGCTAAAAGCTCTCTCTAAGAAAATCAAAGGAGAAAGCAAGAAATAAACCACATAAACCAGGATTCTCACCTTAGCCTTCCTACCTCTTCTTTATGAGAAGCTGCTGCCGCTAATGCAAACCTTCTTTTTCCATCAAGTGCTGTTAGTCTCTACCTCAACAGAAGCATAAGAATATCAAAAAGGGCAAGAGGATTATGATGCCTTTCCCAGAAATATATACTAAATCTCAAATAAGTGAAACTCTGAAAGGATGAAGTAGAACAAGTTTCAAAGTAAACACTTTTAACTGTGAAAATAATACCTCATATGTGTTAATGAGTTCCTTATCATTCCTGAGAGATTCCCGAGCCTCTGCGGCTTCCACAGAAATGGACATCATTCCCTCCACATCCTACACAAAATGAACAAGAGAGCAAAATTAAAAATAAAAATAAAAAATAAAAAATCAGAGCAAGGAAATTGTGTATCCCGTCAAGATATGAATCTCCACATCCACACACCGGACAGATATATGTATATGCTAGATAAGTACCACTGCTTAAAGTATACAATTAGGAAGGTATTTGATTTTTCTCCTTGAACGAATTATCTAAAACCAGCACATTTACTATATCAGAAGATAAAGTAGAACTCAGCATATAGTAGTCTGACCTTGAGAGTAGTGTTCAAATTGTTCCTTGTATTGCTCAGAAGCTTTATCTGGTCATGGTTCTCAATAAGTGTTTGACACTCCTGACACAGCCTGATGCAGGGAAAAACTAAAGTTAGACCAGGACATGATGTCACAAGCTCCTTAGAACAGCAATAGCCCCGAACTCAAGATATAATTTATTCATATTATAAACCCACTTCTCAATATTAATAAAGTTTTCTCGGAGCTGGTTAACTGTCTTTTGAGATAATGCAAGTGCTTCTAGCCCAGCACGTGCCTGTTCAACCTGTAGAGAAGAAATGGGAGGTTCAAAGAAATTCAACTGGGAATTAAAAGTTGACTGAACTTAACAAGCCAAGGACCAACAAACTGATTTATGATCTGCAGAAATTATTACCAAACATGGGCGGAAGTGTATTAGTAAATGATTAACTTTCTATACCTGCTCCGCGACCATTGTGCTAAGTTGTGCATCGTTCGCCTGGCAATAACATCAAACAATAAAGCAAATTGAATGAACAACAAGAATTATTTCGATAACCTTTAAATATAACATCATCTAGGCAGAGACGATTTATCAGAATTAAATGTGGCACATTTAATATTCCGCTACAAGAGCAGTTAGCATGTAAACGAATCATGTTTAATATTCTATCAAATGAGCAGATAGGTACAATTGACAATACCATTGCAAATTTGCAATTGGAAAGGACCATTTCAACATTAAATATTAATTGTACACGAAGCAAGTATCAATTTATGATAATTAACTCATTAACAACGCCAATGTATATATGCTCTGAGACAAGTATCTTTGTGAGGCACATTTTTTTTCCTTAATTAAAAAAACATTAAAATCAAAATAAAAAGATAGACACATTTACATCAACGAACTAGAGAATCTGGGTCATATTCAATTTTCTGAGAACTTTACAATGCAAGAAAAACATCATGTTTCTAGTTTAATAGAAACGTGTGCTTTCTTCCTTGAGCATTTGTCCCATCCCAATGGGATGATGGTTCATCTTTCATGAGGGCAAGGAAGGACATTGCAACTTGATTGAGTTGAGTTAGCTTAATTCCCTAACATTCAAAAGTCTACATGTGTCATACTTCTGCCCCTCGGGATAACTTCATCCTCACTAATCAATTAATAAAAACAGAGATGACTCTTTCCTTGTACCTTACTCTCTTTTACTTCACATCATTTAAAAAGTAGTTCCATGCTCCCCATCACCTGCACTGATTTGGAATGCAAGTAGGGGATTCATGTACCAGATTGGAGCAAATTGAAGTCCAATTTTAGTCCAAAGCAATTACAAACAAATTAAACCCCAAACAAATTGAGCGAGAATCCATATCCAACCCGATCCAATCAACCTTGCAATCTAATTTGATCAACTAAACATAAACTACCATATAATTATAATAAATAGAACTATTAAATATAAAATGTGTCCAATCAACCTTGCAATACAGCATTCATCCTTAAATATAAAGAAGATACAACAAATGGAAACAAACCTATATAAAAGATTACTAATCTCTAAGCCTTGGATAAACTTCAAAAGTAGATTGTGCACATCTAAATACTAAATATACCACATGAGAAATTAAAATGCTTTTTTAAATATTAATATATAGTATTGATTAAAGGTTATTAGATTGAATCATATTATCGATTATCGTATGAAATCTGTAAACTAATTTTTAATCAATGCATTACAAAATGGGTCCATGGATTCATAAAGCTTTTAAACATCGCTAACTGCAAGGAGAGTGGTCGTTTAATAATTAAACTTATCATAGTGACATAAAGATGCTAAGAAAAAGAGATCTTTTAGCATATATATTTTTACTAATGCACTAAAACACAAACAACAAACAACAACATAGCCGCAGTCCCAAATCAATTGGGGTCGACTACATGGATCAAACTCTTCCATTGAGCTTGATTTAGTGCAATTGATGGTGAGTTTTCCAAACCATTCAAATCCCTCATAATTAAAGCGTCCCAAGTTAACTTCGGTCTACCCCTACCTCATCGAATTTCTTCAGTTTCTATTGAGTCAAGTTTTCTTGTGGAGACATTTGTAGGTCGTCGTTGCAAGTGAACAAACCACCACAACCGTCATTCCCTAATCTTTGTGTCAATTGGTGTTATTCCTACTCGTCTTTAAATTTATGTATTTTTTATTCTATCTTTACGAGTTTTACCACACATCCACCTAAGCATCCTCATTTCTGCTACGTTTATTTTATGTAGTTGTTATTGCTTTACCGCCCAACATTCACTTCCATAGAGCACAGTCAGCCTAATTACGGTCCTATAAAATTTTCCTTTTTAACTTGGTAGGCATATTTCTATCACATATCACACATATTGTCATACTCCATTTCTTTCATCCAGCTTGAATTCTATGTGTGACATCATTCTCAATATTGTCATCATTTTGTATGATTGATCCTACAAAAGGAGATCCAGCAGGGAACTAAAAAAAAATTACAAAACCCTAGTTCCAAAATAATAAATGTCTTGATACAGAAGAAAATTCTTCAAAGGGAAAACCCTACAATAATCTAGAGACATCAGCTCCAAAAACAAAGAAATCGTTCAGTAGGTCGGGGCTCTTCGAGAAGTGATAGTTGTGAATCCCAAATCCAGCTCACATGATAATACAAACAAATCCATTGAAACTCGAACCCCAAACTTCTTACACCCACAACCACATACTAAACTATTACGCCACCCATTTGCCTGGTTTAATTTAAAATGTTAAAAATTATGTTTCTCCTTTTTCTCAAACTTTTATTTAAGAAAACAATCATTGATGCCGATATGGCGTAAGTAATCGATTGATGTGACTAATTTCTGTGTTGCAAGTATTTGATTCATTCTTAGGAGGATTTCTCATTATCCTTGGACCAAAATTCAGTAAAACATAATGTCGCTTAGAATATCACTACTCTGTCCTTGTTCACTCCCGTCGAGCAACCGACATTAGCAAGCAAAGAATGAATCAGATAAAAACAAATACAACATCCACTCTCACTCCTACATAATAACTACCTCCAAAGAACAAAATTTGCCACCTCATTGTGCGAGACTATACCTCTAAAAGTCTAAACAGCAAAACAAATCCAACCTTCCACGAGCTGAATCTACTCAAACTAAGCTCAAAACTATCCGAATCTCAACAAATTCATCACATTTCCAACATCAAATGCGCCGCGAATTCATCGAAAATGATCCGATTCAATTCAATTCAACTCAACTCGTATACGAAAACTATTCATGAATAACCAGAAGAAGCACCTGTTGCCGACTGATATAGTCAGCCTTTATCGACGCGATCGACGACAACAGCTCCGGAAGCGGCAACAACTTCGCCACTTCCCTCACTGCGGCTTCTTTCGCTTCGATGCCGAGATCCTCGACCATCATCTTGTCAAAAACCCTGCACAGCAACAATTCAACAATTCAACAACCACTTTGATCCGAATTTGAAACCCTAACAACCAAATCAGACTTCGCATCAGAGAATTGTTTGAACAGAATTGACAGATCGGATTCGCAGAGAAAAGAAAACTCACAATCAATCAATCAATCGAACCGAAACCCTATCACGATTCGTAGTTGGAGAGAATTTGTTGATTCATTTGATCCTTCTAGAAGATCTCTTCTCTCTTTGGGTCTGAAATATTCCTTTGTGTGTTGAGGTGCTACTAACGGAAATGATTTTTTAAAAAAAAAAAAAAAAAATAAAAAAATCACAAAAAAAAAAAAAAAAAATTAATGCTTTTTTTTTATTGGTCAAAAGATTGTAGATCATTCTGCTAGTTCTATTATGATGATACAACCATTGAAATATACGAAAAAGTTAATATTTAAGACACAAAGTAACTTCTGCAACAAAAACAACGTTGTTTGAATTAAAATGCTCTAAAATTATTTTCGGCAACAATCATTACCTGAACAGTTTAATTATTCTACAATAAAATTGATTAATTTAGAAGACAAAAGAGGGTTTGATGTTTTAAGGTGTTACTAACGAAAAACTTCATGTTTGGATAAAAATACATGTAAATACTTATTTTATAATACTGAAAAACAAAAAGATTTTTTATTTAAAAAATCACAAAAATTATGCTAGTTTTCTTTTTTTTTTTTTTTTTAGTCAAAGAGTGCATATCATTATGTTCTATTATGTTGACACAATCATTGAAATCTACAAAAGATTAATATTCGAGACACAAGGTAACTTCTCCATAATTTGAATTGAAATCCTCTAAAACTATCTTCGGTAGCAATAATTACTTAATCCGTTTAACAACTCCACAATAAAAATTAGGTTGTTTAGAAGGCTTGAGAGAGGGTTTGAAAACACCATTTTAAAACAAAACATAATATGCCAAGACAAGTTACATTAGTCTTATTAAACCACTACCATTTAATGTGGGTAACACTTAATTTTTCAATATTGGCTAAAAAAAAGAACACTTATTTTTTAAAGTTCTGAAAAAAAAAAAAAAAAAAAAAAACACTTATTGGATGAGAAGTGTAACCGCCCATTTTCCAAATGAACCGCTACGGGGGCCAATGCGGGCCCACAACCCGGCCTACCAGCGCAAGCTGTGTCCCACATGCCATCTCATCCACCATGTTATCATTATTAACCTCTATGAATAACAATTTACTGTAAATTGTTAATGAACTCAAATCATCTGCCTATAATATCATTTTAAGCCATAA
Source organism: Stephania cephalantha (assembly GCA_039657325.1). NCBI lineage: Eukaryota > Viridiplantae > Streptophyta > Magnoliopsida > Ranunculales > Menispermaceae > Stephania > Stephania cephalantha. Next base: position 2,663,761 of record CM077574.1, read on the forward strand.
TAAGTCACAGCGTAAGTCTGATACCTAGTGTCACTCTGATACCTATAATATCATGACATTCCAAATATGAAACATCAATGTTATGCATGTAACCTAGTGTGGAAAACTCATTTATCATCATAGATCAATAATGTACCTCAATGTAGCAAAATATCAACAATATAGAGTCCTGAGCTATCACACAATCCCAAATCCCAAAATAAAACAAAATATGTATAATACAATCGTACAAGTACGGCTTAATGTCTCTGAATCACAAGTACTCCGATAGTTTGCCTTTGTCTCGGCTTGTACTAGGATCTGCACTCAAGCCATCACAAAAAACAGATGACGAGTCCAGAGTAAATATTCCCAAGGAAATTAAGTGAGCAATACTGAAAGTAAATACTTGAAATTTAAAGAAAACTATTAAATAAACATGCGGAAATAAATACAGAGCAACTGTGCTCATCGCATGCATAAGTAAAAGTGCAAGCTCAAATGTGTGTTCCTAGAGCCTAAAGTCATACTAGCGCCATACTTCAGACTCTTTCACAAACTACTGTCGGCGAGTAGCACTCAAGCAAAGCAAGTATCTCGGATCCGCTAGGTGGTCGGTGTGGAACCAACGACGCACCCACATGTGCCCCGACGCAACTCTCGGGTCGACCTATTCACCGAGATCCCCTGACGCACGTGTTATGGCCCAGTGGACATACACACAAAAATGGCACGGAGGGAGAGCCTCAACGTCAAACCACACCAAAAATAGAGTAATGAAAGACAGAATATGAATTCAAAGCAAAAAGAAATATTGCTCAAGTAATTTCAGTTGGGATACTACACACCTCAAACCGCACTCCGTGTCCCGGTACCTAACCCCCGATCCAGTTCGTTGATTCCTCGATATCCAAAGTATCGCCCAAAACAACCTATTGTCATTTATAAGTGATTTTGAGTCAATTGGTTGCATTTTAAGTTACTTAGTAAAATTAGTGTAAAAACCGCAAGATCTAGCGTGCTATGTCTGGGAAGTACCGCGCTAGATTTCTGGGCAGCTAACTGTTCTTCGTCAGTAGCGCGCTACTCTTATTACCTAGCGCGCTAATTGTCATCTAGCGCGGTAGACGACCATAATAGCGCTAATCGCGCTCGGACAACAGTTCTGTTAAAAATTATGGGTTTCCAACAACCCCACCAACACCAACAACAACCAGAACACTAACAACTGAAATTCATGCACTTAAACAACACCAAAACAACTACTTAACACCATCAACATAATCCATATAGGATTCACACCAAAACCTCAAAAATTTAGATCAAAAGATAGAGAAAGTTTAGGTGTTTGTAATTCTCACCTTGCTTTTGGTGATTTGAGGTGATTTCCCCACTCCAAGCTCCTCAAATCACCAAATGTAACACTCTAAACCCTTGTTTCTTCTCTTCCAATTTTCGGATTATGAGATAAGAGAGAGAAAATGTGGTGGAAATAAGTTAAATTTTTGACTTTTATAGTTGATTTGCATCTCTCCACTTGTGCATCACAATGCAATCAAATGGACACCCTTTGCTCCATTTCTAACCACTCATGACTCAAACTTTGACACCGATGGCTCACTTGCCCTTGTCTTTAACTCATAAAGTGGCGTTTCGAGTGTTCCGACGTCTGTTTCTCGTCCCGAATCGCGACATACGCGTACTACCATGACCCAAACCACCAAATATACATTCCATATTAATATTTAACTCATTTTATTTTATTTATTGTGTGTATTTATTCCCCCAGCCTAATATTTGGTCTTTTGAACTACCCGGTACCCGCGTCGATACGCATATCGAGGCGAATACTTCATACACAGTCTCACCTGTCACATGACCTATAATTACACACATTACGATGTCGTTTAATTTATTTTAACGTAAACATCAATATTTAAACAAATCAGCATACAAAAATAACCATTTACCTAGCTCCAGGTGCATACTAGCCTAGCTGCAGGTCCCACGAGCATCTAAGCTGTCAGCCGCGTCTGCAACCACGTCATAAATAACGGCAAATTAAATTCAGGACGTTACAAGAAGTGATAGAATGACAATAGTATGTCACTGCGCAAGACACATAGGCTCACAAGAGCCATCCATGTTTGCCTCGAGATGCGGATATACGCAGATCTCGATGCATAACACGCAGGTCGAGATCGTATAGAAGGCTTTTATGAGCCAATGTGTCTCGTGTTGTGACATTATTGTTGTCATTATAGTATTTTCCTTATTTTTTAACGCCCCAAAGCTTCATAAACTAAATGTCTATACGAAAGAGTGCTAGAATTGAATACAAAGCAAAAGAGGAGAACGAGAAACACAGTTGGAGAGAGGAAGATTGTAACAACCCAAATTAATTAAACCAGGATTAGCGTTAATCTCGGAGAATAACGGTTGTAGTTTTGCCGTTACGTGGACAACTCGGTTGGCTTAGACACGAAAATCGATGAAATATGTTATTTTATGGATGGTGGTTGTGTATATGTGGTGTTTAAAATTATTATTATTATATTGCACCGCATGTGTGTATGTTGCTATCGGACGAGTTTGTGTGACGAGTGTTTGCCTCGAAAGGCGTGTCAACGCAGGTGTTGAATTCAATTAAAACAACGAGACTATATAACAGATTTAGATGTGGTAGAATCAGAACAATGGAAGCGTAGAACACGGATATCGAGCCGAGTTGAGTCGACGACGTACGATAGCGAGAGTCGACTTTGAGTCGACGCAGAGTCGAAAACGATCATATAGCGAGTCGACGAGTCGATGACGTACGAAATAGAGAGTCGACGAGTCGACTGATGCGAAAGTAAAGTCGACAAAATCGACAACGGACAGATAGCATAGTCGACACAGTGTTATCATGATGCACAAGCAAAGGCGTCATATTGCACGGGCAGGCGAACATCAAGGAGCATATTGGGCAAGCACTTGGGCACGCACTCAAGCATAGATCAATTTGAAAGAAAAAAGTTTTTTTTTTCTTTACACAAAAGGACAAGAAAAAAACTTTGATCATATGCTATGAGAGTTTGTTAGCTAAATATCTCATTATTCTTTTTATCAACTTTGATACGGTGGATAAGCAAGACGGACGATGCAGAGGATTGGACGGCTTGTTGATGCGCAGACAACACACATATGCAAAAAAACTTTCGGATGGCTGATTGCATAAAGATTCACCCACGATCAAGTTAATCACACAACCAATTCTTGCCTACTAAAGCAAGCACCACGTAGCAGTCATCGACTTTTAAGTCGACGACTTAGTATTAAAATCAAGCTCTGATACCATGATAGATTTCAAAGAAGAGTCTAAAAATTGTATTGATGTGGGCTAATTGAGTGCAATAGAATGCTCTTATTTATAGAGCATAACAAATCATAAAATAAGGAAAGTTACCTAAACTACCTAAATATCAAAATATAGAAACTTCCTAAATACTTAAACTACGAAATATAGCAATTACTATAATTTCCTTAACAGCTTCGACTTTGAATTTGGTTGGTCATCTTATGCAAGGAGCATAGATTGATCCAGTATCACAGTTATTGCTTGTTGCCTGAACAGATCTTACGTAGATAATCACAATGAAAATACTAGAATGACCCAGTGAATGACACCAGTGATAGTATCCATCTGTCAGCCCCTCAATAGCATGACCCGAGTATACTGGGCCGGGCAACGAGAAACTTAGCAAATATCCTAGTTCTGGAGGACTCGGATGGTTCCATGAGGTTTGGTTGCATGTGGGACGGATGAGGCAGCGCACAGGCGTGGACGAGGTCGCACCTTGGCGCGCGCGCTAAGCACGGTGTCCGGGCGCGAGACGAGGTTGTTCCTTGGCACGTGCCTGGCGCATTCCTTGGCACAAGCACGGCAAGCCTTGGCATATTCCCTTGGCACGAGCAAGGCTGCGTCTTGCCACGAGCAAAGTTGTGCCTTGGCACGAGCAAGGTCGCGCCTTGGCGGGTTCCTTTGGCATGAGCAAGGTCGCGCCTTAGCAGATTCCTTTGGCATGAGCAAGGTGCGCACCTTGGCACGAGCAAGGCCGCGCCTTGGCATGTTCCTTTGGCATGAGTAAGGTCGCGCCTTGGCAGATTCCTTTGGCACGAGCAAGGTGCGCGCGCACGAGCAAGGTCGCGCACGAGCAACATACCTTAGCAAGGGTTGACAAAGCTTGACTTGGACGTTGACCAAGTCAAAGTACGATTGGTCTCATTTCTTGATGTTTCCTATTGGAGTTCGGGAAACGACTTAACATCTACAATAAGGAAAGGTGTGTTCTCTCCTAGGGGCGGTATGGGCATAGTAGCAAGGAAGACCCTCGAGCATGCCTTGGGCAACCATGCTAAGGCAAGACCCATGGACCCATGGTCCGAGCCACCTCGAGCCGGTGGGACTCGACCGAGCCCCGGCTAGCACCCAGTGTGCCTAGGCTCAGCTAGGCACCACCCGAGCAGTCCCTGTCCCTAAGCGAAACATGGACCAAGTCACCTTAAGGCACGGATGGACCAAGTCAATGTGGTTCCAGGTGGTTGGGTAACTACCTTGGTCATGGCCCCTGGCATGACCAAGGCACGTCCGAAAATGTCCCGAACACATGGAGCATGTGTAATTGACCAACCAGTTATGGCGGTTGTGGAACCAGGTGGCAGCAAGGGAACAAGGTAGTTGGGTAACTGTCTTGACCACAAGGAGTGGGGTTTTACTTAGTCTACGAATCAATATAATCAGGACATGTGTCCTTGACGGTTATGTAACTACTTGTTGGCTGATCTATAAAGCCATGGGCTCTAGGTTTGGGGAAGCATAAAGTATCAAGTGTTGTATTTCCATTGAGAGCTTAGTAAAACGTTTCCTTGGTGTCATTGCTTGTTGTTCATTTACTTTGAGTATTGGTAGTGTTGAACTAAGGTGGCCCTTAGGCACCACGGGTTGGGTTGAGCGAAAAAAAATTTCTTAAGGTAAACCCCTCACTTAATAGCCCCGTGACAATTGGTATCAGACCCCCGTTTCAGAGACGATGGAGACTCGAGTAACAAGTGATCTAAGTGAAAGGGTAGCTCACCTAGAACACATGATGGCAACGATGATTGTCCCGGCAGAGTCGGCGGAGTCCTCAATGTTAGCACAACGCATTGAAGGCTTGGAGATGTTGGTGGCTTCCTTGGTGACTAGAGAGAGTCACAAGAGGCCCTGATAGCTATGTGGGAATCCAAATTTGAGGAGCTTGTAGAGGATGTACGTTCTGTGGGAGAACTCACCACCGAATCGGCGCGACGATAAGCTTTGGAGGTGAATCTGCTCAAGCGAGCCGTGGGTGGATCCTCGGAGGTTGCAGTTGCGGTAATGCCTAGAACCAAGGTGCCGGAGCCAAAGAAATTCTCAAGCAAGCAGAGCGCGAAGGAGCTTGAGAGTTTTCTTTGGGACATGGAGCAATACTTTGCTACTGTCTGGATGGAGGAGAACCAAAAAGTCATCTTGACCTCCATGTACCTAGAACGCGATGCTAAACTCTGGTGGAGAATTAGAGTAGACGATGATGCGTGCGGGTAGACCCAAGATCGTGGATTGGAAGGTGCTAAAGAGGAGTTGAAGGATCAATTCCTTCCTACTAATGTTGTTTGGCAAGCGCGGGAAGCCTTGCTACGCTCAAACAAACGGGGTCGGTTCGAGACTACGTTAAGGAGTTTTCCTCTATCTTCTGGACATGAAAAACATGTCGAGGAGGACAAACTCTTTAATTTCACTACTGGATTGCAATCATGGGCTCAATCCGAAATAAGGAGGCAAGGGGTGAAAGACTTGCCCGGAGCGATTGTTGCGGCTGATAGTCTTGTGGACTTCAAGACTAGTTCTTCCACGAATGAGGGGAAGAACAAGAAGAAGAAGTCGTTCAAGGACCATCATAAGAAGGGCGAGAAAAAACCATTCCCTCATAAGCAAGTGAACCGAAGCCAGCCCCGAAAACAGACACGGAGCCCTCAACAAGTTCCTCGCACAAGGGTTGCTTCATTTGCAATGGCCCTCATGGAGCACGGGACTGCCCAAAGAAGGAGAAAATTTCGGCCTTGATCGCGGAAGATGATGGCCAGGCCCGGATGAACCCACTGCAATTGTTGAATGTCATTCAACAAGCCAAGACAAGCCCTTCGGAGGGGCTGATGTACGTTGATGCGGAGGTGAATCAGAAACGAGTCTTGGCAATGGTGGATTCGGGAGCAACACATTCGTTCGTGGTGGAACACATGGTGGAAAAGCTGGGACTCGCTCTTGTTGAGAATTTCAACCGAATGAAAGCTATAAATTTTGAAGCAAAACGAATTCAAGGTATGGCATCTAATGTGAATCTTAAGATTGGGTCTTGGGAAGGGAATATCAACCTTATGGCAGTTCCTTTGGATGACTTTGATGTCATCCTAGGAAATGACTTTCTACATTTGGGAAGCATTATCTTGATGCCATTCTTTGGGGACTGTTTGTGATGAACAAGTCTCATCCTTGCTTTGTTCGACGGCTAACATGATTTCGGGGAAAGAGAGTACAAAGCTGTCCCACCTTTCAGCCATTCAAGTGAAAGATGGACTACGGAAGGGTGAACCAACATACCCGACGGCCTTGGTGGAAATTAAGGTAGGCACGACAACAAAAGTCCCCGATGTAGTTGTTGAGGTACTAGAGAACTTCAGTGACATGATGCCTTCGGAGTTGTCGAAGCAGTTACCCTCACAAATGGTGATTGACCATGAGATTGAGCTGATCTTTGGCTCAAAACCCCCAGCATAGACCCCTTACAGAATGGCTCCAAAGGAGTTGGAGGAGCTAAGGAAAAGCAGTTGCAAGAGTTGTTGGATGCTGGATTTATTCAGCCATCCAAGGCACCCTATGGAGCACAAGTCATGTTCAGCGGAAGCACGATGGATCTCTTCAGATGTGCGTGGACTACAAGGCACTGAATAAGCTGACAGTAAAGAATAAGTACCTTATCCCGTTGGTGGCAGACTTGTTCGATCGACTATCCTTCACAAAGTTGAACTCGAGGTCGGGGTACTACCAAGTCCGAATTGCAGCTGAAGATGTCCCTAAGACGGCTGTGGTGACTAGGTATGGATCATTTGAATACTTAGTCATGCCGTTTGGCTTGACAAATGCCCCTGCTACATTCTGTAATTTGATGAACGATGTGCTAAGGGAGTTCATCGACCGGTTTGTTGTTGTTTATCTTGATGATATTGTAATTTACAGTCAAAACCTCCAAGATCATGTGGATCACTTACGGATGGTTTTGACTACCTTGAGGGCTAACCATTTGTATGTAAAGAAGGAAAAATGTGAGTTTGCTGCGCAAATGATCATTTTCCTTGGTCATGTTGTAGGCCAGAGTAAATTACAGATGGACCCAGAGAAGGTGCGGGCAATCATGGAGTGGCCAAACCCCATAAAGGTCCAGGAGTTGCGGTCATTCCTGGATTTGGCACGAGCAAGGCATACCTTGGCAAGGGTTGACAAAGCTTGACTTAGGCGTTGACCAAGTCAAAGTACGATTGGTCTCATTTCTTGATGTTTCTTATTGGAGTTCGGGAAACGACTTAACATCTACTATAAGGATAGGTATGTTCTCTCCTAGGGGCGGCATGGGCATAGTAGCAAGGAAGACCCTCGAGCATGCCTTGGGCAACCATGCCAAGGCAAGACCCACAGACTCATGGTCCGAGCCACCCCGAACCGGTGGGACTCGACCGAGCCCCGGCTAGCACACAGGGTGCCTAATCTCAGCTAGGCACCACCGAGCATTCCTTGTCCCTAAGCGAAACATGGACCAAGTCACCTTGAGGCACGGATGGACCAAGTCAAGGTGGTTCCAAGCGGTTGGGTAACTACCTTGGTCATGGCCCCTGACATGACCAAGGCACGTCCGAAAAATGTCCCGAACACATGGAGCATGTGTAATTGACCAAGCAGTTGTGCGGGTTGTGGAACCGAGATGACAAAGCAAGGGAACAAAACGGTTGGGTAATCGCTTGACCACAAAGAGTGGGGTTTTACTTAGTCTACGAATCAATGTAATCGGGACATGTGTCCTTAATGGTTATGTAACTACTTGTTGGTCGATCTATAAAGCCATGGGCTCTAGCTTGGGAAGCATGGGGAAGCATAGAGTACCCGTATTGTATTTTCATTGAGAGCTTAGTAAAAACGTTTCCTTGGTGTCATTGCTTGCTGTTCATTTACTTTGAGTATTGGTAGTGCTGAACTAAGGTGGCCCTTAGGCACCACGGGTTGTGTTGAGCGAGAAAAATTTCCTTAGGGTAAACCTCTCACTTAATAGCCCCGTGACACCATCCATCGTGCATATGTGTGCACTGTTCACACATATCTAGACGTGTGAATGGATGGACACCTTCACCGAGTGTCTCATTCCGAGTCACTCTAGCATTTCTCTAATCACAAAAGTAATGTCGCACCTTCAATAATACCTTCTTTTGTGATCATCGGGGTCAAAAAGTTTATTTCAAAAACTGGTTTTGTTAATGTAACGACCCATTTTATTAAATTTACAGACGTGGACGCCAGCTCAGGTCTACGTGGACACCGCGGTAGGCTAGGACACACGAGGACCTAGGTACGCTGTTTATTGTGTGTTGAATGCTTATTTGCGGTGCAATTTATTGAAATACATCGCATGTGTGTATGTTGCATAATAATACGTGCGAGATTGTGTGAACCGTATTCGCCTCGATATGCGTGTCGACGCGGTGCTTGGGTAGTTGACGGGACCGAATATTAGGTCGGGAAACTAAAACATACAAATTACATAAAAAGTGGCCAAGTAACTAATATGGAATGGGTATTAGGTAGCTAGTGATGGGGCGGTACGCGTAGATCGCAGTTCAAACGAGAAACGGGCGTCGAAACGCTCGAAAACAAGGGCGAGTGTCCCAGTTGTGTCACAATTTGTAGTCAAGACACAAAGTCAACAATACTTATCTTATCTACCACCTTTTCTCTCACCACCCCCTCACACACACACACACCCCCACGCACACACACACATGCGCAATCGGGAGACCGAAAGGATAAGAAGAAAATGAGAGATGAGGAGGAGAAGAAGAAGCGGGAAAGAGAGAAGAGAAGGTGGAGACGTCACGATCGAGGTGAGTCCTCGTTGTTGTTGTGGGTTTCAGTGGTTGGCCATGGTGGCCGAGAGTGGGGTTCGGCCATGGAGGCCGAACCGGGTCAAGGCGGAGATTGCAGGGGTGTCTCCCCTGCCATCGATTCCACCGGGGTTGGGGTGGAGAGCAACCCAAACCACTGAGGGAGAAAGAAAAAAAATTATCCTTCATGATCGAACCAGAGGTCTCTGGTTCGATCGGGTGAGGATGGCCCCCTACGGGCCGAGCCTGGACCGGTTCTGGAAAAGAAGAAAAAGGAAAGAAAAATTGGAAAAATTCCGAAAAAATTATATTTCAATAAAATAAATAGAAATTGATGAATTTCTATTTGGAAATAATATTTGGATATTCCGGACGCGACTTTCGCAGGTTTTTGTCTCGAAAAGCGCGAAATGGGCAATTTGACCTAAAATTTTTAGAAATTGGTCGTAAATTATCATACTAAATTGGAATTATTGATAAATGGACATAGGTGGATATGGGTGATCAATTGGCGACCAAGGACTCAGTGGACTTGGACTCGGGGATTGATAACGGGGTATTGGAGTGCGTTGTGAGGTTTGTAAAACCCAATTGAAAAACTCTGAGTATTTATTTCGCTTTGTATTTCCATTCATTTCCAGTATTCCTTGTGATCTTTATTGCATATATATCTTGTCATTGTTTGGACGGTTGGTTGAATTACTCCATCCGGATTTTTCGTTATGTGTCATGGAGTCTAGACCATAGCATGTGTATCAGGAGTTCTCGGTGGATAACGACCCGAGTTAATGAACTGCTACATGTGTCGGTGCGTCGTAGGTCTACGCCGGCCACCGAGATGGACCAGGTGATAGCTAGTTGGGTGCGCCCACTAGTAGGATCCTGGAAGGGTATTCCGAAGTATGGTTTAGTTTGACTGGAACATGCACATACATTTGCACTTTATTGTTATCTATGCATGCGATGCCCTACTTACAGTTGTCTGTTTACATTCCGCATGTTTATTTAACAGTATTTATTGACTTCCACTTGTTTATTTGAATGCTCAGAGGAGCTCATTGGGATTTTACTGACTGGACTCGTCATCCATTTTCTTCTGTGATGATTGAGTGTAGATCCGAATACAAGTAAGGGCGAGGGGATCTTAGGCGACTACCTCTGACTGCCTACCGTTGATGATTACTTGTACGTGTGTTTTGTTTTGATATTTTAATTCTTTTGGGAACTGGGGAGTTTATGACCTTGTACATACCTATAGGTACAGTTGTCTACCTCGTACTTTTCAGGGTTTTTCCACAATAGGATTTGTTTAAATTGATTATTAATATTTCTTGCATTTAAGTACGTCTTCCGCTGAATATGTTATTTATACGTCGTACACACAAGTGTGTACGAATTTCGAGACAGAGAGAGCGGACGGGCGGTGTGCCGTACACGTGTAGTAGGGCCAGCTGGCAAGGAGTACACGGAGACACGTCACCCCGGGGCCGCGAGGGCCGCCACAGTTACTGGTTAATTATTTGTGTTATACTTTTATATAAGGAAAATATTAGTGTGCCCGCACTTACGATACTCAGGTCGGACACACAATCAACACGCGCGCGTCGTCGATGCGCCTCGAGGTGCGCGTGTAAGGCCCTTGTGTCCATCTTGTGTGTCGGACCTGGGGTATTATGCAAGCATTTTTCTAGCTATGAGAAGTGCTAGAATGACAACGTGTATATCAAATCGAACGTCACATCAGACTTTTGAGTTGTTCATGCTCGCCTTGGAATGCGGGCGCGCACAAATCCCGATGCATATCATAGAGATCGAGGCTGCGTGAACAACTCATGTGGGTCGATGCACAATGTGATATAGCTGTTATCATTCTAATATTTTCCTTTCTCAACATACAACAACACCATCAATAACATCTTCATGCATGCATGTACTATGTCACAACTATACCTACCAATTGCACCATCATCAATTCATCGTGTGTCCATCTCTAGCACTGATCTACGCGTGCGATCTTACCACGTCGAGATCTCGATGCATCGTACGGTCCAAATCCAAATATTCCTCCATTCAATTCGACGGAGACGCCCTATATGCAGTCAACATAACTTGACCGCTACGGTAATACGTGGACACAAACTCGAAGATATCCACTTCCAAGTCCATCCCACACTGTCAGATCTGCCTCGAATCACTCAACAACAAACAACACGAGGTACATCCAACCACATTCGACTGCCTAGTGCCCATCCACGTAGCGCTTTTGTTTCTTCCTCTGTCGTATGTTCCAGAAGAAAACGTGGAAAGCAACGTAAGCGTTACAAATACTGCCACGTAGTGCAGCCGGACCCACACGAAAAAGCTACAGAAATGAGAGACGTGGAATCTTAAAGCACCGCGAACACGCCAAAAAAACGAGAGAGCCAAACAAACCAAACCAAAACTCGGATTCCAGAATCGTCATTTATCGCAATTCCTCGGCGATGGCTGCGGCGGCGCGGGCGATGCTGTGCGAGGTGAAGGCGAGGAAATCGGGGGTGGAGAGGGGAGAGTCGTCGAAGGTTAGTTTTAATCGGGTGGCGATCAGGGCGGGCGATTCATCGGGGTCGAGTAGTGATGATCAGAAGATCGTGCTGCAGCCACGTGTGTGCACGCTGAGATCGTACGGCTCTGATCGAGCGGGGCTGGTGGCGAGGAATCGGGGAGAGGAGGAGCGAGTGTCGCGGTTTTTTGCGTCTCTGTCTGAGTACGTTGAGAACTCGCGGAAGACTCAGGATTTTGAGATCATCTCCGGTCGTCTCGCTATGGTAACTCTCGATCTCTTCTGATTTAAGTTCGGTCACACCACAAGACACATTGGCTCACAAGAGCCCTTTATGTAACCTCCGCCTTCGTATTATGCATCACAATCTGTATATGATCGTATCTTGAAGCACGCACAGATGGGTCTTGTGAGTCAATGTGTCTTGTGGTGTGACATGTTGTTGGCGTTCTAACACTTCTCAAAAGAATGTCTTTTTAGAAAACTATGATAAAAGGGATCATCATAAAGCAATTCTCAAATCTATCGATATTTTTTTTATTTTGAAATCTTTAATTTATTTATTTTAATTGTTCAAACTTTGGAGGAATGAATATTTAAAGGCTTTAAGTTGAGTAGAACGAATAGGAGTTTAAAATACTAAACAACAAGATGATGTAGTGTAATTAAGGGAAGTAGAAGATCCTAAGTTTATATATATTGAAAATGATGTCATACATATAAATCAAGTTTGAATGAAGAAATGGAAAAGAGTCTAATAGATATGATTTGTGATCAAAATATTTCTACCAAAATAAAAAATATATATGACCACAATTAATTATATCAATTATGCTTTGTGAAAATGAATGTTGGATGACAATGAAACAACAAGTACATAAATTAAATAAACGTAGCAAAAATGAAGATGTTGCTTAGGTGGATGTGTGGTAAAATTCGAAAAGATAGAATTAGAAATGCATAATTTTTTTAAAAAAAGTAGGAATAGCACAATTGACGCAAAATATAGGGAAGGGTTGTGATGATTTTGACACCTCCTAAGACGACCTACAAATCCCTCTACTAGAAATTAAATTAACCCAATATACTATAAGAATTTTGACGAGTAGATCAGGGCTAATTTGAGATACATTGTCTTCGATCAATTGTAATAAATAGAGCGCAATAAAAGAGTTTGATCAATGTAGCTGACCCAAATTAATTTGGGATTGATGATCAATTGTACAAGCTTGAATCTAGTAATTAACTCTTTATATGTGTCACAATTAGCAATGGACTTAAACAAAATATAAACTAAATGTCTTGATTAGTATTATTATAAAATCTACAGGTATATTGTCCATTAATATTTATTTAACTGACTAAATTGAGTTTGCAAAATTCTAGATATATACAATTTACAAATCAATTCAACATGTAGATCATTCATCAATTGATTGTATTTGTTATAAATACTAACTATTTCCACAAGAGTTAGTCGGGCACCTTAATGTCATAATATAAGGAAACTTACATGATTTATATCTTCGGAGTTAGATGACAAATAAATACTAAAATATAAGTCGGATGGCAACTGCTTAACTAATTCGTTTTATTATATAATAATATACTTTTATTAAGGCAATTAATTCTACTTTTCTTTAAAAAAATGATTTTTTGATAAAATAAATAGAAAAAGAAAGTGACCGCAGCTTGCCTTTTCATTGAGGTTCAAGCGAGCCCCAACCTCGATCCTACTCAAGTAATCTCAAATCAAGCCAGTGGATCACCTACTTGGCTGGGTTGGTAGGATTTAAAGGATTTAATTTGAAAGCACATCATTATATAGGTGCATATTGTTAGTACAATACACAAAACATGCATATAATTGAACTATATTATATCATGCTTGAATTCAATTACAAAGAACTAGATAAAATGATACCAGAGGCTTGCACTGAATAACAATGTCATAAGACGAAATTTCCTCCAATTCGGTGTATGAATGCTTCAAGAGGTTCGTCTCCAGGATACAACTAAATTGATCTTTGATTACACACCAACCAAAAACTCTTACTTCTGCAACATCAAAATCTGTCTCTCAAAACCAGAAAAACAATCTTAATTTCGAAATTTTCCTTAGTTTTCAATGAAGTTAAAAACCATTTTTATAAACCAACAACTCCCTCTTTTGAATAGTTACAACTGTTCAAAACGAGGTCATTAGTGGTGTGGTTCATTAACCACCAATTATCCCACTAATTAAATACCTTTTTAAAAACTAAAAGTGGTAACTGTTCACCACTAATCACACCTACGAAATTAACTAAAGTTAATGTAAAAAGTAAAAAATTTGTGTTGTGAATTGGCTAAGTTACTTTAACATTAGCCCCAAAGCCCCCAAGGCCCTATCAAAGACATATTAATTATGTGTGTTAATCAATGGAGAATACCCATGGTCTTGTCCTCCAACCCCACATTCACTTAACCATTTACTTCAAGTGAAAGATTTCTTATAAGGAAATAAACAAAAAGTTTCTTTCCCATGTGGGATTAAAATTGGATACAATACAAACTCTTTGAAAGTTCAACACATATATATTAACTTTGTTTGATAGTTGTTTTGCATGTGCATGTGTTTGTTTGTACGTAGTTGGTGTTTGCAGCAACAGTGACGGTGGAGGTGGTAACGGGGAACTCATTATTCAGAAAGATGGATCTGCAAGTGTTGGAGGAAGCAGGAGGGGTGTGCTTGGGCGCTGTGGTTTGTGCTGCATTGTTCGCTTGGTTCTCAAGCAATAGGAGCAATGTAGGTCGAATGTTCACTCTTGGTTGCAACGCCTTCATTGATGCCCTCATCGACAACCTCATAGATGGTTTGTTTTATAATGAAAATGAGATAAGTGACTGGTCCGACGACCCTTAAAACGATCGATCAACTTTAAACAAATTGTAAAAAAATTATACGTAAAATATAATTAAGCGGGTAGCTCCCTGATTTGATATGTGGTCACTTACGTGACAAGTTGAGATTCAAGTTTCAATGGAGCCAAGTTGGTTTCTTTCTTATTCTTAAAAGGTTTGTAGCCATTGATCGATGGTCCGTATGTAGAAGGGTTGGACCTTTTTTATTGTAAGAGGCAAAAAATAAAGGTTCTTAATTATCTTTTTCTTTTCCTTTTTGTCTTGGGTTGATGGTATGATTTGAAAAGTACACCATCAATTGCATTAAGTCAAGCACAATAGAAGAGTGATTCATGTAGTCGATGCTAGATTCCTAATTGATTTGGGAGATTTGGGAGTGAGACCATGTATATATGTCTGTTGTTGATGAGATGATATGAGGTAAGTGATTGGTGGTGTAATGTCTGTGCTTGTTGTATTAGAAATTAGAAGAGACAATCGGAATGGACGCATGGAATGAACTTCAATGCCTGTTGCTTGTTGTATTAGAAGGGTAATGCTAGGGTGACCTTTTTGGGACACTCGGAATAGACACTCGATTGTTAGTGTTCACTCAATATACATTGATTTGTGTGTGCGCAAATATCATTGCGGAAATCAATGGACACCACCAATCGAATGTCCATTCCAAATGTCTTAAAATAGATCATCTTAGTATTTTTTAGAAATTATTGTAGGTGTTGAAGATGTTTGCAATTTGTCTCGATTGACAATTTGACATCCACTTTGAGATTGGTGGCTCGATTTTTTTTTTTTTTTTTTTTTTTTTTGAAGTGACTCATTTTCTTATATAACATTACTAGAGCACGCGTTACTTAAAAATAAAAAAATAACAAATAACAAATAAAAATAAAAAATTCTACAACCGTTGTTGAGAGTGGGATTTGAACCCACGCCCTTTCGGACCAGAACCTTAATCTGGCGCCTTAGACCAACTCGGCCATCTCAACTAGATATTGTTAGTGCACAAGCTTAGCTATTTAAATTTAAATTACTAACAACTTTGTACATCCCGCACAATGTGACTTGAATAAACAATCAAAGTTAAAAAGGCAAAACCTATTATTTTGTCCGGCGGCCCCAAATCCCGAGGTCGCCACGTGGGGAGGCGCTGCCCCAGCGGTCCCGTCCGATCCTTGACCCACTGGGTCCCACGCGCCACTGACGCCATTTTTACATCATTTCTACTCATTATGCGTGTTAAACTCATTCCGTTGATCAGTTTAGTTAGACAGTTCGATCATTTTTATAGTATTAAAAACAACAGCGGAAGTCTTAATTTAAAGCAAGTAAAACATTAAATTTATCATCGTAAAAACATTATTTATAAGAGCAACTCCTATTGTGGAAAACCCTTGAAAGTACTACGTATATAAAGCGACAATACTAAGCGTAATATATACAAGTACAAAGTGTCTATCAAGTCTCCCAATACCCAAAAGTAAAGCAAAATATCAAAATCGCACGTACTAGTAGGTCATCGACCGAGGGCAGTCAGATAAAGTCGCCCAAAATCCCCTTGCCCTTACTAGCACTAGGATCTCGCACTCGTCCATCACAAAAAGTAAAATGGAGAGTACAGTTAGTAAGATTTCAACGAAGTACACCGAGCATTTATAAGAAAGTAAACAGATACCAATAAACATGTCAATTAATCATGCGGAAACTAAATGCATACATGTCGTGCTAAGATCATCACATGAATAAATAACACGAGAGAAACAAAGTGTGTACTGTCCCGTCGACTAAATCGTATTTCGGACCCCCAGATCCTTTCGGTGGGTGCCCCACCTTCCTTTCACTGGTTCCTCGCGGGCTTGCCCGACACGTGCACCCTTACATCGGGTTGCAATTCACCGAATGCCCGATCACACGTGCTACAAAGATACATAGTGTGCCATAAGTACACAACGAAAAAGTGGGAGTAACTCGACCACCAACCCAAACGTATCACGGAATAGAGTACAATAACAAGGAATATGAATCAACGATGAAAAAGTAAACCCTCAAGTGACTTTCGATGAAATCTTACGTACTTCAAAACGCACTCGAAGTCTTACTCACGTCTCGAGAAACGCGTCCGACTCCCGATTGTGGTCTCTTAAGTTCTGGTGTCCCATTAAATCATTTTAACTAGTTTAGAGTCAAATTAAGTGAATTTATAATGTGTGGCCAAATTATGAAAATTTTTCATTTCAAAAAGTTTTGGTTTGACACCCTTTTTGAGTTATACAGGGGTGTCAACGCCCTTAAAAATTCTCGAATATCATTTTTCTATCTTTTTCTCATTTTATATTTTTCCTGATTTTTCTAGATTTTTCCCATAATTTTCCACATATATTTCTTATTTTTCTGTAATTTATTTAATTTAAAACTATTTTAAATTATATTTTAATATTTATATTATTTTAATGGATGGGTGGGTCCCTGGACCGGGTTAACTTTGTGTTTTGTATATTTTTGGTCTATGAACTTTTATCACTATACATTTGGTCCTTCAACTTTCACAAAGATCTACATTTAGTCCTTACACCATTTAAAATGTTAAATTTCGCAGACGTGAGTAATATATGTGTCGCATTACTAGTCAAGAAGAGTAAAGTGGTTTATATTATTGAACCAAACGACTAACATCGACCAACAAAAGTCAAAAAAAAAATAATTTCCCTCGAAAACATAAAAAAATACTCAAAGTTTAAGGACCAAAAGCCTAAAAAACTCAAAAGTTCGGGGACCAAATGTACAAAAATCAAAGTTCAGAAACAAAATGTACATTAATGAAAGTTCAAGGACCAAAAGTATAAAAGACTCAAAGTTAAATGACCAAAAAATATGTTTTGCCAAGTTAAAAAGTGCTCTCCAATGGTGAATGTAGTTGCAATTTCTATTTTAAAAATTCATTATTTTTTTATATATTTTAAAGAGAATTGCTGACGTGATTATGTATTGCACCATCTAAAAGTAAAAATAAAAAATAGATAATGTCTATCAATGTCAGCTTGACGTTCAAAATGTACATTTTTATTGAAAATGTTTTTTTACTTCAATGTCTATTTAATCATATGTGTCACATATTGGCATCCAATCAACATTCCATTTGAGAGGCTCTAAAGATCTAGTTAATTTCATTGTTTTTTTTTTTTTTTTTTTGCCAAATAGTTAATTTCATTGTTATTCAAAGAGTTACATTGATCAACTTATTGAAACTCAATATAATGCAAAGATTCAAGTGTTCCAAGCCATAACTATACATATTTGAGTTTTACCGGCCGCGAGGCAAATATATCTTAATAAAGATTAAAGGCCATGAAATTGTTCATCAGACGACTTGCACGCTTGGGCACTGTGAGTCCCCATATAAAGAGCAACTCTTCCAATTCAATTTTTTTTAATTCATGAGACTCGAATTCGTGACCTAGCTTAATGACACCAAATCTCTTACCACTTGGACCAACTAGTTGTTAGTATTGACGACCTTTTTTTATTTGAGAAGTGCAATAATAACAACATCATGTCACGCCACCAAGCACATTGGCTCACAAGAGCATCCACGTGTGCCTCGAGATGTGGATCTACACAGATCTCATGCATAACACGTGGGTTGAGGTCGCATAAAAGATTATTGCAAGTCAATGTATCTTATGATGTGACATTGTTCTGCTGTCATTTTAATATTTTATAATGTATATCTTTGACTATTT
Source organism: Stephania cephalantha (assembly GCA_039657325.1). Taxonomy (NCBI): domain Eukaryota; kingdom Viridiplantae; phylum Streptophyta; class Magnoliopsida; order Ranunculales; family Menispermaceae; genus Stephania; species Stephania cephalantha. The sequence continues at coordinate 2,682,130 of CM077574.1, forward strand.
CACTTAAGACACAAATATGATCCTACGATAGATATGCTTCGAAAATTAGGAGATTCAAACGTATGACATTATAAAGGCCCAAGTCCAACGCTGTGTGGACTCCGCCCGCGAATCGAACAGGCTTACCAACAAAACCTTCAACGCGATTCAATTGGTTCTCGCGCAGTCTCTCCGTCTCTCTCTCTCGTTGGGTCTTCAATGTCGTTCGATGAGAGCAAGTTCGAATTGAACCTCAAATTGCTGGCGCTTCAAATCCCCAGAGAGCTCTGCAAGAGCGTCACTCGAGTCCTCAATGGGTATTGAATTGCTTCGCCATTGATGTCTCCTTTTTAGGGTTTCTCACACACTGTTTGACTTGGTTTTCTCCTGAATTGGCTCAGCATTGCTCTGCGCGTGTGTGTTTTTTAGGGATTTTTGATAGTTTTTGAGTTGAATTCATGGGTCTTATTAAGGGTTTTTGGTATTAGGGGTTTTAGGGTTTAAGGGGTTTAGGGATTTTACTCTACTTTAACATTGGAAATCTGACGAGTTTTCCCTTTTATGGATGGATCAGATACACTAGAAAGTGAAGGCGGTTCGGCTTTTCGAATTCGGGTGTTACAGTTACCTAATTGTGTTGTGTTTATCAGTGTTTACTAGTATGAACTTGATGAATTTGGGATGTGTGGCATTGAGTTGCATTGCATGTTCAAGCTATTGCTCGCTTTATGCGCCTTGTAGGGTTTATTTGAGTGGTTGTTATATCGTGGTTCGCCGGAGGAGATTTTGAGGAATGGGGTTTTAGGGATTTTTGATAGCTTTTGGGTTTAATTCATGGGTCTGATTAAGGGTTTTTGGTGTTAGGGGTTTTAGGGTTTAAGGGGTTTAGGGATTTTACTCTACTTAACATAGAAAATCTGACATGTTTTACCGATCTTCTACCCGTCCTTGATCCTAGTGTATTTGGAATTCCATGTTAATACTAATCATGCACTTGTTGTGCTGATTTTAGTTTATGAATGCCGGCACGTGTCAGTTGTCTCAAGTTGTATGTCTGCACTTTATATTGCTTTAGCCACTTGATTAGAGTTATTTATTCTTGAGATTGCTTGAAAGCCTCATTTTTCTACTTGTGCAGATTTTAGTGATAAATTTTTTTGGTTTATTTACAGATTTTTGCTGGATAAACCTCGTGTTAAACCCATAACTGAAGACCCGTCATGCGAGAAAAATCGTTACGTGATATTTTCTGAAAAGATCCAAAATCCTGGTGAGGAACTTGTTAACTATGATATTGTGAAAGTTTAGAAGGATGCTTGAGTCTTTATCCTTTCCAATAACTGCTAGATTAATAAGTCCTAACTACTTATAGGCAGAATTTGCTTGTCAAAAAGACTTTTACTTGAAGAGAACATTGTATTTGGCTACAATAATTATATCTGGTGTGGAAGGTTTCATATGTTTATATGTTTATGAAAGCTACGCAACTGGCTAATCATTTGTGGCATCTCATTCCTTGGTGGAGCCGAAAATTGAACCATGTGAATTAGGTGATGTTGAGAAACCTTTAGCGAACCATATAGCTTATTAATGCACCTTGGTGGTATGACCGCGAGTTTATATACCATCATGTACTTGACCATTGAGCTACCACTTGGTTGGTTATGAGTGCGAGTCTTAAGTATTTAATAAATTAGGAATTAAGTCAAGCATAGATGCAAAGTCCCTAGTATATGGCGGACATAACAAACATTATGACAGTGGGAAGGCGGCTCATTACTTATCCTTTTATGGATGTATATAAAAGTTAAGTTGGCAAAAGGCTTTTGGTAAAACTCATAAAGATATAATAAGAAATATATAAATTCAAAGACAAGTAGGAGTAGCACCAATTGACACAAAGATTAAGGAAGGGATGTTGCAGTGGTTTGGTCACCTGCAAAGACGACCTACAAATGCCCCCACTAGAAAACTTGACTCAATAGAAACTGAAAAAATTCGACGAGGTAGGGGTAGACCAAAGTTAACTTGAGACGCATTAATTAGGAGGGATTTGAATGTTTTAGAAAGCTCACCATCAATTGCACTTAATCGAGCACAATGGAAGGGTTTGATCCATGTAGGCTATGTTGTTGTTTGTTGTACATTATGAATCTGTGATTTCATAGCGGGTCTTGTCTACATATTCATATAAGATGCCCCTCCAGGCACGTCATGATGACTTGATGATCAATTTTGATTTTTTGCTTGACAATATCTTAGCGTTAGATATTTATAAACAAAGAAAGCTTTCTTATTCCATTTTCCAAAACTATTCATCTCAATCAAAAAAACTTTTGTTCATAGAAATGGAAATATGTAGAAGAGTCCTGCTTGAAATTGGAAGCCAAGGTCCTAAAAAGCCTCTTTATGGATTTAGAAACCAAATTCCTAATTAGATAAAAACCTTAAAATGTTAGTATTTAACAAATATTATCCTATACCCATTGCATTTCTATTGAGGGTCACTAGGTTTTACTTTACCTTTTTTGAAGCTTGATCTTTAAAATGTCTTGTACCCTAATATTAAGGTAAATTACTACAGTTTAGAACAGTTCTTTAGCTCTATGTTGTCCTGAATCTAAAGAATTTGGCTATCTCAACTATGGCCGTGCGCTTCTGCTAGGTCGCTGAAGGGAGTTAATAGGTGTCCACCTTTTTTGTTTTTTGATTTTGCAGTTCTTCGGATTCTGCATTTGGTAAACATTTGGTTACTACTAGTTTTAATAGTACTTCAGGTTTTGTATGCTTACTAATTGAAGAATTGTTGGTCTTCCAATTCAGATTTATCTGAAATTCCAGAGCAAACACGGGATGCATTGAATAAATTATGCAATATTGTCGTAATTCCATATTCATTAACGCTTGGGTACTCCTATTGGGGAGCAGGTTAGTTGTGATTCTCTACACTGGATTATGTATAATACATTCTTGTTCTTCTTACAATTTTTTCTTGAAAACAATCTAGCAGAAAAGGATACGTATAGAATCTGGTATATATTGTTGTGAAGATGTGAACAATATATGGTTCTGTCATTTTCTTATCCTGAGGTGAAAGAATAACGGAGTTATATTGATAAGATATTTAGATGTTGCTGGCCTTTTATGTTTTCATTTTCTTTTTCGGTGACCTTTTATGTATTGCAATTACCAATGAACTCCCTTAAGACTCTAACATGCATTTGGCTTTAACACATACTCTATGGGGAAGATGACGATATTCTGTTTTGTTTGTAGATCATGTTTTGAAGCAAATACTGCCTTCTGGAGTAGAAGTACCTTCTTCTTTTGAAACAATAGTTAAGTCCTCTTCATCTGCATTAACCTCTCACATTATTATTTATTTTAAACTGTGCTCCAGCTCTATCTAATGTTGTTTCCTATTGTATTTTAAACTTTACTTTTCTTTTGGAGTGTAGCTCAATGCTCCTTCTCTTCCTTCCACACCACCATCTATGGTCCAAATATTCTCAGCTATTTTAACTCTAGAAGGGAACTAACATTAACTTTTTATGCATTCAGGTCATATTGCTCATCTAAATATATCTGAGGAGCTTCTTCCCTACAAGGATGTTATAGCAAAGGTCATCTATGATGTAAGTAGTTGAACTTGGTTATGTTTTCTTTCGTTCTTTCTTTTCTTTAATTGTTAGTTGGGGCAGTATTATGTCTTAAATGAGATACATATATTGAGTTATCTGAATGATTGACATGCATCGCATGAAAGTATTCTGTGTTTCAATGTTCAAGGCTGTTTGTGATACAAGTATTAGTACTTGAACAGATAAGTGTCAAAATCTGAAATCAGAATGGTATCATTTTGAACATGTAAAATCAAACTGAAAGTAGGGATTGAATTGTAAGATGAAGTTGATGAACATGGGTTAAATAGTTGGTTAGTTTAAGGAGAGACTTGCAACTTGCTGATATTCGCTCCAGTTATTTGGATTGGGACTGATTAATCAAACTTTGCCTGTGCAGTGGTGTAGTTATTTACGTTATATATCTAATCTTTTTGACAGGCTTCTTTTTGGGAAGTTTTGTTATTGCTTTATTCTTCTTTTTCCCCATGTTCTTCAATATGCTTTCTCTTCAACAGAAAAACCAGCCAAGAATCAAAACTATTGTTAATAAAGTTGGTACAATTACAAATGAGTTCCGAGTGCCGAAATTTGAAATCTTAGCAGGGAAAGATGATATGATTACGGAAGTCAAGCAGTATGGAGCAAAATTCAAGCTTGACTACGGCCTGGTATACTGGAACTCTAGGTTGGAACATGAACACATAAGGTTGGTTTCTCAGTTTGGTGTTGGAGATATCATTTGCGACATGTTTGCTGGCATCGGACCTTTTGCCATTCCAGCTGCGCAAAAGGGATGTACAGTCTATGCAAATGATTTGAATCCTGATAGTGTCCGTTATTTGAAGATTAATGTGGACATCAACAAGGTAGAAGATCGTGTTCATGCTTACAACTTGGACGCAAGAGCTTTTGTCTCTGTCTTAATGACACCGCCAGTAACTGGGACTAAACTGGAAGATGTGGTTCCAATTTCCAAAGTTCAAGAGCATTGCAGTCCTGTTAATTCTGAAGCACTTTCTAATGATGGAATGTCAACAGGTACTATTTGTGTCCACTTTATTAAATTCCGTCTTCTGAAACTGGTATCCTAACATGTGACCTATGTTGCAGCTGCGGTGCAAGAAAAACCTTCCAACGGTTTTGATGATAAGGGGGCAACTGAAAACTCATGTTCAGTTGCTGCTAAAAGGCCCTCGGAGAGTTGTGACGAAGGTATACTTGATGTTTCTATAATCTTATGTTTCTTTCTTACTTGTAGAGTTTATATCTTTGAACTGATTGTTTGATGTTTTTAGTTCTATGAAATTAGAGCTATTGGTTGGTTAAACTCATATGTGACTGAATTCCCTTTCATCGATGCAGAATACAAAAGTGTCGAAGGAACTGGTGTTGCCGGAACAAGTAGGGGAAAGAGAAGTGTGAATAAGAGGATTAGAGGTTGTAATTCATTCAATACTAAGCCCTGGGAACATGTTGATCATATCATCATGAATCTACCTGCTTCTGCAATACAATTCTTAGGTATGTGTTTCCCTCCAACTTGTTTTTAATTCTTTTTCATACGCCACTATACCCTTTATCCATCATATTCTTTGAATTTTTGCAGTCTAGCTCTTTATTAGTAATAGACTAATAGTTTGTGGACCTGCTGCACTATCCCTTTTCATTCATACAGGGAATCCTATAGTTTTTTTTTTTTTAGATCTTCAAGATATCATTCCTAGCTTTTTTTTAACAACTGAATTTTCTTGAATATTCCAAGACTTCATACGTGCCCTTAACTATGTTTTAAACTACCCAAAGCCTAAATAGTTTTTCTGCTCACTTAAGTTAGTGAAAATCAATCCCCCTTTCTAGAGGATAGATGATTGCCTCCACTAGTAAACCAAATTAAGCTCTGATTTACATTTTGTTGCCGTAAAGTAAAAGATTTAGTGCTCCGTGTTTTTTTTTTCCTTCCCACAATCCTTTGTTTCTGTTGAAAAAGGGTGTGACGCATTGGTCTAATATTAAGACCAAACATGAGTTTAGTCAACAGACTCTACACGAACGAAATAAATTTAGGTCTGTAGTACATTTTGGATAGATAAGGATTTGATGACTATTCATGCTGAGGTACAGCAAAATAGGTTGTAAAGACAAAGCCTTAAAGATCAAGTCTCTAAGATTTCCTGATAGCTTCAGTTTTAGGACATAGAAGCATTATAGGCTCCTGGGGCCCGTGCAGTATGTGACGCATCTATTTGACGATCAATAATTGTGGCAGATGCTTTTAGAGGAGTTGTCCAAAGGAAATATTGGAAGGGACTTTTGCCGTGGATTCATTGCTATTGCTTCATGCGGTCCACTGAAACAGCAGAATCTTTGATATCTGTAAGCTATCTTTTCTTTATTTTGTTTTCACTTGCATGATAGAATGCTCTAATCTTCTTAGATTGCTCACTTGGTCAAATATGTTATCTATAGAGATTTTAAAATTTCTTGTGATTGATTATGCTCCCCAACTAATTTGGGATTGATCCTTTGTTGTTGTTGTGATTGATTATGCTGTTTCTGGTCACTTAATTTACTCTCCTTATGATTCATACCTTGAATCATGGTTATCAAAATCCTACTAAAAATAAGAGAGGAAGTTGAAAGAATCAAATTGTAAGACTGGACACTTCTTTAGAGTAAACAAAATTGTGTTTATTGAAAGAAAAGAGCAAAAAGGTACACCGAAAAAGGTGAATTAGCAGTCCACCTTCCCCAAAACAACCTGAAACCTAACCTAATCTTCCCTTTAACAAGTTTTGCAAAGTCATAGCTCTCTCGGCCATTTGGATGAGTCGTGCCCAGCTGTAACCTTACTGGCTGCCAAGAATCTCAAGAAAAACTACTTAGACACCACCTCCATTTTCTCTAGCAAAAATACTTAGAAAATTATATTGTTGCAATTCGACCATAATGACCACTATGAGGCTCGAACTCCCGACCTCTTACCCAAGTAAGTTAAGTAACCCATATCAAATCGGTGAGCCATCCACTTAATAGCTTAAGTTTTTGGTTGTATTTTCTTCCCTGTCCTATACATGCGTTTTATCAACAAACTTGTTTTTGTTATTTGAAAGGCATCCTGATGTTGACATTTGTCTTGGCTTAACTTTTCTCAGGTAGCAGAGACTGCTTTGAATGCTAAGATTCACGACCCAGTATTCCATAGGGTCAGGGATGTTGCTCCTAACAAGGTACAAATTGATGTGGTGGTTCCTCGTCAAAAGTTCCTTGTTGCGAAAGATACTTTATGGTTCATAAAAGAGAAAAAACTCACTTTTTCTTTTACTTTTCTGTTATCTTGGTTCCAATTAATTTGTATCTGGCTTTTCTTTGTGCTCCGGATTGTCTGAATTTTTTTTTTTTTTTTTTCCTTTTTTAACTGTTGTAGGCAATGTTTTGCTTAAGCTTTAGGCTGCCAGAAGAAACGTGTAACCGAGGATGCAATTAACGGTGCTGTCCTCTCTTCATAGACAAAGTATTCTTCGAACCGTGATCAACTCTTAACAAATCCAAGCTTACTTGTTTATTGACTTTGAGGTCAGGAATTCACTCTTACTGAATACATCTTTATAACCTTCTTCTATCTGGGTACCAAGGTTAAGACTTGAGAGATCTGCTCTGATGCTACCTGGCAAACTGAAAGCTCAGCTGATTGATATTAATTAACTTGTGAAAAGATAAATTCAATTTCTACATTTGTATTGTACACTAATGTAATGTCCTAATCCTACAAGTCATGTAGGGTTTATAATTAGATGTTGAGGAGGTCGGAATTTTTTATTATTATTATTTTTTTGTACACAACTAAATCTAGTCTTGTCATTTAAAAGCATTCTTAATTTTAATTTTTGTTTTTATTTGTAATTTCTTTTTATGTCCGGTTTGAACCTCTTGTTAAGATGTCAGGTATTATGATTCTTTATGTCATTTTCAAGCTTTTTGCCATATTGGTGACTGGTATGATCTTTGATTGCTGCTTTCTAATGGTGCAAGTTCCTGCTTTGATTGAAAACTATGATGAGGCTCTTTAGTTAGCTTCTGCATTTGTGATCTTTAGGTCACTGAAGAGTTATTAAACTTAACTTGCTTGCTATGGAAAGGTTGGATGGATGGATGTGCACAAATTGTTGGAGGTGAGAGTCTAAAAAATAAAGCAAATCTTATCTGATGTTAAGATTTATTCTACTATTATCTTTGCTTTTTAATGTGTTAGATACATGTTTTTTTTTTTTTTTTTTTTTATGAGAAAAAATGTGTTTGATACACATTTGGCACCCAACATTTGCTACCCAATCGTTCAAGTCCATTAAATCTTTTAAATTTTTGGCTAGTTTGAACTGACCTGCTGTAGAGCTAATATACTATTTACTCATGGATCAAAATTGGGCTATATGCAGTTTAGAGGCATTAATATCACATTACTCAACAGCTATTGATGAGTTGATTGAAAGGCGCATTTTATTATAATAACTTACTCTCATGACTATGTTTCCTTCCCATCCCCTTTTTTCGGTTATCCATGTGATATTTGACGCTAATTATACCAACTAATTTACGCTCAAGCACTCCTTTCCATCCCTTTATTGCCCTATCACATTTGCTCGAGTTGGATTCTTTTTGAGATTATTTTTTTTATCGTAAAAGAAACTCATTTTATAAGAGGATTATAGGAAATGCTAGCGTGCCCCAACAAAGGCACGCAATGTGACTCAGATCGACAATTGTTAGGCGTATCGATCAGTTTGAAAATCGATTAAAGTCGCTGGTTATACATGACACCCACACAAAATATAAAAAACAAAAAAAAGTAAGAAAAAGCTGACAAACGAACAAAAAAAAAAAAAACTTTTTTGGTGGGCCCATGATAATCGATTTAGCTGCGTGTCTTTGCCGCGTACCCTTTTTAGGGCAAGCTAGCATTTTCTAGTATTCTTATAAACAGTTTTGGCGGGAAGTAAACAAAAACTGGTAATTTAGCACCAGGCGCACGTTAGCATCAGCCAGTAGGTTTAACTGAATAACAGAATTAGTGACCATTGTTCTGAAAACACTATGCGTATTGGTCTCATAAATATTGAACAAATCACAGCCCCCACTTCGATTCTTCAATTTTGTCTTCAAAAATCATCTGTTTTGCTCAAAACAAACAGTGATTTCAACACTACCCATTAAAGAAAACTCATCAAAAAATTGAAAAAAAAAAAAAAAAAAAAAAAAAAACATGCAAAATTTGAGAATTGAATCCAAGACTCATCCTCTGATCACTCTCTTGTTCTTTACAGTGTTCATGTCAATGCTCTCAAATGGTGTAGGGGTTGGAGTGAACTGGGGAACGATGGCGACGCACCGAATCCCTCCCTACATAGTGGTGGAGATGCTCAAGAACAACGGGTTCGACAAGATCAAGCTGTTCGAAGCCGATCGAACCATCTTGGAGGCGTTGATCGGGACCGACATCGAAGTGATGCTCGCCATACCCAATGTCATGTTGGAGGACATTAGTAGAGACTATGAAGTTGCTGCTGATTGGGTCCTGGAGAATGTCACTTCTTACAGTTACAAACATGGAGTCAAAATCAAGTATGGTAATTAAATTTGGTTTTTTTATCTCAAATCCTCATTTTCTTGCTCACTTTCTTCATGGGTTTTTCTGACTTGTTGTTCTGAAATTGGGTTTTCTTGTATTTCTGGTTATTCAACTGGGTTTAGTTGTAAATGTAGTTCACATTCATCTTAATTTGCAATGTTGGCAAATTGGGTATCTCTTAATTTTCAATTGCACTAAATCAACCTCAATGGAACAATTCGATCCATATAGACGACCCTAGTTAATTTGGGATTGTTGTTGTTGTTTGGTATCTCTTAATGTTAAATTGCACTAAATCAATGTTTTTTTTTTTTTTTTGATATACGTTGGTGTCTGGGCAAGTCTGACTATTCCCACGAGGTGCAATCGGCCTAAGCATACCCCTGTGGCATGAACAATCTTGCCACACCGGAGAATCGAAACCGAGGTTGTGCGCTTAACTCACACAACCCCGTCTTCGCCCTTACTATTGTGGCAACCTGGCAGGGTTGTGGTTGTTGTTGTTGTTGTTGTTGTTGTTGTTGTGTATCACTTAATTTGGTTTCTTGGTCATAAAATCCAATTTCTTGATGAATTCCTTAAAGAGTTCTCTTGTTCTTTGACAAATCTAAAACTGATTTTCATTGTATTTCTGCCTCTTAGTGATTTCTGAGTGAATGGACAAATGGTGTTTTTATTGTAAGAGATGTTGATGAGATTTTGTTTTTCCAACTTTTTCAAGGTATGTTGCTGTAGGGAATGAGCCGTTCCTCAGGACCTACAATGGTACATTCTTGAACTTCACATTACCTGCCTTGATGAACATTCAACATGCACTTAACGACGCTGGTCTCGGCGATAGCGTCAAGACTACTGTTCCATTCAATGCCGATATCTACAATTCTCCTGATTCGAACCCCGTTCCATCTGCCGGTGATTTCCGAGCGGATATTCGCCATCTTACCATCCAGATAGTCCAGTTTCTCCATGAAAACGGTGCGCCTTTCACTGTTAACATCTACCCTTTCCTCAGTCTCTACAGTGATGCCTACTTCCCAGTCAATTACGCCTTTTTCGACGGATATAACAAGCCGGTGAAAGATCGCGGCGCGGTTTACACCAATGTGTTTGATGCCAATCTTGATACTCTTATATGGGCATTGAAGAAGGCAGGGTACCCTGATATGCCAATTATAGTAGGGGAAGTTGGATGGCCTACTGATGGAGACAAGCATGCAAACCTCAATGCAGCTAAGAGATTCAACCAAGGCCTACTTCATCATGTTCTAAGTGGCAAGGGGACCCCTCTTCGAAGCGGAGAGATCGACGTCTATCTCTTCAGCCTCATCGACGAGAGTTCCAAAAGCATTGCGCCGGGGAACTTCGAGAGGCACTGGGGGATATTTGAGTTTGATGGGAAGCCAAAGTATGAATTGGATCTGTCTGGTAAACTAGAGAACAAAGGTTTAGTCGCGGCGCAAGGTGTCAAATACTTGCGAAGGAGGTGGTGTGTATTGGACCGAAAAGCCGATGATCTCTTCGATCTGCCTGAAAGCGTTGGTTATGCTTGTACATTCTCAGACTGCACTGCTCTAGGCTATGGATCTTCATGTAACCATTTGGGAGTCGCCGGAAACGCCTCCTACGCATTCAACATGTATTATCAGGCCATGAATCAGAAATCTTCAAACTGTGACTTCGCCGGATTGGCAATAGAAACCGACGATGATCCATCGCCCGAGAACTGTACTTTCCCGATTATGATTGCATACGGTCGATCAGAGTCGCTGCTTCGAAAATTCTTAGATACTTTACTTGCTTTAGCTGTGGGAATTGGTGCACTGCTCTTGCTTGTATGTTAGTAGTTGGATATCAACCTTCTTGAATCAATGAATGCAAGTGTAAATTTGTGCAGCTTCTATATTCTTCTTTGTATCAAAATTTGGTGTAGAATTCTATTCAATCTCTTAATAAATATAATCAAATTCTTCAATATGGCCTCTTCATGCATGAGTTAATTCTCTGATTTGCTGCCAAATAATACATGTTGAAGGCGTAATTGCGAGGATGTACTCATTGCGGTCGCGACAGAGAAAAGTGCAGATGTTAACAGCGAAAGGCGCATTGTCCTCATGGAGGAATTAGACTATATTGAGGGTAAGATCGATTGTTGGATTCCCATCGGCAGCAAGTTTCTTTCTTATAAGGAAAAAAAAAAAAAAATCAGTACTTGAAGGAAAGTGTCAAATTAGTATGAACTTCTTTCTTTTTTTGCACCATAGTATTAACCTTATTAGATCATGAGTGGCCACAATTCTTCTGAAATTAAATACTTGGCAACTTTGTTGGATCATGAATCTTTGAAACCCCAAAGCAGTGAAATACATTATAGATTTTGATGATGATGATCTAACATAATACTAATACAAGATTAGTATCTAGTCTTATTGGATTAATGTTATCATATATATTGTGCCAAAGAAAAGTTAAGATACCCAAAAATAAAAAAGAAATATGGTCTAATTAAACTATATATTAAAGTGACAACGCTTTAAAATATTATTATATATATATATATATAGCTTTTTTGCTTTTTGATAAGATGTTAATTAATCTATGTATCTTGGTTGCACCTAAATTATAAACTACGATTGTCGATCGCCAATGAAACAATGTGAACTTAAGATATAAAAATGGGAATCTAATTAGCACTGATGGATGAAGCAATATGAAAACGTAGATTACACATATTTTGAATTATAACATTCTCCTAGAAAGGATGGCCTATATATATATAATGTATGTATTCGAATTCTTTTTAGATTTATAGGTTTTGACCTTAATTTCAAGGTCACAAAGACCACACCTCACTGCATGCACACCTATTCCAAGGTAAGACCAATCTAGAATGTACGCAGTTAAGATTAAGATATATATGGAGATCTAGATTTGAAGAAATATTGATATCATAACGTCAATCCCCACCAATGCGCAAGTCAAGAAATCAAATTTATATGGCTTTGATTTAATTACTCTAAGTACTATACTATGTAGTATTAACTTGTTACTTAAGCATCACGTGCACTCTCATACGTTCACACGATCTCTAGTGAATATAACAACTAGCTAGTAATTAACAAGTAATGACGATGTATGTATCTAAAATCAACTTGCCTCACATAAGTTTTAGTACTCTAATCACATGCTAATAATATATATATATATATATATATAACTTCTAATTTGGCTCTTACTTTAAGAATGGGCTATTATTACATACAATAATATATATATAGTATATGTCTAGAGCAGTTCGGACTAAAAAAATTGTACCTTTTTCACGAAAGCTTGATATGAATTAGATATGTATAATATTCTGAATATCCATGCCTTTCGTTCTAGATAAGAAACCTATTCTGCATGATAAGATGTGTACTTATATTACATGGTTTAGGGTTTATCCGTTAAATATTTTTGATTAGATCGAGTTATCCGTTTAATCTTAATCCATATATATGATATAAATGTAACAACCACGTTGTTATATATTACATAGAAAATGCAATTATTAATTAAGCTGAGTCTACTACATGAATCAAACACGTATTTATTTTTTTAAGATCTTTATAATTAGGTCGATTTAAGGGAATTATTAGTGATCGATATAAATTAATGCATTATATATGATATCATGATCATATATCATAACCACATACTGATGTTCAGTCGCCGAGTAGCCAAACTTTAAATGGATGGGGCCAACCTTTACGTGTGTCATCAAAATTAAATTTTTTAACGTAATTATCGTACAGTAATACGATTTTTATCTCACCTTTTACATATAATTAAAAAAATTTATAAGAAAGAAACAATGTGTGCCCCACCAAAGTTCGAACCCATAACCTCTTACTCTCATACCCCACACCAAAGCGTTGAGGCACCCAATTAGTTATATATAATAAATTTTTTAATACATGCATGTAACCGGCCCCAACTAATTTGGGATCGATACTTTATTGTTACGCAGACCCCTTCATTTGGGCACCGAGATATATAGGTGCATCGAGTGGGTCGGTGCCGCACGATGCGCCTCGAGATGTGCACTCAAGGTGAAAACTCCGCTTGGACAATGTCTAACCATACACGTCAGCTCGACATTCAAAATTAATGCGCATTTAATTGGAGAAGTTTTTTTTTTGGCTCCAATGTCTATTTAGTCTTAAGTGGCACACATAGGCATCCAATCCACGTTCCATTGGAGATGCTCTCAAGTGTGAACTAAAATTGCCCTCATTATTTAAACAACTACGTAATTAATTAAGCTATTGGATATATACTTGCCGGTTCTACATTCAACCACGATAAATGTACTTACTAATCCAAAAGAGGCCCGCTATGGGCACCCCACCAATTCATGAAGGCACCCATATTTTTTCTCATTTTCCCATCTAAAATGTAAATGACTATTTTGCCCCTTCATATATATTCACTCAAACCCCACAAACCATTTTCAAAGCAAAACTGGGGGCACCCCACCACCTTGGATCACAAGTGAAACCTAAAGCCACAATTGTGATTGCCGAGCCTGTATCGATTCTTGCGTCTTGACATCATTCGACAGCGAGGTAACAATGTTTGACAACCATATGAAGCTTTGAAGGAACTGTTTTTTGGATCAAAAACTGTGAAATTGATGATTTGGTTTGTCAACGTAGGGTTTCTCAAATTTTCAGACGTTTTTTCACGGGCGCGATTGATTCGGCCTCGTAGGACCGAGAGTTATGCAAACGTCTTGGTCAACATCCACCGAGAAAGGAATAAAAGTCTCGGTAATGGACAACCGAGAGAAATGCTACGTTCTCGGTTGTACATCACCAACATGACATAAACTATACACTTCGACTTACTCTCGTGATGTGGTGACCGAGACGACAATAAAAGTCTCGGTAATGGACAACCGAGAGATATTCTACATTCGCGGTTGTACATCACCGACATGACATAAACTATACACTAATGGTTACTCTCGTGAAGTGGTGACCGAGATAACACAATTACTCTCGGCCATTCGTTGCCGAGACTGTGTAAACTATTATGGCATGTCTGGCCGAGAACCACGAGTTCCCAAAAATTTCCCCTCAGTCTCGGCCAAGCGAGACTGTAAACAAAATCTCTGGCCTGTGTGGCCGAGAACCACGAATTTCCAATAAATGAACCATTGAATGCACCGCCACACAAACATAACAACTACTCTACCAAATGCAACTTAATTAGACTATCAACGTACCTTCAAACAATCGATTTCTCGACTTGAGCGTGTGAACGAAAAACTAGAACCGAGCCCTAATGTGGAGACGAAATGGAACAAAACCGAAAGCCTTCAAACTCGATATTTCGCCTACAACAGAGGAGAGATACGGAGAGGAACGAAGACAATGGGTTTCGGGATTGCTAGCTGGTTCGTTGACGAGAAGTAGTGTTTGCTCGTTGAAGAGGACGGTGGTGGGGTGGTGGGGTACCTCTGTTTTGAACAAGGGGTATTTTGGGGATTTCGGGCCTAAATTTTGGGTGCCCTTGGTAAATGACTTTGTGCCATCAACAACAGGGTGCCTTCATGAATTAGTGGGGTGCCCGTAGCGGCATCAAAGCTGTTAATATGGTGTTTTACTCGGCCAATTATAAGCTTTTAATTTTTTTTAAAAAAATCTCCCTATGAGTCCAAGTAAATTTACTGTTTAATTAATATGTTTGTAAGTTTGTACATAATTAATTAACCGTGTGTTCACACATGTCACATGTGTGAGCTGGTTCCCCGGCCAAACACACGGGAGAGGCCATACATCATACGTGCTAACACTTGTGTTCACATTGAGACCCTCACGTGACCTCCACATTTGGATCCGTGCGAGCGCACGTGCAAGCAGTGACAGACTGATGAGAGTCAATAAGGGAGTGAATCATGGTCGGGCCCCATGTACAAGAGACTCACTAGCTAGCAAAGTAGTGAGCCATGCATGCACGTATGGCTTTGGTGCTGATGATTAATCATTAATTAATCAAAGCTTAACTTCAAGTGCAAAATTAGGGTGAAAAGTGGATATTATTAGTCAACAAACAGTTCAACTTTAAAAAGCTAGCTTTTCTATAGTTCATCAACTTTAACATTGGTCTTTGAATATAAGTAATGTCCTATTTAATTTCAATGATTATGGATCAAAATTATGTAGTTATTCAAGTAGATCACGATGTGTTCTTGGGGTGATGCATGCATGTAATGTGGATAATGTATTACATAATACATTCTATATATATAATTGATTAGTATTAGCTTATGTGAATCCTATTTTTTTCTATGCTATATATATATATAAAGTTTCATATATCATTATTTTCTATTAATGTTATGCTAATTTCTCTAGATGCAAATGTGCGAACTAGGAAGGTATATAAACTTGGATTAGCATGCATGTGTCATGCTTATAGAAGCTCTTACGCAAATTATGCTGTTCTTAAGTACGCACTTAGGGTTATTAGTTTGACAAAGTGATGATAATTGACATATTGATCAAATTATTTAAGATGTAAGAGTAAATAATTGCTCAATTGAGACAAATTATATCAAATAAGACCAATAATATGTATATGTAAGTAAGTTGCCTACGTACGACAATTTGAACACGTCAGAGGAGACCAATAATAGTACCGATAAGTAGGAAGTCTGTGACATTCGATGAAGGGTTTGAGGAGACAATTAGCGCGAATCATGGAATTAAAAAATGAATGAGTGCTAATCTATTCGGAAAAGATGTTGACATAAATAAGTCGAGGGTTTAGATTTATGAGTATGGATCAATAATTGGCACAAGATCAACATATATATAATGGTTAACGTAATTAGTCGTAAAATATAAAAATTAATTTAAATAACATTGAGTTATTATATGTATGATCAACAGTTAAAATAGGGATTTATTAACATTTAGTAGCTTTTTATTTAAAAAGTAGTTTTTTTTTTCAATTTTTGTAATATATGTAGAATTAAAGCAATTAAGTCTTATATATTATTTGTCGACTATAATAAAATATTTAAATTCTTTCTTGATGACAAACAAAATAGAGAAAGTTTAGTCTTTACTCTTAGTGCGCATATATATATATATAGCGCTATTATATAATTAATTCACTTCTACAAGCTTGATGAAATTGACCATTATGCATGCCACTATAGCATTTAAAACCATTCTCTAATACTGTATCATATTCAATCCATCGTTTTAATTATAAGACACTTGTAATTAATACTCATCAAACGGGACCAAGTAGATGCTTAAACCTTTTAAGGTGCATATATATTTATTCACAAATGCATTGTCATATATAAGAATAATGTTGATATATACTGATGCATGTGAGGCACTTCCAATTATTTCTACTAATGTGAGTTACACCAGTTAATAATATGTTCTCATTTGTACATATTTTACAGCATCACTGCGCGCTTACATGTTTATTCTCTTTCATGGGATTCATTATTGGCCTCTGCACATACATGCATGTATATATATATAGAAATTAAAATTAAGTACGACTCTTGATTAACTAGGAATCTTCGTGGTAATTAAGTAAAAAACTACTTTTAACTGTCTATACTTCCTACTTCATTGAATGTGCTGGTTCTAAATTTCTAATTTACACAACTTTTTTTTTTTTGACCAATAATTTACACAACTTATGACTAGTTAAAAGTTAAAAGTTATATATCGACGTGATGTAAGCTTATATAATAAGTGGTAGACAAAGTGATAAATACATGCATCAAAACCATTCTTTATTGGTTCACACTGCTTTTTTAATTTATTAGTTCATTCAAGTGAAACTCAAAAGATCTTAAATTGTTGTAGTAATTACTTCAACAACAAGTCACTAATTTGCTTGAGTTTCAAACTTCAATTGCACTTGTCCAAAGTTACTCACCAACTCTTAATAAGATTTCTTTAATCACACCAATTAATTAATTAAGCTGTACATTCCACACATTGACAATCGAACGCACGTGTTACGCCTAGATTAATTTTAAAATTTTTAATTAATTAAGTTAAAAAATACATAATTTTTTAGTAAAAGTAGCTAATAATATTAAATTAATAATAAAACTCTGATTTTCTATATGTCAAACCCACATCCTTTGTGAGCTATATATATAGACTCTAAATTTCATAAATGTGTCTTGAATTATTAATCTTGATCCTACACGTACATAACCCCGATAGGTTGACCCAACAATAAAGGCGAGCTTGGGATCATGCGGGTTAGGCGCACGGTTCGATATTTGATTTACTGCCGCATCAAGATTGTCCAAGTCACTGAGATATGCTCAGGCCGATTGCACTAGTTAGGGCTTGAGAATAGTCAGACACTTCTGGATACCTATGATATAAAAAGAAATCTTTATCATTTACATTAATCCAACAATGCAAGTTTATTTTTATAATTAGAAATAATCCACAATTACTTAAATAATTGGAAAACATTACAAAGTTCTTCATTAATATTTTGGCTATAATATATATAATTGTTAAAAACACACACAATACTTTATTTTATACAACACCAACAACAACATATCCTCAATCACAAATTAATTGAGGTCAGCTACATATATCAAACTTTTTCATTGTGCTCGATTAAGTGCATAAGACTTTATTTTATAATAGTCAAAATTGATATGCACATTAACATTTAGCTACTAGCTATAATAGTAACATATTACATTAATTAGTACCCCCCACCACGTGAATTGCCCAAACACCTTCCCAAGTTTCTATCAGTACTTAATTAAACATATATAATTAACAATTATCAATCTCTCAAGCTCTCTATGCATGCACGTCTATATAAACCCTTCATACCTTCACTCTTGAAAGCACTCAACCCAAGCTTTAGCTAGCTAACAACACTACAAAATCATCTATCTCTCTCACTCACTCACTCACTCTCTACTTGTCCACCATGGACTCCACTAGTTCTACTCATCATCCTGGTCTCAAAGACTCTTCAAACTGGTGGCTCCTCACTCTCCCAGCCATCTTTGGAACCAAAACCATCGACCCACTCCTCCTCCTACTCTCCCTCTTCATGGCCATCTTGACCGTGACTCTCCTCGCATGGGCCCTCTCCCCAGGTGGCACTGCCTGGGCCCACAACAGGGCCCACAAGGGCCGCGTCTCTATCCGTGGCCCACGCGGCCTCCCCCTATTGGGCAGCATCCTCAGCCTATCCCGCGCCCTGCCCCACCGCACCCTCGCCTCCATGACTTGCGGTACCACCGGATCATCATCATCATCATCATCATTATCCCTCCGCCAGCTCATGGCCCTCAGCGTGGGGTCCACACCGGTCGTCGTCGCGTCGGACCCACACACCGCTCGCGAGATCCTCACTTCTCCGCACTTCGCTGACCGTCCGATCAAGAGTTCCGCGCGGAGTTTGATGTTCGATCGTGCGATGGGGTTTGCTCCTAACGGGACGTACTGGAGGATGTTGAGGCGGATCGGTTCGTCCCACCTGTTCGCTCCCAGGCGCATTTTAGCGCACGAGAGCGGCCGGCAGCTAGACTGCGCCGCTATGCTGAGAGCCGTCGATGGGGAGCGCGCGCGCTGTTCTCGAGGAGGCGCGGTTGTGTTGCGGAAGCACGTGCAAGTTGCGGCGCTGAATAATATTATGGGGAGCGTGTTTGGCAAGAGATATGAATTCGGTTTTTGTGATGGTACTAATAATAATATTAATATTAATAATGTGATTAGCGAAGAAGCTATGGAGCTTCAAGAGATGGTGAATGAAGGGTTTGAGCTGTTGGGGGCGTTTAACTGGTCTGATTACATTCCATGGCTTAGTTACTTCTATGACCCTTTGAGGGTTAAGGAGAGATGTGAGGCACTTGTTCCTCGTGTGAGGAAGCTTGTTATGAACATCATCGATGAACATAGACTGCGTCGACGTGGACTCAATAAGAGGTCGATCGATCAACTCAACGATGATTCGGACTTCGTCGACGTTCTGTTGTCGCTCGACGGAGAAGAGAAGCTCACACAAGACGACATGGTTTCCGTACTATGGGTACGTACATAATTTGTTACATTTTTACAGTTACTGTTAATTTTTTTTTGACTTTATTTTAAGAAAACACATTGTTTCTCGCATTATAATACCAAAACTATATATGAACCAAACTCGTAAAAAATACATTTTTTCTTGTAGTGACATTATACGTACGTTATAATTGCAGGAAATGATATTCCGTGGCACCGATGCGACCGCCATACTAGCGGAGTGGGTGATGGCGGAGTTGGTGCTGAACCCAAACGTTCAATCCAAACTACAAGAAGAGGTCGACTCAGTCCTCATCAACCCCTGCAACACCACCAACAATGCAACCATAACAGATGAAATGGTGGCTAACAAGATGCCATACTTGGGAGCAATTATAAAAGAAACTCTGAGAGTGCACCCACCGGGCCCACTCCTTTCGTGGGCCCGTCTCTCCACCTCAGACGTGGGCCTGTCCAACGGAATGGTCATCCCGGCCCACACAACTGCCATGGTCAACATGTGGGCCATCACTCACGACCCAACAATTTGGGCCGAGCCCAACAAGTTCAAGCCCGAGAGGTTCCTGGACGGGTCGTCCGACAAACATGGGCTCGATGTGAGAGGGTCCGATTTGAGGCTCGCCCCGTTCGGTGCGGGTCGACGGGTGTGCCCCGGAAAGAATTTGGGCCTGGTTACCGTGGGCCTGTGGGTCGCCAAACTGGTGCACCGGTTCGAGTGGGTCGAGGACCCGGAAAACAAGGTGGATCTCACTGAGTTGATGAAGTTGTCTTGTGAGATGAAGACCCCTCTCTCTGCTCTGGCTCTGCCTCGCAATCTGGTGAAGTGATTAATCAATGGTTTGATTAAGAAGTAATGGCTTTATTAACTGGTGATTAAGGTACTGTTGTACGTAGCTAGTACGACTTGATGTGTTACTAGTGTGTTTAAGTGCTCTGTTAATTTGTTTGGTTTGTGAAGCTTTAATTAAGTGTTTAGTGTGTAAGGTCTGTGATATAAATGACCTTGTAATAATATGGTGTGGAAGTAGTATGGAGAAGCTCTACGTGAGCTAATTATATGTACGTAAGAAATTAAAGTGTGTGCTTGTTAATCAATTAATGTGAAATAGTAAGTTTGAGTTTTACTTATGTGAGCTACTGATGAAAAGCCTTAAAGCCCCCAATGAAATTGGCGAGGCGGTCACGGAATCAAATCATGTCATCCAACTCTAAATTTTACATATGTTGCTTTCTCTCATATAATAGTTATGGTTGAGACGCCTGATCACTCTTATGAAATTAGTCGAGCCCAAGTCATTACAGAAGGATCAAAGGAAAAGTTTAATAAGACTTGTAGCTAGCAGTCTATATTAAGCGCGAAATTCTAGTCAAATTAAAGGATGGTTTATGAAAAACAAAAGGCCATGGATTGTACTAATTCATCATGGAAATTTAACTCCTTATATATTGTGCACTTAATTAGCTAATTAAGCAACTAATTAATGATCATCAATTGCTTACAATCTCAACTGGTTCACACCCCTTATCAATAGATTCCTTCACAGCATCCATCACTATTTGTGTCACCATACATATATCTGCCCACTTCTTCTCTGGCTTCCCCCCATCCTTAACCTTCCCAACCAAATTAGCAAACTCTTTCACCATGTAGACCTCTTGAGGCACCTCATTCTTCACCACATGCTCCACCGGCGGCGATGCCCACCCCGTCACGAGATCATTGTACCGCGAATTCGATCCAAATGTGAATGCCGCCGAGGTTTCTTCGAAAGGTATGACGAAGTCATGAACTCGCAAAGTCCCCTTAGTTCCTACCGCGGTGGAGTCCATGGCGAGGTTGCCTAAGAATGAGCAATGAAAGGTTGCTACCTTGCCATCCCCCCATTGTAAGGAAGCTCCGCAGGCGAGGAGTGTTCCGGCGTCGTGTTTAACGGGATCGCCGATAGCCAAGACTCTATTGGGAAGTTCATAGTTCGCTGCCCAAAGGATTGATCGGATGCAATACCAGCCTATGTCGCCTAGAACTCCTAGGCCGTCCAGGTCTGGCTTTACGCGAATGTTGTTCTTTAGGAATTCGGTTCCGGCATCAAATGTGTACACTACGTGTACCTGCAACAAGGTATATATAGACGTGATACAAAAATTAGTTACTTCCTTTACTTACTATACGAGAACAATTTTGATCTTTAATATAGATTTCAAAATCCCTATTAAAGAAAGACGTTACTAAATGTCACGTAAGAAACGTATTTGATGAGTTGCGTTTTAATTGCTAATACAATTAGTATTTTCGTAAAAGTTGGTTAAAACCCCCTATCAATTAATTAGGTGTTTACGAAAAAAAAAAAAAAAAAAATGTCAAAACTCTTGTAGTGAATTAAAGCATGACCCATCGAACACGTTTCTCAAATGACATTTAATAACACTCATCTTTAATAGGGGTTTTGAAACCTCTATTAAAGACCAAAGCTGTTCTAGTCGCAACAAGTTTAATTTCCATGTAAAAATTATTAACTTTAAACTGCCAATTAATGCTTAGACCATTTTAGATAGGCACCACCCCTCAATTTGGAGAAGAGAAAATAGCCTAAACTAAAAATAACAAAATTAATTAATGACCTCCTATTAAACTAAAGAGTTGGCTTGTTTTACCTTTTACATATGTAATATGATCAAAATATGTGCTAATTGTTGGTGCTACTGCTTGTCTTTAAATTTTCATATTTTTATTCGTAGGTTAAAATTTAAAACCACTATAATAAAATTACATATAAAGTCCAAAAAAAAAAGCAGTTATCAAGATGAGCCTCGAATTAAACATAGCAAATAAATTTTTTGAAAAATATAAGAATGACAACAACAATATTGTAACACCAGAAGATATATTGGTTGACAAGAGCCTTTTATGCAAATAGATTTATATTTCCCCGAATCTAGAGTTACACGTGAATGACTATTGTGAGGTAACGTGTCTTATGGTGTGACATGATGTTGTCATTCCACTTCCACCACTTCGATCTCTTTTGAAATTCATTTAAATTTGTTATATCCACCTCGAGATGCACAAAACCTCAAAATCTAAGTCAATATTTAATCCGACGGTGATGTATAAACAGAGAAAGTAGTACTACTTACAGATTTGAGGTGGCCAAAGAGATCCGGATCGTCCATCAACTCTCTCATCCTAGACGTCCGCGGATGATGCATCCACATGGTCCCGTCCATGAACTGCACCCCGTTCCTCTCACACGCCTCCACCACCCTCCCCACCTCCGCCGCGTCCATCGCCGCCGGCTTCTCCAACAGCACGTGCTTCCCCCTCTCCGCCGCCGCCACCGCCCACTTCTCGTGCATGCTCGTCGGCAGCGGCACGTACACCGCCTCCACCTCCCCGTCCTCCACCACCTCCTCGTAGCTCCCGTACACTCTCGCCTCCGCCGGGAACCCGTTCTCCGCCGCGTACCGCCTCGCCTTCTCCCCCGACCGGCTCCCGATCGCGCGGACCGTCGCGTTCGGCGACAGCTTGATCGCTCGGGACACTTTCCGGGCTACGTCGGCGCAGCCTAGGATCCCTATCTTGATTTTCTCGAGATTCTCGTCAGAGCCCATTTTTATGTTTTTAGTGATTCGTGTATATGATGTGTTGGGGTTTTGGAGAGTGAGCTTGTTGTCTACTTATAAGACACGTACGGGTGCCCAGAGTATTGGACGCTGTGGGGGCCGTTGGTTTTGGTTGTGATATGGGGTGTCAAGTATCTCGAGGTGAGATGTGGGGAATTTGAGAGGGGAGATGGGCCCGGAAGAGATAAGGTGTTGTGCACGTGTCGCGTTTTTATATGAATTGAAGGTGTGTGTGTTTTGTCCGGACCTTGAATTATTATAAGCAATCATGGATTTGCTTTTGTCTTCCGGAAATAATGACAACACTATTTCTCCGTATTTCTCCTCCGGTAGCGCTATTTATTTCGACTTCGAAACTAAAAAAAACTTTTTTTTATTTCAAATACATCATGATCAATTAATGAAGCAACCACAATTACTTATAAAATTTCTTTAATACCTCTTAAATATTTACAAAAATTTTAAAAACCTCCATATGAGTCCAGATTCATGAGTCTAAGTAGATTTATTGTTTCTCCATAGCACTATAATAATATAACACAACGCAAGATACATTGGTTCACAAGAGTCGTCCATATATGTCTCGAGATACACACTTTTAGAAAAATAGTTAGGTTTCTCAGTAGTTGTAGAGTTTTTAAGGAGAACATAAAATTTTTTTCATTTTTAAAAACGAGTTATGGATTTACGATAGAGGATATTCATCTTTGGTAGCATCTTAAACATCAATTAATATAGAGAAGCAAACTAGCGATTGCGATACGATTTACTTTTTTTAATCTTTTTTTGTTCATTCTATTCTCCGTGGGTATCAAAACGTATGTCCACCGACACGTGTCGAGCGTGCATAATAAATTTTTAGTAGTGATAAGCGAGGATATGGTGTCTACAGATATTTTGCAAACTTCACAGAAAGCGAGGTTTTATTATTTTATTTATTTTAATTAGATAGCGTTAAATCAATGCAACGCTTGGGAACTAATTAAAACATGATGTCCACATAATTATCTTACATATATGTATGTCTAACATTTATACAAAATATATATAGATTCCATTAATTAATTAGTAATTAACGAAGAAATAGAGTGGATATCAAAAGTACCTTGCTTCACGTATATATCATATCATCATCACGCATATATACATGGCAACTTTCGGGCTTAAAGGGTGGGAGGACGTTTCTTTGTGATGTTTCCTTTTAAATCTCTTCATGATCATTAGTATTGTTCTTTTTTTAGAGGTAAGTATAGCGGTTTCAATTCTCATTAAATATATATATATATATATATATATATATATATATATATATATATATAGTGTATAGTTTAATTTAATTTGAAGATATCTCTCAATTTCAATTGATATATTGACTTCATCATTTTGCGCGTTTGTGCGAATTCGAAGAGCACTTGAAGAATTTTTTTTTTTTTTTTTTTTTTTTTTTTTGTTTTAGTTTTGATATGAATGAGATTTTATTTTATATAGCCAAACAAAAGTAATATGTGCAAAGCGGGAAACAATGTATTTCCCTTAAATAAAGTTGAGAAATCATCATGATTTTGATTAAATCGTGAATTTTCAAGGGATTATGTGTATATATAATTATTTCTTTTCCAATCAATTAATTTTCCAATGAAGCTAATTTCCCTGTAATTAAGTTTGTGTTCTTTTATTTATTTTTATTTTTTTTGTCGAAGTTGTCTTAATTAATTAACCCTTAACCAAATCCTCTAGTTTGTCTTAATTTTTTTTTTTTTTTTCGAGGTCTCACAAAACTAAGATTACCTTAGAAGGATTTTAAAAATAGACCTGTATGATCCCACCCAATGGATGATTTGCGGCGACTACGGCGACGGTGGTGGCGGCATGTGGGAGTGACGAAATATAATGCAAATGCAAGTCAAATGCATTATATATATAGTTTGTTCTTGATCTATTCTTTGACAATGACAAATCAACAACAGATGCAAAGATGTCCACGTAATTTGATCAATGAATTTTGATCTGTTCTTGATCAACAACAAAATAGCAACAAATGCCATGTAAGTTTTCCACGTAGGTGATCAAGAACAGATTTTGATATGTTCATTGATCAAATAACAAAATAGCAACAAATGCCACGTAAATTTGATCAAGAACAGATTTTGATCTCATTGCTTGATCAAGAACAAAATAGCAACAAATGCCATGTAAGTCGCCCACGTAGGTGATCAGCAACAAAATAGCAACAAATGCCACGTAAAGCGGATCAAGAAAGAATCATTCATTGATTTGTCACTAATATCTAAATGGTTTTAACAAACCATTTTCTCTCCTCCTCCTCCAAACCCATTTCGATCGTCAACGCAAAACCATTTCGCGCGCGCACCTTATTTACCAGACTGTCGCTGTCGTTCAACGCCAGCGACCACCGCTTCAGCTTTCGATCAAAGTGAGCCGTCGCCGCCACTTTTCATTTGCTGCAAGTGGCCGTCGTCATCGCGCGCCATACGCCAAACGCGTTGTTCGTCGCGCCGCCGCAGCTAGGACTACTGCGCGTCGCGCAGATCGAACACCGCGCGCCGCCCTTCTTGCCGCTGTCGCCTCGCAATCTTCACCGCCATTGGTTGGGCCGCCTCACGCCGCTGGCTTGCTGCTGGCTCGGCCCGACTCCTCCATAAATGTGGTTGCCCTCGATCGGCTCCTCCTTGACTGAGTTTCGGGTATCATTTGCGGTTTGCATTTTCTTGAAAATCTATTTTGCTATTTTTGTTGATTTTTGATTTTATATGACTACCAAAATTTATATATCTATGGTTCGAACGTAGCGACAACGCGACAACGCGACACTGTGTAATTTTTTGTTGCTAAACAGCATATATCCCTAGATTTGGAGTCGATGTGATTACTTCATTTTGCAGGTATGTGCACCGGTGACGTTTGATATGGGTGTTGCATAAGGAGGCAAACTTACCTCACCAATTGAGTTGCAAGTTTCAGAGATTCCTTTGGTATGTGCATGTCATACATAGTTTAATATTGGCATTATAGTTTAATATTGTAAGTTTAGTTTGTTATGTTTTCCATAAACTATTGTACGTACCTTAAATAAATGTGCATGGCATACATAGTTTAATATTGGCATTATAGTGATACTTAACTTAGAATATCAAGTG
The DNA here is from genome assembly GCA_039657325.1 of Stephania cephalantha. Classification (NCBI taxonomy): domain Eukaryota; kingdom Viridiplantae; phylum Streptophyta; class Magnoliopsida; order Ranunculales; family Menispermaceae; genus Stephania; species Stephania cephalantha. The sequence goes on from CM077574.1 coordinate 2,708,222, forward strand.
AACACTCCACGTACACACATATATCCCTAGATTTGGTATCGTCAATACCCACATATAACATGTTAATAAGTGAATCTGATTCTGTTGAAAAAATGAGAAAATACTTGACATGGGATTCAATGTTTGTTGGAGTAAGCGGACACCTCACAACAAACATAACAATATAAGATTATCTACCAAATATATATTGTTCTGCGAGTCAACTCTATATGATGTTAGTAACTTCTTTTATTAGGAAACCCTTGTGTAACCAAGCAAGCCCGAGATTCAGTGCAACAATTAATCATCCTTGTTAAGATACTTCTGCCATACTTGTTGGCAACAAATGCTTTATATATTGTTTAAGACAAGTTTCTTGTAGGCACTATTGTTATAAAATATGACTTTTCAAAATTTAATTATGATTATATTCAAAAGTCCATTCCCTATTTTGAATATTTATTTAGTATTATATGTGATTCATTGAATTAAAAAAGTTGGACGTCTCTTATGAAAAAAAAATTGATTTATTTAGTATTATGGGGTAAGTTAACGGTGCCTTCAAGACACCGTAAAGTACGCCATGTTTTCCAAGTAAACGATCTTCGTCAGTTGTTTGTGATTAGTCGGTTGATTAAGTAATATCTTTTATGGTCAATAAGTCATTAAGTAATTAGTTAAGTTGTAATTGCAATGGATTTCAAAAATAAAGTTGTAATTGCAACTAGACTATATAAATCTTTGTTTAATTATATATTAAGTATGTTTTCTATGTAATATATTATTTCTAAAAGGTACGACTAGGCATCGGAAGGTTGGATATTATTATTAAAATAAAATAACTTTTTCAAATATACCTTGAATTTGAATCATCCATGATGATTATAGTTTCATAATTTTAGAGTTAGAATCACATACATGAGCTATATGGATTATTGAGTGACTTTTATACGATTTGTATACATGCATGTATTTTCAATTTTTTGTCAAATTCCCTTACATGCATAAATTAAGAGATTTGTCCTCCATGCAACCCAACACATAACCTAGTGACATATTTTGAGATTTGTTCTCATGCTTCTATATACATAATAGAAATTGAAAAAAATGCATGGAATGTCATGTATGGAAGTTCTTTCATTCCCTTTTGAGTTGGAAATTTTAGTGTGTCAGCGTGGTAGATCTTTTATGTATGAGGTCGATGAGCAAGGCTTAATTTTAGAATTATTTCATTTGTGTTTGAATATTTTGATTGCGTTTCGAATATTGTTCAAGTTATTCCTTTTCATTTTCAGGATTTGGATAGGACACGCACTCCAAATTGTATAGTGTCTATCTTGTATCGGTGACACAATTGAGTAAGGGTGTGGGATTGACATTGTAGATATATATGTAAATTAATTTGTGTTGGAAGGTCAGTTTGTGTAGTATTTTGTATTTGGTGGATAATATTCATCTAGTAGTATATAATATACTACTAGTTAATTATGAAATGTTAATCTCCACATTTTGTATATATTTTTTGTCAAATTTTGATAATATATAAACAATTATTCAAATTTAGTTTTAATTAAAAAGAAAATTTATTTTTTTACAGATTTTACTGCTGCAGGAATTTCATTTACTATTTACAGTGAATTGTAATTTTTAAATTAAAATTACTATTCCAAATCAGCAACAGACTTGGTGCGTCGCTTGATTTGCCAATCAGCAAAAAGGTATATGTCGCTGATCTGTTGCAAATTTGCAACAGATCAACGACAAAAGATGGTTTTGCTGACTGTGCAAATCAACAACAACATCCGATCATCTTGATTGTGCAAATCAACAACAAAACCTCCTTTTTCCAATCTGCAACAGATTTTTTTATTCTTTGTTCAACTAACAATTTCTGTCACAAATATGTTAACGAAACGATAACAGATCCAAAATCTGTTGCTAACTTCTATCTCATGACAAAGACTTTAGCAACACCTGACATACATAAATCTCAATGCATAACATGCAGGTCGAGGACGCATGGAGGGCTCTTGTGAGCCAATGTGTTTTGTGGTATGACATTGATGTTGTAATTTTAGTATTTTCTTACATTAAAATGGGGTGTTGGATGAATTTTTTTTATCAAATTTTGATGTGGGGTTTAAACGCCACATCTGATGTCGCAACATGTGATGTTATGCATTCTATTGTGGTATAGTGTTGTCATTCTAACATTTCCCTTATAGCGATTTTTTCTTTACATTTTGTATGTCTTCTTCTCTGTTTAAGCTTACGTCGGTTAAAGTTCGGCGAGAAGTTCGCTCTTCTGCCATTCCAAGGTCTGCGTTAGCCGATTTTGGTGGGATGGAGAGCTGATGGTTGTGGATAACCAGGTGATGGAGGGGGAAGAAACATGGGTTGAGGTCGTTCGGAAGAGTCGAATGGGGCATAGTGCCCATAATGAGGGAGTCACACATCCCTTCAAAGAACTTTCATTCTCTTTCCATGCTGAGAAGAAATTCTTTAAAAGTGCTGAAGAGAAGGCAAGGGGGTGTGAAGGTTTACGAGGTAACGGTGCACATGGTGTTTCAAGTATTATTCTCGGATGAGGAGGTGTTTTGGCTTACTCAGGCATGCAATCAAGTGGTGGAGGCGAAGGAGGGGGCTCAGCGAAAGGTCTCTCGGAGGGACGGTGTCTCAGAAAATATGAATTTTACTGACCATAGAGAAAATAGGAATTTTAATAACCGAAGAGAAAATAAGAATTTTCTTTAAGAAAATTGGAATCAAAATTTTCATGTTTATCCTATTATATTAAGGAGTATTTATAATGTGTAATATACCAATTCGGTTCTTTTAGAGAGACACCACGGTTCACTTTAAAAAGGTGTTTGAATTATCTATTCAACGTATTCACGTATACACCTTTTTTTGTATTGAAACGTTTCCTTTTATTTTTCATGTATATCAATATGACTTTATCACATACGTATGTAGCTAAAGATGATTTACATAAACATGTCATCTCATCTATATATATATAACTAGGGTATGTAGAAGTAGTGGTTCACTTATGAGAGATAAAAGTTGTGATTTACATTTAACTATCACTTTACTCTCATCAAAGATAATTGAATGACTTTCTTAAAAAGTGATGTGAACAACTTTAAAAAGACACTTATATAGAAATGAAGATAGTACAAATTATGTCTTAAAAGAGAGCATACAACGGATCTTACAAGACGGGACGAGACCCGAATGATTTCAACTGATGTGATTATGAAATTAAAATAACTAAATAATTAAATAATCAAAATATTTACTCCACTACAAACATTTGGTAACTCATGTATCTGAGTAATCTATCGAAAAAAATCGCGTTAATTTGTAGAATGAACAAAAAAAATCTCATATTCATTTGTATATAAATGCCATATATTTACTATTTAAAATTATAGAAACCAAGGAAATATATGTTAGTCGACTTATGAGATATTCTTATTATCTTTTTAAGTCCATGTGAAAGATCACTAGATGATGTTCACCATTTTCGAGTTGAAATTATAGGGCTAGCTTAAGTACGTTATAAATGATTGCTTAGTAGTCGTTTGACAAAAAAAAATGATTGCTAAGTAGTTAGGATATAAGTTTATATCATAAATTTGACATTAACATGCAAAACTAATCCATCAATAAAGTACGGCACGTATCTTAAAGCTTGCGTAGTTTTTAAAACAAATAGTAGTACTTGAATCTACATTTTTTAGATGTTATTTTCCCACCAAATTACTATTAGATCGTTAAAAGATCACCTTAAATGATGTTAAATGTGTTGTCCAAATCGTATATACCTTCTAGGGTAAATCAATTACTTACTTTTAGTAGTTATAATTAATTTCAAGCACTTTTTTTTTTTTCAATTTCAAGCACTTTCAATAGACGCTAACCTTGACATGTGATATTGATTGCAAAAAGGGTCTTATAACTTCACATTCAATTAAATTGATGAAAGGAGAAAAACTTCAAAATCAACTCCTTTTTGTTTTGTCAAATATATCAAATTTTCGAACTACTTTTTTATTTTTTTAGTTCAAATTACTCCTAGTTGATTATGCCCTAAACCCTAATACAAATATAAATATTTCATTACTAATTTACTACGAGTGTTTGATTTTTTAATCAACTTTACATTTATGCTCATATTCAATTAACCTCGCGATGTTCCCTCAAAAAATTAATCTGACGAGATTTATTTCGATTCTTATAGATCGCATTACCCTAAAAAATTATGGTTTGGAATAGTTAGAAGACAATATAAAGAAACAAATAATAGACGAAATCGTTCGAGTAATGAGCACCTCGATAAGACTGCATGCTAATTTAACAACGAGTTGTGCGGATAAGGTGATAATAATCATCACCATAAAGATATCGCTAAATAGTTGAGTTATGTAAGAATGAAAATTAAACACATGAAAAGGAGAATAAATTAGATTTTTTCAATGCTATGCCTACCTAATGGGTGGCTTATTGATTTGATACGAGATATCTTGTGTAAGATGTTGACGATTTCTTTCTTATCAAACAAAAGTAGTTTTTTTAATTCATATATGTTGAATTATTAGGCAGCGAGGATCATCCTCTTAACAAATGAAAGTCATTTATGCGTTTTTTGTTTGAATCACTCAGTATCCGAACTTTTCGACTACTCCAATTCGCATCGAGTTACACACTATATAGATGAGGGGAGCTCTCAACGTTTGGTGTTTCCATTCTCAGGACTCAACCTTATCTCAAGTACAAAATAAAAGATAAGTCATTTGTGCTATATATACGCGTATGCATGGGAGTATATTTTAGCTGTTACTTGTTGGTATACATATGATAGATATATTAGTAATTGTCTATGAAGCATGGTTTAATTTGGTATTTGCAAGTGCACTGTAAATATGCAACTGAGAACAATATAAAAAAAAAATGTAGAAATGAGTTCAAGTCTCTTATTGTTCTTGTTCTTTCTTCTTTCAAACTCTTCACTCTATCTCATTTTTTTTTTTCTCTCTTTCTCTCTTTTTTTTTTTTTTGGGCGGCACTATAGGCACCCAGTTTTATGTAAGGGCAAGCCAGTGTGACATGCAATTTATGTGAGGTATTTTGGCATTTTGTTGCCATGCCTTTTTTTTGTCAAAGTCCTCTATTTCTCTCTTCAATCATTAAGACGGCCGCATCATGATCTTTTTTGAAAACACCGAACTACTTTTATAGATTAATTATATCGTGTTTAAGATTATCTCATATTATTTATAATTCGATACGCCCTTAATTATAAAAAGACACATCTCATAAATATTTTCTTATAAAAAAAATCAATCAGTGACCTCAATGAGGCACAAGCGCGCGATCAACTAATAGGTCTTAATCATTTCTTGAGCACTAGACTTTTTACATCTATATCTATTAAGTTTGTCAAAATAATTAGTGTGCTTTATTTGGTTTTCATCAACTGATTCCGTTAGGAACATTCACAAGAATCACAACATTGTGCACCTAAAAAAAAATATTATATTAAGCAATTGATTATGTAGGGGTGGACCCAGGAATTTTAAATCCATTGGTTTATAGAGTATAGTACAATTTTTTTATTTTTTTTGAGATTTTCATGAGGTAAATCAATAAAAGAGACAAAAAACATATTTTTTCAGTCATGGTTAAATTCACAATAGAAACTAAAATTTTTGTGGCTACCTATATATTGTAAGACTCTAAAAATATTGTAGACAATTTTGTTATTTATACAAAAAAAAAAAAAAAAATTGCTGTAAATTTGCTAGCTACTGTGTGGGCCTAACTAAAATAAGAAAGTTCTCCTTTTTATTAAGATAGTTGAGGTTCGTGCAGATTAAGTAGGGAAAAATTTTCTTGTTATAAGTCATGAATAGAATACATTAATTAATCATGACCGAGCTACAATAAAGTACTATATAACATCCCTGCACTAATTAAACACCAAAATTAACATATTTTTGTTTTATTTTAATAATAATTCAAGAAAAGAGATTAATTACTGCACCAAAAGTTTTATCTAGAAAACTTAACGGATAAACTATGCAGCGGATAAAATGCAGAAAAAAAGAGGAAAAAATATTCAACTAACTAATCAAAAATAGAATTACTGTGTGATCTACCTTTCGTTTTATTTATTACTAGTTGTTTCTCTGCGCTTCGCGCAACTGTCAGTGAAGACCTTCATGGTTTATATGTATGAAAAAATGACAAAAAAATAGGAAAGTTACAAAATGATGGGTGTCGTAGTTGACCCTTATGTCAAGCAAAAACTATATATAAAATAAAAAAATAAAAATCGGCGTGTTCGACCCTTTACATAAGCCAACCCATGGTACTTGTGCATCCATTCAAATACAAATAACCCTACAAACATGTGCACTTGGAGACCCAAACAATAATTCAGATGATGACCAAGCACTCTCCAAAAATTCCTCAAACTGGATGCGGGAGAATTACAACGTAGAAGAATGGATGAGAGGTGAAATTTATAGGGGGAATAGAGCTTGCACTGCACTCAATTCCATTTATCTGCCCATAATTTTTATAAATTTTTACCACACTCCATTCCATGTATTTTCTCATAGTTTCGAGTAGAATGTACTAATTCTATTAATCCATTCGTTGATAATATAACCATTATTAATTATTAATAGATGCACACATAATAGATAATTATATATCTTGGGACAATCGATAATAGAAATAAATAAATAATAAAAATTAGAAAATTAGAAAATTAGAATGGTGAGAGGAGGTAGCTTCTAAACTTTCTCTCTCCTCCGACTTTTTATATATATATATATATATAGATAGTGTATAGTATATAAGAATATACACATTACACCTGTATATTAACACATTACACCTACTCAATTTATCATTCATATATTAGATATATGGTCACTAATTTTGTACGATTATTCCAAACAACTTTTTCCTTCACAGAGGGGTGACATATGGAGTACTTTGAGAATGAGCTAGGGGTACCTTTTTACTATTTTACTACATATGCACCTTTTTACTATTTTTTTTAAATTACTGAATTGATGTTAATGGAAAAAAAATAATACAATTATTTGACAGATAATGCAGGAGCTGAGAATATGTTGGATTGAATATTTGGTGAATATATAGTAAGAGCCAATTAATGGAGTGAGTGTACATGAACTTTCTAGCTCCATACAATTATTTGACAGATAATGCAGGAGCTGAGAATATGTTGGATTGAATATTTGGTGAATAAATAGTAAGAGCCAATTAATGGAGTGAGTGTACATGAACTTTCTAGCTCCTTCATTTCATCTCACGCAAAACATTTTTTTTTATGTATTTATGGGTGTCCAATCACTCCTTACTTTGATTTGACTAAACATGTAAGAGTAATTAGTGAAGCGTCCAAAACGAATAACTCAAGAAAAATTAATTAAAGTGATATGAAATTAGTTTTATCTATTAAAACCAAAACTCATTAATTCTACGTAGATCTTTGGTTAAATTTACATTTACAAAAATTAATCAATTCTTAATTTTAAATATACATTTATTTTCACAGCAAAAATATGTAAGAATGGCGACAAAAATTAGTGACGAACCATATTTCCTCGCTAATAAGAGGCGAATCTAGCTAAATTTTGATCGATTTGACCAAATAATGACGAATTTGCGACGGTTTAACAGTGGATCAGCGACGAGTACTAATTAGCGACAAGCTTTTTACAACAGACTTCTCGTCGCTAATCCGTCGTTAATCGGTTTAGCGATGAGAGAAAAGTGACTTTAACGACAAATTTTTTTCGTCGATAATTTGGTTGTTTTTTTTTTGTAGCGTTTATATAGTTAATACCACGTAACCAAAGGGTGAAGCCGACCTAAAGTTGGCCCCCATCTCACCCATGGCTAGTTTTTCGTTCCCATGTACGTACGTTGCTATGCATGTATCTCCTTAAAAAGTATGCAATGGGCGGGTTAATTATACTCTAGTCAAGCTTGCGCTTAATTAAAGAGAATATTTCTTACAAATTAATGGAGGGTTATATGTTATATCATGTTAGCAATTTGCTACAATGATTGATTTTATATCTCGTACGTATTGGTACATTAAATATATTGAGAGCCATTTATATTTTTTTTAAAAAAAACTTATCAAAAAGTAAAAATTGAAATAAGCACACAATTCTCAACTTTCAAATTGTATTTTGGAAGAAGTTGAAAAAAAAATCAAGTAAACATAATTAATTCGACATGTTGAAGGATGTTTATGGCAAAATAATAACAATAATAAAAGTCCAATCTCAAATTAATTAGAGTCAATTGTATTAATCAAATTATTTTATATATTGCGTTTGATTTTTCGCAATTGATGACGTGCATTTCAATTGGTGGCAACACTCCAAAAAAATGTTTGTAGCAAAAATAAACTAATGCATCTTAGCATTTGTCTAATTGCTGATTAGTAAATAATTTCGACATTATAAAATAGATATAGAGCACTTTCAACATTGTAAAATAAAATGGATAATATGTTATTTAAAATCATGAGTTCGAAGTCAAATTATTATTTTTTTTTAATTTGTCATTCAAAATTTTAGAGTATAGTAGAGGATTAAAATATTTTGTTATTTTTATTGGGCTTTTGAAAATATAATTATTTTTATAAAAATTAGGAAAACTTTTTATGAGTTCCAACTTAATGCATTTAATGCGATGTGCTGTTGTAACCTGCCATTTGATGTATGTCTACTACCAAACACAAAGTGGCTTATCAAAAGTATTTTCATTACTTTACTTGATCTCCTTGGGAAATGTGCCGGATGTAATGGATGATAAGATTCTGTTCGTCGGTTTCCGCACGTGTCGTCCTGCGAGTCTGTGAAACCATTTCCCAATGCACCCTATCACAACAACAGTAATAATAAAATAAATAAAATGATGTCAAGGATAGTCAAACGCACGACGCGTGTCACCCTTACGAGGCAAAGCGGCCCCACCTGGAGCAACGGGAGTGGGCTATCCAACTCCCGGCGTATCAGAACATTCGACTCTCTCTAACCGCGCCACGTGTAGATTCGCATTCCAATCTCGACCGACCGTCCTTCGCTTCGTCTCGTACAAAAGGCCGTGCTCCTCCACACTCTTCACTTCAATCGGTAGCTTTTGAATTTTGAAGTGCGATAATGGTGGAATCAGATCTCAAACAACAACCATCAGAACTCGTACAATTCTCTCTCTCTCTCTCATCTCTATTAATTTCTTATCCTCATGTATATATGTTGAATTCAATTTTGATTAATGTTCGACTTGTAACTCGTTAGGGTGAAGAAGATGAGGTTGTGTATGTTAAGTGCACGATCTCGATTCAATTTTTTATAACAATCAATCAAACGTTTTCGCAATTTTAAACAGAGGCGGAGCCAAAACATACATGGCTGGAGCGCGCAAGGCAGCCTTGTATGTGCTCCTTTATGCATATAATTGATTAGTGAAACACTTATAAAAAATACATAAGCTAGCTCACCTCTCAAATTAATTAATATTTGAGGCACCTTCGGTCTAGCCAGAGATTGGAATTATAACTACGTTTTTAATCCCATAAAGTGTCTGCATACCAATTAGTAATAGTTATATTAGTCGAAAAAAATTAATGTTGGATTTGTATTGCAGACACAGCTGAGTACTGATCATGATGAATCTGTCGCTGCTGACGATCACGAGGCGCGGCTGAAGTACCTCGATTTCGTCAAAGTCGCGACTCTTCACTTCATCGCCTGCTTCGCGAGCCTTTACGACTATGCCAAGGAGAACTCCGGACCTCTCAAACCAGGCGTCCAGACCGTCGAAGACACTGTCAAGACCGTCATCGGTCCCGTTTACGTGAAATTCCACGACGTGCCCCTCGAACTCCTCAAATTCCTCGATCGCAAGGTCAGTAATTTCCATCAATTCATCGGTTTTGGAATTAGTAGTGCATCGGGATGCGTGGGGTTCATATCTCTATGTCGTTTGTTCTTGAATGGTCACGTGCGGAGCGCAGGTGGAGTCGGTGGTGAGCGAGGCGGACGATCACGTGCCGTCGCTAGTGAAGACGGTTTCAAGCCTGGCGTACTCGGCGGCTCAGCTGGGGACGGAGGCGGCCCGAGCCGTGGCTGCGGAAGTAAACCGAGTCGGCTTAGTCGAAACGGCTACGGAGATCGCAAAAACGGTCTACACCAAGTGCGAGCCGACGGCGAAGGAGCTGTACGTGAAGTACGAGCCAGTAGCCGAGCAGTACGCCGTGATTACGTGGCACAAGCTCAACGAGCTCCCTCTTTTCGCGCAGCTGGCCCACATTGTGGTCCCCACCGCCGCTTATTGGGCCGATAAGTATAACGAGAGCGTGACGTATGCGGCCCAGAGAGGGTACGCTTTGTCCTCGTATCTGCCACTCGTGCCAATCGAGAAGATCGTGAAGACTTTCAGCGGTGAAGATCGCGAGTCGACTCAGCCACACGTGTCATCCCCTGGAGTTGACAACAATCACACCACCACCACCAACAACAACAACACTGTTGTGGTCAAGTGATCATCGATAATTAATAATCTTTGAATGTGTTCGCTATGGTTATTTTGTGTTTTGCTTTTGGTACCTTATTTTTTGGGGACCTTTGGTAAGGTTTTAAATCGAATCTTTAAAATTTTCGAGATATAAGTTTTATAAGATGAAGTGTGTTTTTTGTAGGATAATTAAAAGTAATTTTAGACAATGCAATATCAATAAAAAAGTATAAATGCCGCGATTATAATTAATAGGAAATGTTAGAATGACAATATTACGTCGCAATAAAATACACAACCGTGGAAATAACGGGTAAATTTTACATTAAAATCCTATAAAACATATTTAATACTCAATTTTTTATATGAATCGCTCACACGTTATGTTAGCTCATTCTAGCATTTCTCATAATTAATTGGATGATTGATGATTAGTTGGAGTTGGAGGGGATGAAGAGGAGGGATGCTTGTTACACAGACCGTTGATCTTAATTAAAAACGTCTTGAGCACCACCCATCCATGAGAAAACACTGCACACAAGCCTATAACGCATCCTATTTCAACCACTTCGCGTCCTTGACGACTCATAATAATGAAAGGAATCGGTTTTGCATGGTACTGCAATTATTCCGTGATAATCGATCCAGTGCAATTTAATGCATTGGATAGAGAGCTGAGACTGAGATCGAGAGAAGAGAGGGAGGGGTAAGAGTACTACTCTACAGTCTACAGATAAAAAGTGAGAAGATTGATCGAAGAGAGGAGAAGAGGTGAGGTGGCATGCGTTTGGCGGACCGAGGACACGTGTGGGTGCCGAGGCCCCAGGGGTTAGGACTTGCAACAGGTGGACAAATTAATGACCTTTTTCACCAACTGTTCAATTCGTTTGCACATATGGCGAGTTGCCGTGGTTTAACTAGTCGTTGTCAAATTAAATATTATCACTGGGCTGTTTGAGTTATATGAATATAATTGTTTATATATAGGTAAAAAAATAGGAAAGTTATAAAATGACTTTCCGTTTATATATCAAACAAAAACTATATATATAAAAAATGGTATATGATATGATATGATTCGGGACGAACTCATCACATAGTTCAAAATATGAGTGATTTAGAGAAGAATAGAAAAGTATTATAGGGAAATTTTTTTTCATGTATCTGCTCATAATTTTTGTGATAAGTTTGGTCTTGGTAAGTCGATATATAAGTGGTGCTAATTGTACACTTGAATACTTGATCATTGGATTTTGCATGTTGTAACACTTTGATCATTAAAATTTATTTTGTGATAATAAATATTTTTAAAATATATTTTTTTTTTTGTAGTCAGTTCTATGGTTCGATGATCTTTACGATAATGACTATGACGCACGTAGCATTTGATTAATTTTAATTCCCACCTTGACATAATTTTTTTTAACTTAATGGGAGTCGAACTTACAACATATATCCTCATATCTTGGTGTCTTTTAACAAATGATGCCTATATTCCTCATATCTCGGTGCCTTTTAATAAATGATGCTTTTAGGCTCTCTACTATCTTACTAAAGATGTTTGACACTTTGACATGATCTGTTATTTTACATTAAAATGTCTATTTAACATATTTTTCTTACAAGTGTTAAATTAAAATGATGTCTCAACACATACTAACGATTGAAAATGCAAAGATATCATGAAAAAAATACAAGATCATGCCTTCAAGTGACGTGATGTAGTGGTAAAAAAAACACTTCAACTTTTTGACTGAGGCAGAAATCGTGAATTCGATTTTCGGCAACAACATTAAATTTTCTCGGTTTATCCCGAGTTATGAGTTCGGGGTACCTGACTAAAACTCACATAAGATTAGTCTAACCAAAGTAATAAGGAGCGACTGAAAAAAGTACGGACACCATGGTTATGAAAAAACAAAAAAACCACACGACCATCAACAAAGAAGATTAAGACATTGCCCACAGTGATTAGAAAGAAGCTGGAGTGATTACAAAGAAATGTTTTGTATAACAATAAATAACGACAACAACAACAATTAACAACAACAAATAACCTCCATCCTAAATTAATTGCGAATTGGCTACATAGATAAAACTCTTTCATTTTACTTGATTTAGTGCAATTGATAATGTATTCTCCAAATTATTTAAATTCCTCTCAATTAATGCATTCAAAATTAGTTTTAATTTATCCATGACTCCTCAAATTTTTTAAATTTTTATTGAGTCGAGTTTTCAAGTGAAGATGTAAATTTGTAGGTTGTATTACAACAACCCTTTCGTGAACTCTTAATTTTTTTAAAAAGGCAAAACATATTAACTAGCCGTCAATGTGACGGCCCTCGTCGTTCCGGGGTGACGTGTCTCCGTGTACTCCTTGCCGGTGGCCCTACTACACGTGTACGACACATGCCCGTCCTATTTTTGTCTCGAAATTCGTATCCATTTGTGTGTATAGCGTATAAATGACATGTTCAACGGAAGTCAAAGGCATGAAATATTAATAATTGCAATTTAACAAATCATATTGTGGAAAACCCCGAAAAGTACGAGGTAGACAACCTGTACCATATAAGGTATAGGCATATACAAGGTCATAATACTCCCGGTTTCCAAAAGAATCAAAATATCAAAACAAACACACGTACAAGTAATCCTCAACGGTAGGCAATGAGGTAGTCGCTTAAGATCCCCTTGCCCTTACTTGTACTCGGATCCGCACTCAATCATCAGAAGAAAATGGATGACGAGTCCATCAAGTAAAATCCCAAGGAACTCCTCCGAGCATTCAAATAAACAAGTGGAAGTCAATAAATCTTGTTAAATAAACATGCGAGAATGTAAACATACAAGCGTAAGTGGCATCGCATGCATAGATAACAATAAAGTGCAAATGTATGTGTTTGTTCCAGTCGGACTAAACTATACTTCGGAATACCCGTCCGGGATCCCACTAGTGGCGCACCCAACTAGCTATCACTGGTCCCTCTCGGTGGCGGCGTAGACGTACGACGCACCGACACATGTAGCGATTCATTAGCTCGAGTCGTTATTGTGACGGCCCCAACTCCAAATAAGGGCACCGCCGCCTAATCCCTCATTAAGCCATACTTTCCCATATAAGACCTAATAAGGAACTAGTCGGCCTTCTTTAAACACCTAAAAACCTACCAATTATGATACTACATACAGTTAATAAACTAGTTCTACTGACTAACCTATAGTTGTCTATAAATCAGAGTTCGGTTTAATTTTTTTTTCTAACCAATTATTCGCGGAAGTCTTATTTAGTGGACATTAGATCATAAGGCCTAACCTATTGTGGAAAAACCAGGAAATAGTGATCACATGCATATATAAACAAAAGTGATGATATATATAACATGTGTCCGGGTCGGATGTTCCTATCGCTCAACCCAAAAGTAAACATATCATGTAAATAGAATATGTAATACAAAAGAATGCAAAACGTACAAAAATATGTCGTAGCTTGATCCTTCATCGGCTCAGAGGTAGTCACCAATCTTCTCTTTTCAGTCTCGCTACTTGGTGATCTCCACCCACCGTCACAAACTAGACGGTGAGTACATGAAATTATTTAAGTAATACCGAGAGACATCGATCCACATTCCCAAATATGCAACAAGTATCAAATGACATAATTTAAATAGCAACTATACTGAAAGAAACATCATGCAAAGAGATACTTGAGTTAACCAAATATGAAATTGACTCAAGGCTAAGTAGTAATGGATTAGGGTCGGTCGGATGTGATCTTCATCACATCACCGTCCACTACAATTTGAGCTCGCTCTATATCATTTCATTTCAACAAATTGAGCTCTATATCATAATTTCAAAAGGTCGTACTTACGATTACACATTTTCTATTCCAAGTGAATTAGTCGTCACCATAGGAATGTATACTTGCTAACATACCCGAATTTTAAAACTCGTCATGTTCACCCAAGTTATTCTTGTGCCAACAAACCCCGAGGTCCGGTTACCCCGTTTCTAGACACGTTACCCCGTGTGTCATGCAAGGTAGTGGGGAAATTCCCTAACATCCGGCAAGTCTAGCGACCTCCGTATGAAAATTTGAATTTCTATCATCAAATGACCCTAACCACAAGAACCACTTTCATTTTCAATAATGACTCGTAATCGAATTCAAGAAATGTAAGCGCATACTAATGCACAAAGGATTGAGTCAAAACAAAACAAACTAACCTAATAGTATGCTATATCACTGACTTTCATACACAACAATCAACATGACAAAAGAGAGGAATTAGAATCAATGATATACACAACATAATATGCTATGAGCAACATCATCAAATGAGCACTGAACAAGTCATAGCATATGGATGTCAAAGGCAATTCAGTTCGAATAACTGAGAATAAATAAATAAATGGAATGAAATGTAAATAAATGTCTCAATCAGTTTACTTACATACACACAACAATTCCTAAGCTATCCGCCCTTCGTCGCGTCGATGTACGCACCCAATACCTCGTACTAGCTCCTTTACGGTCCTAACATTTGACAAGTTATCAATTTAGATTCAAGATTACTTATTTAAAGTTCCTAAATTGGTCGAAATCAAATTCGAGACCAATTTGCCAATTTCACGCTTTTCGAGGTAAAATCTCCGTAAAAGTCGCGTCCAGAAATTTCTCTTGTATTTTTCATAGAAATTTATTAATTTCTATTTATTTTGTCGAAATATAATTTTTCAGAAATTTTCCTAATTTTTCTTGAATCTTCTGAATTGTCAAACATTTTATCTATTTTCGGAATTTCTTTTATTAAAAATCAGTTTAATTTAATTTAATAAATAAATAAATATAATTTATTGTTTTTTAGAGGGCCGCTAAGGGCACCCCACCGTTTCATGAAGGCACCAGTTAATGTGGGCACTAACCAATTTACAGGGCACCAAAAAATTAGACCCAAAATACCCAAAATACCCCTCGAACAAACCTCTCTCACCCCACCACCCCCACTACCACCACCGAACTCCTTGCGAGGATACCCCGAAATCGTCGTTTCCGTCCGTCTCCAGTGTGTTTTTTCGTCGTTGTAGGAGGTTTTTGTAGTTTGTAGGCTCGGGGTGTTTGCCGATTTCGTCTTCAAATTAGGGCTCGGTTCTAGTTTTTCATTCACACACTCAAGTCGAGAAATCGATCGTTTGAATGTACGTTGGTAGTCTAATTAAGTTGCATTTGATAAAGTAGTTGTTATGTTTGTGTGGTGGTGCATTCAATGGTTCATTTATTGGGCGTTCGTGGTTCTCGGCCACACAGCCGAGAGATTTTGTTCTATCTCGGCCAAGCATGGCGAGACCGAGGGAAAATTTTTTAGAACTCGTGGTTCTCGCAGACAGGCTAGAATAGTTTACACGGTCTCGCAACGAATGGCCGAAAGTAATTGTGTTATCTCGGTCACCACTTCACGAGAGTAACCATTAGTATATAGTTTATGTCCCTGTCGGTTGATGTACTACCGAGAATGTAGAATAGCTCTCGGTTGTCCATAACCGACACTTTTATTGTCGTCTCGGTCACCACTTCACGAGAGTCCTCGGTGGATGTTGGACCGAGACGTTTCATAACTCTCGGTCTGCGAGGCCGAATCAATCGCGCCCGTGAAAAAACGTCTGAAAATTTGAGAAACCCTACGTTGACAAAAAACAATTCCTTCAAACCATCATATGGTTGTCAAACATTGTTACATCGCTGTCGGATGATGTCAATCCGCAAGAATCGATAAACGGTCGCCAAACGCAATGTTGTTTTATGGTTCAAGCTTGGTGGTGGGGTGCCCCGTTTTCTTTGTCAAAATGGTTTGTAGGGGGTTTGAATCAATATATATATACATGGGCAAAATGGTCTTTTTCATTTTTTTTGGAATTTTTACAAAAAATTTGGGTGCCTTCATGAAACGGTGGGGTGCCCTTAGCGGCCCTCTTTTTTTTATTGGGACGGATCCGGGTCAACCCGACACGGTCCAACCGGACCGATCCAAAGCGGACCGGATCGGTCGACCCGGTCCTCCTCGGGTCGGGGTCGGCCGGCCGGTCCACATGGGCCGGGTCGGCCCGACTGACGCACACGTGGTAGCCCGACCAGCTACCCATCTTCTTCCTCACCGAGCACAGATTGCTCTGATTCTGTTTTTTTTTTTTTTTTTTTTTTTTTTTTTTTTTTTTTTTTTCCACCGAATTTGACAATCAAAGAGAAGATAAGGTTGAATTGTTGTTTCCTTTTACCAACTTATAAATATATATATATATATATATATATATATATATATGGTTTGAGTTTATGTGGCCACTTATGGACCACTAGTTTCTAGCATTTTTTTATTTTTTTTGCACATGTAATTTAACTAGTTACGCTTACCCCATGAGTTGCTACCTTGGGCCCACGTTTTAAGCACGCGACTTGAGGCGCTTCCCGTTCGTCTCAGTATCCGCATACCCGTAAATGACTTAGTAGTCTACACATATACAAGACACTATGCAAACAACACACAAAATGTAACATTTACCTCGGTGGTGCACTCGGTAGTGACACGTATCGTATCTACGGGTCCCACGTCACGGGTCATTTTGTCCTAATTAACGAATTAAACGCGCATTAATTATTTTGGCCGTGACAATTATCCACCGAGAACTCCTGATACACATGCTATGGTCTAGAATGCATAGACACACAACGAAAAATCCGGTGGGAGTAACTCAACCAGTCCAAACAATGACAAGATATATATGTAAATAAAAACCACAAAGAATACTGGAAATGAATGGAAATATGAAGCGAAATAAATACTCAGAGTTTTTCAATTGGGTTTTACAAACCTCACAACGCACTCCAATACCCCGTAATCAATCCCAGAGTCAAAGTCCACTGGGTCCTTGGTCTCCAATTGATCACCCGAGTCCACTTATGTCCAATTATCAATAATTCCAATTTAGTATGACAATTTACGACCAATTTTAAATTTTAGGCGAAATTGCCCATTTCGCGCTTTTCGAGGCAAAAACCCTGCGAAAGTCGCGTCCGAAATATCCAAATATTTTATTCCAAATAGAAATTCATCGATTTCTATTTATTTTATTGAAATATATTTTTCAGAATTTTCCCATTTTTTTTCTTTCCTTTTTTTTTTTTTTTTCTTTTCTTAAGTTTGGTTTTGGTCGTACCGGCCGGCCCGGCCCGTTCGGGTCCGAGCCCATAAAGGGGGGGGGGTGCACACGCGCGAACTAGTTCGATCGAGTTTTTTTTTTTTTTTTTTTTTTTTTTTTTTTTTAATTTTATAAATTTGCCTGTTGTTGTTTGGGTTGGGGTTGCTCTCCACCCCAACCCCGGTGGAATCGATGGCGGGGAGACACCTCTTCCATCTCCACTGACCCGGCCGGTTCGGCCTCGATGGCCGAACCCCACTCTCGGCCACCATGGCCAACCACCGAAACCCACAACAACCAACGAGAACTCACTTCGATCGTGACGTTTCGCCCTCTCTTCTCTCCTTCCCGGCTTTTTCCTTCTCCTCCTCCTCTCCGTTTCTTCTTCTTCCTCTCGACCTCCCGATCAGTCGAGTGTTTGTGTGTGTGTGTGCGAGAGAGAGATGTGAGAGAAAATGTGGTGGTGAAGTACATATAAGGATAAGTGATGTTGACTTTGTTGCTTGACTTTAAAGTGTGACACGGTTGGGACACTCGCCCTTGTTTTCGGGCGTTTCGACGCCGGTTTCGCGTCCGAACCACGATATACAAGTCGCCCCGTTACTAGCCACCTACCCATTTCATATTAGTTACTTGGCCACTTTTTTATTTAATTTTTGTGTTTTCGTTTCTCTGACCTAATATTCGGTCCCGTCAACTACCGTGCACTGCTTCGACACGCATATCGAGGCAAATACAGTTCACACAATCTCGTTGTGTTTTAGTTTCCCCGACCTAATATTCGGTCCCGTCAACTACTCGGTACCCGCGTCGACACGCATATCGAGGCGAATACAGTTCACATAACCTCACACGTATTATTATGCAACATACACACTTGCGATATATTTCAATAAATTGCAACGCAAATAAGCAACCAACACACAATAAACAGCGTACCTAGGTCCCCATGTGTCCTAGCTTACCGCGGCGTCCACGTAGATCTGAGTGGCGTCCACGTCTCGTAAATTCGAGATAATTAATGACATTAATAAAATAGGCCGTTACACTCAAACTTTGAGAGTTTTTTAGATTTGGCCCCTCAACTTTTATTTAGTTAATTTGAGTCATTCAACTTTGATTTTGATTGAGATTTGACCATTCCACACCTTCTTCGAGTCTAGTAGAGGAAGAAGGTGTGAGAATGACCGAGTTCGAACTTAGGGCTTTCTATTTTGTCTCTCGAAACTATTTTTTTTGTTTGGACTAAAATCAAAGTTCAAGGGTTCAAATCACGCAAATAAAAGTTGCGGGGGCAAATCTAAAAAAGTCTCAAAGTTTGAGGGCCACTTAATATATTTTGCCTTAATAAAACAATTAAACAAGAGGATTTACAAACATGCCCTGACGTGAACGTTACAGAGGGAATGCTGTTCATTCGTTTGGGGAATTCTATCCGTTATTAGTTATTACAAACAAACCCCAAAACAAGCAAGCAAGGAAAGTGTGCGCCACACACAGCAAGCACAGAAACCAGCCGAGACTTCGCTCACACAAATCCTCCGCTTCGCTTCACAAACCACAATCCGCCCCTCACAAACTTCATCATTCGTTCCCACGCAATCCAAATTAGGGTTTCGATTTCTCTCCCACCTGAACATGCCGATCGCTCTCGCTTCAATTCCGCCTCCAATCCCCTCTCATTTCAAACTCGATCGACCTCCAAAATCCGGATCTCGATCGGAGATCTTCCGTTTCAGATGCTTGAAAACCTCGTTGAGTGCTCGGAAATCCAGCGACGTCGATGTGGATACGTTCACCAAGTACTCTGGTTATGTGTTTGAGAGTGGTAATTTGGAGGCAGACGCTTTGGTGGAGTACAATGTGGCGAAGATCGCTGCGATCTACCGGAGGAAGCCGGTTCTTCTCCTTCGCCGCCTTCTGCAGATCGGAACGAAGTTTGGCCGGTGGTTCGCGCTTCGGTATATCGATAGCGCGATGGAACGGTCGGATGAGATGTTCAAGGTGAGGTGATTGATTGATTGTGATTACTTCTTATGGTTATTGGTAATGGATATGAACTTATATTGAATTATTTGTGCTTATGTCATTAGTTTGTTTGGTAATTAAGTGATCTAGCGTGTGAAATTTGAATGTAGTTGCGAAAATCCATCCGATTAGATATTGTGGAATCGCGCGCTGTCAATTTTGTCTAGGGAAATTGGCATGACATTGACATGTATTGTCTTCTCATACATACTTGCAGGTTAGAGCAGCTCAGCTTCGCGGTATATTAGTGGAACTCGGACCGGTATGTTATACTGCTTAATCTTTAAGGTTCTTTAAGCATGTATATGTAGTAGCGACCGCAAGTGTACGACAAACGTCAAAGTAATAGTGGCACCAACTCGTGTTGGTGTCGGGAATATCATATCCACAAGGACGGTTATTTGCTAATATTTAGTCTAATTAAGAAATAGAGTTAGACACTTAAATGTTGGGTTTTGTAAAAACAAATTATGAATTAATTTAAACTAACTAATTGCAAGTAATTAAAATAGGTCTTAAGCAATGAAGAGAATATCATAGGAAATCTAATTCACCCAAATTGTATCATTTGAATCCAATTTAATTATAAAGTCTCCCAATTCATGCAATGATAGGCGAATTTCCTACAATTCACTCCATCCCGAGGTCACGGTGATGGAGATTCTAACATCTCACTCGGACTCCGCCGGTCGGCGTGAATAGCGTAAGTGAAATACCGCATTAAAAACCAAATTCAATTACCTCCCTAGTCAATGACCATCGGTCGATGCGTCATATGATCTAAGGTTGTGTTTCCCCTAATCCGGGTTCAAAAGTCCCAATGGTCATGGTGACCCTCAAACCCTAAGTTCTACACCTACTTGATCAAGGTAAGTATAGCATAGCACACAAGAACACACAAATCAAAACATTGAATTGAAAGAACAAATATAATCACATTGAAATCAAAAGAATCCAATTTAGGATCTAAAGATCCCTAGAACAAAAGATATTACCCCATAAGTGGGTTCAATTCAATACAATTGATGATAGAAAAGCAAGAAAACATGAAATCAAACCTACAATGAATATAGAATCTAAGATTTTTGATCACTCTTCTTCAATCTTCACACGTTCTTCTTGGTTCTCCAAAGCAAAAGATGATTCTCTATCTCTATCTCTTATATATTATATATATATATGATATATATATATATATATAGAGGTATTTTTGTCCAACTAAAATCAACGTTTAAAATTCATTCCCTACTTTCCTTCAAAAATATGCAAAACTTCGATTCAAAGGTGAGTTTCCACATTTCTTCTGGCGGAGAGGTTCTTTTCAATTTTGGTTAATTAACTAAAAATTAATTCCCGCGAGGCGCGGTCAATCGTGCGTAGCACGTCTTCAAACTAGTATATATATATATATATATATATATAGATATAGAGGTATTTTGGTCCAACTAAAATACGTTTAAAACGAAACTCGACTGTGGCGGCGCTATTTTACCCTCTAACGGACTCGACTGCGCATGTGTGTGTGGCGCCATGGCGCATGCGCAGGATATTTTACTCTCTCTCGGATTCAGTCAGCGCGCCATGGCTTCATTTTCTTCTTCATTTCTTCACGTTATCCGCTTGCCGCCTAGTCTCGTTGTCCCTTGAACCTAATACACCCAAAAATACACTAAATAAGCCTCAAATCATTAATTACTTTATTAAATAATTAACTAAATCGTACTTAACACACTCAAAATCATGCTTCGCATCATCGCAACAATTGTGAAGAAAATCATAAATAATAGACAAACATGGACTTGTTTCTTCTAGTGGTATCAGAAGGAAACCTTACAAATTACAGCTAGCAAAAAGTTGGAGAGAAATAAATAATAAGTATGGGTGGTGACTTAGATAGAAAATTCGACCTACAAATGATATTGAAATTGTGGTTGAATAGTGTATCGATGTAGCCTTGTCTTACTTTTTTTGCCCCTTAATTTTCCCTTCCTTTTTATTTCTTTTGTGTGCAGTAAAAGAGAATTTTAGGTGCTTTTGTTAGGAAAAGACTGATTGATTATGTATTCAAGGAGGGTTGTTGTTTGTTATGTATTTAAGGATGGGAGATGATGAAATATGAAATATTTTTACTTTTAACTTTAACCATCTAATAGGTTGGAGCTAAGAAAGTGGATTCATGTTTCCCGCCGATGTTGTGTATAGTTGGCGAAGGGGTTTATTGGCTTGCATCCAGATTTTGTTAGAAATCAATTAGAAAGATGTCATTCGGTGATGAATGGTTGAAGGCCCTTGGGTTTTGATTGACCGAAGAAGTTTTTGCATATGTGAACTAGACCCGGCCTCAAATGGAAACGAAATGCATGACTAATGGTATTGAAACCTTTGGGAGATTTGATGCATGGCTTCATGACACTGAAACCATTGGGGGGAAAGTTACGCTTAGTTTTAAGGGTGGTTTAGTAGGGATGCCATTGCACAGCTGAATCACTAACTTTCTTGTTGAAATCCACAAATCACAATCTTCACTCTTATATACTTCATGCAAGTTTCATATGTTGTTTGCATGAATGATTAATAATTGTTGCATATTTCCTTTGTTAGTATATACTTTCTATGCTTAACAAAGGCATTTAGCGTAATGAGACTCGATCCTTACGAATGAAGGAAGGCTGCTTCAATAAAAATCACAAAACTGACCAGAAAGGTTCGTTCTAGTACAATTGTTAACCCATTAATGACTGGATGACAATTGTTCTTCGATAGTGAAGAAAGGTCAAGCAGCTTTTCCTCCGTCTCAAAATATAGAAAAGACCACTTCTTGCTTTGGCTTTGCCTCTATCTCATACCCGGTCTATTGAAACTTTTTCTTTTATATGCTGGAGGATCCACTCTTTTTTGGCTTCGCCCTAAATTCATACCCACCACAATGTCTTGCTTGTTACTAATGTTCCTCAAATAAATGCTTGGTTTAAATTTATTTGTAGTTGAAATATGAAGTTTTTTTTTATGGGAAAATCACTTTTTGTATTTTTTTTGCAGGCGTTTGTGAAAATTGCTCAAGCTATCTCTTCTCGTCCTGTGAGTAAACATTAGTATTTTAACATTTTTTTCCCCTTTGCATTGACAAAAAGGCATTCGAGTTGTTAGTCATTAATATTTTTCTTGGTAGAATACATAACATTCGGTGACTTCACTTGGTGATAAGGTTGACATAATCAATTCAAAAAAAAATTGTGTCGACATGTTTTTTCTTCGCACTTTTGACAAGCACAAGTAGGGATTAGATTATGTGGTCAAATTCAAAAGCAAAGCACAAATAAAGTGCAAATATTTTTACAGGCACTTTGTCATCTTGCTTCTGGCCGTGCACATATTGTTGCCATAAATATTAAATTAAGTTGTATTAAAGAGTTTAAAGTGTTACAATCTTCTTGTAATGCTTTTATAACCTGTTGCCCACTGACGAGTGTGTATCTTGTCTTCTTGCCTCTATTAGGTAAAAAAGAAAAAGGAAAGAGAAGAAACTACTTTTAATCTTTTTACCCCTTGTTTGTTTGATATTGAAGATGACGTTACATAGAATTCAAGTTGGATGGATAAAGTGGAGGAATGCAACATGTGTGATATGTGATCAAAATATTCCTACTAAGCTAAAAGGACAAATTTATAAAACAACAATTAGGCCAGCTATGCTTTATGGAAGTGAATGTTGAGCTGTAAAAAAAACAACACGCACATATAATGAGTGTCGCAAAAATGGGGATGCTTAGGGGGTTGTGTGGTAAAACTCATAAAGGTAGAATAAGAAATACCGAAATTCAAGAAAAAATATAAGTAGCACCAATTGCCGCAAAAAATAAGGAAGGGCAGTGGTTTGGACACCTCCAAAGACGACTTATAAATACCCTAGTTAGAAAACTCAATTCAATAGAAACTGAAGAAATTAGACGATGTATGAGTAGACCTAAACTAACTTGAGGCACATTGATTATGAAAGATTTAAAGGATTTGGAAAGTGTTAATTTTTCGACTGCGCACGCCTGCGGGAGCCTGTGGATCTTCCGCCAGGACTGATGTTGTCCCCAACTTAACCACCTTCAATTCACAGGTGCGGGGTTTTACTCCACTAGGCCTCGGTACTAATTGAGGAGAGATGATCACTTATATTCTTTGTTATGAAATTTCACTTTGCCAATGTGAGACTAACTTTCGGTCCATATCTCCAACACTTTACCTTGGACCGAAATCCATCTAAGGTGCCACGTCGCATGATCTACATGTCGTGTCCTAGCTGAGCTGATACCATTCATCCAAGATGTCTTTTCTTAAGTCCCAGCTGAACCGGCTTTGATACCGTGTTAATTTTTCAGCTTTGCATGCCTGCTCGAGCTTGTGGATTTCCGCTAGTACCGATATTGTCCCCAACTTAACTACCTTCAACTCACAAGTGTGGGGTTTTACTCCAAGATGTCTCTACTAATTGAGGGGAGATCATCACTTATATACTTCATTATGAAGTTTCACTTAATCAATATGAGACTAACTTTCGATCCACACATCTCCAACACTTCACCTTGGACCGAAATCCATCCAAGGTGTTACATCGCATGATCTACATGCTGTGTCCCAGTCGAATCGTCGACTTTGATACCACTTGTTAGGCCCGCCCTCGCCTCGCCTTTATCCGTGGGTTCGTGGATCTCACTAGTACCGATATTGTCTCCACTTTAATCCCCTTGCACTCATAGGTGTGGATGTGTGGGGTTTTACTCCAGAAGGCCTCGGTACTATTAGATGAGAGATTCACACTTATATACTTCGTTATGAAGTCTTGCTTATCCAATGTGGGACTAACTTACGGTCCACACGTCTCCAACAGAAAGCACACCATTAAAGTGCACTAAATGGAGCGCAATGGAAGAGTTTGATCCATGCTGCCGACCTAATTTGGTATTAAGATTTTGTTGTATGTTTGATATTTCGTGCCTGGTTGTATATTATAAATTGAATTATTTGAACATCAGAACATTAGATGTAACATTATCTGCACAACCAAATGAATCATGATATCATAGATTTCTTTTAAAATTGGTGAAAATCACCCTTTTAGAGGATAGAAGTGTTTATAAACATTGGTCGAGTAGCTCGTCATTTATAGTTGAGCCTCATTGTTGAATTTAGGATATCATCTAAGACAGAAAAATTAGTATTCGGACATAATGTTGGATTTATTGCTTGCTGTTTTCAAGCTTGAGGACAGCAAGTGGTTTAACAACTGCTGGATTACAACATACTTCATGATTCACATGCTAAATAAGTAGTTGAAGGGGAATTCTTCAATTCCATGATGCTTTCCTATCATCCTTACATATTATTCCATATATTTTACAGGATGTGATACCGCCAGCATATCTGGATGAGCTTTCACTACTGCAAGATCGCATAGCACCATTTTCCTCTGAAGTTGCTTTTGATACAATTGAACAAGAGCTTGGATTGCCATTGGATGTTATTTTCTCAGATATCTCACCAGAACCTATTGCTGCAGCCTCCCTTGGACAGGTTTAAATATGTTGTCTGTATAGGAGTTACATTTCCTTTTGTCAGGCATCTTTCCCAGTTCTGTTTTTCTGATTCAAATACAAAGTTCATTGTAACCTGGTACTTTTTCGATTATAAGGTTTATCAAGCTAGGCTTCAGTCTAGTGGAAAAGTTGTTGCAGTCAAAGTACAGAGGCCTGGAGTTCAAGCAGCAATTTCCTTGGATATCTTTATCCTGCGTTTCTTCGCTGGATGGATTAGGAAAGCTGCCAAGATTAATACTGATCTTCAGGTAATACTAAAATTACTTCCTGAGGTAGAAGTGCATATCTTAGCTTGCTAAGCTCTTTAACTTACACTTACTTTCCTTATGGACCTTCTCTTCATAATTTCATTTCAAACTAAGTAACCTCACTTGCAGGGAGTTCTTGATGAATGGGCAGCAAGCCTTTTTCGGGTATGATTCGATCTCATCATTCATGCTTAGTTTTTCTTCTTTTTCCTTATCTTCTGTATACTTTCTCTGTGTTTGATTCCTATGCTTGTTGACCTAAGCTTTTCTCTTCTAAGAAGTAGATTTATGAGTGATGCTAAGGATTTTTTTTTTTGCCAGTTAATTCTTTAGTTACTGAGTGCACATATAGATTTCTTGGGGTATATTCTTAGAATTCACATTGAAAACAGGTGAATCAAATTGAATGCAGGAGATGGACTATAGGGAAGAAGCAAAGAATGGTCTGAAGTTTAGGTAGGAGGTTTCAAGATGGATTTTCTGCTATATTTCATCTTTGCTTTTGGTCGCATATGCATTGCTCGTACTTTTATCTTGGAATTGTGGCTTTATTAAACAATCAACTTATGGAATGATATTAGTGTTGAACATTTGTGTCAGGAAGAATCTTTTCATGCCTGCGTGTTGTAAATTCTTCTGAAACTATTCTCTCCATACTTCTTAGTCTTTGTTGTTATCAATTATCAGTAGCATACTGGTTTGTTTTCTTTTATGTTTTCTAGATCCCTTTTTAACAATTGGAAATGAGAATTAGACCTTTGTCTATTCTTAGTTATCATCCCTCACCTGGCAAAACCTTGCATTAGATTGTAAGTTTGTGCATACAATACAAGGCACACCTACTTGATTGTCACGTGCATGCTACTGCTAATTTTAGGAGGCTTTGTTACTTTTTCAGTTTTTCTTAAAGATTTTATCTTCTTATTCATCGGTAAAAGGACAGGCTATGTTGTTGTTGTTGTTGTTGTTGTCGTCGTCGTCGTTGTTGTTGTATTCATCGGTAAAAGGACAGGCTTGTACCTTGGTATTGATCTTTGTAATCATAGTAATTGCTGAATTATCAAGTGATAGTCTTTTTCTTATAACAGCCTAATTTATTGTTTAGAGATCACAATTTCCTTTCTACGTGCAACGTAATTCCTTTAAAGTATGTAGGAGGATAGTGATAGGATGAAATACTTTTGATACACAGTTCAGCGACATACTTTGTAGCAAATAGATGTCTCAAAAGTATGTCACCCAATTATTTTCCTATGTAGAAAAGTCCAGGAAATAACAGTCTACTTTGTTATCCAAAGCCAACTATGACGCTGACCAAGTTGTTCATGAACTTCTACAACACTTGGAAACATTTGTAATGTTCAATTGAATAAAATCCCAAATTCCATCTTTTCTTTCTGATCTTTCTCTATCTATTGCAGAAAAAAGTCCAGAAATTTGACTTGGTCAAAGGCCCAAAAATCAGAAATTTTTTCTGCTCCTGAAAATCTGTGGTTTTCAATTATTAAATTTATTTTTCTCCTTGTGTCTCGTGATTAACCAAACCAGGCAGCTCTATGGTGGTTTGCAAGATGTTGTTGTGCCGGAAATGTACTTAGAACAAACCAGTCGCCGAGTTCTCACTATGCAGTGGGTGGAGGTACTTTCTAGCAACCATCCTTCTCTTTAACACCTACTAAGATTGGCGGTGCAAACACGGTGCTCACATTTTTCTCATGTTCTCTCTTTTATGTTCTAGGGCCAAAAGTTGTCAGAAGTGAAGGATCTTTACTTGGTTGAGGTCTAATATTTAAGTCGATGAATTGTTTCCCCCTTGATATGATACGTATACGCCTTAACATAATACGCTTTTCAAAATCACGCTTAAAGCATTTTCCTTTTGTTGCTTGACAGGTTGGAGTGTATTGTTCACTTACTCAGCTTTTAGAATGTGGTTTCTATCATGCAGATCCTCATCCTGGAAATCTTCTCCGTACTTATGATGGCAAGCTGGCTTACTTGGGTATGTTATCAAATCTTCACTTATGAGATTTAAAGCAATTAGTCCACTATGCAGTTACTCCTTTGCTTTTATGTGTGAGATCTTTATTTCTCTTGTATATTCCACTGGGAGGCCTCAGATATTCATCTAAAATTTGTTATGAGATGCTTTTTGGAATATTTTTTTTTCTTCTTCAATATCTTCAAGTGTGTACCATCGCTTCACTACCATATTTAACAAGTTTTTTATTTTTAAACCCTTATCTTAACACTATTTTTGGCGGCTATACATTCAAGTATTCACCTACTTATTTCATTCTATTGACCAAAATAAAAGATAAAACAGGAAAAGAAGCCAGGAACAAAATAGTTGTGATGTTGTAGCTTCTAGTTGTCTTCCTCCTGTAAGGTTTAGGGGAAGCTGTAAACTATGTCTTTTTGACACTAATGGAACAGCTGAAGTTTCTCTGACCACCAGATTTTGGTATGATGGGTGAATTTAGACAAGAACTCCGTAATGGGTTTATTGAAGCCTGCCTCCATCTTGTCAACCGTGACTTTGATGCATTGGCTAAAGACTTCATCACTCTAGGGTATGCTTTTTTTTTTTTTTTTCTATTTATTTGATGACGATGTGATATGGTCGATGCTTTTGTGGGGGCCAAATACGCTTAAAAACGCACACGAAAAGAAGTGAGAGTTTCCTAGTCTAGGACTGCAAGTCAAAGTAGTAGTTTCTAATTTCTATGGCGTGTTAGTAGAAAAGTTTCCATGTTTCACTAATAGCAGTTTTCTTAACTTCAATCTGTTACCGCAATACTAGTTACTATTTTCGATTCTAGTTCCTATTTTTTTATTGTAATATAAGTCTATAAAGACTGGTATTATGACATAAAGAAGTACGCTATTATTTGTAAAGAAAATGGTATAAGGAGGGATCTTCTTACAAAACTTAGTCACGGTCTAGACTTATTTTATCCGTGAGTAAGTTTTGTGTAGAAGAGCTTCTCGACCAATTTCTTCACAAGTAATAACTTATTTCTTATTTCATAATTACAATCTTTATAGACCTGTATTATAATAAAAAACTAGAACTAGGACCAAAATAGCAACTAGTATTGCAATAATGGACTGAAATTAAGAAACCTGTTATTCGTGAAACATAGAAACTTTCCTACTAACAATTCCTTGAAATTATAAACTACTAATTAGACTTGCAGTCCTAGATTAGGAAACTTCACCTTCGGTTTTCGTGTGCCTTTTTTAGTGTATTTGGTCCCCCCACAAAAACATCGACCACATCACTATGCTGAAAATCATGAATTAATTGGAGTATTGCTATGATTTTTCAAGATTTGGGTTATTGTTCTATTAATTGCAGGCTTCTTCCTCCAACTGCAGAAAAGAACGCTGTTACGAAAGCTTTGACTGGTATGTCTTAAATAACTCATTTCTGCAGAACCGAGTCTTTGAATGTCAGGTTCCTGTGCTTTTGTTGTTGTAGGTCCTAAATGTTTACTAATTGTAGTTTCTACTAACACAAGCATTGCTTTTCTTTAGATGTTTTCCAGAATGCTGTTGACAGGGGAGTTCGGAACATAAGATTTGGAGATCTTTCTGGAAATTTGGGACGCACAATGTATGCTACTTTCTCTTTCGAAATGAATATGAAATGATGAAAAATTTTGTTTCATATAAAGATAAAGCTTGAAATTGCTTCCGGTAATGGTTAATGAGTTGCTCAATTGCCCAGGTACAAGTTCAAATTCCAGATACCCTCGTACTTTTCTCTGGTAATAAGAAGGTATATTGATTCTAATAGAAAAATGAAATGCAGCCTACTTTTTTTCTACTCCTGCAGTATCATGTATCCCATATAAGGTCATCTAGATGCAGGCACTGATTGAAGATACTGGTTCTTATTTTGCATTATTCATTTATTCAACTTTTGGCACCGTCTACACCCTACTCTTCAAGAGTGATTTTTTTTTTCAGCCTTGCTGTTCTGGAGGGTATTGCACTCAGTTTCAATCCAGATTACAAAGTCTTGAGTAGTTCATATCCCTGGATTGCCAGGAAAGTATTGACTGACAACTCACCCCAGCTAAGATCTTCTTTGCAAGCTCTTCTTTATGAGGTATTCATGAAAATCTGAGCGACTTAGCTTCGCCTATCAGTATGGCTATATTTTTTATTTTTTATTTTTTAAAACATCAGTTTGGCTATTTTGATCCTAATAGAAATGCTACTTTCCCAATTTATCCAGTGGTACATTATGTTTTTGGGTTTTTTCAGCTAGGCGTTAGATCATAATCATAAATGTTTGTTATCAGGATGGGGTGTTCCGGATAGACCGACTGGAGTCACTACTTTCTGAGGTAAGGCTTATATTTGTTGTCCTTCCCTTCTCTATTTCTCTATTTATATGCTTGAACTTCCACCTCTGAATTGTGATTTTGCCTCACTAGCATTTATTTATCTTAGTATTCTGTGTCATGATCACATGCAAGCCCCTATTCAGTGAACAGTTCTCAAATTGACATCTGAATGCAATTTACAAATCCGTATGACTATATGTTGCTAAAACAGTAAAACTTGAGAATGACTACAAGTTTTACCTCACGTGATAATATCAGATACTATCACATGATCCACATCTGATTCAAGCAGCTATCACTTCGGAATTTTCGGAATAGCAAACATATTCATTTTACCTCGCTGATCAAAAGTTGTAACTTTTAGATCAAATTGCGATCTAACTTGGTATTGTAGCTTTCCCCCATTTTTAGCATTCCCCCCATTTTTTACATTTGGTATTCACTCTATCCTCCTTTTCTCTTGTAAGTCTCCACTTGCAAGATG
Organism: Stephania cephalantha; assembly: GCA_039657325.1. Classification (NCBI taxonomy): domain Eukaryota; kingdom Viridiplantae; phylum Streptophyta; class Magnoliopsida; order Ranunculales; family Menispermaceae; genus Stephania; species Stephania cephalantha. Next base: position 2,738,676 of record CM077574.1, read on the forward strand.
GGATTGAATGTGAGGACGTGTGTTGCATTTTCATTTTTGGCTCCCCACATAAAAATCTATAGCTGTCATGTAGAGTGTAATTTAACAGAAATAATATTCAATTTCAAAAAATGATAGCAAAAAGTTAGTTTATAATTATGCTTGCTTCATCCATGCACGTACTATGTAGAGTGTAATCTATCATAAATAATATCCAATTTCAGAAAGGTGGTAGCAATTGGAAAGTTAGTTTACGATTATGCTTGCTTCATTCATGCATGCGCCTAAGCTCTGGGGTTCTCCTTTAAACCCTTCATTTGGTGGTCTTAACAACTTTGATTACAGATGCTTGTCTATTCCACATTCCAACACTAATGCATGGTACCCCCCAGATAGACACGAAACTGTATTACTTTTTTTTTTTATCACTGAAGGAGCGATGCCTAACCACAAACATCAAAAAGAGGTTGTTTAGCATGTAAACGCCCCAAAGATTGTACCATGCAATTTAATTGCTAAGAATCAACCTTTTTAGTCAAATAGGGGCGACTTTTCTTGACTATCATCTTTTCTAGAGATTGAGTGCTTTATTGGATTTTTATCTCATTCAGAGGCCTGAAGAAACCGCAAAAGTCGCTTGTACCATGGGTTGCCTTGCGCTTGTCCCCCCCTTTTGCTAGGTTCAAGCGCTTGTTGATATCAGCGCGGAATGACTCTAGTAAATTGTTATTCTATGACATGAATCTATTATCCTTGTGAGAAGATTGATGAAAAAATATAGAGAAAAGAAAAAGAATCTTCATACGATATTTGTAGATTTAGAAAAAGTATATGATAAGGTTCCTAGAGATGTTCTTTGGTGGGTTCTAGAAAGAAAAGGAGTACATGCTATATACAGAGACACTATTAGGGATATGTATGAAGTCGTAGCAACGAGTATAAAGACATTTGGAGAAACAACAAAAGTATTTCCATTACAATAGGACTACATCAAGGATCGGCTTTAAGCCAATATCTCTTTACTCTAGTTATGGATGAACTAACTAAGCATATTCAAGAGGCTATACCATGGTGTATGTTATTTGCAGATGATATTGTCCTAGTGGACGAAACAAGAGATGGAATGAATAAGAAATTAGAACTTTGGAAGAATACATTAGAATCTAAAGGCTTAAGTTGAGTAGGACAAAGACCGAATATATGCACTGTGAGTTTAGAAATATTATGAAGTGGTAAAATTAGGGGAAGTAGAAGTTCCTAAGGTGAACCACTTTAGATATCTAAGATCAATCATACAAAATGATAGCAATTTTGAGAATGATGTCACACATAGAATTCATGCTAGATGGAAGAAATGGAGGAGTGCAACAGATGTAATTTGTGATCAAAATATTTGTCCAAACTAAAAGAAAAATTTTATAGGACCGCAATTAGGCCAGCTATGCTCTATGGAAGTGAATGTTGAACGGTAAAACAACAATAGTTACATAATAACGTAGCGAAAAAGAGGATGTTTAGGTGGATGTGTTGTAAAACTCATAAAGATAGAATAAGAAATACATAAATTGAAAGAAAAGTAGGAGTAGCACCAATTGACACAAAAATTAGGGAAGGGCGGTTGCCGTGGTTTGGACACCTGCAAAGACGACCTACAAATGCCCCCACTAAAAAACTCGACTCAATAGAAACTAAAAAAATTCGACGAGGTAGGGGTATACTGAAGTTAACTTGGGATGCATTAATTTGGAGGGATTTAAATGGTTTGGAAAGTTCACCATCAATTACACTAAATCGATCACAATGGAAGAGTTTGATCCATGTAGCTGGCCTCAATTAATTTGGGACTGAGTCTATGTTGTTGTTATTATTGTTGTTGACATGAATCTATTAGATGACCAGTGGCCCTAAAGCTATAGCTGTCAAATGTTGGCCAAACGGTGTTTATCAAAGCATTCCCACACCCTTCCTCATTAGGAACTTCATCTTGCACCTGAAGACGCAAGAGAAGAGTGTGCAATCCAATTGTCAAAGAGAGAAAGAAGGGAGTGCATATTCCAATATTCAAATTAGGTGCAAAGGCTCTAATCCATTTTAGATCACTATAAGTTATAGCTATCAGGTATATGACCAACTATGAATGTTATATCAAAGTAGCCTACATAGTCTACTTAGTGAATAGAAAATGTTTCTTTGAAGTTTCTTGAATTTATTTCTTTCTTTTTTTCCTTTTTATTTTTTAAACTTTTATCATGCAGTGCTTATGTGATGGCTTAAGGAACTTGATTTTTATGGTAAGATGCACCTCGCCTGTTGTTTTCTAGTTCTTGATTTATTACTTCTTATTCTCATGGCAGTATACTCGCGTGGGAACCGAGAAAGCTTTGGCGAAAGGAGAAGCAGATACTAACCCTAGGGTTGTTCTTAAGCAAATTCTTTCATTCACTTTAACAGAGAAGGTATTATAGAAACTGCTGCTTACTTTTTTGCAACCACCAGTTTCACAATTGAAACATAAACATGAGTCTGTTATTTGGAATTGATGGTAGGGTGCGTTTGTGAGGGAAATACTTCTTCAAGAATTTGCCAAGGTATGCTTTCATCTTTAACTTCTTGGCATCATTGATTCCTCATTATCAAAGAACACTGAGTAAGAGTCATTTTTTTCTTATTACATTTAAGTTGCCCCCTGTTGATTGTCGGCTTGTAGCTAGCCATCATCATATAAAAAGGAGTAAGGACTAGCATTAGGAAGGCTCAGTAGCAGACTTGATGCATGTCAATGTCATCTAGCCCTTGAGGAGAAATGATACTTTGAGTTGTCATACAAGACTCAGGGTGATGCATCAAGAAAATGCCGGGGCCATTCCTGGCCCTGCGCTCTTGTTGGCTTTGCTCATCTATAGCAACCTGAAACAACTTTGGGTTTGCAGGTGTTTTGTTAGATTGAGTGATTCCATTCTCTAATTTAACATTGGAGTTTAGACTTGTAATCATTCAAGAGTTGATGTCCGGCCAACATTATATATTTCCTAGGACCTGTTTATTACCATGGCTACATCTCATAGATTATAATTGATCATTGTGGACAATTCTTTGGTTTCCTTGGACAGACTCACATTTTCTTTGGTTGGTTGCTTTTTTTTCAAGTGCTTGATGTCATCGAATAAATACAGGGACTAGATGCACTGGGATTAGTGACCATGGATTCAGTTTCCTCTGCCGCTGCAACAAGGTTTCCATTTGGCTCTTCCTTGTCATTGTATGTCATGGATGATGAAGACATTCGCAATTTGAAGACCTTGCTTCGCCTTACACAATTGTTATCAGGGTCTCCAAAGAGTGAGCAAATTGTGGTAAACAACCTGCTACCTTGAATAGTTTAAAACTTGGGGAAACGGGAATAGTTATTTTCATTGTTATCTGTAGTGTCTCTACCTGATAGCTATAACTTTCAGGCGAACTGGCTGTGTAAACTGATATCGTAACTCCAGTTCTTTCAAATGCCTCCACTTCAAGTCTTTGTGTTAGCTTCTACATTTGTTGTTACCATCTGTATATGTAGTGTTGCCTTCCATCTCTTCTTTAGCTATGCACATGCAGATGGAGATGCATACAAGGATCAGTGTTTACCATAGCTTAATAATCATTCTAGCCCCTACCTGAATTGTTCAGATTTTTAGTCTTATTTTAATCTCACCTTGTATCCTATCATACTTACCAGTTACCAGAATCAAATCTATCAAAGCCTCCTAAATGCATGCGACAGATTTCTCCAATTTCTATAGATTAGATCTTGGGTGTTTATGGGATAGGATCACGAGTTTTGTCTCTTTGGAGACATCCGATAAAAATAGATAGAAACCCAGGAAGGAAGACAATCCAAACCAAGTCAAACTTCTAAACTTGAAGTGTATGATCAGTAGAATCAACCTTATTCCTGATGAACACACCAATCTGGCAGACAGACAGGAGAAATTCATATACCCTTTTTGCAGATACTGAAAGAATTGAATTTGTCAATAACCATTAAGCTCCCAAAAGTTAATCTTTGGAGATACTTAGGCTTTTCGTGTGTTATAAGAGAAAGCGGGTGAAGGGGTAGTTGCATGCATATTTTCAGATCCATTCTCTTACAGCTTAAGATGAAGATCATGCAAGACTGCATTTTCTCTTATTAGTTACCTTCCATTCATTAATGTGGTTTTGTATTCTCTCTACAACCGTCGAACCTTCCGTTTAAGTCCTTAAGTGGCCATTTTGGGCGTTGATTCAAATGGCGAACTCATTTTGACCATTTTTTGGGAATACATACTGGCAAGTCCAATGATGTTATGATCTCATTTAAACTACATGCGTGTCCTGGCATGATTGTCTTCCTGTCGCTATTCTATTTTTTTTTTTTTTTTTTTTTTTGGAGATGTAACACAGTCAACAAATAACAATTCAGAATTAGAACAAAGTTTAGTTTTTCTCGTTATTGTCATTGCAATTGCTTACTTATTTTTGCAAGATTTAATATTTTTCTTATGTGAATTTTCTTCACGTGTTACCTTGTGCACTGAACCGACATTTTTTTCTAAGAAAAATTGATAATGTCTAGCCTTGTATGCGACTGCAAAGTTGAATATCTGGTTTAATTGGAGCTGTTAGCATCTAACCATTAAGATTGCTCCATAAAATTTTCTTGTTTCTGCAATTGAAGTTGTTGATGTTTCTTACAGGAAGTGGAGCAAGTTAACATATACAAGAATTCAAACGCCTACTTTGAGGAGGCATCACTTGTTTTCAATCAACTTGCATCTTTTCAAGAAGTGTTGCCAGTCTTATCTACTATCCCCGAGGTAAATATGCATTCCAATATCCATAAACTTATGCATGGCGATAAATTCTCAGATTTAAATTAGAGCATGCATATTGTAGCTGAAAGAACAAATCCTTCTCTGTTCCAAATTTTTATTTTTTAGCAGAAAAGGCTGTTGGATTGGTTAAAAGACTTTGCACTTACTGAAGCTAAACACCACTAGTGGTGAAATATAATAATATAAAAAAATACATACAATACAATCATTTAAAGTTTAAACCCATGTATATAATTTCCTCTAATCATTCAAGAATAACTTTCCAATTTCTTGCCAAACTGGTCATAGTGAACTTCCACTTATTTTACTTGCCATCAACCGTATAGCCACTTTAGGCTTAAGAGTTTCCTAAATATTGTCTAAACTACCTCTGTCATTAAAGACGTTTATGTCTCTCCAACCAAACATGCCGTAAAACCCTAAATGCCGCAGCCTCCATTCTATCTTGAAAACTTTGTCTCTATGCCCTTCCTTTAAAGGAACGCGTCCTTTAATCAAGTTGTCATCTCCTCCTTACTAAAGTCAATGAACATAACTGTCCAAACTCCCTTGATGAAGCTACACTCCAAGAACAAATGATGAATGCCTTATTCTCTTTACACAAGACTCGCCAACTTAAGGAGAGAGTAATATGTTGCAATCGCTTATGAAGGCTGTCACATATTATAAATTTCGTAAGAGATACCAGGCAAGAGAAGACCGTTACGTTATCTTGTATGGTTGCTCTCCAAATAAATCAATTATATGCAATCACAACTGCTTTAGAACAAAACTAATCACACGTTAAAAAAAAAAAAAGGAAAAAAAAAAAAACTTAAAAGATCATTGTTTTTGCTTTCTTATATTGACAGACAATTCAAATTCCTAATATGTCTCATGGTGAATGTTTTACAATAGCTCCCATCAGAGTCGCAACAGCAACTACTTCTCTTGCCTGCTGACTTAGCTAGAAGGCTGATTTCTCGTGCTGCTGCAAGAACAATTAGGAGAATTTTCCTATGAAGGTTTCTCCGCAGCAAATCTTATCTTAGTATATTCTCCCCAAAAGTGTGTCAATCCAACTCTGATGCTCTTCGGAGCAACTGCTCGTTGCCTGCATTGCATGAAGCGGGGAACCTCAAAAACTGATGTCCTGCGATAACAAGGATCCTTCAGCTGTCAGAACTTAAAAATATTAGGAGTTACTTATAGACGATTGGACAGTCTTGCCCAGTATTCTCAGGTGCTGCTGATGAGTTTCTTGTTTGCTTTTCTACTCCCTACAATTTTATTTTGTCACCAAATATGCTTAACAGTGAAATAAACAATTGTCCTTTTGGCAGGTTTCTCTGAACACTGTCCGGGATTTCGCTTCAACAACGTAAGAGAATCAGTGCTTAATTAGAAACTACGGTCAGCACAAATAATTTTATTAAATGTATACTAGTCGCTAGTTTCATCTTTGTTTGGGCGGGTTTAGAGCCGCAGAATGTTCTCTGGGGATCAATTTCTTTTTTATAGAAATGCATGCGTTGAGAAAATTAAAATCCACATTTATATTATACTTTACTTATTTATGCATTTATTTCTCACTGGAAATCAGTAATGCTTGTCTTTTCGCGCTTGGTGCATGTCATAAGATTTGTATTCAGAGATGTTGCAGTATATATTAACTATAATTAGTGAAGACATTGCTTTGGTAGTAATGAATTTGATAGTGCTTTCTGTTTCATAGAAGTAGACTTGTGAGATTAAATGTTAAATGTTGATACTGCGTTGAGCTTTTTTAACTAAACAAGCTAGAAGAAACTCTCTGTTGTGTTGATCATTTAATAAAGAAAGCAGTGATGGATGGGTCTTGTGATTTGATATACTAAACAATTTACACTGAAGGAACTTATATTAGTGTATATCATGAAGTGACAATATATGTGTAATAATCATAAACAAAAACAAATTGTGTATTGTTATAAAACTTAAAAAGAATAATAGCTAGGAGGGATAAAAATTAGTTGTGAAAAAACCAAATAATAAATTTAATGTATTTACAGAACTGAATAGAATTTCTACTAAGAAAAAAAAAAAAAAAAGAAGAGAAAGCTCTGTTGCACCAACAGCAGCAGCAGAGCAACAATGTTGATCATCTGAGATATATAGCCTAACAAACTAAACCTAAGAAGACCTACTAACTAACAAAAACACTAAGAAAACCTCCTAACTGACAAAATAAATAAAAAAATATATATATTTATGGGGAATTACTAAACACTGAGGCTTCTGCTGGGGGGCTTGTTGTCCAAGACAAACCTCTTCCAGTACCAGTGATCTTCCCAGACTTTGGCCATCTCTTCAATCGGGATTCCTTTGGTCTCCGGGAGAAAGAAGTAGATGAAGAGAGTCATGACGAGGCCAAAGGCGGCGAAGAAGAAGAAGAGGCCGAACTTGATGGTGCAAAGCATCTTCAAGAAGACCTCAGCAACGACGAAAGTGAAAAGCATGTTGACTGCAACATTGATACTCTGGGCGGCGGATCGGATCTCCAGAGGGAAGATCTCACTGGGAACTAACCAGCCAAGAGGACCCCATGACCAAGCAAAGCCAGTGACAAACATGCAGATGCAGGCGACGACCACGACAGCGTAAACGTTGCCAATGGTTGCCACACCAGTTGTTCCAAATTTAGCTCCAATCAGGACTCCAATTGCAAGCTGGAAAATCAACATCTGCAGTCCCCCTTCCATGAATAGAAATCTCCTTCCAAGCCTATCAACAGAAGCGATGGAGACAAGGGTGGCTAGGACGTTAATGCCGCCGGTGATGACAGAGGAGAGAAGGGCAGCATTGCCACCGAAGCCGAGAGTGGTGAAGAGGACAGGTGCGTAGAACATAACCACATTGATACCAGTGAACTGTTGGAAGAAGGGAATGAGAATGGACATGACCAAGTGAGGTCTGTACTTCCTCTCCCCAAGGTTCTTCCACGGGTGCTTTACTTCCCTTGCCGCTGTACTGGCAGCAAGAATGTCGTTAAATTCTTGATCGACATTGACGTCGCTTCCACGGATTTTCTTGAGCATAGCCTTGGCTTTTTCAGGATGACCTCTCTCGAGAATGGAGTTTGGTGTGTCGGGAACGAAGAAACTCCCAAGTCCTATCATAAGTCCAGGGACTGCGGCGCCTCCCAAACTGATTCTCCATCCCCAACCTCCTGCAATCTTGGATGTGTAGTAGTTAACCAAGTTGGCGACGAGAATGCCGATGGTGATCATGAACTGGAAACCGATGTTGAGAGAGCCGCGGTACTTGTATGGAGCAATTTCAGACAAATAGAGGGGAACAGACTGACTGGCAAAGCCAACACCAACACCGAGCAATATGCGACCGAGGATGAGCATGGCGAGATCTTGAGCAGCGCCATTGAGGGCGGCGCCGAGTATAAAGATAAAACCACCGAGAAGCATAGAGAGCCTTCTTCCGAACCTCCTGGTCATGTAAGAAGCAAAGAAGGAAGCAACCAGGGCAGCCAAGTAGAGAGAAGAAGTGAATAAGGTGAGAGTCTGACTATCAAACTTGCAGTATTGATTCGTGGATTCATCACCAATCTGCCTTTTATAAACATCTGGAAAGAACTTCTCCAAGAATGATGGCATTGATGTAACACCACCTATATTCATTATTCATACATACCAATTAATTATTACTACTAATTAAATACTTATAATTAAAATCAGTTGAAATCAAATCACATACCAGAAATACCAATGTCATATCCAAAAATCAATCCTCCAAAAGCAGCAATAAAAGCAGCCATGACCACTGCGAAAGTGAGTCCGCCGGGATAGTTCTTCCCGCCGCCGCCCCCACCTCCCGACGAAACCATACCTCCGGCCATTCTTCTTAATTAATTATATATTGATCGATGAACTACTGCATATATATATATATTTTTTTAAGATGAATACGTTAATGAATTGAGAAAAAATATATATATGAAAGTCGATCGATATATATATATATATAGGAATATACTTTACTATATAGTAGCTAGAGTTGGAGTGGGTCTATATATATATACTTTGTATTTTTTGAGTCAGTCTACAACTCTACATATATGCATGCACTCCTAGTTATTCTACAAATACAACCAACCGTCTAACTTTATGCATCTAATTAACTAATAATTAATGCTACAACGAAGTAGTAATAATAATACATATATAGGGATGTTAAAAAATAAAAATAAAAAACTTGGATCACAATTTATAACTGAAGCTCAAATATATCTAGTAAACGACGATCGAAGAAAATCAACAAAATTAATATTTTTGAAGGTAATCAAAACGCACGTATAAAAGACCATAAAAATAGTATATAACAATTAGTAAATCAATAAAACACCATCGATCATTAAAACAATTATTAGAAACAAATACAATAAACAAAATTAAGACAAAGACAACATTACCGAAACAATATCAAACAAAAGAAATTAGAACCAACCTCTATATGATTATGAGAGTGGAAGAAAGCAGATCGAGAGAGAGAGATAAACAAAAGTGAGAGTCGTTATGTATATTTATACTTTTTTTTTTTTTTTTTTTTTTTTGTTGGAGTTGGAAAGAGACAAGGACGTTATTTGTAATTGTAGAGTGAGTCAAATATTAAGTGTAATGGGAATTGGATTCTATAATTTATTGTTGGGTTAAGCGAGAAGCCCAATTAAGAGTTGGCTAATTTGGGCCCAAAGCAGTTGCGGCCCAGTTTGCCAGCTACAGCCCAACCAACAGTTGGGCAATAGTAGATGAAAAAGTGTATTTAACCAAAATTAAAAAAAAATATAAAAATAAAAAAGTGTAACCAACAACTGCTTGGCCCAAGTGGTAAGGGACTTGGTCCCCTTAAGCCAAGTCTCAAGTTCGAATCTCGTGAATTAATGGAAAAAAAATTGGATTGGGATGGTCGCCCCCTATATAGGGTCTAATAGTACTTGAGCGTAGATTAGTTGGTTGTGTAACTGTAGACACACTTGTGAGAAACTAAAAAAGAAAAAAAAAAATGAAAAAGTGTAACCAGCGGTCGGTTGACACCCTGGAAGCACGTTGTTATCCCTTAACTAGTGAAGCGAGTTGAGTGCGAGAATTGAAATGCCAACAACCTATGAAACTCCCTCGGCCTATGCGGTCCGCGACTCGCGAGGCGAGTTTGAGTGGTCGGATAGTCTAGATATCGGGTGGTTTATGCAAACATTCTTAAGCATAATAAAACATATTAAGTAGAGAATTACTCTGCGAAACGAATATTCAATTGAACTTTCTTAGGCACTACATCGAACATTGTCGACTTCGGGATCATCAACTTTCAACACACATATGATGGATTTAAGATGCTCTATTTATAGTCTTGAGGAGAACCAATGAATTTTCCACATTAATACAAACTTTTATCAAATTGCTAATGGTAAGAACTCAAAAGGCTTTAGGTTCATACATTATATAAATTAATAAGATATTATGAAATATTATAATTATGATCTTACAATTTAGACCCACAAAATGAAAAAGTATGCTTTTTAAAGGAAAATGTTTTTGTAAACTAAGAACAACACGCTCATGTTTGTGCTGCAAGATGTGCCTCAGATGCATGCCAACAAAACAGACAACGTAAGTTGGGTTAACTTTTAAGCATAGCTTATTCCTTTTTAAAACTTTTAATTCAAATATGGCACCATCCACGGTTCCACCATGTTCTGCCTAGTTTATGTAAGTATAGGCTTAAGTGTGAAAGTTAGGTAAACTCCAAAATATCACACCCGAAATCACATCGAGCCTTTGAGTCATTCGTGTGCGCCTCGAGATGCGGCCATACATATATAGATCTCGATGCATATTGCGTTAGGTTGAGGCTGCGTGAAGGCTCATGGTGTGACTTCGAGTGTGACTTACTCCTTGTCATTCTAGTATTTTCTTTATTAAATAGACACTTAAGTTTCCATCAAAGAATATAACACATGATAATGACGATCTTGATAGTTTTTGAGAAGTAGTATATATATTCATATATTTCACAGAGGCAATTTACACATATATAACAACACGTATTCTCTATATTGGGTTAGTAAAATCTTTCTATGAATCAATCCATAATTGAGAGATTTATTCCTTCAATCTTGCTTGTGCAACTCATGCCAACACTCCCCCTTAAGTTGGTGCATAAAGATCCAACATGCCCAACTTGCTAAGTGAGTTGTGAAAATCCTTGTTGCTAGAATGTCTGCCAGCTTATCTTAAGACGTCACAAAAGGAAAGCAAACTATATATCTTCATCTCAAGATTGTCCTTGATGAAGTGTTTGTCAACTTCAACATGTTTGGTTGTCATGTTGGACTGGATTATGTGACATGCTAATTGCCGCTTTATTGTCACAAAACAAGTTCATCTCATTATTAGGAGAAAACCAGTTTTTGTCACCAATCTTCTAAGCCAAATAAGTTCACACAGTCCTTTAGCCATTCCTTTGAGTTCTGCTGAATTCTACACTCGACAATGCTACTAACTTTTGCTTTTTGCTCCTCCAAGTAATCAGGTTTTGCAATAAATAATTTTAAAACGTTTATGCAATAAATAAGTAATTAATAAACTAAACGTTTCAAATATAGTAAGTAAAACCATGCAAATATATATATATATATATATATATAGTAAGTAAAACGTTTCAAATGTATATAGCTATAAATAGAGATGATTGAGTTCGATTGGCATCGACACATCCATCATCATCACTTTCCTCAAGACCGTGACTATGGCATATTGCCATCTCGGGTCATCATTCCCATGCTCCACTACCTACATCTACTTCGCTACCGCCTCAGACACCTAAACCTCCTCATCAACAACAACATTCTCATCAACAACTAAATCACCCGCGTACAATGTATCGAAGGTGGTTCTACACCGTTGCAACAAATTAAGGCCAAAAGTTTTGGTTTTGATAAAATTTAGTAGGCTTTTAACAGACTTAGATTTGGTACTTTCTGAAGGAATATCAAAGTAGTAAATTGAGTTTAAAGAAGCAGAGACAAGAAACAAGAATAAAGAAGAAAGATTTCTGCAGTAGTCTACTAATTTCATTTAAGTTGAATAGCTTAAATACACAAAAAATACTAAGCGAAAATCAGAAAATAAGGAAACTACTCCTAAAATAATGCCACTACAATCGATACACCAACGATCGGTCAAAGAAACTAAGCTAAAAACAAGGAAGTAACGATCGAAACATTAGACTAAGTCGACAAATAAATACTGCAAGAAATTGAGGCAAAAATTCAACACTCCTCCTTGCTTGAGTTGTTGCACACTCAAGCTTTTCTCTCAGAATTCAAACTTGCTTGTCGGTAAGGCTTTGGTGAAGATGTCCGCCGATTGATAATCATCTGCGAAAGACTTCAACTTAATTGATCCTCCTTTCGCACATCTCTCGAGAAAAATAATTTGATGTTGAAGTGTTTTGTTTTTCCATGAAAACAGAGATTGTTTGAGATAGCGATTGTTGTTTGATTGTCCACAAACACCTCTGTACTTCCTTCTTGCTTAAATCTAAATCAATCAACACTTTCCTAAGCGAGAATGCTTGATTCGCAGCATTTGTAAAAGCAATAAATTCACTTTCTACGGTGGATTGTGCAACAATATCTTGCTTCTTAGAACACCAAGTGAACGCCCCTGAACCTAGATTAAAACAATAACCTGAAGTACTCTTCATATCATCGAACTATCATAATCATTTGTCCGAATATCCCGCATAACACAATTCGATTTGCACAAAACATAACTCCAAAATTAAGTGTTCCCTTAACATATCTCATAACTCTCTTAGGCATTTCTTTGTAAGATGAGTTTTAGTTGCACTATTAGAAAATCTGGATAATACACTAACAACATGTAAAATATCCGGTCTAGTTGCCGTGAAATACATGAGACAACCAACCATACTTCAGTAAAGAGTCTCATCAACTCTTCCAGATTCATCATTCTTGCCCAGCTTTTCCTTTTGACACATTGGAGTAGCCACTTCTTTGCAATTCTCCATTCTGAACTTCTTTAAAATCTTTCTTGCATACTTCTTTTGACAAACAAAAAACTCATTTTGCTTTTGTTTGATCTCCATTCGAGAAAGTAAGCCATCTCTCCCAAATTTGTCATTTCAAATGTCATTTGCATATCTTGTTTGAAATCTTCAACAATATTGACATTGCTACTGTAACCAACAAGTCATCAACATACAAAGAAACAATCACAAAATTGACTTCATCAACTTTGATGTAGAGGGTAGCTTCACTGGGCTTTTTTGAAACACAACTTCATCAAATGCTCATCAATTCTCTTGTACCAAGCTCTAGGTGCCTGCTTCACCCCATACAAAGCTTTCTTTAGTAGATAAACTTCATCTTCATGGCCTTTGATTGCAAATCCTTCCTAGGTGATCAACATAAATCTCCTCATCGAGAAGACCATTCAAAAAGCAGACTTAACATCCAATGATACACTTTCCAACCCTTTTGTGCGACAATGGCTAGTAGCAATCTAATAGTATCCAATCTAGCAACATGAGCAAATGTGTCGGAAAAAATCAACACCATAAATTTGAGCATACCCCTTTACAACAAGCCTTGCTTTGTGCTTGTTGATTGAGCCATTTGCATTCAACTTAGTTCGAATACCCACTTCACTCCAATCACTTTTTTGTCGGTAGGTTTTTTCACAAGCTCCCAAGTTTGGTTCTTCTCGATCATGTTCAGCTTCTTCTTCCATTGCAGCCTCTCCATTTGGGATCATTTTCAAACTTCCCAAAAATCAGCGAGTTCAAGAATTGCTTCATTGCACCTTTGGTAAATTAAAGCAAGTGATCTTGTACCTCTAATTGGAACTTCATCAATCAATTAATCTTCCTTGAGTTGAAACTTTAAATTGTGAAGTAAATTTGAGGTGATTTCTCTCCATTCCATCCCAAATCTCATTTTCCATGAAGTGCACATCTCTACTTATTAGAATTTTCCTTGTATGAGGTTGGAAAACTTTATAAGCTTTAGAAATTGTGCTATATCCCACAAAAATTCCAACCGTTGCCTTTTTATCTAGCTTATCTCTTTTGATCTCGAGGCATATAAACAAAACACAAGCATCCAAACACTTTTCAATTTTTCGAGAGAAGGTTTAAAACCATACCAAGCTTCGAATGGTGTCTTCTCGTCTCATCGCTTTTGTAGGAAGCCGGTTGAGAAGAAAAAGCGAAGTATGTGCAAACTTTCAAACCCAAAACTCTTTTGGCAAACTCTTCTCATGAAGCATGCATCTACCCATCTCCATTATTGTACGATTCTTCCTCTCACTTACTCCATTTTGTTGAGGAGTATATGGAGCGATAAGTTGATGTTCGATTCCACCTCTTCTTCACAATACGTGTTGAACCGATTTGATGTGTATTCCTTGCCATTATCGGACTTTAAGGCTTGAATTTGATAGCCACTTTAAGTTTCAATCCACCGCTTAAACTTCCAAAACATTCCAAAGCAACTTCGACTTGAATTTAAGAAAATAAATCCAACACATTCTAGTGTGATCATCAATAAAAACAATGTAGTACTTACTCCCATTAAGTGAATGAGTTCTTTGAGGTCCACCAAATCTGTGTGGATTAATTGTAGCCTTTTAGTAGCCCTCCAAGTTGTTTGCTTGAAAGGAAGTCTTGTTTGCTTTCCGAATTGACATGTCTTGCAATCTAGTAATTCAACTTCTAAGTGAGGTAAGCCTTGAACCGACTCTTTTCTTTGCAAATTCAACACTGTTGCATGATGAAAGTGACCAAGTCTTTTGTGCCACAATTTTGTGGTAGACTTAATGGTCTGAATAAGTTGCAATCTCCTCCTCAGAAGGATCTATTACGAAGCTCTTTCCCTTCATGTTGAGTTTGAACACATCTTCTCCTCTTGAATCCTTGATTAAGCATCGATTGCTTTCAAAGATTACTTTGAAACCCCTTTCGAGTAGTTGGCCTACACTCAACAAATTTTGGTTTATGTTAGGTACAAACAATACATCTTTAATTAACTTTGTACACGAAACACTTTCGATTGCTATAGTTCCTTTTCCACTTGACCGCGATGAAGTCTTCGTTGCCAATTCGACTTTGGAGGTTATAGATGTGTCGAGCTCTTTGAAGAGATCTCGATCGAAGGTCATATGATTTGTGCAACCACGTCAACAAGCCACTTATCACTTGCATTACTTGAGGCGAAACAAGATGCAACAAAAAGTTGCTCCTCCTCTTCTTCTTGATCAAAGCAACTTGGGCCGCATTTTTATGTTAATTAAAGATTGCCTTGAGTCACATCTCTTGGGTCGAGGATTGCTTCTACATATCTTTTGATGATGTCCTCTCGTCGACATTTCTCACACCGCTTCTTTGGTCGGGTTTCCTCCAACATTTAAAGAGTGGATGACCTTTTCTTCCACAATGTTTACAAGGAGGAAATCGATTTTGTTCCCATCTTTGGTTTTAGGGGAATCAAAAATTGAGTTTCCTTTCTTGTTCTTCTCATATTTCTTCCATTTTCCTCCTTGGTTGAACTGAGTTCTAGCACTTTAATGCACCTTCAACTACGCTTCAGATTTCATGAGCCTTTTTTGTTCTTGTGCTCGCAAGAGAACTTAATAATTCTCGCAAGCTAACCTTTGATAGATTTTTAGTATTTTCCAAAGAAGAAATGGTGATTCAAATCTATCGGGAATAGTCACAATAATTTTTTCAACCAATTTAGAGTCGGGAAATTCGTAGAGCGAGTAATCTTACTTTGTTGGCAATGCCTAGTAATTTGTCGGAATACTCTTTGATGGTCTCTGAATCCTTCATCGTTTGTAGTTGGAATTCTCGTATCAGATTAAAGACTTGCATTGCTCTAATCCTTTCATCTCCTTCGTACTCACTCTTGAGAAAATTCCAAACTTCAAATGCTGATTTCATTGTCATGATTCGACAAAAACGTCTTCGAATCTTTGCAAACAACGAGGCTTTAGCCTTGGACTTTCTAGTTTTCTTCTCCTTGTGATTCTTGAGCTGCCCCATTGTTGGATTTTCATGCAATGGAGGAATTTCGTAGTCCTCTTCAACAGCATCCCAGAGATCATGCGCCTCTAGATATGCCTCCATATCCTAGCTGCCCATACATGGTAGTTTTCACCATTAAACACTGGTGATGCTAGTGAAGTGAAGGGCTTTTCAAATGATTCGAATCCATGAAAGTATAAGGATATCTAGGCCTTTCAATGGTGGATTTTACTCGATTCTGAGTCCTTCAAGATGACTGCTCGATACCAATTTTGAAGGAATATCAAAGTAGTAAATTGAGTTTAAAGAAGCAGAGACACGAAACAAGAATAAAGAAGAAAGATTTTTGCGAGTAGTCTACTAATTTCATTTAAGTTGAATAGCTTAAATACACAAAAAATACTAACTTAGAAAATCGAGAAAATAAGGAAACTACTTCTAAAATAATGCCACTACAATCGATACACCAACGATCAGTCAAAAAAACTAAGCTAAAAACAAGGAAGTAACAACTGAAACATTAGACTAAGTCAGACAAATAAATACTGCAGCAGCTAAGGCAAAAATTCAACACTTTCATTAATGAGCTTTAGTTTTAAAATGTAGATAATGAGTCCATTACTATTCTTTTCGAATGATACGTAGTACTTTAGACTATTCTTTTTCTTTCGTGACAATGTACCCGTCCGATTCACAATATGAAGATCGCTATCTCGCTTAATTATTTATCTCATCGTTTGTTTCTCGGAGTCCCTCGCTTATTGAGTACTATTAGTCTTATCATTTATCCGTTGGAGTTTCTCTTATCTATCAATCTCATTGTTCATCCTCATCCCTCAGATTATTTCCTGGGGTAAATTATTATTAATCTCACCGTTTGGAAATTGTTTTTTTTCAAATATTATAATAAAATTATTTTAAGTTAACGCCCTACGAGTAAAATTTTAAAATTACTTTGGGTTTCTTTCGAGTATTAATCTAATACACTGGCCTCTTCCGCACGCACTAGTTATATTATATATATATATAAAGGAACTGTTTTTTGTGAGAAGCACTCAAAGATTGACACGTGGCATGTGAGAAGCACTCACGGATTGACACATGACATGATGATGTCATTGTTTCTATTTTGGTTATGACACGTGTTATAGTACCTATTCTAATAGAAATACAAAACTTATTCTAATCTCATTATATTTTTTTGATTATAATATTCTAATCGCCTATTTATTTTTTAAAAAACTCATTTTCCTGTTAAATTTGATTTTACTTATTATATTAATTTCTGATCTTGCCCGCACGTGAAGCGCGGTATGCCGACTAGTTATTGATATAAAGCAATATACGTACATAATTTGAATCACAATTTATAACCGAAGCTGAAATCTAATAAACGATGAAGAAAATCAACAAAATATTTTGAAGTTAATCAAAACGTACGTATAAAAAACCATAAAATATAAAGAACACTAGTCGTTTTCCTGCGCTCCGCGCTGGTGTTATTGAAACTATACAATAAAAAAGTTTATTAAATTATTTTACACCTTTAAAAATATATTAATTTTAAATAGTTAGGAGGGTTATAGTGAAAACTTATCGGTTGTTTATCGTGGTCAATGTGTTTGGTGGGACTGACTTGACCCTATGGAATAGTCGTACCGGCCGAAGGGTGGAGATACCCATAGTTTTAAAAAAGAGCATTAAGATGTGAGTATAATTTTCTTTTCCTATCGAATGAGTTAATTGATCGGCTAACATATAACTAATTAAGACGAAGTTAACCATACGCGTCTGTGAGGCTGTGAGCTTTAGGTTTGGTTTATGTACTATAGCCTTTCCATGCATCTTGACTTAATTACTGTGTTTGGGAAACTCAAAGAGATTTTACTTAATTGTATTAATTAAAAAAGGTCGATGTTTTTGTATCTACCCAGTAAATATCAGATTCATTGAAGTAAGTATTATGTGTGCATCTTTTAATTAATAATTAATGATAGTTATCTTATCAACGAATGGATTAATAGAATGAGTACGTTCAACTCGAAATCATGGGCAGATACATGGAATGGAGTGTACTGCAAGTTTTATTCCCCCTATAAATTTCACGAATGTAGAGGCGTTGTTGTAATTAATTGTAGGGGTCGGCGTGTCGTATGATATAATAGAAATAAATAAATAGCATAAAACAAGAAAACTGAGAAAAATAAAAAATTGGAATGGTGAAAGGATGTATTGATGTAGCTTCTTAATTTTTTCTCTCCTCCGACTTATATATATCGGTGCTGGCAGAGATCCACGAGCTCATACATGTGCGGCGCAGCTAGGAGATTGAACATGGTATCAGAGTCGACGGTTCGGTTGGGGCTTGTCGAGAAAAAAATCCCTTGGATGGATTTCGGTCCAAGGTAGAGTGTTAAGATGTGTGGACCTAAATAATAGTCCCACATTGATTAAATGAAACTTCTTAATGAAGTATATAACTGATTATCTCCTCTTAACTAGCACCGAGACCTTTTGAGTTAAAACCTCACACCTAAAATTAAAAGTGGTTAAATTGGGGACAGTATCGGTGCTGCTGGAGATCCACGAGCTCGCGCACGCGTGAGCGGTGCGACTAGGAGATTCAACATGGTACCATAGGCTCGTGGAGAAGTGCATCGGCCGGGCCGTTTGCGGATAATGTGTCACATTCATGAAAATTCAACAGAACAACAAGTATTCTCTGTTGATAAAAGAATAATCAGTTTATAGTAGCAACTCAAACTTAAGATGTTGACTGGGCAATCAATGGCGAATCTAGAGGAGGGAAGGGTAGGCGCTCGCCTGTCGCTATGCTCCCAGACCCCCTTATATAGTACTCATATATTTTTATGTCGCCTCCGTCCCTCGCCCCCATCCCCTACTGCTATGGTCAACACACTTTTTTGATAGACTATAAAATATAGTACGTGAAGTTGCTAATATAATGTATTTGGAGTGTCTTGAATGTGTATTTTATCATGCCAATTATGTATTGCATAATGCAATCTAAAAAAAGTACTAAGTTTTTTTTAATGTATATAGTTAAGTAACAATTTGCAAAAATAATATAAAATACTATAACTCTAAACAATAGCGAATCTAGAGGGGGGCAGGGTAGGTGGTCGCCTCTACGCCGCCAGACCCTCTTATAGTATCCATATATTTTTATGTGCCCCCCTCCTCATGGCTACAATACACCTTTTTGACAGATTATAAAGCATAGTATGTGAAGTTGTTAATATAATTTATTTGGAGTTTCTTGAGTGTGTATTTTTATCATGCCAATTATGCATTGTATAGTGCAATCTAAAAATAAATAATTTATTTTTTTATGTATATAGTTAAGTAATAATTTGCAAAAATTATATAAAAGAACTACAACTCTAAATGGGTTATATAAATACATGTTAGAAAGGTTGTGAAGTCTACTTTCACCAAAATTTTGCTGATCTTGATTATGATTTGCAGTTAAGACGTTATTGGCCAAAAACTCGACCAAGGGCAAAATTAACTTGCACTACCTGCGAAAATTTAAAGACAAAAAGGCTTTTCAAACCCTATTTCTTCATTGTTTGGAACTCTAAACAAATTGTGGAAAAAGCTAAGGAGAAGGGGAAGCATAAAGCATTAAGAAGTGATCAAAAAGTATGATTTATAACTCTTCAATCTTCATTCATTACTAAACTTAAGAGATGAAAATTTGGTGTTGTACTTCTATATATCATAATAAAACTTCGATATGATGAGTTAGGGTTACTACACTTAATGAAAGGTTTATATTGTGAAATTAAAGTTTCTACATTGTGAAATTGAGTTGTTTCTTATGTGTCTAAGAAGAACTTGCACTTATTGAAATCTATTTTTAATTTACAAAACATGCAAAATCATAGGATTCAACTCCCTTCACGCAAAATTTAACAATATTTTTAATTTACATTGCAAATTATTATGATTATTAGTTTATATATTATACTACTTTTTTTTTTTTGCTTTACTAGTATAATTATTTGTTTGAAAAAAAAATTAGATAAAAATTTGCCCCCTTAACAAGATTTTTTGGATTCATCCCTACGGGAAGTGGTCCTTATTTCGAGTCACAACAACTAAATTATGTCATCCGATGTGGTTGTCGCGTAATAAAGACTTTGAAAATCGGAAGTGAAATTTATATATTGAGAGGGCCATGGAACAATAGCGTGTAACGGTCTGGGTTCAAGAGAGTACAAGATCACGATGAAAAAAATTGGGTCGGGTTAATGATGGAAGGGTAGATTGTATCATAGGGATGTAGAATATGTAATCTTGTTTTCCTACTTTTGTAATTCTATTGATTCGGTGAGATTACGACATCACATACGTTGGGATGTTTTACACTATCGACTCATTGTCATTATGGGAGAGATGAGGTATTTCATATACAAATAGTTAGGGACGACACGTTTTTCCCCTCCCACACTAGCAAGGAGTTTTTTGAGGCCCGCTATGGGCACCCCACCAATTCATGAAGGCACCCAGATTTTTTCTCATTTTCCCATCTAAAATGTAAATGTCTATTTTGCCCCTTCATATATACTCACTCAAACCCTACAAATCATTTTCAATGCAAAAGCTGGGGCACCCCACCACCTTGGATCACAAGTGAAACCTAAAGCCATCAGTGGATAACAATGTTTGACAACCATATGAAGCTTTGAAGGAAGCTGTTTTTTAGATCAAAAATTTGTGAAATTGATGATTTTGTTTGTCAACATAGGGTTTCTCAAATTTTTAACGTTTTTTCACGGACGCGATTGATTCGGCCTCGCGGGCAGAGAGTTATGCAAACGTCTCGGTCGACATCCACAGAGAAAGGAATAAAAGTTTTGGTAATGGACAACGAGAGAAATGTTACGTTCTCGGTTGTACATCACCAAACGAGGACATAAACTATACACTTCGACTTACTCTCGTGATGTGGTGGCCAGAGACGACAATAAAAGTCTCGGTCATGGACAACGAGATCTATCTTACACTCTCGGTTGTACATCACCGACGAGAACAAAATTTCCCCTAAGTCTCGGCCATGCTTGGCGAGACCAGTAAACAAAATTTTCGGCTGTGTGTGGCGAGAACCACGACTTTCCAATAAATGCACCATTGAATGCGCCGCCACACAAACATAACAACTACTCTACCAAATGCAACTTAATTAGACTATCGACGTGCCTTGAACGATCGATTTCGGCACTATCGATGTGTGAACGAAAAACTTGAGCAGAGCCCTAATTTGGTGACGAAATCGACCAAAACTCGAGTCTTCAAACTCGAAAAACGTCCTACAACGAGAGGAGAGAGACAGAGAGAGGAACGAAGACAACTTAGATTCGAGATTGCTAGGTGGTTCGTTGACGAGAAATGGGGAAAGCCAAGCAAGAGGACGGTGGTGGGGTGGTGGGGTGCCTCTGTAACATTGCTTGGGCACCCAGTTCGGGATTGCGGGAGGGGTATTTTGGGTATTTCGGGTCTAATTTTTTGGTGCCCAGGTAAATTGGTTAGTGCCCACATTAGCTGGGTGCCTTCATGAATTGGTGGGGTGCCCTTAGCGGCCCTCACTTGGATGGATCGTCATTATCATGTGTTGATTTTTGCTTTGATAGGAACTTAAGTGTCTATTTAATAAATAATATACTAGAATGACAAGGAGTAAGTACTCACACAGGAAGTCACATCACGAGCCTTCACGACCTACGCATTATGCATCGAGATATATGCAATGTGGATGCGGCTCTGTTTCCTAAAGATAGTAAGATAGGCGTAGGAGTGTGCTTACGTGATTCCGATGCCCATTTCATCAAAGGAATGTCAAAGGCGATTTCGAAAGATTGTTGTACCATCTTGAAATTGTTTAAGGATTGGAGACGGACATGTTCGTCGACAAGCGAATGAAGTTACTCGTAGATTAGTAAGACTCTCGCATAGTCTCAGGTAGAACCTATTGTCTAGGATATTGCTCCTATGGAGATTAGATTATTATTAAACTGATGTAATAGTGAGCAGTATTAATGAAGACAATCATGTGTCGAAAAAAAAAAAAAAAACAACATAGCCTTAGATTGTGAATTGGTTAGTCATAAATTATGCATCGCCCTAGCGAAGATCATATGAATGCTGTGATGCAAATTCTTCGATACTTGAAGTCCTCCTCAGGAAAAGGAATTTTATACCGATGCAGATTGGGCTGGGAACATATCAGACAGGAAATCTATTTCAGGCTACTTCACATTTGTTGGAGAAAACCTGATTACTTGGAGGAGCAAAAAGCAAAAGTTAGTAGCATTGTCGAGTGTAGAAGCAGAACTCAAAGGAATGGCTAAAGGACTGTGTGAGCTTATTTGGCTTAGAAGATTGGTGACAAAAACTGGTTTTCTCTTTACAGTGAGATGAACTTGTTTTGTGACAATAAAGTGGCAATTAGCATGTCACATAATCCAGTCCAACATGACAACCAAACATGTTGAAGTTGACAAACACTTCATCAAGGACAATCTTGAGATGAAGATAGTTTGCTTTCCTTTTGTGACGTCTTAAGATAAGCTGGCAGACATTCTAACAAAAGGAATGAGCAACAGGGATTTTCACAGCTCACTTTGCAAATTGGGCATGTTGGATCTTTATGCACCAACTTAAGGGGGGAGTGTTGGCATGAGTTGCACAAGCAAGATTGAAGGAATAAATCTCTCAATTATGGATTGATTCATAGAAAGATTTTACTAACCCAATATAGAGAATACGTGCTGTTATATATGTGTAAATTGCCTCCGTGAAATATATGAATATATATACTACTTCTCTAAAGCTATCAGGATCGTCATTATCATGTGTTGATATTCTTTGATAGAAACTTAAGTGTCTATTTAATAAGGAAAATACTAGAATGACAAGGAGTAAGTCACACTCGAAGTCACACCATGAGCCTTCACGCAGCCTCGACCAACGCAATATGCATCGAGATCTATATATGTATGGCCGCATCTCGAGGCGCACACGAATGACTCAAAGGCTCGATGTGATTTCGGGTGTGATATTTTGGAGTTTACCTAACTTTCACACTTAAGCCTATACTTACATAAACTAGGCAGAACATGGTGGAACCGTGGATGATGCCATATTTGAATTAAAAGTTTTAAAAAGGAATAAGCTATGCTTAAAAAGTTAACCCAACTTACGTTGTCTGTTTTTGTTGGCATGCATCCTGAGGCACATCTTGCAGCACAAACAAGAGCGTGTTGTTCTTAGTTTACAAAAACATTTTCCTTTTAAAAGTATACTTTTTCATTTTTGGGGGTCTAAATTGTAAGATCATAATTATAATATTGTGTCTCGTAATATCTTATTAATTTATATAATGTATGAACCTAAAGCCTTTTGAGTTCTTACCATTAGCAATTTGATAAAAGTTTGTATTAATGTGGAAAACTCATTGGTTCTCCCTCAAGCCTATAAATAGAGCATCTTAAATCCATCATATGTGTGTTGAAAGTTGATGATCCCGAAGTCGACAATGTTCTGATGTAGTGCCTAAGAAAGTTCAACTGAATATTCGTTTCGCAGGTAATTCTCTACTTAATATGTTTTATTATGCTTAAGAATGTTTGCATAAACCACCCGATATCTAGACTATCTGACCACTCAAACTCGCCCCGAGTCGCGGACCGCATAGGCTGAGGGAGTTTCATAGGTTGTTGGCATTTCAATTCTCAGTACTCGAACTCAGTTCACTAGTTAAGGGATAACAACGTGCTTCCAGGGTGTCAACCGACCGTTGGTTACACTTTTTCATTTTTTTTTCTTTTTTAGTTTCTCACGTGGTGTCCGGTGTCTACAACACCAACTAATCTACGCTCAAGTACTATTAGACCCTATATAGGGGGCGACCATCCCAATCCAATTTTTTTTCCATTAATTCACGAGATTCGAACTTGAGACTTGGCTCAAGGGGACCAAGTCCCTTACCACTCGAGCCAAGCGGTTGTTGGTTACACTTTTTTATTTTTATTTTTTTTTTTTTTTGGTTAAATACACTTTTTCATCTAGTATTGCCCAACTGTTGGTTGGGCTGTAGCTGGCAAATTGGGCCGCAACTGCTTTGGGCCCAAATTAGCCAACTCTAAATTATAGAATCCAATTCCCATTACACTTAATATTTGACTCACTCTACAATTACAAATAACGTCCTTGTCTCTTTCCAACTCCAACAAAAAAAAAAAAAAAAAAGTATAAATATACATAACGACTCTCACTTTTGTTTATCTCTCTCTCTCGATCTGCTTTCTTCCACTCTCATAATCATATAGAGGTTGGTTCTAATTTCTTTTGTTTGATATTGTTTCGGTAATGTTGTCTTTGTCTTAATTTTGTTTATTGAATTTGTTTCTAATAATTGTTTTAATGATCGATGGTGTTTTATTGATTTACTTGTTATATACTATTTTTATGGTCTTTTATACGTACGTTTTGATTACCTTCAAAAATATTAATTTTGTTGATTTTCTTCGATCGTCGTTTACTAGATTTCAGCTTCAGTTATAAATTGTGATCCAAGTTTTTTATTTTTATTTTGTAACATCCCTATATATGTATTATTACTACTTGGTTGTAGCATTAATTATTAGTTAATTAGATGCATAAAGTTAGACGGTTGGTTGTATTTGTAGAATAACTAGGAGTGCATGCATATATGTAGAGTTGTAGACTGACTCAAAAAATACAAAGTATATATATATAGACCCACTCCAACTCTATTATATAGTAAAGTACATTCCTATATATATATCGATCGACTTTCATATATATATTTTTTCTCAATTCATTAACGTATTCATCTTAAAAAAATATATATATATATGCAGTAGTTCATCGATCAATATATAATTAATTAAGAAGAATGGCCGGAGGTATGGTTTCGTCGGGAGGTGGGGGCGGCGGCGGGAAGAACTATCCCGGCGGACTCACTTTCGCAGTGGTCATGGCTGCTTTTATTGCTGCTTTTGGAGGATTGATTTTTGGATATGACATTGGTATTTCTGGTATGTGATTTGATTTCAACTGATTTTAATTATAAGTATTTAATTAGTAGTAATAATTAATTGGTATGTATGAATATACATAGGTGGTGTTACATCAATGCCATCATTCTTGGAGAAGTTCTTTCCAGATGTTTATAAAAGGCAGATTGGTGATGAATCCACGAATCAATACTGCAAGTTTGATAGTCAGACTCTCACCTTATTCACTTCTTCTCTCTACTTGGCTGCCCTGGTTGCTTCCTTCTTTGCTTCTTACATGACCAGGAGGTTCGGAAGAAGGCTCTCTATGCTTCTCGGTGGTTTTATCTTTATACTCGGCGCCGCCCTCAATGGCGCTGCTCAAGATCTCGCCATGCTCATCCTCGGTCGCATATTGCTCGGTGTTGGTGTTGGCTTTGCCAGTCAGTCTGTTCCCCTCTATTTGTCTGAAATTGCTCCATACAAGTACCGCGGCTCTCTCAACATCGGTTTCCAGTTCATGATCACCATCGGCATTCTCGTCGCCAACTTGGTTAACTACTACACATCCAAGATTGCAGGAGGTTGGGGATGGAGAATCAGTTTGGGAGGCGCCGCAGTCCCTGGACTTATGATAGGACTTGGGAGTTTCTTCGTTCCCGACACACCAAACTCCATTCTCGAGAGAGGTCATCCTGAAAAAGCCAAGGCTATGCTCAAGAAAATCCGTGGAAGCGACGTCAATGTCGATCAAGAATTTAACGACATTCTTGCTGCCAGTACAGCGGCAAGGGAAGTAAAGCACCCGTGGAAGAACCTTGGGGAGAGGAAGTACAGACCTCACTTGGTCATGTCCATTCTCATTCCCTTCTTCCAACAGTTCACTGGTATCAATGTGGTTATGTTCTACGCACCTGTCCTCTTCACCACTCTCGGCTTCGGTGGCAATGCTGCCCTTCTCTCCTCTGTCATCACCGGCGGCATTAACGTCCTAGCCACCCTTGTCTCCATCGCTTCTGTTGATAGGCTTGGAAGGAGATTTCTATTCATGGAAGGGGGACTGCAGATGTTGATTTTCCAGCTTGCAATTGGAGTCCTGATTGGAGCTAAATTTGGAACAACTGGTGTGGCAACCATTGGCAACGTTTACGCTGTCGTGGTCGTCGCCTGCATCTGCATGTTTGTCACTGGCTTTGCTTGGTCATGGGGTCCTCTTGGCTGGTTAGTTCCCAGTGAGATCTTCCCTCTGGAGATCCGATCCGCCGCCCAGAGTATCAATGTTGCAGTCAACATGCTTTTCACTTTCGTCGTTGCTGAGGTCTTCTTGAAGATGCTTTGCACCATCAAGTTCGGCCTCTTCTTCTTCTTCGCCGCCTTTGGCCTCGTCATGACTCTCTTCATCTACTTCTTTCTCCCGGAGACCAAAGGAATCCCGATTGAAGAGATGGCCAAAGTCTGGGAAGATCACTGGTACTGGAAGAGGTTTGTCTTGGAGGAGGAGGAGGACAACAACAAGCCCCCCAGCAGAA
This sequence comes from Stephania cephalantha, assembly GCA_039657325.1. Classification (NCBI taxonomy): domain Eukaryota; kingdom Viridiplantae; phylum Streptophyta; class Magnoliopsida; order Ranunculales; family Menispermaceae; genus Stephania; species Stephania cephalantha. Next base: position 2,765,166 of record CM077574.1, read on the forward strand.
GCCTCAGTGTTTAGTAATTCCCCATATATATATTTATTTTGTCAGTTAGGAGGTTTTCTTAGTGTTTTTGTTAGTTAGTAGGTCTTCTTAGGTTTAGTTTGTTAGGCTATATATCTCAGATGATCAACATTGTTGCTCTGCTGCTGCTGTTGGTGCCAACAGACAGAGCTTTCTCTTCTTTTCTTTTTTTTTTCTTAGTAGAAATTCTATTCAGTTCTGTAAATACATTAAATTTATTATTTGGTTTTTTCACAACTAATTTTTATCCCTCCTAGCTATTATTCTTTTTAAGTTTTATAACAATACACAATTTGTTTTTGTTTATGATTATTACACATATATTGTCACTTCATGATACACTAATATAAGTTCCTTCAGTGTTAATTGTTTAGTATATCAAATCACAAGACCCATCCATCACTGCTTTCTTTATTAAATGATCAACACAACAGAGAGTTTCTTCTAGCTTGTTTAGTTAAAAAAAAGCTCAATGCAGTATCAACATTTAACATTTAATCTCATAAGTCTACTTCTATGAAACAGAAAGCACTATCAAATTCATTACTACCAAAGTAATGTCTTCACTAATTATAGTTAATATATACAGCAACATCTCTGAATACAAATCTTATGACATGCACCAAGCGCGAAAAGACAAGCATTACTGATTTCCAGTGAGAAATAAATGCATAAATAAGTAAAGTATAATATAAATGTGGATTTTAATTTTCTCAATGCATGCATGTCTATAAAAAAGAAATTGATCCCCAGAGAACATTCTGCAGCTTTAAACCACCAAAACAAAAGATGAAACTAGAGACTAGTACATTTAAGAAAATTATTTGTGCTGAAAGTAGTTTCTAATTGAGCAATCTGAGCTTATACAACCAGATGGTCCAGGTCCAACGCAATAAGCAATCTGTGCTTATATAACTTGATCCAAAAAATAAAAACAAAAGTAGTAAATTGTGTGTTAAAAGACAGATGCGAACTAAAGTGACACAAAAAGCTCTGGCTCTCATTTAATGGAAGAGACCTGATTATTCTTTTCTTTTGCTTTCTTCGATTTCGTACATGATAATAATCACATTCCATAATTTTTACAAAAATATAATAATCGCGCATTTCAGTACTCAGAATGAGAAAATCTGTCGTTTACAGTACCTTCTGAGATGAGCGTGATCAATGCCAACCATCCTTGACAGCTCCTCGTCGGTTGGTTGGATTATAGCTGAGGATGAGACCTTCAATTGTACACAGAATCAGTGAAGAAAGTGAAAAGGCTAGTATACACACAACAGATTGAATTCATCGGAGCATCTGTTGCAGCTGAAGAACCTGTTGTCTCTGCTCTGGAGGCAATGAACTCAATTGCTCCGCGGTCAGACTCATGACCTGCTGCAGTAGGGCGGACTCGACCTCAGGGGCAATTTGCAACTGCAAGGAATGAACAAAACCATAATATCAGTCCCGAGGAAACCAGATTTTTTCTTGCAGAATGATTTTATAATTAATGAAGATATTTGTTGTCTTCCTGATTGCCAGTCGTACGAGTTTCCTTCAGGTTCTAGATAAATTGCAGCCATTTTTCGTGTTTTTGTTTAACTGATCCAAATTCCAACAGTCACTCACGTATTAAGACTTTTTTTGGCCATTTCTCTATACTTAGATGATAATTTTGCAATTGCCTCATTTTTAGTTCCATATGCTAATGAAATGCAAAAAATGAAGATTTAACGAGATCCCCAAAATAAAATCCTGGACGTTAACACAATTGGCATAAAATGTTCATTTCCCATGCATATCCAATTTGGATACCAGTAGCTGGAATAAATAAAAGCATTCTCACGACTCACAGCAGATTCTACCATCAGAATTACATCTTACTCCATTTAACCAATGTTAAAACTTTCCTTGCCGTCACTACATGTTATAAAGAATAATCCACCATCCATGGACACCAAACTCACTACCAATAAACAGACAGATTTTTTGATCAAGCTATTAGGGCAGAAAACAGCAATCATGACAGAATGATGTGAAAATATACAAGTAACAAAATGTTGGGGACCAATGAAATTATCGAGAATGAACTCACCTGAGGAGATTGTTTATCAGAATGCTGCGCGGCTTCAGCATTAGGAATTCTGTTAATCAATGATGAGCCAGTTTCAAGAACTGTTGTAGGCACAGGTCTGCTAGCTCCAGTAATACCCTGAATTGAGGCATTTAATGTACCGTGTCTATCATCTAACCTAACCAGTTTGGATGGATGATCGGATGGATCCACTGAACTACCCCGAAGCCCAGTTCGCTCTGACAGCCTCAAAGGCAAGTCTGACATATTACTTTTAGAAACCCATGAAGGGTCATCGGTAAGTCGGGCAGAAGGTTCAGCAAGCTTGTTAACTGGGTCACGTGCACCAAGTAAAGTCACAGAATTTGATGAGCCAACCTGCTATTCAACAAAAAAAAAGGAATAAAAAGTCAGCAGTGAGGGATTTCTCCTCCCCCTTCCTCTTTTCCCTCCAAGTAGAGACCAAATAGAATTCCCTCCACAAATTTGAACTAGAAGAGCAAAAGACAAAATAGATCACAAACTCCATTTTCACTACCCAAAGTTGATACAACATATGCATTTTGAGAACTTGGATAAAAAAATATTGAACATAAAGAGACCACAAAGCTAGCACTTTTGCTTATTTTCTATTAATAGCACAAAGGTGCTCATTAATACATTTCATGATCCACTCCAAAAAAAAAAAAAAAAAAAAAAAAAAAAAAAAAAAAAAAAAAAAAAAAAAAAAAAAAAACCATTTAATGATCCACAAACGGCTCCTACATATGTAAGAAACTATGTAACCTACAAACATCAAGGATAATAATAGTTATTAAAGCATTGCTGATGCACAAATACCTATATATTCTCTTTAGACTTCTCCAATCTCAAAGGAATGATAAAAGGATTTACATAATTGGAAAAATCAACAAGGAGCCAGTTGGTACCTGGAAGCTTGGATGTGATGAGACGGGACGAGATAAAAGCGAATGCTGAGAAGTTGCATTCGGAGGAATTGACGTAGCATTATTCCCTAAATTTGCAGAGCCAATAGATCCATGGTTCTGTACAAGAGAATGCTGCATTTGCTGCTTCAAAACAGAATTATCCAACGATGTAGGTGGTCGAACTGGCAAACCACTAAATGGCCTTACCGCTGGAACAGTTAAGCCTCCAGATTGACCAGGAGCAGTTGAGTGCAACATAAGTGGATTATGTGCTTGCGGAGGCTGCTGAAATCGAGGTGGCATGCCCTGCTGGAATTGAAGCCCAGAAGGCAGATTACCACCCAAAGTATTTTGAGGAAAAGTGGGCAATTGACTTTCTTGTACATTGGACGTCACACTAAACTGCATCTTATTTGGGGTGAATGATGCATGTCCTGGATGAGGTGGAAGGGATGGCGACTTCTGAGAATGTACACCATCCTGCTGCAGTGGCTGTGAAATAGAACCAGCTGCCTGCCGAAGATTTGGCATCTGTAACTGCAAAGTGCAAAATGCAGCCATTACACAAATTTTGCATCATAATATCCAAAATCAAGGCAAAAGAATTAAGTTTTAAGGTGCAACGAACCATTTGTGGCGTCACCATTCCCAGCATTATCTCTGCCTGCAAAATCACGGATAGAAGAAATGCATGAAGGACATTTATGACAAGATATCCACATAAAGACATCAACTATACTGTATGGGTGAAAGTTATGGAACAACAAAAAGCAGTAAACGATGTCCACATATATGAAAGATATCGAGGCATTCAAGACAGACAGTATATATAATATGACAACTGGAACATCTATCTTTTTAGGAGAGCAGGCTTTAATTGGCTGACAAGCCAAAAAAAAAAAAAAATAAGGTAAGATTCAGGGTAGACGTTTCCCCAAATAGCTTCTGCTCTTTTTTTTTTATCACGTATACACTCACCAATTAATTGGGGTCGGCAACATGGATCAAACTCTTCCATCGAGCTCAATTTAGTGCGAGTGTGTAAACTTGGCAAGAGCCAATCACTCCACCAAATAGGCAAATAGTATCCAACTTGGTGAGAGTTTTTAAAATTTATTACCAAATAAACAAAAGGAAAGATAAAAACTCAGAATAAAATTAATCACGAAGAGATATTTAAAGAGAAAGCTGCCCAAATCAAACACATGCATACTGAACAATAGATTCGAATAAGAATATAACTAAGTGTGACTAAGAATAGCAAAAGAAACATTTGTTGGTAATCACCTGAAAAAGAGCTTTTGGCAACATTGGACTCATTTGCAACAGCTGGCGAGCTAGCTCCCTATTTGTTGTGGCCATTACCTGTCATAAGATTTGAATCAACCTAACATAGTTTAAAACTGGTATTTTTTAATTATAGATTAATAGATTAAAAAGGGTAGCAGCAGAGATAAAAGGAACGCGTACCTTCATATCAGATATGACATCGTATAACTGTTTCCTGGACATGTTGGATAGATAATGTGTCAATCGATCATTGCCTAAGCTGGATTGACCTTGCAAACCATTTTGCTTCAGGGAGATGGCATCCGTTTGACCACTACCCAAAGATCCTGCCATCACAGAGGCAGCAGTGGCAGCAAACTGGAGACCAATTGGCTGATAGAGAGATGAATCCCCAATGACGGCAGGTACACCTAAAATTTTGTATGTATGTGTTACACTACTGATGGAGCAAAGCACATCTTGTTTTGTGATTATGGGGTAATTAATTCTTCAATGCAGGCATAAAAATTGAAGTAAAGACTACAAACCAACATTTGAAGCCAACCCAGGTCCACCACGACCCTGCATAAGAAAACAAAGACAGTTCAGTCTCCACGACAACTGCTCATGCAAAGTCAAAGCCAAGCAAACAATGCTATGATCTATTTTGATCACAGCAAACAATGTTGTGATCTACTGTTAAATAACTACTATAAGTAGCACCAGAAGTAATTGCATTTTCCGCCATAAGTAGAAAAAGTAAACTCGGGCTGTTAGGCAATTACCACCGCATATGAGTCATATGACTTCCTCTTGAAGTGCAGCACTGAAAAGTATGTTATCATCAGCGCCACCAAGTATGTCAATCCATAGGCCCCATACAACTTCCTCGTTAAGTGCGTATCGTTGCCATGATGATAGAAGAGTTAGATACTTAAATGTCATGCCGAGACTATTATATCGGTAACTTGAATACTGAGGAATATCTTATGAGTTATGACACCAAGAAAAAACTAATAGGACCTCCATGGGTGCCCGCATGTCATGGCAAATGGAACTAATGGCACTGCAGATAGTTTAATCAGAGAGAGGAATAGGGGCCCATCATATTATGGAAACCAAAAAAAGAGCCCACGCACCACATATTTTTAATACTTCCAAATTCTTCAGTCACCTCAACCCTCATTCTCTTCTCCCAAATAGATTATCGTGTTATCGTTTTCTTGTTAGCATTATTCGACAATGCTAAGATTACACTAGACTCTCGTATTTATTTCAAGTAAATATCATGATTCGCTGACTCTTTCTGGAAATTCTCCATTCTTCATCTTTCGAATTTCCTTAACGTCAATAATCTCAGTTGTCAGTTGATAACCCCCTGAACTAATGTAGTAAAGCACGATATCCTTCCTATTATTGTGCTTTAATCATGAAAAGGAAACAAGACATCCAGTGCTTCTTAAATTTCTAAGATTGGTTATAGCCATGACCGTCAACATTGGGATCTAAATTGCCATGATCCTATAATCCCAGGGACCTCTACTGCACCAGATCTACTGTACAATCATTTTGCAATAGGTGTGGGATTGTCGTTGGACTGGAAATCATTGTAGGATCAGGATCTTACATAGATCTGACTTATGCATTATAATACGGAATTTGGGTTGCAAAAATATGGTGAAAATATGATAAGTGGTCAAAGAATGAATACATTATTATCTAATTGGTGTGAGAAAAAAGAATTAAAAATTCAACCAAACTCAAAGCAAAAAATGCATAGAAACCAAAAGGCTGAAGCAAACTGATAAGATCCCACATAGAACCTTCTAGAGTTAGTTAGTGGGAAGACTATAAATAAGGGTAGAGAGATATTGTAAGTTCATTCAGTACATCTGTCTTGGCTTAGAAACTCATTCGAGTTCTTGGAGAGTCCAGCCTCTTGAATGTTGTGGGATTGCTTCTTCTGTGGTTCAGTTTAGCAATATATCTTCTTCTTCTCTCACATTCTTCTTGTTCTTTATCTTTTCTTTGTTAGTTCAATCCATTAAAGTTTGGGGTTCTATCACAAACTTGAAGCAAAAATGTATTAAAATTATTCTTGGATATAAAAAAAAAATATTTACATTCTTTGTTACTTTGTTTTTCTTCTCTTTCATGTCTCCATTTCTTCAGCAATTTCTATTTCCGTGTATTTAATTCAACGGTTTTTCTTACTTCTTTCTCCATACTCCTAGTCAAGTTTATTTTTCTATTATGTTTACATTCTTCTATTTTTATAATCCATGTTCTCTTTCTTCTTTTTATCTTTTGCCATTCTTTGATTGGCTGTCATACGATTATGATGAAAAAATAACGAAATAAAATTGATGCTATTTTTAAATATTGCACCAAAGTTAAAATTCAGCATATGTTGGTCATCAATTCATTGGCGTGTACAGTCACTTAGAGAACTTGCCTTGTGAACTGCTATCACACATCACATGCTTCATGCTATCTACATATAATAGAGTCATAGACTGCACCTATAACCCAGCCCCAAAAAAGATTCCAACTCCAAGTCTTTAACAGCTTGCAGCAATCTGATCCTACAATCCAGTCCACAAGACCCCTTAAGCCCTCGCCAATCAAATGTAGGATCAGCAATCTTGAAGGCTTTGGCAATAAATCCTCTTCTAGATTTAGTTGAGGTAACGAAAAACTCTAATATTGTATTAGACAAAAGAATGCACGCAGTTGGGAGTCAATAGATGTTTTGTTTTCCTCTTAAATACATTGAAGTTGAACTACAACAGTGAAACCACCTAATTTCCAAGAACGTCGACTCAAAAGCAAATTAGCCAATACAATAATGAATACAACAACAACAACAACATAGCCTCAGTCCCAAATCAATACAATAATGAATAAGTAAATAGTTTATTTTTTTTCACATTAGACTTCCATTACAAAAGATAGACACACTACACTCTAAGAAAAAAAAAATAGCAAATATGCAAAGAACTACGTTTCTTGATGATAACAGATGTGTTACCTGCTCACGATTTCTGTCGCCACCTTTATCATTTTCAGCAAAGTCAACTCTCAATTGTCTCCCATTGATCACATAGCCCTGAAGATTGCGACGAGCACTTAGTGCTGTTTCCTCATCCTTATACTCACAGAATCCATAACCTTTTGGTTTCCCGGTTTCTCTATCAATAACTAATCTGAAATGTACAGTTTGAATCAAAAAATGAAAAATTGAGAAACATTCATCTTCAGCTGCTCTACCATGATTCCATCAGAGTATTAAATTCCAATCAAAAGAACTATAATAGATACTCCAATTAAGCTGCAACTTATGATAGTGACTCCAATAATCGACCACTAAACGGAATGTCGACTACCATGGCAAATCAGTGGAAGCACTGATTGGCAAGAAGCATCCGACTTAAAGGTCAAAATATGTTCTTCACTTTCTTAACCTAAAAACATAGATACATCCCTGCCCAAGCAAATTAAACCTATTTTCACCATCCTCCAAGCCCTAGTTACTCAACAATTCGCAAATCGACCAATCTCTGCAAAATCGACCAACTGAACCACCATTGCCAGGTGAATCCAGTACCGAATCCTCTTCAAATGAACTCAATTTCTATAACGTTTCTTCAAAGCAACAATTTTTCACACCTTTTTGAACAATTCACACCATTTATTCCCACAACAGGCACTCTACGACGCATAACCGAAAAAAAACCCTAACCTGAAGGACACGACTGGGCCGACCTCCTCGCATATTTGTATGAGCTGTTCTTCAGTCGCGTCGTAGGGGATGTTTCCAACTGCGAAAACAAGCCAAAATCAACACCAAAACCTTCAAAGAACACTGATTTGAATCTCCATTTCTGTTCAATTCGATTGAATATAGTGAAAATTAGCGGAAACAGAGAGAGATCGAGAGGGAGACGAACCGAAGACGCAGCGAGGTTGGCTTGGTGTGGCCATCTAATGAGAGAAGGAATCGAAGTCGCTCGTGATGATTCTCGTTCTCGGCATTGTTGTTCTTCTTCTTCTTCTTCGGCTGTTCGCTTCGTTCGATTTTGAATTCGCGACCGAGAGAGAGAGAGAGAGAGAGAGAGTGCGTTTTAGGTTTCTCTTCCTTTCATGGTTTTGGTTTGGCTTTGTCACTCAATGGTCCGTTTGGTTTTGCTAAAATAAATGGTTTGTTTTTGTCTTCTTTGTTGTCTTTCTTGTCTTTTGACTGTAGATCTCAAATTCGGTATTCGGATAAATGAGCAAAGTCCATTATTGACATCCGAGGAAAGAAGAGGTAAGGAAGAGTTGGGATAGGTTGACGGTCAACATAAAACTTTTCCTATTTTTTTGGTTTTAATTATTCAATATGTGTACTATCCGACTATTCAAATCTCGCCTCGAGTCTCCAACCGGCTTATAGTCTTATGCTATCCGTAGACTCAACTAGTACAATTTGTAAAACCCTTTAGGGCATTTTTCAATTTATTGTCAAATTAGCGCATAAAATAGTATGGCGCAATATACAGTGGAATATTGTAGCTCTTGCGCTAAATTTGCACAATGATATTCATTTTTTTAAGGAAAATGCTAGAATGACACCTAAAATGACACTCTAAGTAACACGCATATGATGTGGCGGACAAGTCTCACGTAAAAATGTGACGCGGCGTGTTGGCCCACATTCATTGAAGTCGTCGTGCTCACTTCAAGATACATATCAGCGAGTTATGCACCAAGAACCGTTTTACACAAATTCATTTTTACGTGGGACCCGCTTGCCGCGTCATAGGGGTGTCGATTAGAGTGCCATTATAGCATTTTCCTTTTTTAAAAACATTTTTTTGCGAGGCCCACCTCAACCACATTAACAATATAAATTTTTTTAAAAAAAAAAACAAAAAACTTAAAAAAAATGTTTTATGAATAAAGTATTTTTATGTAAGATTTAGTGTTTAGGTTGGAGATGACAATAGCTATTCACCTGCTTGAACACTATATTGATGTAAAACTTACTCCATTTCAGTGTAATGTGGTTGGAAATGCCATTAGTAATGTGAATAGTCTTTATTTTTACAAAAAAAAAAAAAAAATCATATTACAAGTGTACAAAAAATAAATAAATAAAAATCAGATACTACAAAATGGAAAATCAAGCTCTCCCCAAACAGGACCATACCAGAATGTTCACAGTTGAGTACTACTCTCGACGTATAAAAGCCTCCCAGAACCTTCGTTCGACGACACGAACACAGAGGCGATCGCTGTGAATTCTCTTTGAAGAATCAAATCAGCGATTTTCGCTTTGGTTTCAGTTTTCGATCAATCTTCTCACTCCGCGAGCTCGAAAATGGCGACTGTGATGCAGAAAATCAAAGACGTTGAAGATGAGGTGCTCTCTCACTTCCGAAACCCTAACTTTGTCGTTCGACGAAGTCCTTCACTTTCGTTACTTCTCTGCAAGTAGAAACCCTAGATGATTTAATTTTTAATAATAGCTATGTCGATGTCGAGTTGATGATGATTACGGTAGCAAGTTTTCGATTGTGATTGGATTTTGACTTGTGAGCAGGAATTTGTTACTATGCGTGTTGTGGTTTTTTACTCGGATTTAACAGTACTCTGATTTTGTTGGTGCAGATGGCGAGGACGCAAAAAAACAAAGCTACTGCTCACCATCTGGGTTTGCTAAAGGTACTATATTTATGTTTGTTCAGTTTCTCATATACTTACTCATCAAAAACAGGTTCTTGGTTGCAATTTTTTTTGAAGATGTATGTTTGTTGGGCCTGGTATTGATTGGGGCATGCATCTTCTTCTTTTTTCTTTTTTTTTTTTTTTTTTTTTTTTTTTTTTTCTTTTTTTCGGTCTAAACCACCCAGTATCTAACTATGTGACTACACCGAGTTTGCCCTGTGTCGCACGCCGTATAGGTGGAGGGAGCTCCCGACATTGGTGTTTTCATTCCCAGGCTCAAACTCGAGTCACTGGTTAAGGGACAAACGAACTGCTTCTAGTTGCGCCAACCGACCATTGGTGATTGGGGCATGCTTATGATGGTTTTAAAAAATCACTTTTTCTTTAAGCGAGGTTAGATAATTGCCTGGAATTTGAGGCTCGAGACTTGGGAGGCTCGAAATGTTCCTGTGCAGTACAGGGGAGAAATTGGGTATTGGCTGCGGCTTTTGGTTAGATTTTATGTAGTAATCGATTCAATGGTGTAAGAAGCGTTTGACCCGTCTCTGATAATAAGGGATCTCGATCTAAATAAAAGGGAAATTATATTAGTAGGATGGAATTGATGAATTATATCAGAAACTGAGAAACTATGACATAATGTTTGTGGTCAAACTTATGATGGACATCGCATAATTTAACTGTTATTAATTGTGTCATTTCGTTCAAGGTCAAAGTCCCCAATCCATGCATAGCATTGTTAGTCCTTACATAAGTCTGGTTTTCCCCCTTCTTAAGTCCTCCAACTAGTGGCATTTGATATTATTAATGCTAATGCATATATCAACCTAACAGTTTTTTTCTAAACTTGTGACGAATGAAATTGCAAATCACAACTTACGTTACTGTTGTAAAAATTGTTGTCAAAAGAATTTGAGAGCGACATGGCATGGTATTTGTAGAAAATCTTATTGATGAACATTCTAACTGTTTCTTCTGTCTACAATGACTTTGAGACTTACGTGGCTTTCTTATATCTTGTTTACTCAATATTCGTGGCATTTAAGACAATTTTTTTTTTATTAAAAAAAAAAACTCAAGTTTACACATTTCCTTGTGTTTTAGTTAGCTTGGATGTTGCTTTATTTAAATTGATTATGTGCATACATCTGAACAGCTCCTTAAAATTTTTTAATTGTTTGAAATCTCATCATGATTTTCAAAATAGGAATATCATGTTGGAGTTGCTATCTGAATTTTGATTAAGTGGTTAAACTTATGAATCCCTTGATTATTTTCTCTTTTGTTTGTTTCTTTTGTTTTGGCATTGTACAGTTGGTTAACATTTTCTTTCACTTCCATTTCTACCACGCTTCCCTCTTTGCTGCATGCTTTTACTTGCACCATTTCGCTATTACATATTCATATGATTTCTTTCCATTGATATGCAATGTTGTAGTCAAATTACTTTTTAAGGCATTTATATGATTGTTCTATTGTCTGCTACATTCAGGCTAAACTTGCGAAACTACGACGAGAACTCCTTACTCCTGCTTCAAAAGGTGCTGGTGGTGGTGCTGGTGAAGGCTTTGATGTCACTAAAAGTGGAGATTCAAGAGTTGGTCTTGTTGGGTTTCCTTCAGTTGGGAAATCAACCCTTCTGAATAAATTAACTGGCACATTCTCAGAGGTAACTCATAATTTGTGCTAATAAGCATTTCTTATGATCTTTTTGCCATCACTTGTCGATCTCTATTCTTATGCATTCTCCAATCTTGCCAAGGTGATCTGCCACATTTTGCATAGTTTGTTCTATGTCTGAGGGTTGTAAATGTTAAAAAAATGGTTTTGTGGTGTAAGCATCACTGTTCGCAATGATCTAGCTTGCCAATCTTTGAGAAAAAGGGTTCTGCTCATAATTTTTATTCATAAAAATTATTTACTTTTGGCATCTTTTCATAGTGAGCATTTGAGGAAAATTTTTTCCTATGAAGTACATCCTTGTTTATTTCATAGGTTTTTTCACTAGTAATTTTGAAAAGATTGCTCATCCCAATCTCTATGAAGGATGCGATCTATATTCTTTTTCCGTATATTAAACTTTTGAGTTATGTTAAATGTCCTCGTAGTAAAATAACTTGTTATTGTTTTATTTCCTGTTATTGTTGAGTGTTGGCATACAATTGATATCTTGAAAACTTGTTGTGGATCCTATATGAACTTGTGTTATCATGGCCTTCCTTTTCACCATGAGAAAGTTATATGCTAGGACGGTGAGAACGAGATATTAAAATGTGAAAAGTGATGTAATTTTTATCAACGCATATTCTGAAGTTGGTTTATCTTCTCTAGAAAAAGTTCCCTTGATACCATCTCATGGTTTACATCTTATCTTGGTTCTTATGGAGATTCTGAGTGTGCACTTCAAATAGGAGCATATGCAATGATATCTCTACTCACCAAGACTTTCACATAATAGTTGCTAAATACAAGACAACCCTTTGCTCAATTAGAGTTGAGTATGAGGAAAATATTTCATTTTTTGATCTTCATGGTATTTGAGGTTATTAAGGATGTCTTTGTGTGTTTTGCAATTGCCAGGTTGCCTCCTATGAATTTACAACTTTAACTTGTATACCGGGTGTAATTACATACAGAGGAGCGAAAATTCAGGTACTATATGAACTGCTTGTTCCATTTGCATCTCAGAATCCTGCCATTGTTTATGTTAAGGCATGCTATTTATGCGATGCTCTTGCAACTTTTTAAATTCAATTGTTTAGACATGAATAACTAAATAAGTAAATATTTTGGATAAAGAAAGATATGCAGTATGGACTGTATCAAAGCACCAACGCTCTCCCTGTCTCTTTGCTTTTAGCCTTAGTTTGTAATTTTTAAGTTTACTTTCAAATACTTCCTTTTCTTGCACTTCCTAATATAATTACATTTTTACTGTTATGGGATCAAAATGATATACTAGGATATTTGATGTTGGAAAGCTTAATTTTTTTTTTCCGTTGGTATTTTTCAAAGGAATTTTGTGCTTGTCCACCAATGTCTGTTATATCATATGTGCTGCTGCATATAGAAAGCAACTGATTCTTGAGGTTTGTAATAAAGAACTGGTTGATCCTAAGCACTATTTTACGAGTTATAAGGGTTCCTATTCTATTTATTTCCTATGTGCCAAGTGCATGGGCAAAATGCAGAAAAATGTTGCTCTTATCAGTTGTGTGGTTAATTTTGTTAGGTAGGAACATGAGGATCCTTGAGGATTGACAGGGAGAAACTGATAAGGTCTGGGTCAATTCCTAGGTTAGGCATCTAAATGGTATTCCCTCTCAAACTGGAAGTGAGCATCAACTTGTATGATGTAGCTGTTCTATTGTTAGTTTTTCTATCTTTTGTTACATTGAGCGTCTCTTGTTCCGTCTTTGTTTATAAATTATAACTTGCTTGCTTCTTAGTATCAGTCATTGCAAGGTGCCGCCTAAGCGGTAGCTTAGGCAAGCGGTGCCCTTCTAAGTAATTTTAGAAATTTGAAGGAGCTATTTACAATTAAGTTTGATAATACAAATACCTACCCAACAGAAAAATCTCAACACAATTGATGTTACATAAGGACCTAAAAAAATTGTTAGTACTTTTGAAGTATATATTGAATGGGAATCACAATGACTAATAGACAATTAGTGTTACTTAAGGACCTATAAATAAATAAATAATTATGTTGGGACCTCTAAATAAATATTGTTGCCTGCACCGCCTAGGCGCCGTCTAGGCACCGCCATGCCTAGGATAGGGAAATCGCCTTGGGATCGCCTTGGCGCTTTGCAATCCTTGCTTAGCATAACGTGTCACAGAAAATTCATATTGTATCACTGAAATTCTGATTGGCGTCAACAAAAGTGTTTCAACAACTGCCGAATTGCTGTAGATCTCTTTGAATGCCAACCAAACTTAAAATCTTTGTTTTTCTTTTGTTTGATTATTTTCTTGTTTCTGTTTGAAGGAATCTTCCTGATCTGTTCTTTACTTTAACTTTATTGAGCTTCCTACACAACCCACCACCCATAATTAAAAGCACATATAGCCTGTGTTCTTAGTTCGCTTTTTTCCTTGGTGATATTTGAGTGAACAGTGCAAAGTTGTTTTTTTTTGTTTTCTTCCTGGCAGTTATTGGATCTGCCTGGGATTATTGAGGGTGCAAAAGATGGAAAGGGTAGAGGAAGACAGGTATGATTGGTTCCTATTTTGGTATGCATAATTATTATTTTTGCATCACATGCTATTACAGAGTATATTCTGAGAAGAATACTAGCTCTTCTTTGTTTAATTGATTAAAAATTTTGGAATTCACTAAAAAACATGGTCTGTCATATAGTGGTTCAGCTCTCTGTCTTCTTCAAACAGTTACTTGACCATGGCAATTTCTTAATCTTATAGCCCTTTTATCAAGAATCTGAATTGGTTGCCCCTCATATGATACAATACATGCACTAGGTCTGGGTGATACTTCTTTTAACACAGAAATAAATCATTAGAAGGAAGCATTATGAATGCTCCTGCACATGCCATGATGGTTATGTTGCAAAGAAGAGCAATATAAGGACTGTTGGAATTTGGTTTAACAACTTATATACCCCTTTCCACAGTTGCCACTTGCCAGAGATGATGTGTTTTCAGCTCTTATTTCTTTTTGTTTTTTTTAATATTAAAAAAGAAATGTTTCTGTAAGTCTAAAATTAGCTATTTGAAAAGGACACATGGATCATAATAACTAAATCCTTCATGAAGTTTTGCGAAAATAAAAAAATTCCTTTACGAAGTCACTTAGGAAGGGAATATTGATGGATGGTTATATCACTAGGATCACGTTGCGAGCCTGCTTTAATTTTTATATTAATTCGTTCCTTCTCAGTAAACGGGCAATCATTGTTAGCACTCATTCTTGCATAATTATTTGATTACGTAAATGTTAGGAGACAAATAATGGAAAGAGAGGTGAGCTTGCAAGTTAAGAAACAATGAGTCTCATTTTCCTGTACAGAGAATCAACACCTGACTTGTAAATAACATAACTGATTTTGTAGTGGTAACCATTACTCTCTCTCAAGGTTTTAAATGCTAAGAAAAGTAAACTACTTTAAGATGGATGATGTTGAGGTAGTGAAAGAATGTCTAAACCATTAGGTGATCAAATATTTACCTTGTGTTTATGTAATTGATTATGATTGTAGAAGCTTTACTATACATGTATTCACAATGTTTGATTTTTCTGATTCTTTGATTGCTCACTCGTGGGTGTTCTCTTTTAGTCACAAGATTCACAACTACTTTACTTTTTATATTTCTAACTAAATGGGTCATTTGATTGTGTTCTTTCCTTGTATCCTCTCCAAATAGGTTATCAGCACTGCTAGGACATGTAACTGTATTTTAATTGTTCTTGATGCAATAAAACCAATAACTCACAAACGCCTCATAGAGAAAGAGCTGGAGGGCTTCGGCATTAGGTATTTTTTTTCCTGACCTTTTTGCAGAAAACATATGTATATATTTCCTGTCGCATATTTTCGTTTTCTTATGCTGAAAGTCATTCTCACTCAAATGGCACTCAAGCAGACACAGGAGAGTTTCAAATCTGAGGATTCTTCAAAATAAACTTAAATTTCTCATCTTTTGTGAACAGGTTAAACAAGGAGCCACCCAATCTGACCTTTAGGAGGAAGGATAAGGGTGGCATTAATTTCACGTCAACTGTGACGAACACCCTCTTGGACCTTGAAACAGTGAAGGCAATATGCAGTGAATACAGAATTCATAATGCTGATATTTCACTTCGGTATGATGCTACTGCGGATGATCTCATAGATGTTATAGAGGGTAGTAGGGTTTACATACCCTGCATCTATGTTGTGAACAAGATTGACCAGATAACATTTGAGGAGCTGGAAATTCTGGACAAACTCCCCCACTATTGCCCAGTCAGGTATTGTTATACATCTTTGTGTTACTTTAGCCTCTGTGCAACTGTTTCTTACATTTTTTTCGGTGATCGACAATTGGTTGGGTGGCCTATATAAGAGCATTATCTTTCAGGTAAGATAATTTGCATCCTCTGTTTCATAACGGTTACTAGTAATGATAGAATAAGAAATATGGAGAATCCAAAAAAAAAAACGCAGTAGTAACACCAACAAATGGAAAAAAATTGGGAAGCGTAGTTGTAGTGGTTTGGGCACATCCAAAGACAAGCCTGAAAATGCCCAAATTAGAGAAACTTGAAATAGTGGAAAATAAAGGAATTTGACGGTGTAGGGGTAAACTTAAGACAACTTGAGACTTGAGAGGCCTTAATAATGATAAATGAAGGATTTATAGGACTATGAAAGCATATCATCTACTGCAATAAATTGAGCTGAGTGGAAGTGTTTTAATTGTTGATATTTTCTTGATTGTGCTATGGTAAAAAAAAAAAATATATAGTTTTGTGCTATGGTAAAAAAAAAAAATATATAGTTTAAAGTGAAATTCACGAATCATATATTCTATCTACTTATTAAAGGTGCAAGGCCATCTTAATTAACTGCCTGTTTTTCAAATGAGTGGTTCCTTTCTAGGCTATGATTGTGCATACTTAGCACCACTTGTTTTGTACATGTAATTGGGTTAGGGATAGTTCTTTGAAGATTTGGCATATCTTTTCTCCTTTTTTTGGTGCAATCTCTTTTTACTATGAAAGGTTGTTAAAAGAGACTCGATCCTCAAGATAAAGGATTTGGTTTGATTGGAGAGAGAAATTGGAGGATTGAGAAATTAAACTTAAGAAGTTATTGAACTTTTGTCAAATTTTGGGCCTCTATCCGGTTACCAGGGAATGTGCATATTTTTCCACTCACTTTTTATGGGGTCCTGAGCGTTCTGTTTAGTGTTAACTTTGGAGGCACATTTGGCTTGCTTACTAAATGGCATTAAATCTTTTTGCATCTATATAGCATCATATTGTATTGAAAATTTGTCAAATAAAAAAAAAAAAGTATGGAAAAGAAATACTGAACCAATCTTATCACTCTGTAAACTAGGTACAAATACTTAATTTTAGGTTTATTGATTTGGAAACACTGGGAAAGCCAAACTAATCTTTGGTAAGCTTTTGCATGTATGAAGTTCAATGTGTTGCTTTGCTACCGTTACTCAGTAAGTTAAAGATCATAAAACCCACAGTTTAAGTAGAAGGGTGGAACACATATCAATGGTGATCATAACCATGACAGATTTTTCATTGCTAGTGTTTAGAGATTAACTTTATTTCTTTGTGTACATACTAAAGCTGATTTAGTTCAATACGCTATGCGTTATGCCTGACTAAGGTGGTTTTGCAGTGCTCACCTTGAATGGAACCTTGATGGTCTACTAGAGATGATATGGGAATATCTCGATCTTACTCGTATATATACAAAGCCCAAGGGGCTCAATCCAGACTATGAAGACCCAGTTATTCTTTCCTCGAAAAGGAGGAGTGTTGAGGATTTTTGCGACCGAATTCACAAGGATATGGTTAAACAATTCAAATAGTGAGTTCTGCCTTGATTGTTACTTGGAATTAATTTGTTTATTACCTCTCAACTTTAATTTCTACAATGCAATGCCGGAGTTCATTTTCCAAAACTCCACCGATTGGCATGGTTTGAAGGTTTCCTTTATATTGATGGACAAAGGAAGAAGTAAGAGATAAAAGAACTCCATTTTCTTACTGATCCCATCATGGAGGTCTCGAGTCCATCAGGATTGTTATATATATTAGTTTCCTATTTATTTTTCTGCTTTTTTATTTGGTCGCAAGTTTCAATTGGCCCATCCATTGTATTTCATTTTCATTTTCTATTATTCTCACCACGAAATTGCACCAAATGCGCAGCTCTTGTTCATTTTCATTTTATTACTTGTTTACTAACTCTTGTGATGGTCATGCTCAGCGCTTTGGTTTGGGGATCAAGTGCGAAACATAAGCCGCAGCGAGTAGGAAAGGTTGTTTCATTTCACAACATTCCTTTTTCACTATCTTTTCTTTTCTGGCTTCTTTATTCAACTTCTTTTATGGTTTTTTTTTGCGTTTTTCATCGTGTATAACCATGGGAAACTTTATTCATAAAATTAGGAGCACGAACTTGAAGATGAAGACGTGGTTCAGATAATTAAGAAGGTGTGATCAAGTGAAACGCCAGCGAGTTGGTCAGAGACTCAGTTGCAGGTGTTGCAGAGATGCAAATTTTGGCTCCATGAGAATGTTGCGGATCAGATGGAACTTTTTCTAGTGAGGAATCTATCTGAACTCCAACTCCTATTTCCAGCTTGTTTTTGCTTTTGATTCTATCTGTGTAGTGTGGTTGGCATTTCTATGTTTAGATTTAGGGATCCATGGCCTAGATTTTCTCGAGTTGGATGTTGGCTGCAATTATGGAAACCTGAATCCGACGAGAATGCAAAAACTAGATGATAGTGCATATACACATCCACCAAAAAGTGTGAGTTCCCTTGAGTGTATTTGTTAGGGTTCTGACCAACTCTACCTTGTTTATTATTGGAATAAGAATTAGACTGGAAAATATTTATATTCTCATGTTAGTGAACGCCGAGGTATCTGATTTTACTATGGAAGTTTTATGAAAACCAATTGGATGAAAACCACCATAATTAAGTTGCTTGTGGTTAGAATCAGGAAGTGCAACTCTTTCTAGTTCACTGGGATTTTTCAGAAACTTTCCCATTGTGAAATTTGTAAAGCCTTCCGTAGCTGGATGCATACACAGCATCGACACGCACTTGTTGGCGCTCGTGATTTTTGTATTGCCATGCAAAACATCCTTATGTGTATTGCAGGGATGGCGACAGGTGTGTTTGTGCAAGTCTTGAGTTCCTATTGATTGCATTCAAAAGCTAGGTTTTCAAACCAGAATTGGTAGGGTTGGTTCTACCTGACAAGATCAGCAGTCAAGACAGTTTCTTGTGAAGAGACTTGATATTATAATCAACAGCTTGAAACAGGCAAATTCCTTCTAATCAATCCGCTTGAATGTGACAACTAAAACCTTTGGACAAAAGGGGTAGTGAATTTGATTACAACTATTTTAATCAAACACAAAAACAAATTGAAGGCACTGAGGGACCCAGCCAGCCCCATGTGAAATACAAATGAGAAATACACTAATTTCCAATTCAGTTCAGCTGTTATACAGACACAGTGACATCCACCTATACCAGAATAAATGAAATGTTGTGGATCTCAAGCTTTTATACAGCAATTGAAGTAACTCAGAAAGCTCTTCCTTCCCTGCATCAATGCCAATAAAAAAAAAAAAAAAAAAAAGTTGAAGTTTAGCTTAGCATCAAGAACAAAATGTAGAAGCATTACTCATCTGAAATTTGTTAAAGCAAAGTCTAGTTAGCTTAATGTTGGGTCTTCATTAAAGTAGTAGCTGAGACCACAACCACTAGGGAAGGAGACAAGACAAAACAAAGTGTCCTTTAAAAGAGGCAAAGCAGATTGAACAGTTAGATCTATATCACACTAAGTGTATGGTATTAAACCATTCCATGTGCATGTATAGCATATCAAGACAGGCACACAGCCCGTTGTGCATTAATTCTTTTTAACCATTAATTCGAAAATATGCATTTTAACCACTCCTACTTGCCCAGAACTCGAAAATCATAACTTCATGAACCATTTTTGAGTTAAGAACTATAAGGACACATACTCTTTTCTTTTAGATGACTTCAAAGGACACTCTCATTTGTCACCTCTTCCATTTAAAAGCGACATTACGAGGAGGGAACAGAACTTTCTAACGGGCCAGCCTTTCAATAATCACACCAACATAATTTATGATGTCTTAAGGTTCTGTGAGCTAGAGATTTAATCACAAATTTAGACTTTGTTTTGGATGTCTAGTTAATAAATGATTCGATGAGATAGTGATATGGGTTGGACGCTTATCCACAGATAGTAATATAAAAGAAAAAGTTGGACCAAACCAAATTAATTAACGAATACTTGAGATTAGGTACAACAAGCTGAAGACAACCATGACAAGTGACAAATAAATCACAATTCATATAGATAAGCATTAACTGATTCAGAAACAACCTGCTTTAATTCCTACAATGAATTCCCTGACTTCACTTTCTTGTGAACTATAATTGAATAAAAAGAGTTGAATAAGAAACCCATTGCTTGAAAATTATGACCACCTATATCTTTTTTTTCTTTGGTAGGCCCAAGCAATAAAAAACTTGACATCATTACTTCTTCTAAGAACATAGTGGCTATGGTCTTCTAACTCCATTTCAACAGTAAATTGCACAAGAATTAGTCCAAGCAATTTTAAGCTCAATCAACCAGTTCATCAGAAGACCATGTCATCAACTTGCCCACTTTTCTACAGTGTTTGATTAATCCAGTTGTCATGCAAGTTGTGTTCCAGGAAAGCCAACTAGGGAAACACCATGATCCGTCCAGTCTGTACAACCGAGAGAATCCAGTGGTGCCCACTTTACTAAAGTGGTCAAGCCAAATTTTAAAACGTAAACTAAATCTAGAAAGTACAATCAAAGTATCAAACACACTTGATGATTGTACTAAAAGAAAAAGTCTGAAAGGAGCACCGTAAATCTGACGAGATAAGTCATGGGTTCAATTCTTGGTAGCTAAATTATATTCCATTGATTTCTTTTAAGTAATAGATTTGGGCGCTCACCTAACTTTCATGGAATTAGTCGAACCAAAAGTAAGTAAGGAGAGAGAGTATGCAAAAGGTCCCGAATTAGTTGGGGTTGGCAACATGAATCAAACTCTTCCATTGTGTTTGATTTAGTGCAATGAAAACTACTTAAATTACTAGTCACCTTTTCCCCAACCCCCCACCAGTTTAAAAGTTGGAATAGCATTGATGATCATACACACTAAGATAGAAAGAGAGATTAACTACTGATCCAAATTGGGGAGGAGACTTACAGTTGGAGAGTGGACATGGTGATGAGGGAGCTGGTCATTGTGATGTGGTTGATCACTGTTGTTAGTGCTCTGGGAGGAGATGAGTTCCTCTTCATTTCCAAGACTGGCTCTTGAGATGTCCCTCTTGTTCTGCTTCCTCATCTCCCTAATCTTCGAAAAATCCATCGAATAGTCCGGCAATCCTCCCTTCTGATCCCAATCCCCAAATTGAGGCACAGACAGCCATGGCGCCGCCTTCTGAGAATCACCAAAACAAACACATATGTAAAACCCCATCTCCACAAATGAAGATTACCACTATAATTTCACATTTTGATCATCAACTGCACAAATCTCAATGAATTTGACACAAAATTCAATCTTTAAAACATTATCAAATCAAGAATAAACCCTAAAAATCACCAAAACAAACACATATGTAAAACCCCATCTCCACAAATGAAGATTACCACTACAATTTCACATTTTGATCATCAACTGCACAAATCTCAATGATTTTTTTTTTGTTTTGTACTAAATAGTTGACACAAAATTCAATCTTTAAAACACTATCAAATCAAGAATAAACCCTAAAAATCACCAAAACAAACACATATCTAAAACCCCATCTCCCCAAATGAAGATCCCTACCTACTACAATTCCATACTTTGATCCTCAACTACACGAATCTCAATGAATTTTGTTGTTTGGTTCTACATAGATGACACAAAATTCAATCTTTAAAACATCATCAAATCAAGAAGAAACCCTAAAAATCACCAAACACAAAACCCAAATCGGATATAAAACCAGAGTCACAGAACCACAAAAAAAAAACCCATAAATCGACCAAACCCACAATCAAAATCAACAAAAACCCTAAATCAAACACTTGCACGGTCGACACAAACACACAATCAATAGCCCACCAAAGAGACCGATTGAAAGCACAAACACAGTCGAATTTGAATAACAGATCACTAGAGCTCAGAAAGTCACCTCCTTTCGCTCATCCATGATCGAATTCGCTCTTCGAAGAGTCAAATTTAGGGTTTCGTGAACGAAGAGATCGAAAAACAGAGGTTTTGATTTTGAACAAACAAAGCTGAAACAGAGAATGAGAGTTTAGGACAGCTTTGGACAGTAGAACTTATTATATAGCAAGGCCGGTGTTAAAGGGCCATGGATTTGTTGGATATAACGGAACTGCCACGCATGGTAAACATGTAATTTTTGTGGGGTCTTTAAATTGGTATTACTAGTGTATTTATTTTTTGAAAGATGCGAGGGTGACTTTATTCGGTTGTTGGTGTTTATTCAATACACATCAATTTGTGTGCGCGCAAACTCCGATGTGGATATCAGTGGACATCAACAACTGGGTGTCCATTCCAAGGTCTCAAAATGGGTTAATTTAGTATTTTCTTTATATATTTTGCATTTATTTATGCAATGTTTATTAATGTGATACGTATTATAAGATTTTATGATAAATATTTTAATTCTTGAAAATAATAATAATAAGTTTTAGTAATTTTGAGTATTGCGGATGGAGTAAATTAGGCTGAAAATTAAAGTTGCGCCTCATTTGAGGCTTGACAATGTTTGAGTACAAATAATGAGTATGTGCGATTATATTAATAAATAATGTTGACTCGTGTGGGAAACTATTAAAAAAATATTTTTATAAGAAAGAAACTACAATTTGTTCTCATTAAGGCTTGAACACTCAACGTCTTACGCAAGTGACTTTATACCAAATCAATAAACTAGCTACTACTTGGTTGGTAGATAAAAGAAATTTTTAATCACTCATAGATGCGAGGTTTTTTGAAAACACGTTAGCAATGTGAAAGTGCAAGATATAAAATATAGCTGAATACTACCACTACAATGGTGAAGTGAGGCTATTATAGTTCACTCCTTCGGTGTGCAACATCTTCAACGCATGACCGACGACACACCTTCAATAGTTTTAAGAGTGGCTTTGCTACCAACTGTCACGACCCGATCATTTCATATCATATAAATCTTTTAGTATAACGAGTCAGCTAAAAACTTTTATATATATGTAGATTCATCCTTAGTCACAAGGGTTGTATAGTTCAAACTTATCAAACTCGTTTTGTTGTTGAGTAAGATATCAATCCATAAATTAATTGATCACTTTGGGATAATTAAAATGATTCCAAATAAAAGTATATATATATTTCATACTTATCAATCTAGGATTAAAATAAATACCAATAATGTTTGACAAATGATTGTTTGGTCTTTAATTATAAACAATGGAATTAAAAGTCATCAAAGATTCATTTTTTTTTTTGGATGTTGTCATGGCGGGGTTTTCCGTTGTGGATGCAATGCAACGGTCATTTTTGGATGACGAAGATACCCTTTGCAATGAAACAATTTCTCAACTTCTTTTGAAATGTCAGCTCAGATTGGCAGTTTTGGTTGATAAAAAAACAAAAGAAACCGCGTACTTTCGGCGACAGTTGTCGCAACGTAAAGGGTATAATTGGAAGAAAAGTACGCGTGCTTTGGCGGGCTTTTTGTGCTTTTACAACCACGCGCATTTTAGCTGTGCAAACAAAATACAGGGTGGCATGTTAGTATGTGACATTTTTTTTTTTTTTCATGACAAAAAAAAAGTTTATGTGACCTTTATTTGACAATTTAATTCAAAGATTGGAAATATATTAAGACTTAATCATAGTGAATGATAGCATTGATTTTTCTATGTATTTATGAAGAGTTTTTTTTTAATCCTTTTGATGGTAGGCTTAGAGATTTCATTAATTAAAGTCAAGAGTAATGTTTTTAAGTTGAGAGTTGAATATTTAACTTGGGCTAATGATAAGTTTGTATGATTGATGTTTTCATGATTGAATTGTTCTCAATTGGCCTGTTTGGTTCACATTTTAGTGAATCCTAACACATGGGATTAATTAGTGATGGGACTAACACATGGGTTTAGATAGTTTAGTCCCATTTGTGTATCTTGTTTGGTTGGGAGTTTTAAGGTTGGGATTAAAGGAGGTTGTACATGTACATTTACCAAAGTACCCTTTAGATAAATAAACCTTAAACCCCCCATTTCACACATTTCTCATCTATTTGGAAATGAAGATCGCTGCTGCTCATGAAGATCGCTGCTGCTCTCCGCTGTCGATCCTGTTCGATTTCGGCTTAGGGTTTCTCCTCTCCTTCTCGCACACACCGGTGCCTTGCGGTTCTTGAGGGCGCCGCCTTCCTCCTCCTCGCTTCCTCGCAAAAACGGGGGGAGAACGAAATCTCCAAGTCGCGAAATCTCCAGGTCGCGAGACGAAGAAGAAGAGCAAAACAGGGAGGGAGGTCGAGAGATTTGTTGTTTGTGATTTGGTTAATGTGAGGGGTAAAGTGGTAATCTTCTCTTTCACTTACAATGGATTAGTTAATCCCACCAAAAATGGTGGTATTGTTTAATCCACTACCATGCCTCTTAACTAATCCGCTGGCCTAGTTAATCCTCCAAGCAAACAGCGGATTAACTAGTCCAGTGTGGCTAATCCGGGCTAATCCCATGAACCAAACATGCCAAATATGTATGTGCCCTTGCTTTTGTTTCTTGGTGCACAATTCTTTTGCAAACATAAGTAAAAATATATGGAAAATACTAGAACGACATCGCCAAGTCATATCGGGCCACACGTCGAGCTGTTATTATGCACGAAATTTGTGCTTACATCCTGAAGCACGCGCAGAACGGTTTATGTGGCCCGATGTGAGTTTGGATGTGACTTGGGCGACGAATTTTTTATTATTATTTTGGGTCAAATAGGAAAAGAATATTGATAACTGTTATTAGTTATTAGACCTATTCATGGGCCCTTGACAAATATACCAGTTAATTAAAGCCCATAACATATAGAAGCACATGAGCCCATTTGCTAACAAATCAAATAAGATCCAGTCCGTGACCTTGTGAGTTGCTCCCTGAACTCATCGAGGCATGAAAGCCTGGTTAAAGCCCATAAATATAAGTTGAGAGCTTTAGGCCCTTTTACCACTTAGTGGATCGACTCGGCTCAGTCTAAAATAGTCGATTATGTCTAGATATCGAGTGATTTTGATAAAAAAAAAAAAGGTGCAACTATAAATGCAAATATTTATTCCTACGTCTACACATCAAAAGAGTCACATTGTTTTGATCCACTTTGAACACGTCAATTAAGCACGTATTCATTGGGAGTCCTTTAGATGCACATGAGCTTCAGTGCGCATATCGATGTAACAATCAAAGGTCACAATCAAGGGCGCGCTAAATTGGCATGCCCAAAGTGGGGTGAAAATAACATTTTTCATAGCAAAATAGGTGCACTTTGAAAAAAAAAAAGTGTACTAAGCAAAATACCCCTTTGATTATTTTGACAAACACATAAGTTGATTCTCATAAGAAAAAAACACATAAGTTAAGTTTGTGACATTTAAATTTTGACGTAGAGCAACGAAACATCCCTTGCTTGAAAGGCAAGATTTGGGAAGGTTACGGGGTTTAACTCTAGTTGCAGTCAAAAAAAAAAAAAAAACACATGCATTTTTGTTTTGGTGATAAATTATATCCTATTATCATTCAATTATTTTATATTATTGTCAAGTGGTGCAAAAGTTAGGATATCTAGTAGCCCTGTTAAATACTATATGGAGATAAATGAGTGTGTGTCTCGATGCAAATCCAAAGATCAGTAACTATGGTAGCAATTTGGATTGTTATTAAATCGCTTTCCCTGCGATTGCGAGGGGTGGACCGTGGATGGAACACGCGGGTGCTTGAGAGCCATAAACATGCAAATATGACTTTGTGCTGCCCCTGAATGAAAAGTCAAATATGCCCTTCTACCGCATTTCCTTGTTTATTTTATTATGGACTTTATATAAAAAAAAATGTGTCACATTATATGGAAGGGTGGGAGTACTACTTAATCGTTGTTTAAGGTCGAATCAATTAATTATACATATTACAACAACAACAACAACAACAACAACAACGACACAGCCTCAGTCCTAAATTAACTGAGGTCAGTTACATGGATCAAACTATTCTATTGTGCTCGATTAAGCAATTGATGATGAGCTTTTTAAACCATTTAAATCTCTCATAATTAATGCATCACATGTTAACTTTGGTCTGCCCCCTACCTCGTCGAATTTTTACAGTTTCTATTGAGTCAAGTTTTTTAGTTGGAGCATTTGTAGGCCGTCTTTGTAGGTGACCAAACCACCGCAACCGCCATTCTCTAATCTTTGTATCAATTGGTGCTACTCCTACTTATCTTTGAATTTATATATTTCTTATTATATATTTACAAGTTTTATCACATATTCACCTAAGCTTCCATTTTATGTAATTATACATATTAGATTTGCTTATTTTTTTTATATGGACCCTACTTGAATATCCGACAACTGCACTCACGAACGACACGAAGTTGTTGATATCTTGCCAATATATATACATCGGGAAGTGTACATACATTTAGATGCAAATGCATCACTGCGTGTTTGTTCCTATGTTGCGGGTGTATTAACATTTTTTTTATATTATTTTATTTTTATTAAATCTGACTTTTTTATTTACACTCGTGCATTGTTGAGATTTTTAAAGGACGATTGTCTTAATCTATTTTGCTCTATATACAAAACTCGAAAGTCAAGACCAAATGATTGCTTAAAGAAAATTGAGTTAAGTGATAATTGAATCAATTAAACCCGGATTGATTGGGTCAATGGTAAGGCGAGTCTAAGATTGTGTGGATTAGGCGCATCGCGCACGGTCTCGAGTTTGATTCTTCGCTACATTAAGATTGTTTGAGCCACTTAAATACAATTAGACCGATTGCATCAGGGTCTCGTAGGTATTGGAAATAGTTAGGCACACCGAATACCCACGGATATCAAAAAATGATTGAATTAATCAGGTATAATTAGTTATTGGTTATTAGTTGTTAGATTAGAGATAAACTGTCTTGTTGAACCCATTTTGGTAATTTCAAGTGTCCTGTTGTCACATTATCTTTCGATTCTTTTGAAATAGTTGGCGTGGCAACATATGATTGGCTGTGATGATGCTTTCATTATTTTCAAACCAACACAAAAAAACTTGTGTAGATCCTTGCTTTATCTCGACAGTTTATTTTTTATTTTTTTGTTATTTCGATTTTTCGTAGCCACGAAAATAATAAACAGATTTTCAAACTATTGCACCCTAAGATTTGAGGAAATAACAAAAATGCCATTGAAAAACTACACAATTATGCCTTGTAGGAAATCAATATATCACATAATGGATCCACAAGCGTTTTTCTCTAATTTTTGAATCAATGAATGTTACTTCTACTTTTTTTATGAATTTATATATTTTTATTCTATCTTTATGAGTTTCACCTCACATCCATCTAATCGTCTTCATTTTCGCTACGTTATGTACTTATTTTTTATCGTCTAACATTAAGTTCCATAAAAAATATAACCAACATACGTAGTTGTTATCTTATAGTGATTTTTTTTTTCTTTTAGCTTGTCAAAATCGCTAATTGTGGTTTAATTATATAAAAAAACTTTTCAATTTCAAGGAAAGTTTTTTGCTAATCATAATTTTTTGTTATAAAAGTAAATTAATTATACGTTTGAGGAATCTAAACCCTAAACCTTAAACATATTGTATTCTCAATATAGAATGGTAGAAGCATCGAAAAAAAAAAAACAAAACGGATAAAAGTTCTATTGAAATAGACAAATTATAATTCTAATGTTGCATTGTCAATTATGATAATTTGCAATGAGAATTGAAATTAGATTATGTTTTTTTTTTTTTTTTTTTTTAAAAGTGTTACATTGACATTGACATCACCAAAGTCACACTTGAAGTCACTATCTTGGGAACCATTCGAATGCGCCTCAAGATGCATGCACACACATTTTTCGGTACATAGTACGTCGAGCGTGTATCTCAAAGTGCACATAAAATGGCTCCCAAGGCTGATATATCTTCGGGGTGTGACTTCCGAGATGTCAAAAAATCATTTGCCTTACAAAAATACTTAAGGTCATTTTCGTCTTTTCATATTTCTCATTTCCAAATAAAAACCTTGATTGCCAAATAATATGTGGACCAAAAATAGAAACATTGTTTTTTTGTGCAATCCTTCTCTGTTTCTCACTCTCTCTGTTTCTGTGTTCTCCTCCAAAGCAGAGGAGAGTGAACACAGAACCCACCCCAAACCCTAATTTTTCCCCCAATTCCCCACTCCGCAAACCCTAATCCGCCCAATTCGCTCAATTCGCACATACCCATTTCTCCAATCCCCCAAATTGACCGAAAAATCGAACCTTTTCGAGGCCAAAACCATGGATTTGGCCCAAAAAATCCACCGCATCGACCTCCGATCGTCTGGTTTCCTCACCGGTTCCGCCATTTTCGATGCTCGGAAGACCAGTCTCCGGCCCCGGTCGAAACCCTTCTCGGTCTCTTCAATTCAGTCCAGGAGAGCCAATTTAGAGAAGGTTGTTGGATTCGATAGGCCTAGAAGGGCGAATTTTAGGGTTTCGGCTGTCGCGGTGGAAGCCGAGGCGATAACGACGAGCAAAGAAGAGATAGAGTCGTTGTTATCGGAGAGTTCAGTGGATGAGATTGACGAGAAGAGGAGGAAGAATCAATCGAATAGTGGGGCGTCTAGTGTTTCGTCTGGGATTAGGTTGGAGAGTATCAGCAAGAGCTATAAGGGAGCGACTGTGTTGAAAAATGTGAGTTGGGAAGTGAAAAAAGGGGAGAAAGTTGGATTGGTGGGTGTTAATGGAGCTGGAAAGACTACCCAATTGAGGATTATAACTGGGGAGGAGGAACCCGATTCGGGCAACGTGATCAAGGCGAAGCACAATATGAAAATAGCGTTTTTGAGTCAAGAATTTGAGGTGGCATTGAGTAGGACAGTGAGGGAAGAGTTCATGAGTGCATTCAAGGAGGAGATGGAGGTGGCAAGCAGGTTGGAGAGGGTGCAGAAGGCGCTCGAAAGCGCGGTCGACGATTTGGAGTTAATGGGGAGGCTTTTGGATGAGTTGGACTTGCTTCAGAGGAGAGCTCAGTCTGTTAATCTTGATGAGGTTGAAGTTAAGATTAATAAAATGATGCCCGAACTCGGGTTTTCGCCGGAGGATTCCGATAGATTGGTGGCGTCGTTTAGTAGCGGGTGGCAGATGAGGATGTCCCTCGGAAAAATACTACTTCAGGTATTGATGATGTTCATTTAGCAATTCTAGTTTTGAAAATGGATCTCTCTTGTTGAATTGAATTTAAATGATATCTGTTTGTGTGGCAATTGTTTTGGTGATGAGAATTGTAATGGAGAGTAATTGATTAGTGCTCGTTGTGATTTGTGATGCAACAACAACAACAACATAGCCTTAGTCCCAAATTAACTGGGGTCGGCTACATGGATCAAACTTTTCCATTGTGCTCGATTAAGTGCAATGTTGTGATTTGTGATGATTTTGACATATTTCAGAACCCGGATTTGTTGCTTTTGGATGAGCCGACTAATCACTTGGACCTTGACACTATTGAGTGGCTTGAAGAGTATCTAAATAAGCAGGATGTTCCGATGGTAATCATATCTCACGATCGAGCTTTTCTTGATCAATTGTGTACAAAAATTGTGGAGACAGATATGGGTGTGTCGAGGACATTCGAAGGGAACTATTCTCAATATGTGATTTCAAAAGCAGCATGGGTAGAAACTCAATACGCTGCGTGGGAGAAGCAGCAGAAGCAAATTGAGCATACAAAAGATATGATAAGCAGGTTGAGTGCAGGTGCAAATTCTGGCCGCGCATCAACTGCGGAGAAGGTACAATATAAGTGTTCTTATATAGATTATTGTGTAGTCTAACAAAATATTTGTTTTAGATGTTTACAATAATGAAAGAATATTCATTTGATAATAACCTCAATTCTAAATTAGTTGGGGTCTGCTACATGGATGATGGATCAAACTTTTCCATTCATTTGGTAATAATAAAAAGGTTAAATACAATACTTGATAATTAGTTTGTTGACATTTTTACTAAAATGCTTAATAGCTTCTTTATAATTACTTTTCTTGTAAGTACTTGTTCAAAAAACTGAAAAAGTATAAAACAAAAGTACTCGTTTTGCCAAACGAACTTATTGTACGAAACAAGTGTTCTTCGAAGTTTATATACATTAATAATACATATCACTGATTGCGTTAAATTTTATGGTGATGTTGTTCTAATATGACTGTTTGAGACGCTATTCTCCCTTTTTTCCTTGCCTATTGACCATGCTTATTTTGTTTTACTTGTTGGTTACAGACTCGCAGAGTCGCAGCTAATAAATTTTTTTATTGAGTTTTCTTTTCTCTTTCAAGTACCGAAGAAAATGACCCTCGAAATTTTCATGAATTGCTAGCAAGACTTCCTTTTACTGTATTTTTAGACTGATTGTTACATGTTGCTGCTATGTTAACAGAAGTTGGAAAAGCTTCAAGAAGAGGAGCTAATTGAGAAGCCATTTCAAAGGAAGCAGATGAAGATCAGATTCCCTGAGCGTGGAAGGAGTGGAAGATCTGTTGTTGCAATTAAAAATCTTACATTTGGCTTTGGTGATACAGTGAGTATTATGCTTTACTGTACTGGGGGAAAAAAAAAAATTTCATTGCTCTTTTCTTTAATTATTGGTATGAACTGCTACTTCCTTAACTTTGGTCAGCCTCCTTTTCATTTGTTTTTCAGGTTCTCTTTAACAAGGCAAATCTTTTAATTGAGAGGGGTGAGAAAGTCGCTGTCATTGGTCCGAATGGATGTGGAAAGAGTACATTACTTAAACAGATTATGGGTTTGGAGAAACCAACTGGTGGTGAAGTGCAGTTGGGCGAGCATAATGTTCTCCCTAATTATTTTGAGCAGAACCAGGTTTGTTGTTGTGACCTATCAGTCTAATTAGGCGTTTCACTTGAGTGTGATGAAGGTTTCAATTCAATGGTCCTATACTCCTATATATATATATATATATATATATTATTAGATCGCTACTTTTGCTTACTTTTGAAATTGATGGTTGATTGGTTGTCTATCTTCCCCATCCAAAAAAAGATTGTCCCAAAGTACATAAGTAAGAAGTTACAATTTGAATAACATAAAAATGAGATAGCACGTGGTTTTTGTACTTCTTTTTATTGTTACAACTTACAATGGACATAATGTTATTGCAACACGGTGGAAATCCAAACTTGGATGTCAAAAGAAAGCACCCGAGGAAAAATCAGTGTTAGATGAGCCAACCGGCTAGTTTATAATTTATTATCAATGATGTTTTAGTGTTGATTTAGGAGGAAATTCGATTTTGGAAATTAATTTATGATCACGACTTTTCTCCAGTTCCTATTCTCTTAAAGGGGATTTAGTTTAACATAATATGTGCTTTCATTTCATGTATTACTAGTATTGTATGCATGCCTTGTGTTCTTGAAGATTTCTCGCATATTTGTTATTAGAGACTCAATTTCTTCCACTTATTTTGCAGGCTGAGGCACTGGATTTGGACAAAACAGTGCTCGAGACTGTGGTAGAAGCCGCAGAGGACTGGAATCTTGATGATATAAAGGGACTCCTTGGCCGATGTAATTTTAAGTCTGACATGCTTGACAGGAAGGTCTCTCTTCTTAGTGGTGGTGAGAAGGTAAACAAGATTGGCCCTCTGATGTGTTTTTATGCTTTTTTATCATATCAAGTTTCCTCAGATTTAAATGACCAACCTTCAGTTGCTCCACCTCCATAACCGGCCTTTCTTCACTTGTTTATATGCAATGTGTGCTAGTCTATACCTGTCTTCGGCAATTGGCTGGAGTAATAGAAGTCCCGTTCTGCTAATGAGACAGATCGATCTCATGTTTGAATCAGAGTTACATTCTTTGCAAGAGAAGAAAATCTCTCTTTCCTTCTCTCCACATTATGTAGTGGTTAATTGGGAGACCCAACTACACAAAGATTTAAGATGAGACTTTGGTGTAAAATACAGTTCTGGTTTGTTTTCGTGTTGTGATGAATGATGGTCTAATATAAACTCAAGTGAAATAACAACTTTGCGTCCGGCTTTCCTGAAAGGATTCTTTCTTTGATGTAGCGTTTGGTTCTGATGCTTTTACTTTCCCATGTCATTGTTAATTTTCTCTTCCTATGACTATTTTCTTCTTTTTAAATATATTTTTTTCTCTATTTGCTGATCAGGCACGACTTGCATTTTGCAAGTTTATGGTAAAACCATCGACACTGTTAGTGTTGGATGAACCGACCAACCATTTGGACATTCCATCGAAAGAGATGCTTGAGGTAATGTTTTCTTTTAATCACTCGCCGTTATGCCTCTCTTTTCTTTTCCTAATCATTTCTTTGATGCTGAAACAGGAGGCAATATCGGAGTACAGTGGCACTGTCATCGCTGTTTCTCATGATCGATACTTCATAAAGCAAATAGTCAATAGAGTAGTAGAGGTCAAGAACAATACACTACAAGATTATGCCGGAGATTACAATGTAAGCTATCGTTACTGTATATATTTGTTGATTTCTTATTCAGCATCCATTCTTGTTCTTGCCTGCATGAAGTTTCTCATGAAATTGGCCTTCACTGAGTAAAGTTGATGTCTGCTATTGAGATGAGATTTTATCTTGTTTGGTTACTTAAACATGATAAAAGTTGAAATATATCACATATGGATTTGTGTGAGCATCGGACGTGGTGCTTTTCAAATGAGTTTTGAAGCGGTGCGACATAATTTCTGTGTACCTTTCGGCGGATTCTAATAATAGGAAGCATTCCATCTTTGTTATCTTGTGTGCATTTTTCTCTTCAAGCAAGCAACCTGGAAGATATTACTCGCGCAATTATTAGAAATGATTACTAGTTTGTGACCGTTTTAAATTTTACAGTATTATCTGGAGAAGAACCTCGACGCTAGAGAGCGGGAGCTTGAACGTGAGGCGGAGCTTGAGGAAAAGGCCCCCAAAGTGAAAGCTAAGTCTAAGATGTCAAAGGTATGCACTCCATTTCGAATATGGGGAAAAGCTATCTTGTAAAACCTCATTGTTTTGACTTGGGAATCCTTGAATGAATTTCCTGATGAGTGAGGTTTTCGACACTTCCCGGAAAGTAAAAGCGCCGATGGATGAAGGAATGGCGAAGCTTAGATGGTTATAATGTTCGTCGGTAGTGATTGAAGCTGATATGTGTTTCCTTATAATGACAGGCGGAGAAGGAAGCGCAGAAGAAACAAAAAAGAATGGCGTTCCAAGCAGCGAAAGCGAAATCAAAAGGGTTGAAGAATGCCAAACGTTGGAACTGATTGATGCAGCTCTTCTCTTAACTGCCTTCAGCACACCCATTGATGTAATTAGAATCTCATTCTGTATAAATGTTAAAAAGCTTCCATTTCCAGCTCTAGGTACTCCATCCATGTTAGTTTTTAGTCACAACCATGATGTGGATGTACAAGGGAAATGAATTTACATGCAAATCATTATTAGTTGCTTATGTTAATTTTTAAGGTATCTTGATTTTTCAATGTAGTTCAGATTTTCAGCCTACACTGTAACAAATAACAAATCAAATTTTCATTTATGGTTTTCTTAACCTATAGTTGGAGAGACCAACAACTGGTTGGTTGGAATGATAATTAAGGAACTTGATTTCCCTTAAGCGAGACCTCTAAATCGAGTCTCGTGCATGAAAAAAATTAGGGTGGGAAGGTCATTGCACCTTGTATGGCGCCCGCAAGTACCCTAGCATGTTTGAGAAATAAAAAAAAAATAGTGGAAGAAAGAACTGATTTTAACGATGACTATTTGAGTTACGTAGAACTTTAGATTGCAATAATGGAAAACATCGTACCAACTTGAACAACTCACACTTGCAATACGACCTGAATTGAAATTCATGGGATAGAAACTCATAGGACTTGTCTTTTGTAGTAGTCAAGTAGCAGTCACTAAACTCGCTACTCAAGTAAATCAATAATATCATGACAAAATTAATTGATCTGTAGTAATCAAGTAGCAGCCATTAAACTAGCTACCCAAGTAACTCAATACTACCGTGACAAATTTAATTGATATTTAGTAGTCAAGTAGTAGTCACTAAACTCGCTACTCAAGTAAATCAATAATATCATGACAAAATTAATTGATCTGTAGTAATCAAGTAGCAGCCATTAAACTCGCTACCCAAGTAACTCAATACTACCGTGACAAATTTAATTGATATGTAGTAGTCACTAAACTCGCTAGTAACTCAACAATACCGTAACAAAATTAATTGGTTTAGGAGGCACTTCATCCGAATTGTAACTAACTCATGAAATTGAAACTTATAGGACTTGTCTTCGGCGGTGGTCAAGTAGTATCCATCACCCAAATAACTCGACAACATTATAACAAATCAATTAATCCATGAAGCACTACCAACTATCCAAACATATTTACTTCAAAACTTAATCAAATAATTCCTTGTACAAAATAATTAAAAATGGGTTTTTTAAGGCAAACCAAACTGGGAGTTAGGGTGTGATTTCGCGGTTCTGGTAATTAGGGTTTAGGGTTTTGGCGCGCTTGAGAGCTTGTAGAGGAGACCAAATCGTCACAAATTCTCATCAAATCAGAAGCAGAGATGATCGACAAAGTGATTCTGGGGATGCCCGGACCATGGGCCAAGAATCACCGCGAAAAATCCGATCATTACACCACCAAGATCGGCGGAATTCCAGTAATCATCATCACTGATTTTTACAAATTTTGCTTGTTTGAGTTCAAATTTTGAGTTCTTGTCTTTTCGATCGTGTTTTTGTTGTAGGATTGGCCATTCCCAAAAGAGGAATTGAGAGCTGGTACTGTTCAATGTAGGGTTTGTGGAAGCACACTTTGTCTTGTCGCCCAGGTTGGATTTGTTACTATTAAGAAAAAAGAACTGATTTTTAGTGGTTTTTAGATTGAAATATCGCGTAAAGGTTTGATTTTTGGCAGGTTTTCACCCCGATTTTAAATGGGGATTTGAGGGTTGAGGAGCGGGTGGTGTATGTGTTTGGATGTGCGATGCCGAGTTGCGGTAGCAATCGTAATAGGTTGTTCTCGTCATTTGTTTTGATTAGGGTTTAGGGTTTAAGGAATTCTTCTAATTGGATTCATGATGAATTGTGCAGTTGGCGCGTGCTTCGGATTCAAAAGTCGTCGTTTGGTGGGGAGAAATCGAGCTATGCTGGTGAGGGAATTGATTCTGCTAAGTGCGTTGATGGATGTGTTGACGAGAAGCGTGAATTAAGCAATGATGATGATGATGATCTTGATTTGGAGGCGTTGTCCAAGGCGCTTTCTAAAGCGATGACATTGGCATCTAAATCAAAAAAGCCGAATTCTTCGCAAAAATCTAAGGCTGTTGTTAAGAATTCGCCAGGGAAGCTTAGCAACGAACTCATTGATACCTTAACACCAGGTGTGTTTTATTCGGATTCCACATTCGATTAGTGCCGTTAAATTAAGCATTTGATATTCTGATTATGGTCGTCTTCTGTGCACTTTTGCGTTCCATTTGCCACTTGTATTCCTATGAGCTACTTTCGTAATTTGAATATAAACACCATTGATGCATTGAGGGATGTGGTAGTATGATTTGAATCCTGCAGTTCTTGGCACTAATCCCCAAAATTGAGCATCGAATATGTTCACGGACGCACTATACTGCCCTACCTACTTTAGATGAACATCTTATTCCATGACACATTCCATATAAGGGCCAACTTGGACTCAACCATTTCTTGGCATGCTAAATCATTTCTTCAAGAAAATGACTGTATTTATATTTACATCGCCAGCCTTGGTGATATCCTTATGCAAACCCTTTTGAGGTCTCTATGATGCCAAATACAGAAGTCTTGAAGATTGTTACCCTTATAGGAGAAAAAAAGAAAGGATGTAAACTTAATTGACGGAAACTTGTGCGTGACTGATAGTTTGACAATTTGCAGTTTATATGTAT
Organism: Stephania cephalantha; assembly: GCA_039657325.1. Classification (NCBI taxonomy): domain Eukaryota; kingdom Viridiplantae; phylum Streptophyta; class Magnoliopsida; order Ranunculales; family Menispermaceae; genus Stephania; species Stephania cephalantha. The sequence continues at coordinate 2,801,211 of CM077574.1, forward strand.
GTGTGTATATATATACGAAGTGGCGCCAAACATTGTTATCATATCTAATAATGGTTTATTTTTTAGTTCTAATCTGAAAGTGCACATATTTAACTAGTTTGGTTTAAGTTATAGTGTACAGATCATTCTCTTTTGATCCGATATTGTACAGATCATTCTCTTTAAAAGAATCTCATTGATGTAGATAAATCATGAAAATATATGTGCATTTTCATGAATTTGGGACTTGGCTGTTAATAACAATTCCGACTAATTGGGCTGAGGCTTTGGGATTTAATACAAATGCAAGCAATACTACAGTCGTGTACTTGTATCAGTTTGATCAGTACAAAAACGAAGGTTCTAGACAATTCAGGACCAAGGTTTCAGCCCATATAAGAAAAATGTCTGAGTGTGTGTTATTTGTTAGAGGCAACAGTGTAGGATCTAGAAAGGATACGAGTCGATGAAAGAGTTCATAGAATGTAGATACTAGAAAGAGCAAGCCCTGGGTTACATGTGGTATAGATAAGAGAATGGTTGATTCGATAAGTTTTTTATTTAATATTTAGGTGTGATTAGTTTCCATGTAGTTTGGAATCTCTCCGTCTGTCCGAGAGTAGCATTTCTCAGTTTTGGTTATACCATTATTTATTCAGATAGTGCGTCTTATCTAGTGAGAAATGTGGAATTCTGGATGTTTTGCCTGTTTATTATTCTATGGTCAAGCTTGGTTTATACTTCTCCATGTTTGTTGATTGCAGTGGTACCTTGCTTTTATATCTGTTCCCAGGAAGATTCGTCGTCTAAGAGTATAAACGCTGTTGGCTCCAGTTACTCCTCACTTTGCATCAAGGAGAATCAAAGTGGTCTCAATGATCATCAGGAAGAAGAAACATGGGAAGAAGAGCGTTATGAGTATGACAAAGCGTTATGCGCTGACAGGACATACCTGAAATTCAAAAAACGGTTGGATGCATATCCCGAGCAATGTTTCAGGTATCATGGAGCTTTGAATCTGTAACTACCATTTATTTACTTCTTTAATGTATCTTACTCTCTCAGAAACTATTTTATGTGGTTACATTATTCTATATCAGAACATCTTAGGCCACCTAATTAAGACTGCATGCTGCCCTCAAATGTGACCAACGAACACTCTAACGAATCTGGTCGTATAACTTCGTAGTTCGTGTTGAAGGTCGTCGAATGAATCATTTTCTTTTGCGACGCAGTTTTATATGGTTATTTTGGAAGCGATGCCAAATGCATTGAAAAGACTGTAAGGCAGCCCAAGGATTGGACTGAAGTTGACTCACCTTTTTATGCATCCCCAAATTAGATGTGCATCATTTATGCCCATAGAGCTTGGAATTCTTAATTGGGGCTCCTCCCTTTTCCTTGGCGCTGCTTCGTCATTACTTTTTATTAACTCTACCGATAAAAGAGATCGCCTGTTACCTGATTTTATTATTTGAGTTCTTGTAATCTCTTCAGTCCCCGTCCGAGCTATTTTTATTGTTGAGAATCCACTTCCATTTTCAAATTTCTTTTGTGCATGTTTTCTCTTCGAAACACCAAAGTCGGATTGTTTTCCTTGCTTTAGGTACTCAATCGGTGGGAAACCGCTTTTGGCGATGAAAGAGTTGGAAGAACCTGGAAGCTGTCAGTCTTGTGGTGCACCAAGGCAATATGAGATGCAGTTGATGCCCCCTCTATTATATTTTCTACACGAAGCTGATGACGATTCATCGACTCATACTGTTCAGCACTGGGATTGGATGACGCTCATTGCATACACTTGTTCTAAGGTCAAATTCTACCATTCACCCAAAATTTTCTTTCATTGAATGACTTATATAGTAGAGTTCATTTATTTATACAAAATTCACTGAAATAAATATACTATATGTCCCTTGATGTGTGCTCTTTGTTTTTGATTTCAGAGTTGTTTCGATGCCGCCGCCAATCGAAGAGGCAGTTGGAGTATAATTGAAGAAGCTGTCATTGTGCAGGTTGAGAAACCCATAGAGGGGTTGGCCACTCTAGGCCACTTTTGATTTTAATGTTCTCCCTCTATGTAACCGAGTGTTTATTTGTCGCCAGTTCTTACCATGTTCTAGTTCAAAGAAAGAACAGAAAATGAATAAGCTACATTTGCAGTAATGATTCATTTCAAAGTTCTGTTATGATTAAGTCGCTAGGTACTCCCTCCGGTCAAAAATATAAGTCTTTCTAGCAAAAAAATTTTGGTCAAAATTATAAGTCATTTTCAGAATTCGAGAGTGTATTTATTATTATTATTTTTTACCAATTATACATTTATACAATTTAAATATTTATGATTTTTCAATTTTTCAATTCATTTTAACAATTTAATGTTAAAGGGCGTATATATAAATTACATTTGTAATTAAAGTTGTTTTAATTCATTTGTCCGACTTATATTTGTGATCGGAATGAATATTATATAGTAATAACATTGCTTCATTAATGAATACGGAAAATGATTGGGTTTTAATATTTTACACTTGTTTTGAACACTCGATTATTGGTGTCTATTAATTTTTGCATCGATGTTTGTGCACAGACAAATCAATGCGTATGTTAAGAGACACCAACAAACAATCGAATATCCGGTTTTTGGAGTCCATTTCGAGTCAGTCTAGCACTACCATTGAATATAGCTTCTCATTTCGAAAATCAGGTCTCAATATGACACTCCATTCTTAGATTAAAGCAAGCATTGAAAATACTGTTTTGCTAGAATACAGATGCATAGCCAATGTAACAACTTGAGCAAGAGAGCACTTGATACTAAGAATACTTGGGACCCTTGATTGGAGTCTGGACAAACGAGGTTCTTCTCAAACATGAAACTGATCCCAACTCAAGTGTGCAGTAATTGAATTGAAATTACAAGTGCACGCACTTGCATTACTCAAATTTCTTGATCAAGGATAGGTCACTCAGCATTTTCTCAATCGCGTCGTCGTCATGAGCTCGCCCCCTCGACTGCAAAACAAGAAGTGCACACCACAAGATGACTGGTCAATAGAAAGTTGAATGTATGCAGAAGCAAACCAGAGTCAGAAGGAAACACAAAGCATAACATGTCGCGTTGTGCATCAGAAAACACAAATGATCATAATCCGCGACACCCGACAGGCAGATGAATGACGAAAGACACAGCAAACATCCGATCATGCAGTGGAAACATACTTTTTTTTTTTTTGATGAATTGGAAACATTCTTTTTTGAATATGAATGCCATGAAAACTTTCTTTTCTTACTATGAATGCAATGAAAACATTATTAAGTTTCTATGAAACTCGCCTCTATAGGCATCAGGTTTCAAACGCATTCTTATGTTATGATATGTTGTACAGGCAAACACACGAGACACACATAACGGATGAGTCTTGCCGTCCGTGTGGATGTTTACATGTACATAAAATTTATATATACCCGCACAGGCGCCTTGGGTGCAACCGTGCAAGGGAACAAGTGCCTAAGCAGAAATCACCTTAATTGATGGGACCATGGCGATAGCTTCCTCGACAGTCTCGGGGCACAGGTTGCCTAGTACACAAAGCTGCAAAATACCCATGCAAAACATTGCAGTTATATGATGAAAACAGAAATAGGAACTGAGTTTATTAATAAGCAAAGCATTACCTCAAACTCTGCCAATTGGTATCTACTGAGGATTCTGAAGGGCGGTTAAGAATCACAGTGTTCCCATTTCAAACAGGTCACCAAACGAGGAAAGAGAGGCAACAGAATAAACTTCCAATTCATTCATTCCTTCCCTTTATTTTATTTTATTTTTTTAATTATAGAATCGAGATAGAAATTCATGAAACTAAATGGACATTTGAAGAAGGTACCAAGTGCATATGCAGAAATTATTCTCAGTCTAAATTCAATAAACATTTGAAGAAGTAAGAAGCATTCGATGATTAACTTTCTCAAATTGACTTAGCTTTTCCTAGCGTTACTGTGAGTGAGATATTTTAAAACAACAAACAAACAAACAACCTCAGTCCCAAATTAATTGGGGTCAGCTACATGAATCAAACTCTTCCATTGTGCTCGATTTAGTGCAATTGATGGTGGAGTGAGATATTTTAAGTCGACCAGAAATTCTTAACATAATTATCTTTTCTTTTAGAAGAGGAGATTATCAAATAAAATATTGCGATTCTTAGAGAATTTTAGTGAACCTAAAACAATTCAAATAAGGATTCATGAGAAAGCACCTTACAAAACAACAACAACAATTCAACAAAGCCCCAGCTCCAAATTAATTGGGGTCGGCTACATGGACATGGATCAAACTCTTCCATTATGCTCGATTTAGTGCAATTGATGGTGAGCATGAGAAAGCACCTTATGATAACTAAATTAAAGCAGAAAGCACCACAGGAATCAAGATGAATAAATGACTATATTTCGTGGTTAAAGGAAGCGCCGCCAATCATGAGAAACAAGGAATGAATATGTTTGAGCTGACTAAAAGGATACTCTCTAACTTGCCTAACAGCGTCCGGATTCTTGTAACGACTAAACCGCTTCACATACTGCAATGACTTCTCAAAAACTCTGAAATATAAAATAAGACAATTAACGAATTGATCTTCCTACGACGCGAAATTCGAACACAAATACACAATTCACAGGGAATGTAACTGTCGAACACTCACTGGGAAACCTGGTTCATTGGATCATCAGACATCTGCTGAAGCTGCTCGTATTTACGATCGAGAATTAGGGCAACCTCACAATTCATCAAACACTTTGCCTTCAAAAACTCTGCCACCACAATTTGGGAAAAAAATAATTGGCATTGAAATCCATTGAAATCACTCTAATTTTTTTTTTTTGCATAATTTGCATTGAAATCCATTGAAATCACTGTAATAGTTCATCAATTCGAATGTATTATCCAGAAAACAAGCTCTCAAGATCCAATCAACAACCATTACAGAAATAAAAGAATCCACAACAGAAATCACAATAATCAAACTCGAATTAGAGCTCACCGTCTCCGATTTTGAGCTCCGCCGCGTTTTCCTCCTCTTCTACTCCTGACATCTGCAACAGGAATCAATCTATCAAACCAAAGAAACGAAGAGAAACTCGTTCAAATCGCTACGCCAAATCGAAACCCTAGATCGAGTAGGGTTTCGTGTCGCTCGTAAGTGTAGCGACGAAAACAATGGTTTCGTTGCTGTTTGTGTTCATTAAGAGAGTGCTTATACTTTATACAGTGGAGAAGCTCCAACTCTTCAATCTATGTATATATATTCCGTAATTTCATTTTAAGGATTTTTCCAATTTTTTATTTTTATTTTAAGATATTTATATATTTGCGTTATTTATTATTTTAAGATATATTCATCCCCATATTTTTAAAAAGGTATATCTTAATGAACCATTACATACAATGCACAAAGGAGTGGTAAGGAAACATCATTGAAGTTCTTTCCTTAATCAACCATTACATTGCATCAGCAATGTCAACAGTTTCAGAATACATGCAACCAGCCTGCAGTTCATTCCTTCAATAAGCTTCTCATGCAGATCAATGGCATAAGAAACAAAATTAATTTTAGACAACACAGGTACTATTGCTTAGATTGGAGAGAAGAAAAACTGACTGACATAATCATATTAACTTTGACAAACTCATCACATCTATAAATAAATGGGAAATGCATATCTCAACTAATTATAGCATTTGTTGAATTTCCCTCAATAGCATCTCTCAAGAAAAACATCAACATAGGATGTTTTGAGTATGCTGGCCAATTGAAATTAGCGAGAGAATATTTATCTCGGGCAAATTTAGTGTTCGTCGTTATCTTCTTTGAAGCGTACCAAAAACATTTGCCGCATGAGATATCGCGCAAAGCGAGAAAAATGATTCTAAAGTATTTGAAAAAAGGTTTTGCATAATGCCGTGGCAATCACATGACTTCGATGAAATTTTGGATTCAATCTATGTATAACAAAGCAAGTAACAATAAGCAACAAGGAAGAAAGGAACAAAACAAACTTACCATGTTCGTTGAAAATGAAGCACACAACCCTTCCTCAACTTTCATAAGTGAAGGTCATCTTTGGTCCAATCTCTTGCGGCTTCACAACACTTTTTGAAGAAGCGCTGCGATTTGCTTTGAAAAATAGATATTTATATATTTGTGTTATTTATTATTTTAAGATATATTCATCCCCCACCCATATTTTTGAAAAACGAAAAATCAACTTTGAACAACTAAACATCGGTCTAATTAATGATTTATTCATCAATGTATTAAGTCTTTGTTTCGAAAATCTTACACCATCAATTTGGTTACCGCGGCATTATTTATATATATTGTTTAGGGCATTGAAAAAACAATTAAGTTCATTTCAATTCTTTTTTTTGTTAATGAATGGTTACTTCAATGATTTATAAGTAAATATTTTTTTAACCCTCTATTGTATATTTTTTTTCTAAGAAATATAGGTTGATTATTGTGAATTGTAATTTTAATTGTAAAAAATATTACAATATATACATGTAAATTAATTTATTAACTTTATCACTCTTGCGCTCTGCGCACATTCGATACACCTCGGGACGCGTGTGCTTACGCACCTCGACAAAAATGAAGGGATACGCTCACGAATGTGCGCATCATGCTAACATTTCCCCTTTCAATTTGGTCCTGAAATTATATATGAAATGAACGTTGCATAAATGAAGATGTTTTGGTAGATGTGTGATATAACTCGTAACGGTATAATAAGAAATATAAAAATTCAAAAATAAGTAGGAGTAGCACCGTGGCGGCCCCAAATCCAGTGGTTGCCACGTGCAGTGTCGCGGCCCCGCAGTTTTGTCAGATCATTGACTCACTGGGTCCCACGCGCCACTAACGTCCTTTGCTACGTCACGACTCCTCGAAATACGTGTTAACTCATTTGGTTAATCAGTTTAGTTAGATAATTGAATCACTTTTAGCATTAAAACAGCGGAAGTCTTAAATTCAAAGTAAGTAAAACTATTAAATTCATTATCATATAAAGCATCATTTATAAAAGCAAGTCCTACTGTGGAAAACCCGGGAAAGTACTATGTATATAGGCGACAATACTAATAAACAATAATATATACGAGTACACTGTCTATCTAGTCTCCCAATACCCCAAAAGTAAAGCAAAATATCAAAATAACACATACTAGTGGGTCCTCAACCGCAGGCAATCAGATGAAGTTGCCAAGAATCCCCTTGCCCCTACTAGTACTGAGATCTGCACTCGACCATCACAAAAAGGCAGATGGAGAGTATAGTCAGTAAAATTCCAAACGAAGTACACCGAACATTTATAAGAAAGTAAATAGATATCAATAATCACGTTAAATGATCATGCTGAAACTAAACATGCAACTGTGCTACGATCATCATATGAATAGATAACACGAGAGAAACAAAGTGTGTACTCGTCCCGATCAGACTAAACTGTATTTCAGACCCCAGGATCCTTTCGGTGGGTGCCCCCACTTCCTTTCACCTGGTTCCGCGCGGTGCGTTTCCGACACGTGCACCCTTAATGCAACTCAGTTTGCAATTCACCGAGTGCCTGATCACACGTGCTACAGCCTAGTGTGCCATAAGTACACTACGAATATCAGGCGGGAGTAACTCAACCACCAACCAAAATGTATCACGGAATATAGTACAATAACAAGGAATATGAAATCAACAATGGAAAAGTAAACCCTCAGCGACTTTCAAATGGATTCTTACGTACCTCAAAACGCACTCCGAAATCTCGCTCACGTCTCGAGATACGCGTCCGACTCTCGACTATAGTCTCCTAAGTTCTTAGTGTCCAATTAAACCATTTTAACTAGTTTAGAGTCAAATTAAGTGAATTTATAATGTGTGGCCAAAAATATGGAAATTTTATTCCAAAAAGTTTGATTTTTGACGCACTTTTCGAGTTATACCGAGGTGCCAAACACCCGAAAAATTCTCGAATACTATTTTCTATGTTTTTCTCATTTTTTTATATATTTCCTTATTTTTCCATAATTTTCTATTTATTTTTCTCATTTTTTATGTAATTTATTTTATTTAAAACTGTTTTTAAATTAATTTTTTAATAATATATTATTTTAATAAATGGGTGGGTCCCTCGACCGGGTCTGACTCGGTCCAGGGGTCACACACACCTGTGCTCAAACCCGGTCCAACCGGGTCGGTCTGACCCGGTCTAGGGGTCGCACGCACGCACACACGCCATAAGTACACTACGAATATCAAGTGGGAGTAACTCAACCACCAACCCAAATGTATCATGGAATAGAGTACAATAACAAGGAATAGAAAATCAACAATGGAAAAGTAAACCCTCAGTGAATTTCAAATGAATTCTTACTGTAACGACCCTAAAAATCTAACTCATGCCACGTGCCATTTTAGAGTCGTATGTGAGACCCACTCGTCGTGATCCGTATGTCCAAATCTCGGGTATAGACACCGAGGTATGCTATTTTTGTGTGATACTTGTATATTAATTGCGAAAATATTGATTTGGAGACATTTTCTAGTTGAAAATAAATAAAGTTTGTCAAGTCGACATGCCATATTAAAAAATTCGTAACTTCTCCGTTTATGATCCGATTTGAGTATTCTTAGAGTCTATGGAAAGTACGTCATGAGTACTACAAGTTCCTTTTGGTTGTCATGAAAAATTATAAGGTTTACAGGGTTAAAACCGTAACTCTAGTGGGCTAGTTGATAATACTTTGAAATTATTATAAAATATTATTTTTAGAAATAGCTCTCGAGCGTACTTTGGTCGCAGTATTTGTATGATTTAAGAGTTGTAAACCAAGGATATTGGACTTGAATTGATACTAAATGATATCGGAAAATCTAAGGAAGAGATACGGAGGTTCGAGAACGCGTTTTGGAGTGTCGAGAGGCCGGATAGGTTAGGAATAAGCGTATGGATCGAGGTAAGTAAACCACTAGGAAATTGTACAGTAATTTCATTTTAAGCTATTGAATATTGTTGTTCATTGCTTTAATATCTATCCTTGGAATTCCATTCTAATTGAGTTGTCTGAGGGCAAGTGAGTCAACAGTGGTCCTTGGAAGGAGTGGCAGACTGAGGTAACATACCAGCGTCATGACCTCGGGATGCACTGCACTGGTTACTGATTTTGACGGGGTGTGAGGTCTTAGCGTGGCTGTTCCAGGAAGTCTCACTATCTCGTGGGTTTAGGGCTTGTGAGTGTACCGAGTCCTAGAACCCAAGTCGTGATGTGTTGCCAAGACTCAACGACCTATTGGTCGGGACTACTTGCGCCTCTCTGTTTGCATTACTGGACGCTCATATATCGATTGCTTTTGTTTGATTTACAGTCTTTATTTATTCATGCGTTCTTTATACATTTCTTTCTATCTGCATGAATGTAGGCTGTTTTATTTATTTTGAAATGTTGTTTAGTGTCCTACCGACGTTACTTACCTAGGCTCGTCATTCTTGTGTTTGATTGAGTACAGATCCGCAATCGAGTAAGGGAAAGGGCTAGCACTGGGAGATCTACTTTGAGGACTTTGGAGCGGCCGTTCCCTTCGCATTTTTGTAGGTTTTGTATTACTTACTTATATTGATTTTTATCACATGGGGTTTATGGGTTTCGTGAGACATTTACAAGGAGTATATACGGGGTTTTCACACTCTAGGTTGTCCTGACTGATTTGTGTAGAGTTGTTTAGATTTGTTTAAGTTGAAATCGCTTCTGCATAAACTTTGATAACTTACGAATTTGAATAACTCACTAAAAATGTAATGATAAATGGTTAAGAAGGCTGACTAGGCTTGCGTTGACGTCGCGAGGATTGACTCGGGGTCCACGTAAGTCTAGGCCGGGCGGGGCCCAGTTTAGGTTGTGGAATTGGGGCCGTCACACTTACGTAACTCAAAACGCACTTCGAAATCTCGCTCACGTTTCGAGATACGCGCCCGACTCCCGACTATAGTCTCCTAAGTTCTTAGTGTCCAATTAAACCATTTTAACTAGTTTAGAGTCAAATTAAGTGAATTTATAATGTGTGGCCAAAAATATTGAAATTTTATTCCAAAAAGTTTGATTTTTGTTACACTTTTCGAGTTATACCGATGTGCCAAACGCCCGAAAAATTCTCGAATACTATTTTCTATGTTTTTCTCATTTTTTATATATTTCCTGATTTTCCATAATTTTCTACCTATTTTTCTCATTTTTTTTCGTAATTTATTTTATTTAAAACTGTTTTTAAATTAATTTTTTAATAATATATTATTTAAATAAATGGGTGGGTCTCTGGACCGGGTTTGACTCGGTCCAGGGGTCGCACGCACGTGTGCTCTGACCGGTCCAACCGGGTCGGTTTGACCCGGTCCAGGGGTCGCACGCACGACATCAACACAACAACAGAGAGTTGTCTCTGTTTTTGTTTTTTTTTTTTTTTTTCAACAAATCAAACAACAACAATACTTCAACAACTAAAACAACATCAACACAACTACATCATCAACAACCCAACACCATTAATACCTAATTTCTCCAACATTCAACCACAATCAACTATCACCATTAAAACCCTATTAAAGCTTCATTTTAATGGAAAATTGATGGAAAATAGAGATGCTCACCTTGATCACTTGTTTGCTTAATCAAATCACTTCCAAAGACTTCAAGGATGTCATAAAATCTCTCACTCTCAATCAATCAACTCCTCCAAGAATTTTTACTATTTTATGTGTTAAAGGGAGGGAAAGAGAGGAAACGTGAGAGTGAATGAGAATGAGCAATGAACCTCATTTTGGGGTGTTAAGTGTATAGGTGGCATGTTCCTATTTGCTCATCATTAGACACCAAATTCTTAGTCTTGTTCAATTACCTTCGGTCACCCGGTGTCCCGCACCTCAACACGCATAACAAGGCGCGCCATAGTCGCCAATTTCGATCAATTGGCCTAGACTGTATTTATCATTAATATTTGTCACATTTAATTTATTTGATTACCCAATTTATTTTTTCGACCTAGTATACCCACATTTCACCCGCTCAATACCCGTATTGATACGTTTTTCGGGGCGAACGCTCGTTACACTATCTCGCTCGATTCAACGATATAAATGCATACATGCGATGCTAGGTAAGATAATTTAATATACGCCATCGCAAATAGGCAAAAATCACGCAAAATCAGTATGTACCTAGTCAGACATGCCTTGATATATCTGCGGCATCCACGCGGATTTTAGCTGGCGTCCGAGTCTGAAAATAGTCAATAATAACGGCAAAATTAAAATTGGGTCGTTACAAGCACCAATTGACACAAAAGATTAGGGAATGACGGTTGTAAAGGTTTGGTCACCTGCAAAGATGACTTACAAATGCTCCCACTAAAAAAATTGACTCAATAGAAACTGAAGAAATTCGACGAGGTATGAATAAATCAAAATTAACTTATGAGGCATTAATTAGAAGGAATTTGAATGATTTAGAAAGTTCACCATCAATTGCACTAAAATTGAGCATTATGGAAGAGTTTGATTCATGTAGCCAACTCTAATTAATTTTGGACCGAGACTATTTTGTTGTACTTTCCTTTCCCTGTCTTAAAAGGTGATTTTCTTTTACGTGATAACCAGATAGAAAAATGAGGATGATTAAGGAAATGTGTTTTATAACTCATTAATACTTACAGTACTATTTTGTCATGGTGCTTCAATCTATTTCTCCATTTTGACTTTAGATTAATTGTACGAAGAAAAGTTTAAAATTCTTTGCTTAACAAGATATGGTAAAATTACGAACATGAATAAAATTGTACAATTTTTTAACGAGGATACATAGTGTGATTGAGTACTCTCATACAGTCACACGTATGTTTATAGAGAAACAAGACCGTTCGATCACTCTCGTGGACCGTACGAGAGCATCAAACGAACAATAACCATCCGATCTACGACCCACGAACGTACGCCACATCACAGTCTGGACCTCCATTATCAAGTACACCTATTAAATAAGTAAAAATGATTGGTTGACTTACTTTAAAGTTTGTACACCGAGTTAGGCGCACCCCGTGTATGTACCTAGGGAAGGGATTTGCTAATAAAAGCATAAAAGTTCATTATACATAATATACGTGAGTTATCGGTAGACATTAACAACATCATACTCTAAATATTATCCTCTCTCGTACGACGTTTATACGAAGACGACTCGCATATCAAGATGCATCATGCGGTCCCCACCGGATCAGTGAGTCTAACTCGATGCCCAAAGTCTGTTACCGCATAACCTCTTATCAATATTTCCACAAAGCTTTGTACATTTCGACTAAAATTTTTAGACTCCGTTTGATTTGTTAAATGAATATTGTTTCCGATATTGAAAAAAACTTTAACCATTGCATTTCTTTCGATACAACAATAAAATCTAAACTCTAAATTAGTTAGGATTACATTGTTCAACATTTTTCACTGTACTCAATTTCGCCTCAAATAGCATACTATTACAATTTGATTCTAAAAAATGTTTATAAAAAAAAATTCTAAAAATTATTTAGAATGTATTGTTCCTGAATTCGTAAATCCACACTTCAATATTGTCAGAATCACGTACAGAAACAACTCTCACAGTTTAATTTTTTTCATTCACAAAACTCGAACCCAAAATCTCGCTTCTTAAACGAAATGGAGGGGTTTTGAAATTCAAAGTAAAATTTTAGATGAAAACTCAATCATTATCACAACAAACAAACACAAAAAGCAAAACCTGATTTCGAATCCCAACAAGTGCCTAACAATAATCCTAATCTCCATTGACTTCAAAAAAAAAACCAACACGTGGGGTAAAAAGAACACGGAGAGCTCGTTAACAGAACCGCACCGCAAAACAGGAGATCAAAAAGTCGGCGACTCCTTCGAAGGTTCTTTGTTTACTTTCCCTCCCTCGCGAGCTCCAACCGCGAAATCAACGGCAAGACCAAAACCGCCCCCAATTCGCAAACCCTAATTTTCCCATTCCAACCACTCACCGATCCCTCTCAATCTCCACGAATCCCTCGAAAAGATCCAATCTTTCGCCCTCACAGACCCTAATTAGGGTCCCAATGAGCCGCAGATCCGACGATCAGATCGATTTGGCGAGGAGACTGGTGTGAGATCTGGGAGGATTTTGGGGGAATTAGGGTTTTTTTTTGGGGGGGGAGGGGGGGACTTGAAGATGGTGTTCTGGGAGGGGTACTGCAGTGATGAGGTGATGGGGATTTTTGCGCCGATTGTGGTGTATTGGGTGTACGCTGGGTTTTACCAGGCTTTGCCGCCGTTGGATCGGTATCGGTTGCACACGAGGAAGGAAGAGGAGGCCAAGAATATGGTTCCCTTGGTTTCGGTGGTTAGAGGGGTTTTGCTTCAGCAGATTGTTCAGGCTACCGTCGCTCATGGGCTTTTTCTGGTTAGTGTTTGAGTTTGTTTATCAGTTGATGTGCATTTGTTGGTTGTGTTGTGTGTAGTTGAAATTTAGTTGCTTTACAGGGGTGTATTCAATTGAGATTTTAACGAACTTTTGGTTGCTTTTAATTACTAAAAAAGTTTAGTAGGTGTATTCAATTAAAACTTTTAGAGAGTTTATAAAAGTAAGGTGTATTCAATGTGAACTTTTATAGACTTTTTAAACTTTTGGAGAGTTTATAAAAGTAAGGTGTATTTAATTTTTTTGTGACTTTTGTGGTTTGGTTACAAATCTCGACTTTTATAGACTTTTTTGTATAAAAATAAACATAAAGAAATCTTCAACTTCTCTTCACCACAACCCAGAAACTTTTAGAGACTTATTTTTTGTTAGTTCATTTATTCAATAAGGACTTCATTGTTCACAAAATATTTTCTTATTAATTGTTTTTATCAACTTCTCTAACCACTCCACAACTAATAGATTTCATTGCTCACTCATTATACTCTAATGTCTATGTTGATGAAAATGAAAATGATGCCGTTATTAACAAGATCTCATTCTTGCATCATTGTACATTTTTTATAAGATTTTTTTATGAAGAAGTTTTGTTTATTAAGTGTATAATTATAATTTCAAAAAGTGTAATATTATTATTTTTGGAGAAGATAATCGTATATTTATTTTTTTTCAAATGCAAAAAGTGCTTTTTAAGAAATTTAAACTATCATTCTTAAAGAAAAAATATAAGGTTTTTTTATGTAAGTCAAAAAAAAGTGCAAAATTTTTACACAATGATCTTATTTGATTTTTTTTTGCCACTAAAAGATGATTCATTTACCTATTTGTTTTGTTGATATTTATTTACTTATTTGTTATGTTACTATCTTGATAGTAATTCATTAATGGCTTGTTCGCTTCACATTTTAGGGAGTCCTAAGGTCATGGGATTAGTTTGTGATGGGACTAACACATGGGTTTAGATGGTTTAGTCCCATTTGTGTATCTTGTTCGGTTGGAGTTTTAAGGCTGAGAGTAAATGTGGTTGTAATGGTACATTTACCAAAATACCCTTTCATAAGTTACATCTCTCCTTCTCCACCTCCGAAAGCCTCTCACTGAAGAACCCGCCCTTCTTCTTCCTCCTCGAGATCTGTCGGGACCCAGATGGGATCTCGGGCGGCGTCGAGGCGTCGATGCGGCAGCAGCGGCGGCCGTGGCGGGGCGATTGGGGAGATGGGGAGGTGAGAGTGAGATCGAGAGAAGAGGTTTTCGTCTAGAGGAGTAGAGGTTGATGTTGGAGATGGGTCGATTGGGTCGGGAATTTGAGAGGAATTGAAGAGGACCATACCTTCAAGGCCATGGAGGAGGAAGAGTCATCGTCTTCGCCATTAGAGATTGATGTGTATGGTGTAATCGATCACGTTGTTGATCACCAAAGAAGAGAAGTTGGAGAAGAGTTTGCGTGATGATGAGCGAAGTCTTAGGGTTCCTCGGCCTTGATGAGCGGCGGTGGTGATTCGGTGATGATAGGGTGTAAATATGTGAGGGTAAATTGGTAATCTCTAATAACCAACCACTTGGGATTAGTTAGTCCCACCAAAATTGGTGGTTTTGTTTAGTCCCATCTCCTGCCCATTAGCTAATCCCGTGGCCTAGTTAATCCTCCAAGCAAACACCGGATTAACCAGTCCAGTGTGGCTAATCCGACCTAAGACGGTGAAGCGAACATGCCATAATATGTATATATGATTTTTTTTATTAAAATACAAAATACTTTTAAAAAAATCAGTAATAGTTCTTAAGAAAAAGAAATGTAAGTATTCATCTACTTTTTATAATAAAGTGCAAAATATTGTTTCAATATAAAGTCACAAAGATTTACTAGTATCAATCAAAATCATGTTTAAAAAGTTCACAAATGTCACTAAAAATCTTAAATGTTAATAAAAGTCATCAAAATGAAGTTTATCAAAGTCATTAAAAGTCTACGAAAATCTACAAACTTCATAAAAGTCATCCACTTATAAAAGTAATCAAAAATCTATTAAAATCTCAATTGAATACACCCCTGTTAAATGGGGGTTCAGTTCATGTCTTTGAAGGGCAGGATTGATACTCTTTTGAGACATTTGGGACATTCAAATAGGGAAAAAGTGATTATATATAGTATATCTTTCTGGGTTTTGATCAAAAATGAAAAAGTCATACATATAAAGATTTTTTTTTTTTTTGCTATACTTAATTCTTTAGAAGAAGCAAATTAATGCGGTTGATCGCGTTTAGTTGTATGCTCAATCAATTATGGAGAAGAGTTTGATACCCTCTTAAACACGCACGCGTACGCATAAAGATATATATAGTAATCTTGCCTATTTTTGTACGTAGTTGCAAAGGTCTGTAATGTGAGTAACTTGAGAAGATCTTCATTGATTTGGCAGTGCTATTTGGATGAGATGCATCTAAGGTTTTGATACTTAGCAACATTATTTACATAAATGGTTCATGAAAGTAGATTTGGCCAAACAAACTTATTTATTGAGCGTTTTCGGCAAGCTTTTTTGGTATAATTTAATATACTGTGTTTGTCAAGTTCTCACATAACATCTATCATGGGAAATAACTGATGATCCAAACATCCAAAAAAATCCCGCTTGTTGGGAACTTGGAGTTAAGCTCCACACTTGTTGTACCATAATTAACACAAAGTTCATCTAACTGTCCTTGCTAATTATTCTTAGTGGGATTAGCTGTTATTGACTCTTCAACATCTATTCACTGGAAATAAGTGATGATCCAAACATTCTAAAAAACTCCTGCTTGTTAGGAATTTGAGGTTAGCCTCCACATTTGTTGTAGAAGATAATTAACATCAAGCTCATCAAACTCTCCTTACAAAATATTCTTAGTATGATTAGCTGTTATTGACTGCAAAATGCATACAAGTTTTGATTTGCCTCACATGCTGTTTTGTCTCCATTTTGGAGTCCATCTAACTTTCCCTATGAAGCACATTAAGAGAAATGGGGCATAACTTACTTTTCTGTATCTTTTAAATTTTCCAGGGTAAATTCAAATTGCATGTATCTATATCTTTTGAGTTTTGATTTGTGAGTGTTAAACTATTTGATCGCGTGTGAACTAGGTCTGATATTTTTTTTTTTTTCAGTACAATTTTTGGAGGTTCTCCACTGTAAAATATTATTGAAAAGTAGGCGTCTCAAGTAAACAACGGTTTAGTTTTTTTTTTTTTTTTTTTTTTTTTTTTTTTTGGTATACATTGATCATACTGGATATCAATTCTCTCTGGCCACATTTATAGCTTAACATACTGATAGCGTTATAAAATAGCAACTGTGTCATTGCATTACTGAAGCTCTGTATAGGACCTAATTGGCTTTTATTTATGTTCATAGGATCCTTACTCATGGAAAGAGTTCATGAAATTATTGTAAGAGAATGTTTATGATAATTTCTATTTCTTGTAGGATGGAATGTTTATTATTGGGTAAAAATCTTTGTTTGAGTTAAAACAGCGAGACCATGTATCAAGAGAACCGTATTTACTGCCTCAGTAGTATTATCCTTTTATCACAAGCTGATGTTTGTTTGCATTGCAGTGTTCTCGTATAATTTCATATTAGATGACGACGACATAACTTCTTCTTTTCTCTTTTATATTTTTTTCCTCTTGCCATATATTTATCTTTTTATCAAACATGGAAGGAGAAGTTGGTGTTTCCAAATAGTTTCCTTTTTATAATGATACCTCCTTACATAATGGCAGTTTGCTTCTTTTTCAGTTTTTTCACTATCGGCTATCATCCTGTCATGCCTACTACGTAGCAGAATACCTAAGGTTGTCAAGGTTTTTAAGTTTTTGGAAGAACAATGTTTTACAAGCTAGATGTGAAAGATAATAATTTCATAATCTTAGCCACATCTTGCAGCTGATAAGGGTTTCTTTTTATTTGTTGGTAATTTGGTATATTTGACCATGGCTATCTACTATCTTGTTTGTCTAGACTTTGCCCAGAGTTGTCTATCAATAGGAGTCGGTTATGGGCCTGATATGAACTTAATGTTTTCATACTTTTTCAAATTTTAAATTATGAAGCTTTGCTTCCTGAGGTCCTTAGTATATGGTTGATTAGTTGAAAGGCTGGATAAAGTTATCATGAAGTATGGGGGAAAAGAGCTAATGCAATACAAGAAAGATATTAGTTATCAAGAAACCAAGTGCCCAGTAGATTAGATACATATTAGCTTCTTGTCTTGCCTTTGATGGTTCTCATGAGGATTTTATGAGATTTTCTACAGTAAGTACTGACATCATCTCATGGCGATGAGAAGTGCGAGAGGTTGTCACAAGACTGCAATATTTTGATTGAAACTCATCCATGCTGATGCTGGAATCTATAAAATGAAGATTCATAGAAATGTTTGATGTGGATTTTTATTGTTTTTCATTATGAATTGGAGTCGCATAATTTTACAGGTTGATAATAATGGCTATTTTCATCCGAATTTTTGGTGCAGGTAACCTCCAATGCAAATTCATCTGGAATGAATGTTCAGCCCTCTCTTGCTATTCAAATTATACAGATCATAATTGCAATGTTTGTCATGGACACCTGGCAGTACTTTGTGCATCGCTACATGCACCAAAATAAATTCCTTTATCGCCATGTCCACTCTCAACATCACAGACTTGTGGTTCCTTATGCAATTGGCGCACTCTACAACCATCCGCTCGAGGGACTACTACTTGATACATTTGGTGGAGCTTTATCTTTTCTGGTCTCAGGAATGACTGCGCGGACATCTGTGATCTTTTTCTGTTTCGCCGTGGTTAAGACTGTTGATGATCATTGCGGACTCTGGTTGCCCGGTAACATATTCCATCTCTTGTTCCAGAACAACACTGCTTATCATGACATTCACCATCAACTCCAAGGCACAAAATACAACTATTCACAGCCATTCTTCCCAATTTGGGATAAGCTTCTCGGAACTTACATGCCACACCATCTTGTAAAGCGACCTGAAGGAGGGTTCGAAGCAAGAATTGCAAAAGATGGAAAAGATTAGTTCGTGTTGAACGTTTGCCACTCGATTTTTCTTTCATTCAATGCTCAGGGCATTTGTGCATCTCCGTCGGCTGCGGTTTGGCAATTTTTCTTGGCGTGAGCATATCCGAGTTACTGCATTTTGCATGTTGGTTTCATGTTTTCGCGGTAAGCGTCTTCGTGCTACCCTTTTAACAGTCTCCATTCTTATATGTTAATTGGCCATGATTTCCCAAGGAATTGTATCTTTCTTACTAACTGATGTATAATATATCTATGTATGAATTGCAGATTTTTTTTTTAGTGGATACTGATGTATGCAAACATTGATTGAGATTTATTCTCGTCATATGTTGGTGCTTTGGTAAACTATCTGAACTTATTTTCAGAAGAAACCAACTATCTTTGTTCCCATCCCTGCAAAGATTGGCTTATTAAATGTTGTCAGATGCACCCAAGATTGGCTTATCAATAAAAAAAAATAATAATAATAAAAAAAAAAGGTTCACTGATTTGATTTCCATAGCATGGCAGCATTTGGTTTCAAGTCCAAAAAATGAGACCAACTGAAACTGAACATATATAAGGTCTTTGCACCTGCATAATTAGCAATTCCAAAATGAGTCTTGGTTAAACCAAACACAACACCATAGTTAATTATTGGGTCGGTTACGTAGATCGAACTCTTCCATCTAAATCCCTCCTAATTAGTCCTAAAAAATAATGCAATTATTCTAAATTACCTCAATGTGTGGGTTTGGTAACGACCCAGTAACGTCAACGATGACTCCAAAGGTCACAATGGCAATGTCATAATGGACGGGGCAAAATGATAGTGGTAGCAACGGACTCGACATAAATGCAGTGAAAGTAAAGATGATGAGATTAGAATACAAATTATTAGTGCTAGAAGTGCGTGACGAGAGGTGAGTAATTTAAAAAGATTGCAAATTCAAAAGTAACTCACTTGGGGTACCGACCCAGTCAAATGCCATGCATATTGCCTCGAGATGGGCATGCACGCATCTTGACGTGTATTGCACGACATCCGACCAGATCGGTGCCCAAAGTCTGTTACTCAAGCAGTTCCCTTTGTTTAACAAGACTCTCACAAAAAAGAGACCAACTTTTCAATCTCCTTAGCAATGCCGTTAATATTGGTATTTGCACCTCCATTTTGCCCATGTTGGTTTCTTTTTTTGACTTTGTAAAAACCCTGTAAATGGGCAATTTTTAGAACTTGGAAGCAAACAGAACCTGCATGTATTTCAAATATAACAAGAACACAACAATGTGCAGCATGGATAATGAAACTAAACACATTCATTTCTAATAATTGATTTGACTCTTGTGCTGAAGACGAATGGCCAATGTGTCGAAACTATGAGATGAAATGAATCAAATGATGCATTGGTAGGGGAGGGTTTCGCCGGAGAGGGAAGCATTTACATGAATGAGTCGGAGTGAAGCAGAAGCCAGATTATATTGAAGGGGATTCTCAATGAAAAAGCAAGCCAACTTGCATAATTTTTGTGTTCTTTGGCACTTTATTCTGACATACATTCTGAGAGACCAAAATCAGCATCCGAGAAGAGCATTCTCACAAAAAATTACCAACCAAGTGGAGACGGCTCATTGGTTTGGTATGAGTTTACTTGAATAAGAGGTAGGAAGTTCGATCCTCATAGTGGGCAAAGTTATAGTTTCTTTCTTATAAAAAAAAAAAAAAAAAAAAAAAACATTCCAAACTTGAGCATAAGAAATTAAGAAGAATCATCAGCTGAATCCGCATTTGCCAAACAACAGATTATCTAAAATTCTCAATGAACAGAAACATTTCTTTGATCCCTCTTGTCATGCAATAGACCAAGCATTCAAGTTCCAAGGCTATTGAGTATTGAGTGATCTATAAAGCTGATTTGACACTTATATCTGGTTAGAAAAACGAAAGTGAAAATGTACATCTAGTTCAATAACATGAATCAAAGCATCACCATGGATGGTCTTCTAACTTCAAAGTGATCTATTATAATGTTCATTGGCAAGAACAAGTGATTTGTACTGTAATAATTCATAATAAAACAACTACAAATCATATATGAGCTTTTAAGTTCTTAAAACAAGGGCACTGTAATGTAAGTGTAGTTTTCGCTTTTGAGTGGGGACAGCACCTGATCTGTGGCATTACTGCAGAGTGCAGACTAGCAATCTCAATAAGAAGGGCAAATACATACTAACAACCGGACACATGGATGAAAGCATTAGCTTTTCATGTCCAATGATGAATGAAAGTATTTGGGAGATTTAAAACTGCATCACAACACAAGGGTGTGCTACAAGATGAAGTACCATGTGATGTAGAAAACCAAGTGAGTAATTTTCCTATTCCGTAAACAAAACTATTGAAATCCATTGCAAACAACATTTCATACATAAAAAAAAAAAAAAAAAAAAAAAAGGCTTCAAACAGTCCTAAAGGAACTTCTAATTAATTATTTTGGCAGCCTATAAATATGCATTCATTTATTCATTGTTATCTTCCTCTTCTTCATGTCAGTCTTTTAGGGAAGTTGTTTTCTGATGTAGTAAGAGAGAGTTTCCTAATTCCTAGTTTCTCCTGCTCTTAGAGAGACATTTCAATATCTCAATGATGACCACCCTTTTCATAGTGAAGTCCTCCTTCTCCTCGTGAATGTGTTCCCCTATTAAATTAATTAGTGAAGGATTTTACCATGTAAAGTTTAGTCACCTATTCTCATCCTAATTTCTCATTTTCCGTTTGATGCTTATGATCTCCCTGTGATGAACTAATGGACACTGCACATCAGAAGTTTATGGTTTATGTCTAATTTAACAACCATACTTGTGAAGCAAACAACGGCATACAATAACAAGAGAGTGTAAATGAAGCCAAACGTGATATTGTTACATAGCTGGTGTTGAGATCGTGCAACAAAAACTGAAGCATGCAAATTTCAAAGTAAGTTAATCGGACAAGAGCCACAACCACATTTTGAATTCAATCATCAGCAAACAACGGAAACTCAAAAACTTCAAATGCGCAGATCAGTAAATTCCATAGTTCATTATTTACTAACGAGCAAGGGGTTAGTGTTAAACATAATAAACTAAATTATTTCAGGACAAACAGATTACATACTTTCTGCAATTAATATAAATTATGATAACGTCGAGACAAGAAAAAAGCAAGGGATTTGCAAAACAAATAGGCAGAGATGCCTTGATGCTGTTCTCAACAGCATTGCCCCTCAGTGCTCTGACGACACGAAGGCATCCGAGGGAAGGAAACCACAAGATAAAGCTCTTACATTAAAACAACCATGCATATATCGATTCGTTCCTACCAAAAAAAAGGCCAAGCAAATGAACTAAAAATAACTCGGGTGGTAAGCAAGTCAAACATAAAATTGCATGAGAAAGGGAAGTATTGTATCGGTTATTCGTCATCAAACCATTGATTTTACTTCTCAATTCTCGCCAACTGAACAAGCAATGGACTAACGTCAAAAGCCACAAAATTGAAGACAAAATCAAAATTATATTCAAGTACCCTAATTTCAATTGAGATAGGCAAAAACCTCGCGAGAGGACAAAACCCCAATCCAAATCCAACAACAACACAGCCTCAATCCCAAATTAGTTACGATCGGCTACATGGATCAAACTCTTCTATTGTGCTCGATTTAGTACAATTGATGACAAACTTTCCAAATCATTTAAATCCTTCATAATTAACAAATCCCAAGTTAACTTCGGTCTACCTCTACCTAATCGAATTTCTTCAGTTTCTACTGAGTCTAGTTTTCTAGTAGGGGCATTTGCAAGCCTACTTGCCAGCCTGTCTTAAGAGGTGATCAAACATATATAAATCCGCACGCCGACAAAATCATTAACATTTACCAATATAATGCAAAATATAGTAAAAATTGGGCAAAAACCAACACATGTATTCAACAACAATGCCTACAAATACGAAGAAGAACTAAGCTTAAGGCATTCACTCTGGCACCTCTTGAGGCAAATGTCATTCCAATTGGGCACCTGGTGCTGGTTAACGCAGACGGTGCGCGCGCAGGCGTCGGCGCAGGCGTCGAGCTCGGACACTCCGCACACTGTAACGCAAGTGTCCGGGGTCGGATCCTTCGAAAAGGCGCCGACTTTGTTCAGCATTCGCTTCGAAGTGCACACCCTCTCGCAGACGAAGATGTCGTCGGAGGTCTTCTCCCGGCCTCCTCCTCTCGCGCTCTTGTTCCGCTGCTCCTCCGCCTTCCGCCGCCGCATCCGTATCGCCTGCCCTGCCACCACCGCCGGCACCACTCCCAGTAACGACCACCAGATGTCCACCATGACTGGTGCAGTCCCTGGTTGGGTTGTTGTTGATGGAGATCGGAAACCCTAGACGAAGAGTGTGAATTTGGAGTACACGCAAGGGGCGGGCACTAAAGCCCCGTTTGGTTCGACTTCTTTTCCTAACGTCGATAACCATTTTTAGAATAGATGGCGGATTTGGGGTGTGCTTAGACTGTAATACCCTTTAAGAAAAATCAAAATATAATTAATACGAGGGATACATTCGTAACTCTCCACTAAAAATATAGTATTTTCTTGGCTTCTCTCCTCGATTGGATGTCAATGTAGGTCACGTAAGACTAAATAGATATTGAGATAAAAAAATAACCGTCTCTAATAGAATGTGTATTTCGAATGTCTAGCTGATGCGGATAGATATTGTCTATTTTGAATGTCTACGTCTAGACATTGAAATTGACAGTCACTTTGGATAATTGATCTTTTTTAAATTATTTATTTATTTTATTTAAGTTTTATTTTCACGTTTTAATTTATTAACAAAGTTACAAAAAGAAATGTTACCTCATCAATTGAGGTGCAATCCACATCTATTGTGGGAGACCTATTTTGAAATCTAATGTTTATTTAAAACACATGGGATGAACATCCTCTTCGTTAAGGATGCAAATGGGTAGGGTAGGGTAGGGGATGAGGATGTCGTGGCCCAAATCTTTAACCCTCGTTTTAATTCCTTAATCAGGATCACCGACCCTTGACGTGGGACCTATATCGTGTAGTATATTGTATTTTTTATTGATGTAAGCCTAGTGTTATGTATTGTGTAGACTTACTAAGTCGGTTTGTACAGTCGTAGGCGTCGAGATGAGAGCGGGGACGCGCCTCGAGTAGTGTGCGAGCTGGGGAACCGGGTAGTTAGCATTTTGGTAAGTCTTATTTAATACTAATATGAAATAAGGAATTACTTATAAGCCTATGGTTGTGTTTGTTAATGTAAATCAAATTAAAGGCCTATAGTTGAATAAATTAAATGAAAAGCATATGATTGGTCTAGAGATACACATTGACACATCTAGGAACTAGGTAAGTGATGAAATGGTGTCACTTGAATAAATTAAATGGAAAGCATATGATTGTTATGTAACGTATAGGCCTAAAGAATCTTGAGCTCCCATTATCGTTACTAATTTGATGAAAATTTGTATTAATGTGAGAAGTTTAAAGGTTCTCCTTCAAGTCTATAAAATGACACTTGAACTATCAAATAATGTGTCGAATGCGTTAAGGCTCATGAGGGCGATAAGATTTTGGTGTAGTGCTTAAAGTTTTTCAACTAGATAATCGCTTTCGGTAAGTAATTATCTATTTGATCTAATTCTTTTGCTACACATGGCAGCCCACCGTTTCCTAACACGGTGAGATGTGTGGATACCTGTTTTTTAATTGACTTAGGCAATTATTGTACTTCTGTGAGGTTGAACAAAAATTAGGTACATTAATGCTGCAAGTGTTTTTTATCCTCCATGACCAAAAAATAAAATAAAATAAAATGTCTCTCACCTTAGCATTTTATTATATATATTTACAAGAAGAGAAGAGATGCAACGTGTTGTGGTTGTATTTATGACTACAGATAAATACCTCATTGTTAGGTATGTTCATGATAGGTAATGTAAGAGGTTAGAAGTTCAAGTTTCACAACTTTCCATGGAGGCAAGATGGTATTGTTTCTTACAAAAAAATTTGTTTAAGTCACTTTAACAACAACAACAACAACTTAAGTGGTTAACTTTAAGAATGAAAATTTAATTAAAGGGGCAATTTAACTTTAACAAGAGCTCTTATAATTTAAGTAACTCTGGATACTGAGTAACCAAAAACATTACAATTTATCAACACATAATGAGGAAAAATTTACAAAAGTACAATTGTATTTACTTTTAAAGAGGGAAATGAGGAGATTTTTTTTTTGTCAAAGTAGGCAATATCGCCTAATGTAAAGGCGCTATCACAATGGACCACATTTTTTGCGACGTGGACACATGGATAGCGCCTTTTCAAAGTAATGTCATTAATGTCATCATCGACGTTGGGTTCATCATCACCTTGTGGTGATTGCATATGCAATCTTTCCGTTATCGATCTAGTGTCCAACGCATCTTGACATCTTCATCTACTAGTTGCGTATGAAATGCATGATTTTAAAAAGAGTCGATTGGCTCAAATGTTAAATAAATATCTACCCTTGTAGTTAAAGGTAGATTGACAAGCTGTCCACATCAAGTCGAAATGTATCGTGTCTTCCAAAGCAATACGGGGACAAAATATTGTGAACCATCGGGGAGGATTATCACATGAGGATAAGTCATCCTTACTATAGTTTCCGTAGATGAGATATTGAATGCGTTACACACGTGATCCATCAATTGTTGTCTGCGCTCGTCCCAAATTTAAGCATCAACACTCTTGATGGGGTTCGTTGTACCCAATGTCATTTCTACCATTTACAATTTCACCGTTCGCATAAAAGAGAAATTGGATGTTCCTATGTTCCATGACCTACATAATTTATTGAACAATGATGATGTAAAAAAAGATTGCATATATATCAAACGCCAAAGTTGATCAAATTGGAGATTTAAAGCGCAATCAAACTTTCGATGTAAAAGATCGCCTTAATAGCGCAACTACAGAGTATACTCATTCGATTGCATGAAGTATCAATTAATAACTCATATTTGCATCCTAAATGAGGTTCATCGACGTTTTTACATATTCGTACTATATGTCTCATATTTAGCTCCATATATATACAAATCAAAGACGAAATCTATCACTTAATGAGGTTCATCGAGCAAGTAGTAAGCTTTTAACTTTCTACATTGTCAAGTTTTTTTTTTAAATTAAGACATAAGTTAAAATTATTTCACTAACTAATTTCCTAACAAGTAAAATGTCAAGTCAAACATAATAAAACTTAAATAAATAAGTTTTTGTACTTACAATTTCCTTTTTTTTTTTTTTTGATCTTCACTACCCAACCCCCAACTCTCCCGGCTCTATCACTACCCCCAACCCACAAGTCACCCAACTCTATCACTACCTAACCCAACTCAATCACTACCTACCCAACTCTATCACTACCCAACCAAATTAAATCTATTAGTATTTGACAAATTAAATCACAAGTTCTCTCTTCCTCACTAAAATTTTGGTGCGAGAGGCGGTCGCGAGTCGCCGGTCACGAGGCGAGAGCGTGAGCGACGCGCGAGGCGTGAGCGAGACGAGCGAGTGAGGCGGTGAGCGAGGCGCGAGGAGAGCGGGAAAGATGTTCACGGCGAACATCGAGGAAGAGAAACGAGAGAGCAAGAGAGAGAGAGAGAGAGAGAGGCGAGAGGAGAGAAGGCGAGAGAAGAGAGGCGAGAGGAGAAAGAGAAGAGAGGCGAGAGGAGAGGTTTTGGTTTTTAATTGAGCCGGTTGGTTCATTGAACCAACCGGTTCATTGAACCAACTCTTGATGACAAGGATTGCCACGTGTCGCCATGTGGCGATAGACTTTTGCCACGTCATCAATAACAATATTTGGACTAACAAAAAGACTTCATTTACACTATATGCAAAGTTGAGGGACCAAATGTGTTGTTTTCAAAGTTGAGGGACCAAAAGTGTAAAACCTTCAAAGTTCGGGGACCAAAAGATTGGTTTTGCCTAAAATAAAATGTCTCTCACCTTAGCATTTTATTATATATATTTGACAAAACCCATCATTTGGTCCCTGAACTTTGTGTTTTTTATGCTTTTGGTCCATAAACTTTTATTACTACACATTTGGTCCTTGAACTTTCACAAATATCTACATTTAATCCTTCCATCATTTAAAGTGTTAAATTCGATAATGTGGGTAATAAAAGTAACGTGTAACTAGTCAAAAAGAGTAAAATAGTTTATACTACTAAGCCGAACGACTCACATCGATCAATAAAAGCCAGAAAAAAAAATAATTTTCCCACAAAAACGTAAAAACCTCAAAGTTCAAGGACCAAAAGTATAAAACACTCAAAAGTTCAGGGGACCAAATGTACAAAAATGAAAGTTCAGGGACCAAATTAACACTAATAAAAGTTCAAGGACTAAAAGCATAAAAGTCTCAAAGTTCAAGGACTAAAAATATATATTTACAAGAAGAGAAGAGATGCAACGTGTTGTGGTTGTATTTATGACTACAGATAAATACCTCATTGTTAGGTATGTTCATGATAGGTAATGTAAGAGGTTAGAAGTTCAAGTTTCACAACTTTCCATGGAGGCAAGATGGTATTGTTTCTTATAAAAAAATTTGTTTAAGTCACTTGCAACAACAACAACAACCAGTGGCAGAATGAAAAAATTTAATTAAAGGGGCGAACTTTAACTTAAACTTGTTCATAAGCTTAGATATATACTCACTCGACCCGCATGCGAGACGTGGGTTTGAATTGAGTTGGAAATATAATATAGATCTAACCCTACCTAAGAACACTAAAGTATACACGATCGTTTGATGGGCATGCTTAAGTTGCATTCGCCAGACTGCCCATCGCAGAAGTTATAAAATATTTTAGTATTTTTATTTGGAAAGGAGTTGTTGGCTTAAAAAATGAGTTATTAATTAAAGGCAAACAACAACAAAACTAATGAATTCAAAAAAGAAAGAAAAAAAAGAAAAAAACAGGAAATCTAATTACAGATACAAGAATAAAATTTTCCCAATTTCAGTTTGGAAGGTAAACAACAACAACAACAACAACAACAAATCCCCTATCCCAAATTAGTTAAGGTCAACACACAAAAAAAAAAAAAAAAAAAAAAAAAAACATGGATCAAATTCTTTTATTGCGGTCAATTTAATTCACTTGATGGTGTGCTTTCTAAATTTTAAATTTATCTTGACCAATGCATCTCAACTCTCAAGTTAACTTAAGTGAATGTCTACTTCTATATCGATGAATTTCTTTAATTTATACTGAGTTTATTTTTCTAATTATAACATTTGCAGGGTGTCAATATAATTTAGGTTTAGGAATATGATCAATGGTTGTAAACTCTTCTATCCATCTATAAATACAAGTAAACTCTCTCGTTTCAGATTGATGAAAAACAGTGAGATTGTTCATACAATTCTTGATGAGTTAGTTACTTTTTCATGGTATCGGGTGAGACGGTCGAGGCGATGGAAGGTCTAGAACCCTAGCATATTCATCAAGATCATCGTCAACATCGACTCCATTGAAGACTCGGTGAAGACATCAATGGCATCATCAACACATCTCCTCACTCCATTTGGTAATTACGTAAGTCAATTTGTTTCAATTAAACTAGATGAATCAAATTTCTTGTTGTGGAAAGCAATTGTAGTTCGGTAATTGAAGGAATCAAATTTGATGGTTTTATATTTGGAACAAAAGAATGTCCTCTAAGTTTTTGGATGGTTGAAGAAATCAATCGGAATATGAAGAATGGTTTTCGAAAGATCGAATTCTTGTTTCTTGGCTACCGACTTCATTACAAGATTCAATTGCTACACAAGTCTCAGGATATGCTTCTTCAGCAAAATCACTATGGGAAGCTATTGAATCTCTATGTGGAGCTCAAAATTATGCTCAAATTTAGATGAATCGCACAATGTTGCGAACCCTAAGAAAGGGAAATATGTCGATGATGGAGTATCTGAAGAAATTGAAAGAATTGTCTGATAAATTAGCAACAGCTGGTGAACCAATCTTGATGAAAGATCTAATCTCATGTGCATTGTATGCGGATTTGGATCTTTGAATACCTTCCAATCACTACAATATTGGAGGGACGACAAAACCTATCTTTGCGAAGTTCAATCTATCTTTGTTAAGTTTTGAGCGAAATTGATTCAACGCAAACATTGAATGGAATCAATTCAATGAATCGAATACATCAACACAAGCTAATGCTCTTTGAAGCTGAAATATGGAAATGGAAGTACAAACAAGTCACAACCCCAAAGTTATGGAGGAGGATATAAAGGTGTTGGAAATGGTAATAGAGGAGGTCGAGGAAATGGCATATTCGAGAGGAAGAAGAGGTTTCAAGAACACAAACAATCGTCCAACTTGTCAAATCTGCAACAAGATTGGACACACACAGTATGATGTGTTACTACAGTCGATATGAACTACATGGGAGCAAATGCATATAATGGATCATCGCAATCACGGTTCAATCGAGTCTCAAATGTCGGAGTCAATCTCGGAGGAGCATTCTGGCACACCAAGTTCCTACTTACGCACAACAATTCTATCCACCTCCACATGAGAATGCACGAGTTTCATATCATCTGCTTTGATTCCATACCAGACTCCTCTTGGTATGCTGATAGTGGAGCTACTTCACATGTATTTGTTGATCCATCATGACTCACAAATAGTACTACCTATTCGGGTAATTGCTCCTTGGTTGTTGGGAATGGTAATCATTTACATATTACATCTATTGGTCATGCTTTAAGACCCCTTCACAACAATCTTCATTGAAATTTCCCAATACACTTTGTGTTCCATATATAAAGAAAAATCGTTGAGTATTTCTCGGCTAACTCGGGACAATGATGTGGTTATTGAGTTTAACTCTTCTACTTGTTTGATAAAGGATATTCACACTAAACAAGTTCTCCTTCAAGGCAAGCTCAAATATGGATTGTACCAATTCTTTCCAAGTTCGATTGATGCTCAAGCATTTGTTACTTCTCAAGACAAACCAAATCAACTATGGCATTTGAGATTGGGTCATCCCTCACTATCAACACTTCAACAAGCTGAAAACTCACATCAAAGCTTCTTCGACATCGGTTGGATTTTGCTCTACTTGCCTCTTGGTAAACATCATGCTTTACCATTTCTGTTTCACAATCACATAGTACACATGTATTGGAGTTAATACACTGCGATGTTTGGGGTCAACACACTGTAACTTCTCATGATGGATACAATTACTATGTGCATTTCATAGATTTGTACAAGGTTTACTTGGTTGTACCTATTGAAGAATAAATCGGATGCTTTTAATGCCTTTGTTCACTTCAAAACTCTTGTAGAAAATCAGTTTTCTACTAAGATTAAAAGGTTGCAATCTAAGCTGGGAGGTGAATTTAGGTGTTTTAAACCTCTTCTTGATAGTCATGACATTTTCTTTCAACACTATTCTTGCCACACTCATCAACAGAATGGTAGAGCGAGAGAGGAAACATTGACATATCATTGAGACTAGCTTGACACTTCTTGTTCATTCACGAGTTGCCTTATAAATTTTGGTCGATGCTTGTTCCACATCAGTTTTCCTTATTAATAGACTTCCTTCACAAGTATTATCTGGAAGCTCTCCTTATCAGTGGTTATATCAGCAACCTCCAGATTATACAATTCTTAAAGTGTTTGGTTGTGCTTGTTATCCATATACAAGACCTTATAATCAGCATAAGTATCGATTCGAAGTCGAGAAGAGTATTTTTACGGGTTACTGATTCAAATTTCATAAAGGTTACAAATGCTTGGGAAAATCAGGAAGACTTTATATCTCAAGACATGTTATCTTTGATGAAGAAGATTTTCCTTATTCTTCTTTGTTCTCCACAGCTAAATCTTCTTCTCCTATATCTGTTGTTCCACACTCAATTGTCACTATTGATAAACATTCTTACCCTGGTTCATCTCAGTCTCAAATGCCACCATCTTCATCAGTTTCACCAACAACTTTACCACAACAATCAATCATCTTCACCACAATCATCTCACCACATCATCTCCACCACAATCATCTCCACCACAATCATCTCATGTTACTCTACCTACAAATACGCACCAAATGATTACCGGGGAAAGAATGGGATTTCTATGAAGAAAATATTATTGTTACATGTTCTGCTGCTGATTCTATTCCTTCTGCAGTGGAGATGGCTCTATATATTCCTCATTGGAGAGAAGCAATGGAAAAGGAGTATCAAGCATTGATGAAAAATGGTACATGGTCTCTGGTATCTCCTTCTAAAGATCAAAATGTGGTTGCTAATAAGTGGATCTTCACAGTGAAGAAAAATTATGATGGAACTGTTAACAGATATAAAGCAAGGTTAGTTGCCAAATGTTTTAAACAAATACCTGTCATTGATTTTTCAGAAACTTATAGCCCTGTGATCAAATCTGCAACTATTAGAATCATTTTCTCCATTGCAGTGACATATGGTTGGTCTATTAGACAAATTGATGTTAATAATGCCTTCCTTAATGGTCAGTTAATGGAAGAGGTTTATACTCATCAACAATTTGGTTTTGTTGATGATTCCAATCCTCATCATGTTTGTCGACTTCATAAGGCCTTGTATGGTCTTCGACAAGCTCCAAGAGCTTGGTTTGATCAATTAAAAGGGGCTTTGTTGTCATGGGGTTTTCAGAATTCTAAAGCTGATTCTTCTCTGTTCATTACTACTTGGGAAACTTCTCCTCTTTATGTGTTGATCTATGTTGATGACATTATTGTCCTTTGGTGCTAAACTCTTTGTAATTGATCTTTTATCAACAATTTGAATAATACCTTTGCTTTGAAGGATATTGGGAGTTAAGCTTGTTCTTGAGGTTTGAAGTTCGACGTGATGCTTACGGTTTATATATATCAATCAGTCCGGCTACATATCCTCATTGTTGTTGAAGGTGGCATGTCCAATGCAAATGTTGTTGAATCTCCTGGCTTGCAGGGAAACAATTGTGCGATGATAGTCACTCTTTGTTTCATGATCCTTCTCTTTATAGAAGTCTTATTGGTGGATTACAGTATGTTGTTCATACCAGACCAGACATTGCCTTCATAGTAAATCGATTAAGCTCATATCAACAAAGTCCTTCTACTTCTCATTGGCAAGCTTTGAAACGTGTATTGCGATTCTTAAAAGGCACACTTCATTTGGGTTTGAGTTTCAAACCTGGTTCAAAGCTTATGTTGACAGGGCATTCAGATGCTGATTGGGTTGCAAATCCAGATGATCGAAAATCCATTCTTTGGTTTTGTTGTTTACTTTGGTTCAAATCGATTTCTTGGCAATCAAGAAGCGGACATTGTGGCAAGGTCTATCTTGATCGAGAATATCGCGCATTAGCTCGTGTGGCTGCTTGAGGTTACTTGGATTCGTTCTTTGTTAAGCTGAATTACAGTTTCAACTTCTTGTTCGATTCTTTGGTGTGACAATCGAGTGTTGCTTCACTTGCTCGCAATCCCTGTCTTTCTTCAAGAACCAAGCATATTGAGATTGATATCCACTTTGTGCGAGACAAGGTGTTACAGGGTGATCTATCTGTGCAATATGTTCCCACTCATGATCAAATTGCTGATTGTTTTACTAAAGCTTTGTCCACCTCCAGGTTTCATGAATTACGGATCAAACTTGGTGTCATTCCCATTCCTCTTCATTTGAGGGGGATGTAAAAATAAACCATTAAGTGTGTAGGTGTACTGGATCAGTGATGTTGTACATCATGTTGTAATGTAGTTATAAAGCCTCAGTAGTTAGTTATGATAGTTGTATGATCAATGGTTGTAAACTCTTCTATCCATCTATAAATACAAGTAAACTCTCTGTTTTCAGATTGATGAAAACAGTGAGATTGTTCATACAATTCTTGATGAGTTAGTTACGTTTTCAAGGAACAACTCCTAAAGATCTTAAGAGAAAAGAGATTAACTTTTTCCTTTATTTTTCATAATTCATGACATAATTTAACTTTTATAAATAGAAACCCTAAGAGCTCTTATAATTTAAGTAACTCTGGATACAGTAACCAAAAACATTACAATTTATCAACACATAATGAGCTTGTGAGAAGCCTTCTTGATAGTTGATGTTGAAGATGGGCCTTTGGTTACGTCATTGTTGACTTAGACCCCGTAGCTAAGTTTTGGTAATATTGCTTCATTTTGTAGGCCACCAGTTTGTATATATAAACCAAACCTAAAACCAAATAAATATTAACTTTTCATGAATTACACTTCTCTCCCAACCCTGCAATCAAACAAGACCAAATAAGAAGGGGTATTGTATTTTGGCACACTTAAACCACACACTAAGCTTCAAAAAAAACGTGCGCGCATTAATAAGTCACACAACTACTCATTTTCCTCGAAATAAAAAAAAAAAGAAAAAAAGTCACAACTATCCAAAAAACCGTGCTTATATATTTGCAAATATTTTCACATATTTTGATGTGCATCATAAGGTTATCAAACAAGCTAGGTAGACATTAATTGTAATATATATATAATCAAGTAGGATTTCTTACACTCTTTCAGCCTTTAGCACAAGCTGCTTGAAATATCTTTTGAAATGCATCATTCATGCAAAATGTGAAAACTTGGGAATCAATGAAGCCCTTTTCCATTCAAGCTTCCCATGTATGATATTACAGTGAATACAAGGCTCTGCACCTCCAAAAGCAAAAAGTTAATTTCAAGTATATATGACACTGATTTTTTTTTTTTTTTAAAAAAAGATCAAATATATGATTGTTTGAAAGTGATTGTGTGCCTATCATTTCTAATGTTAAAAACATATGTAGTTAAGTAATCCACCTAACCTTACTTTTCACAAATTAATATTGCGTGGATGGTACAAAAACATATGTAGTTAAGTTATTATTAGCAGATATATATGATGCATGCCTGTGGTACTCCAGTAACAAAGTAGAAAAAATCGCCAACGGGATAGCCTGCCATTGCCATTTTCTCATTGGGACCAATCACATTTGTGACCAAAGTGGTAGTATTCTTCATAGTTGAATAAATAAACTCAGCTAATGCCTGCAACACAAAGAAATACTAATTAGTCGTTGTTAATTAACTGATTATATAGCAGGTATATATACATGTTTAGTAGCTAATTATTAATTAATTACCTCTGTTCCTTTCATGTGGTTCAACATCTTGACTACTGGCATGGTGAAGTGAACCAAAGCGGAGTCTCTAATTCTCTTCATGCTTTCCTTGGAACAAAAGTAGGAATTGGCATTGACACTGTGATAGATCTATTTCCCCATATTCCTGCCTTCACCATTTCATCGATATTGTTAAAGCCACTGAAGCTTCTCAAGTTGAACGTTGCCAATGAAGTCATATATACGTTCCCCGCCCAAATCCTCCTCCTTCTTAAACATGTACAGGTGAATTGCGTAGTGAATAATACCCGTAATCACATCATTCACACTCTGCATATATATATATATATATATTAATTGTTAAGGAAATTATAGTAGTTGCTATATTTCCGTAGTTTAGGTATTTAGGTAGTTTATATATTGTTAAGGAAATTATAGTAGTTGTTATATTTCCGTAGTTTAGGTATTTAAGTAGTTTCTATATCACGTTGCGGAACAGATCAACGACCACCTAATGACAACGTGATATAAAAACTATCTAAATACTTATAACTAAACTACGGAAATATAACAACTACTATAATTTCCTTAACATATATTATTGAGTGATATATCAGTGATTTTGAAATGAGAATTTATATATAGATGATCATGATCATGAGAATCAGTACGTACTTACCCCTTCAACTTTTGCCTTGACTTGCTTGATGTCTTCCAAGGGTAGAGTGATGACTGAAACGACAATAGGCTCCAAATGCTCTTGTAGTGGCTTCTCTGAACGGACCGCAGTCTTGTGATCCTTCAACCAGCTACTGCTCCTCAACAACATTGCACCCACATCTGAAATAGTGTTAAAGCATTTCAAAGCAAAACCAAAACCATAACCATTAATCTTATTCCTCACTATTTTGGATCTTAGAGTTATGTTAGGGAAACTAAGAGGTAGCAAAGGGTCATCAGCTCTTTGAAAGGCCTTCATCAGCAAACTAACAAGCGAGTATCCATCTCCAATTGCGTGGCAAATCTTGAAAACAACAGCTCCTCCAGTACCACTCGCAGTGGGGTAGTACTTGATCATATGAACTTCCCAAAGAGGTCTGTCCATGGAAAACCTTTCTGTTCCTATCTTTGAAAGGTACTCCTCTAGGTGTTGCTCACATTCTTCTGGTGACAAACCAAAAGGAAAAGCATGAATAACAACTATATCTTCAACGCTGAAATCAACTTTCCTCCACCGTCTCACGCCTTTTTTTATCAGTGTGAACCATAGAGGAAAGGCGATCGTTTAAGGGCATTATCTCATTCCGCAGATGTTCAATTAGTGAAGCCTCATTCATTAGAACCTTAAACTTTAGCACGGGCAAGATGGAAAGTCATGGTGCGGATGTGGTAAACGCCGCGGACACTGGGCTAAGAGGGGGGAATGAATTCTCTTCATTTTCTTCTTCTTCTTCTACACTGAATTGAACCTTCTTCATGGCCATTGATGACAATGCATGCACAAAATTCACAAAGGAGAGGCTCACAGTACTAGAACCTTACACTATATATATACATCAACTCAGCCTCAATTTAATTATACATAGTCTGCTGTCATACTAACAATGTAACATACAATTTAATAATTTATGGTGCAACCACCACATGGCTAAACCTAGCTAATTTATGCATGTGAAGATGTCTTAAAGATCAAGAACTCATGTCAACAAGACTCCACTTATTGTAACGGCCCAAAATTTATAACCGTGTTTACGGTTTGAAACATGTTCAACCACCGTACTGTGGGGACCCACACCGTAATATTAAGGGTGTGTTAATTTATTAAGGATAAGTTAAATTTATTTAAATAAAATGTGAATTTTTGGGTAATGTGTGGTGTTAATGTGGCCACATCTACTACTATATATAAATGGGCCTATAGTTGGGAAAAAAATGATGAAGCATTGGATGTGCATCGAGACACGCGTTCATCCATCTCTATGCAAGTGTGTTAAGGTTTTGAGTCACTCACAAGTGACTTGGGGGATAAGTGTGGTGTTCAAGACCACGAGATTTTTCTTTTATATAGGTTGGAGTAGTATTATTGTACGACTTTAATTTACAAGGTATTTTTATGACAAAAAACTTGCTATATGGTTGAAGTAGTATTATTGTACCACTTCTGCCATGTGTTTTTGACCAAAAACTAAGTACAATAATTCTGAGTACAATCAACATCAATTACAAGTTAAGACGTCTAGATCCTCCATGACAAAAAGAAAATGGTGTCATTTATTTTATTTTTTTAGAGAGAAGACAAGCTTAGCTAGATATAATAATGGCAGGGCTTGGGTGTGCTCAAGTCGAGGTCGAGTGAGTTGGGCACAAAGAATTTAGGCCCAACCTACTATATACCTTTTGTTTCCAACCTCAGGTCATATAAAATAAATAAATATCAATCCCGGGCCCCCAACCAGCCCACGTATTTTTTTATATATTTATAAGATAAAAATTGTTTATTTAATCAAAATCTATTATATACTTACATATAACATATAAGCACAAGAAAAATATAAACAACAAAATCGCAAATCTATCTCAAATAAAAATAAAAATAAAAAATCTTTAGAAAAATGAATGTTTTTTTTTTCACAAAAAAAGAAAGCAACTTTCTTGCCCCTGCG
Organism: Stephania cephalantha; assembly: GCA_039657325.1. Lineage (NCBI taxonomy): Eukaryota > Viridiplantae > Streptophyta > Magnoliopsida > Ranunculales > Menispermaceae > Stephania > Stephania cephalantha. The sequence goes on from CM077574.1 coordinate 2,837,689, forward strand.
AGACTCGAACCTTCATCCTCTTGTAACAATATCATATACTAAATTAACTATTGAGCCATCCAATTAATTCGTGAAAAATGAATGTCATTTTTCTTATAATAGATAATGTTTGAGTGATCGAAATGTTCCTACTAAGTTAAAAGGAAAATTTTATAGACCGCAATTAGGTCAGCTACGCTCTATGGAAGTGAATGTTGGGCGGTAAAATAACAACAATTACATAAAATGAACGTAGCAGAAATGAGGATGATTAGGTAGATGTGTGGTAAAACTCGTAAAGATAGAATAAGAAATATAGAAATTCAAAGACAAGTAGGAGTAGCACCAATTGATATACAAAGATTAGGGAAGGGCGGTTGCGGTGGTTTGGTCACTTGCAAAACGACCTACAAATGCTCCAACTAGAAAAAGTTGTCGCGACAATCAAAACTATTTAAACCTACTCAAAGAACCACCAAAGATTATCATGACTTTTGCATTTTAATTTTTACAAGAATCATTCACGTAAAAAAAAAAAAAAAAGTCAATGTATTACTATGATTATATTGTACTCCCACCGGTCATTTATATAAGTTTTATAGTAAAAACTTTATTTTCAAAATTGTAAGTAGTTTTCGAAATTCAAAAGTGTATATTTATTGCATTTTTACTTATTTTACCCGTATACAATTCAAACATTTAAGATTATTCAATTCTTCAATTCATTTAACGTCAAACGACATATATGTAAATTATACTCGTAATTAAGGTTGCTTTAATTTTTATATCTTTCCCTTAAATGACTTATATAAATAACGAGAGGAGTATAAAATTAAGATTAATGAGTAATGAGTATGACTGCATGACCCATGAAAATCAAGATTAATGAAAATTAGTCTTCGTCAGTCAACGCTAAAGGTTGTTGTAGACTGGGCTTGACTCCCGTCTTCTTAAACGGCCAGTATCTCCTCTGATTGGACAGCTCTCTGCCACAAAACGCGAAAAGTGAGTGAGTTACCAGCCAAAGATACCGCGCCACGTGGCATAAGAGGCCGCGCGGGGACCACCGTCCCCTGGTATCATCGCTTCCCTATAAATACCGCCCGAAATGCTCAGAACACTCAAAGACAGTCTCCTCTGTGAAAATGCGAAAAACCAAAGCTCCGATCGATCGATCAGTGATTCGTTCGAGATCCGATCGGAAGCAACTGCGCCACTGATTGACAGGTTCGTTCGATTGATGTTGATCATCATCATCATCATCAGATTTATTGTATCGTATCGATCATTCTGTTTTGATTTGTTCTTCAAATGCTGATTCGGCGACTTGATTAATTGCTTCGCTTGTTAGGTTTCTTCGTGATTTGTTGTGCAAATGTTGATTCAGGTTCGATAGTCTGTTTGCGATTTTGTCGAATTAATTGTTCTTGAATCTTTCGCCGTTCTTCGTTCGTTCGTTCGTTCAATTTCTTTAACTACTGATGATGATGATGATGATGATGATGATGATGATGATCGGCGACTTCATTAATTGCTTCGCTTGTTATGTTTCTTCGTGATTTTTTGTGCAAACGTTGATTCAGATTTGATAGTCTGTTTGTGATTTCGTCGAATTAATTGTTCTTGAATCTTTCACCGTTCGTTCGTTCGTTCGTTCGTTCGTTCAATTTCTTGAACTACTGATGATGATGATGATGATGATGGCGATGATGATGATAGTGCAGTCGATTGTATTGTTGTAATCTGAACTGACTCTTCTTTCATGAATCACTGTGTGGAAGAACTGTTATTTTCGTGTTGTTGAGATTTTTAGAGATTCCTCTGTTTTTTAGCTATACGAGTCATTCGATATCGGAAACTCAGAAGTTAATCGATCTCTCTCATCTGATTTTCTCAGAAATTCAAATGAACTCGCATGAGATTTCGTTTATTTGTTGAAGAAATCGATCGTCAGATGAGTGTTGTTCAGGAACAAGAACAGTGGATCTGTTGATGGACTCGTTTAATTACAAGATGAGGGAGTGCAAAAGCTCCTCACCGATCGATCGGCATCGGTATTCGCAAAATGGTCTCAAAATTGATTCTCCAGCAATCAATCCGCTCACCGTGGATACATCTTCATCATTACTCCGGTACTCTCGCAGCGCGGCGATGGCGATCGGCCGCCGCTGCATCTCGCCGTCTTCCACCGTGTTCCGATCACCGGGCACTAACCCTGCAGGCAAGTTGCATCAGCTGCTTCTGCAGAACCATTCCAATTTGTCATCTAATTCTCGAGGTTCTTCTTCTACTTCGTTGTCTCCACTGTCAGCCATTGAGAATCTGGAGTCGCCATCATCGAAGAGATCTTCTTCGCCTCTGTTCCCATCGCCTTTGAAGGTCAAGGAGGATGTGCTTGTGATGGATGGGATTCTTGTGGGTTCATCTCCGAGAGGACGTGCTAGGGCAATCCTGGATTCTTGCCCATCTCCAATGGGGACGAACTCGAGCAGCCTTTTTAAGACGGAGATTTGTAGAACTTGGGAGAATTCGGGCAGCTGTCATTACGGTTCCAAATGTCAGGTGAGCTTTCCTCCCAATTCTCGTTTACTCTTTTTTTTTATAAGAAAAATAGAAATTTCATTGATCATCCATCAATAGCTGGATACAAGAGAATAAAAAAAAAAACTACATTGATTAGCAAATCTTATTTGTTCCTAATGAACAATTATCGTTTACTCTTAATGCACAATAAAATGGTTCATAATTGTTCATTTACTTGGGTGATGGGTTCTCCTAGAATAACAATCCCAATGCACAATAAAATGCATAATACTCACTCACTCACTCGAGGATGTTAGCTTACGCATAGTGAGGGATGTGTGGAATGAACTTTAGATGTTGGGGACGTGTGTACAGACAATAGTCTCACATAGACAAGGAAGACTTGAAGTTTTGAAATATGGGTCTCCTCTCAAAATATCGATGTCTTTTAGAGTAACGCCCCCACATTAATGAAAACTTCACATAAGTTGAAGACAAATGTGTTGGTACAAATTTTAAAGTAAAACCCCACATTAACGAAAAACTTCATATAATTTGAAGACAATGAGTTAGTACAAACATAAATTTGTGGGATTGCTCATATAGAACAAAAAAATAACAAAAAACTTCAATCTTTGTGTCAATTGGTGTTACTCATATTTTTCTTTAATTTTTTCGTGTAAGAAATTAATGACAATTAATGAAGCTTTTTTTTTTCTTGACATTTATGAGTATTCAAACTTTTTTTTTTCAGTCTTTTTAGGTTGATTAGGTTCGACCATTCTCATGAGGGTTACTAAGTCTTAATTTTATAAATCCGGATGATAGGATCCCATAATCTCTTAGTACATAGGATCCCATATGGGCTGACTGCTCTAGGAAAGTTCCACTAATTAGAAAAATTAATGAAAGTTTCTCTATTTTTAGATAAAAAACGTGGCCCATTTTTTTTTTTCAATACATATTTTTATTTTATTAAATAAAATGCTTCAATAAATATTGGCTTCTTAAAATGAAGAAAGTTTCATTATTAACAAACCAAAAAAACAAGTTTCCTTATCAAAAAAAAAGTTTCTCTATTTATGTTTTTTTAGATGAGTTTCTCTATTTATGTTGAAATAAGTAAAGAAAGCTTCTTTACATCAATCGTATGAATTTTAATATTTTTCTTGGCACACTTGTTTGACTCACGCAACTTTTCTTCTTTGTGAGGCTTCCTCTCACAATGAAGAGTTTTGGACACTAGTTCTCCAAATCTATCATTTTTTTTTTCTTTTCTTCAAATATATCATTTTCATTATTGGGCTAATAAGGATTCAACCTTTCTCCTCTGTGCCTTCCTCAAAGTCTTTGCCATGTTGACCGATGTAGGTATAGTTTGCATAGTTATTTTGTGCCTCCCTTAGTGTCTCTGCATGTTCACCAGTGTATGTATATTCTGCATAGTTGTCTTCTTCCACTTCATGTTAAGAGTAATCCATAGTGTTTGCATTATTTGACAAGAAAAAAAAAAAGAAAAAGAAATCCATAATGTTTGCATTTACGAGTACATGTAAAATTAAGGGCCCCCAAATGCTTAGTTAGGACAGTCATCGCGCACACCAATTCCATTAAGATCATTCATGTAGATTTTAGCATTCACAATTGCACAGCCTGGCCTAACTGAAAGTTGGATCCAATTCCTTCAATTAAGCCACATCAGTTTTTTCCTCAGTTTGCTCATGGGAAGGAGGACCTGCGTCCCACTCGACACCCCAGCAAGAGCAAGCCAGAGGTAACTTCTTCTACCCCTTGTTTTTTATCCCTTGTGTTCAGATTGGCTTTCAATTTCAAAAAACACCTTCAACCATATGTTCAAACTTCAGTAATGCTCTATATATAGGAAAAATAAACAAAATATATACGGTTAGCTGATCAAGAGGTGCTACTTACATCGTTGTGGTGTTTGGGGAATTTTAGAATTGTTATTAGCTTATCAAACAAATTAGAAAGTCTATCATTTTTCAATTAATACTTCTATTACGAGTTGTAATCTCACTAGGATTTCAGTTACTATATAGAAGCTCTTAACACTTCCAATTATGTTTAGGACTTGCTATTTTGGTTGATGATGTTTAATGTCTATATAATCAAGACCCCCAAATCTCATTATAACTTAAATACGTACAAAAACATAAGAGAAAAACAGGAAGAAAGTTATGGGGTCCAAGGTACGTTATTAAGAAATTAAGCACAGTATTCAGTTCAGTTTTGTTCCTAACAAACGCTTCTTTTAATTGTTGTTTTTAACTGCATTGGCAGGTTTTTAAAGCGCGGGTTACACCAGGCTCATCCAGCAAGAGGATTCACCATGTCACATCCTCCACGGAAACCGCGAAACCAGGTGATATGCAGGAGGAAGGGCAATGGGTTGTGGTAAGCCGTCCTATCGCTTCGCCGGATAACTGCTGGTCGCCAGCAGATGATGGCATTAAGATTCTGCATCCAGCATCACAGGAATCGCCTTCGAGGCAATCCGTCGACGGATTCATCGACGAAGTCCTCTCTGGTGCCGCCTCTGTTACTCGCAGACCCAGGTTGCCAGTTTTTAAGGAGATCTGCCCAGAGTAGTAATAATAACCCAATCAATATATTAACTCTGACAAGCATTGCATAATATACACCAACCTAGAACGATCAAATCGACTGGTAGACTATTTTTTTCACCAAGAACTACATTAGTCCAATTACTAATATTGCTAGCAATGTATACGTAGCCAGGGAGTGACTCTCTTAATTAGACTCTTATTGTTTTGTCAATTTATGTCTCTTATGTCACAAATACAAGATGATAGTAAAAAATTTTGTTGAGGCCCTTTTATATGTTTCTTATTCGAGTTGATCAATTACAAGTTTGGTAGTTTAAAAAGTTATTTTGTTATCAGAGTTCATGATTTGTATGTATGTTTTTGGATAATGCTTTGCCTATTTTAGTTAATTTAGTTTTTTTTATTTCATATATTTTTGTCAATTGATTATGTTTATAGTAAAACAAAACACTTTAATACGCCAAATAATTAAGTATCTTTAGTGGGATTGTTGAGGGATCACCTTTTTAAAAAAAAAAAAAAAAAAAAATTGTTGAGTTAATGTTAACATACATCTAAAAGGGCATGACAATCTATTCCAAATAAGTTAAAAGATATTACAATGCTTCGAAGCTTGAATTACAATGGGAAGAGTTAACTCGCATCTAACAGTGAAAAATGATATTTTTATATTTGGTTCAACCTTAACCTTGTTGAGAAGTTGCAAATATTTAAATAATAAAATATATGAATTGACATAAATACCCTTCAAACAAAAGAGATGAATGTGAGTAATAAAATAATTAATGAAGGGTAATTGTGTCTATAAATTCTTGAGAGATAATTTCTCTAAAGGAGATTGGGGGAGATATCTCTCCCTTTTGAGCGTGAGTTGGGAGATAAGATAACTAAGAGGGAAGTTGGACAACTAAACGAGATTAGTTTCAACTCCCCTCTAAGTTATCTCCTAGAGTTAACTTCACCCCTAACCAAACAAGGCCTACATATTGATTGAATATGACTTGACGAAAAAGTACTGCCTTATTACATGGCGTATTACAATTTGCGATACAACTTCTACCAACTCTATCTTTAAGCATTTAATATTAATTTGATTTCAATAGCTTAATTAAAGCATTTTTTTCTATCAAAATTAATATAGTAATCTCAATATATAACTAAAGCCCTCTTTTGCCCAAAACATTATATTATGACCAAAAAAGTATATAAGTGCGGATCCTCTTCCAATTAGTACTCCCTCCGGTCAAAAATATAAATTTTTCTAGCAAAAATTTTTTTGGATTGAAATTATAATTCGTTTTTGGAATTTGAGAGTGTATTTCTTATTTTTTTTTTACCAATTATACTTTTATACAATTCAAATATTTATGATTTACTTAAACGACTTAAATTTGTGACCGGACAAAGTAATTTAGTAGTGAAGCTTTTTGAGTTAATTAAAACCTCACACTTATGAGTTTACTTATGAGTTAATAAAGTGGTTACGTTGAGTACAATATCTGTACTACAAAGATCGAACAAGGTTTCATTAAAACCGCACACGTGTGCGGAATGGAAGCATCGAGAAGGTATTCGAGACAAATTTCCTCGTCCTCTCTCTCTCTCTCTTATCGTCTACTAATAATTGGCAGACCGAAAGAAACATATATATAAACGCTTCAACCGTCTTTCTTTTCGAGAAGCAAAGCGAGTCGGTGTTGCTCAGTGCGTTCATCTTCTCAGAGATCGCACGATGAGGTTAGGGTTTCTCTTCGTTTTTTTCTTTTTTTCTTTTTTTGTCTTTGATTTCACAAATTCTTTGTTGTTGTTGTTGTTGTTTCAATTTTTGTGGATTCTCTTAGTGTTCATGCGGGTTTATATATGTTGATTTGTGTGTTTCTGAGCTGTGTGTCGATTTAATGGATTGAAATCGAGTTGGATTTGTAGTGGAACGCTTTAGGTTTTGATGGAGAGCGTGTAGTGTTGTGTTGTGTTGTGTTGTGTTGGTGTTTAATGAGACAATGCGGAGTTTAGGAGCTGTAATTCGGATGGTGTGTCGGTTCAGCTTCTCCTTTTGAGCGGATTCTAGGTTTATAGTGAATTATGTTAAGTTGGAGCATGGTTTATTTCAGTAATCTCAACAAAGAAGTGAAATAATGGATGGTGTCGAAATCGAATAGAGCATAATAGCTTGATGAGATTAGTTGGGGGTCGGCCGCATGGATCAAACTCTTCTATTGCGCTCGATTCGGTGCAATTAGTAGTGTGCTTTCCAAATCCGTTAAATCCTTCTTAATTAATGTGTCTCAAATTAGCTTCAGTCTACTCTTTCATTTTTTTTTTGTCAAATTTGTTGCGTTGATGTTCGTCATACCCACAGGGTACAACACATCTTTAGCATGAAACAACATCCTCACTAAAAGGGCAACAACCCCACATATGAAGCAACAAAAAAAACCTAGATCTCTATGTTGAAAAAAAAAAAAAAACACTTAAATTGCCTGTAATCATGCCCACGGGACTTCACGCCATACCAAAGGTTGATATTACTTGTATTGAAATTGTGTGTAACATTGATAAACTGAGGAAAACTAGATACTTGGGGAGTTTTGTTTGCGAGGTTTTACGGGGATTCTTGTGGGTTCGATTGAAGTTAGAATTGATAAATTGAAGTACATAATTGGTTTTAATTGAAGTTAGAACTTAAAATTAAAGTACAGTTTCATCAAGGCAATTATTGCCAAAAGTTATTTCAAGAATAAGTTGGTTTTAGGTGGAGCTCTTAACTTTAGTTGGCTATATGTTTTATAAGGGATAAATGTTTTGCCCTGAAGAAGCGTTTATTTTCAGATTCTTGGTTGGTTTTCTGTTGAAGTTTTATCCATCTTCATTTCAGTCGACATCCGACAGTGAAATGGGCACAGAGGTCTGACAAATTATTCATTACTATTGAGTTACCTGATGCTAAAGATGCGAGAGTCAAGCTTGAACCCGAAGGGAAGTTCTTTTTCTCTGCTAAGGTCGGTGCTGATAACATCCCCTATGAGATTGACATAGATCTGTTTGATAAGGTTGATGTGAATGTAAGTGGTCTAACTATAGCATTATTTGTTCACCACCATTTTAGTAGAACGTTTTAACTTTTATGTTAAGAGAGAAAAAATAGCCTTGATAATAATCGCATGCAGGAAAGCAAGGCCAGTATTTGTTCGAGGAATATATGCTACTTAATTCAGAAAGCGGAGAAGAAATGGTGGAGTAGATTGTGGAAACAAGGAAGGAAACCTGTTTTCCTAAGTGTTGATTGGGACAAATGGGTTGATGAAGATGATGAGCAGGAAGACAAATGTAATACAATTTAGTAAAAATTTGATTCTTTCTCATTGTATCTTAATTTCTTCTGTTATTCACTTTCAATTGCTTGAAATGCTGATACATCGACCCTGTTTGTGTTTTGTGTGTAGCTGGAGCTGGCACAGATTTTGGAAACTTGGACTTCTCTGTAAGTGATCTAGTTACATTTTGAAGTCGTTAGTGGATTTGATGCTGTTTATTGATCCTTATGACTTGTGAGTGTTATCATCCTTATTTTTTGTTAATCCTATCTGTATACAGAAATTGAACATGAGTGCTCCGGCGGATATTGATTTTGATGACAAGGACGAAGGTTAGATGATCTGAACTTGTTTGTCATAAGGGGTTTTCATTAATGGAAGTGATTAATTATAGATGATATTTTGATCCATGCATTCGTTGGGGAGAATGCTAGTGTAACTTTGGTCGGACATGCGGTTGTACGTGTCCCTTCAATGCGCATCGGGATGCATGTGTGCACACATCTCAACAAAAATGAAGGGATGCGCATCCGTACTTGCTCGACCTAGGTGTCGGATGTGCGTGTCATACTAGAATTATCCGTCACCAACTAGTGCATAACAAATGCGTTTATCAAGATCTATGGCAAAATGTGAGTGTTCATTGAAGGCATTTTCCTCCCATCTTTCTCATTGATTGATTTATCTTCCCACAACCTTCTGTTAAGTATCTGCTTTTGCATATGAAGTTATGAATATATTTTTTTTCTCATTGGACCATACGATGCACTTTATCGAGCACAATGGAAGAGTTTGATCCACGTAGTCGACCTAATTAATTCGGGATTGAGGTTGTGTTGTTGTTGTTATTGTTGATTACATGATTTTGCACAATGATACGTAGTCCAATGAACTCCAACATTAACATGGAAATGTGTTAATATTAAATAGCACACCAATAGCTTGCTTGCATGGAAAATAGGTAGAAGGAAGAAGTTGAGAGTTTCTATGGCGACTCCAGGTGCCCAAGAGTACAAATGTTGAATTCTAAGAACGATTGGTTGGCATTGGATGTTAATTGCAATGCACAGCTATGATGTTTATGTGTTCTTAAGGGGCATTCTAACACGAGTGGAATTATTTCATGTGATGGCCTGAGTGCAGGACTTGTCTTCAATGGTTGATTTCTCATTTTATTGATGACAAGGCTTTGTTCCAACTCTGATTCTGTTGCAGATGGAATTGATCTGGAAGAGGAGAAGGCAGAGGCAGCAGGCACGGCGAACTGAGACCCTTACGATGTCGAGGCCGGCGTGTAGTTCTTTTGTGAATAAAAATCCTATACTTGGCTCAAGTCAGTTTCAGGCTTGCTATTACTTGCTCATATCAATAGTTGTGCAGCTAAATTTATCAAAGTGTTTCCTACTTTTTGTTTGTTTTGGAGAGTGAAGGTATAGGCTCTTACTCTAGAATATGCTTTTGTATATTATAAGCCAACATGTTTTAACAAAGAGTTAATGTGAAGATGCGTTGTTACAGTTTCTATGTGGAATTCTTTCATTCTGCTGTAACGAAGGTAGCAGAAATGAAGATGCTTAGATGGATGTGTATGATAAAATTCGTAAAAATAAAATAAGAAATATAAAAATTTAAAGACAAGTAGGAGTAAAATTAATTGATACAAAGATTTGAAAAGAACCGTTGTGGTGGTTTGATCATCTCCTCGATAAAAAAATTGACTATATAAATATTGAAGAAATTCAACGAAGTAATGATAGATTGAAGTTAACTTGGAATGCATTAATCAGGAAGGATTTGAGTAGTTTGGAAAGCTCACGATCGATTACATTAAATTGAGCGCGATGGAAGAGTTTAATCTTTGTAGCTAACATCAATTAATTTGAAACTGAAGCTATGAGTTATTGTTTGTTGCTGTAATACTTTAATATCAGTCATTCATTGTAGGAGGAAACATTGATCAGAAGCTCATTGTAACTCTAACCATCTTTCATGTAAATGCAACGCCATGGCTTTGATGTTATATGTTGTTCAATGAGTACCAAAAGTTTACAGGCGAGGCTACATCCAAATCCATTTCAAATTTCAATGGCCTAAAGCGCAATCGAGAAAAAGAAACGACATGGCCGATTACATATAAAAAGCCAAGGTAACAATACTGAACTAAAATATTTCGACGAAGTCTGCTCACATGGTATGCAGCACGGTTGTAAGGCAAAGCTTAACAAGATTCGTTCGCGGAAAAAAGATACTACTTACTCTCTTCATAGCAACCAAAGGCCAGAAGAGCCTTCTTGGTATACATAATAACAATGAAAGCGAGCGAGCGAGCGAGCAGGCGAGCTCCCATGGCATTTGAAAGTAGAATCAGCTGTCCCTGTCGGGCAGTTTTAGTTGTACCAGTTCAGCGGGCGGTCGCAGAGTACATACCATCTCCCTAGTCTTTCCAAAGTAGACCTGCAAGTTCAATCATATCTCTAGTCTGAGAAATCATTTCAATCAATTAGGAGGATTGTTCAGTTGAGGGAAGCAAAAGCCTACCTGATTCAATGAGTTCCTCAGCTTGCTTTCCATTTCTTCTATCATCCTTCCCATATTGCAGAGGTGACCATCGGCAACCGAGAGGTCCATATTCATCTGCGGAAGTAGAACGAATCGTTCTAGTGAAAATTCTGCCTCGTCAACATACATAATACTAACCAAACTAAAACTAAGTAATTTCTGGGGCGCGAGTGAGCATTCGATCCCACTCAATCTCCATGCCATTTCTCAAAGGTGAGATGCACAAGGAATTGGAGTAGATTTGGACCAATTGCATGTCGTTAGTAAGATTGCAGCATATCAAGGCTTTTTCATTCAAAAGAGAGCATTCACCGGGCACCCAAAACCAGCTTAAACAAATATGAATGTATGTTGATGTCCTAAAAGCTAAGGCATTATTAGGTTGAGACTCATTTATAGACTAATAAGAGTATGCTATATTATCTCAAGATGCACAAGCAAATGAAGAAGCTTTGAAGCCATTCTTTCCACGGCTAATCATATTCCCCCATTTAAAAGCAATGTTTTCAATGCGGTGTTAGACGGTTTAGCCCCGCCTAGTTAAGACGGCGCCTATGCGGATGGCAAAAAATTTACTTAGGCATCCCTAACAAATAATTTAATTTATTTAAAGACCCCTCAACAATAAGGGGACATACTTTCTCACCTGCACATTCTCACCAATAGATTTTCAACTCCACACATTTTGAAATGAAAAAATATTTTCAAAAAAAATTTCAAGCCCACCGCCTGCCTTATCAAGGGCTAGGCGATGAGCACCTCCAAAGGCCTAAGTCGGTGCTTAGGCCGCGCCTTGAAAACATTTTTTAAAATGAATGCATTCAGCTGGCACCCTAAACTAGCTATGTTAAGATGGGCATCTCTCTTGACGATATAACAGCACAAAGTATTTAAATGTTCATTTCAAACCTGTCTTCTAATCGATCCCGACAGACTGAAAGTTCCTGATGATTCCGCATCTGTCATCAAAGATAGCATGACGGTACTGGTTAAGCAGTAACGAGATGTTCCATCTTCTTCAGGCCCCACCTATAGAAGGGAAGAGTAACTCAAAACTCGCGAAAGGTGAGACAAATAATAAACGTTACTAAAGCATAATGGCAGATGAAATCTACCTCAATAACATGAATTGCATCCCATGAACCTTCTTGCAGATAACCTCTCCTCCCTTGTCCTGATTTTGAGCCATCTAGACATGACAAGTTGACAACTCTGGCCGTGTCAAGCTTAAAATTTTACCAACAACATTCATAAAAAAAAAAAAAAATCCATCAACACATAACTTTCTGACCTTTCTTTATCAAGAAACATCCTACAAAACTCTCATTGTCATCTTCCCACATATACACCGAGGAGATGCCGCCTTCATAGTACCTAGCAGTTTATTTGTACAACAGGGTTGCTATTACTTCTTAAGAAATGGCAAAGACAACAAGAAAATGGAATGAATGAATGAATATAAACATCTAAACAAACAAATATACTGTGAAGAAAGAGGAAAGCAAAGGACCTCACTGGTCACAATAAATTGTAAAGACTTCATTGGCTTCTATCTCCAGTTTTCTCAATTCAGGCGAGGGAAGATTCCCATCTTCCAAGAAAGGATGGTACTTGTTTGACCATGGGGACCTACAAGTTTAAGTGAAAATTGAAATGAATCAAAATGTCAAAAAAAAAAATCAAAACTTCACCTGTAATTATAAAACAAAAGTGTACATAGGGGAAAAACACACAGCTTCATTTTTTCATCAAGAAGTGCTAGAATGATGACAGCATGCGACACAACAAGACACATTGGCTCACAAAAGATCCATCCATGCACGCCTTGGGATGCTGGCATACACAAATCCCGATGCGTAACACGCGGGTTGAGGTCACATGGAAGACTCTTGTGAGTCAATATGTCTTGTTGTTGTTGTCATTCTAGTATTTTCCTTTTTCCTTTACAGAAGATTTCTATATCCTAATTGTTAAGTCCACCTATATACAACACTATGTGCATTACACGGTCGGTCCCAAGCGTAGATAAAGGAAGACTTCGGAGCTCATTTTTCATACCGAAAAATGAGTACGCGAGTTCCTAAATTCATTTCTCAAAATGGGAGAGGAAAACCCTAAGCCCATTTTTCATTCTTAAAAAATGAAGGAAGGTTGCGATAAGTTGACGGCCAGCGTAAAAATAAGTCACTCTTCGTGAAATGGATCAAACACATATAAACGTTGGAGCGTTTCCACTTAGCGACGCCTTGCATCAGATGGCACTAAATCGAGAACAATGGAAGAGTTCGATCCGTGTATTCCCATGGTTAATAAAAATAAAGGTATATATGAATAAGAAATGGGTAGGAGTATTTATTTATTATTTATTACCTGTAGGAATCGGCATCCCTGTTGTATTCACACAAAATGAATTCCTTTCCGGAGTCACAGTCGTGTAAAATCTGATTGCTCAAAACAAATTCAAAAAATTATAAAAAGGGATGGATCGGATCAGTTTGATGACACGCAATTCGAGGAGAGAGGGGGGGGGGGGGAACCTGGAGAGGCTGGTCGACTTGGGAGAGTAGATCTGAGGAGTGGCGAGGGAGCAGGTTTAGGAGTGCTGACAGCGCCGTCTCGCTGTGCCGAGGGTGGATCCGTCTTATCAACCCCATCGCCGCCTCCATTGTTGTTGTTGTTATTGTTCTTCTCCTTCTTCTTCTTCTTTGTGCCGCTTCTGCCACCACTTCTTCAAAGCCCAAGCCCAAGCCCAAGCCCTCCTTGGTTTCATGTCCACCACTTTTGTACACCACTCGCTCCCTCGGTGGTGCTCGTGCGATACACCTCGATAAGTGTACTTACCTGGTGGGTTTGTTTTTCATAAATTTTCATTCACCCTACCTTTTTGGATGAGGTGTTAGAGTGACATGCTTGCTGTATACATTATGATGCGTGTGCGTGCATCTCGATGCAAAAATACACTGCGCATATGTGTCCGCGCTTAGTTACAACAATATTTTCTAATTTTTTTTTTACCAATTGTTGATATGATACCCACGTGGTAATTTCTTGTACATATTCTTTGTCTCGATTTTGTTTAGATCTGAATAATATTTTAATAAAATTGGGTGAGTCTAGATTAAAATCTTTTGTTCAAATTTAAAAGAAACTAGGTCTGGACATGACCTTGTAAATCTACACAAGGTCAAGATCCAACTTGAATTTTAATCATCATTTGATGAAAAAGTTTATTGAACCAACAACTGTTTGATCCAAATGGTAAGAGACTTGGTTCCCTTAGGTAAGATCTTGAGTTTGAGTCTCGTGAATGGAAAAAATCGAGTTGGGAAGATTGCCCCTAATATGGGGCTCGACAGTACCCGAACATGAATTAATCGGTGCAATTAGTGCTAGACACGATACGAGAAACTAAAAAAAAGTTTATTGGACAATTAACATTTAATAATTATATTAAAAAATATTAATCAACTCTAATATACATGACTATTGATGTACTAAAGATAAATTAGTCTTAGTCTATTTTTTATTTTTATTTTTATTTTTTGGTGAACATACAACCAAAAGCTGTGACCCAAACATCCATGTGCATTGTGCAGTGTAGACTATCCTTCTATTTTAAACTAATTTTGTAGTCTTTAAATTTGTTGAGCTGAAAAGGTCTTTAGATAGCTAGAGTTATCATTTAAAGGCCACGAGGAAGATCATCTTTTCTTTGTTGTTGGCTTGTCGTTGGCTGGTGGACATGGTAATTGGTTGGGAAGCATTTTCTAGAAAAACAAAATAATAGGCCCTCTTTTCAATATTGTTAAATTTCCACTCAACCCGTACCCATGTTGCCCTCAACTTAATCGCTTTCAATTTATAAGTGTGGCGTTTTACTCCAAAAAGATTTGATACTACTTGAAGTTGGGGAGATCCAGTAACATATTTGGGCAACGAGATTGAGAACCGACCCACTCGATTGTCGCGTCATCCACCTTGCAATGCATATGCGCACATCTCGAGGTGCATTGCGCCGCCGCTGCTCCCGCTCCCGGCCAGCGCTCCCGCTCGCTCAGCTCGCTCCGCTCCGCGCCGGCGCGCTCCGGCAGCCGCCGCGCTCTCTGCACATGCCGCGCGCTCCCGCTCTCGCGATCGTAGAGAGCGGCGGTTGCAGCTGGCCGGGAAGTGAGCGGCAATGGTGGCGGAGCGGAGCGGAGCTGGCGGCCATGAGCGGGAGCAATGGCATGCAAGGGGCAAGAAAGGCGGCAGCGGCAGGACCGGGGACTAGGGGGTGGGTGGGGGAGAGACGGGAAGAGGGGGAAGGAGGGGTGGGCAAAACGTGACCTCAAGTCACGTTTTGCCACCCAGGCCATTTTGACCCACCTCACCCAGTGAGGTGGCGCTGACGTGGTCAAAAATGTGTTAGTTAGGAAAAAAGTTTTGTAGATGTGTTGGGTTGATAAAAAATTTTCCTAGGTGTACTAATCAAGCAAAATTACGTTACTCCTGCAGTTTCCTTTTACAAAACCAAGTACTAATTCCAAACTGCCAATCTTTTCCAAATGGAATTCCCTCAACGACGGCAGATCATGATGTTTCATGAGCCGTACACGTGTCCCCCTCATGAAGTTGGGCCGTTGGCCACAATGCACACTAGAGTTCGAGTGCAGCCTGTCAAAACCTCTTTTAGTTATTATATTCATATACTTGAACACAAGCTTGGCTTGGCTTCACATTACATGTCCAAACAAACTCTCATTACAATTCAATTCAATTCAATTCCTCCATTTGTCTTCTCCAATGTTTTCACACCCATCTTTCCTTGCTTTCTCAGTCACCCCATTTATTAGTACCACAAAAGATCACATCACCATTTTTGCTTTAAAGCTCTCCCTCAATCAATCAAATTTAATCCATCAAAACTAGGTTTCTTTGTATGATTTTATATCCGTGAGTATCTTAGGCGAGCCTCACTTTTTCCACGAGGCCTTGAAGCAATTGGCTGAGCATACCCCAATGGTCCGAACAACCTTGACACAACAAGGAATCGAACTTGGGGCTGTGTACCGTTGGACCAACACATCCGGGTTTTTGTAGAGACATGATTTTGATCACAATTTCAGTTTTCCTTTACTTTTTCTTAAGTGGTGGTGGTGGTGGGGGTGGTGTTGCAGCTTGTTCAAATGGGCAATGCCAGGTTTGGTGTGAACTTGAGAGTTGTGTTTGATTTGATAAAGTTGTGATGTTTGTTAATTTATGTATGTGTCAGTTTGTGCAGGTCTCAGAAGCTTGTTCCGGAAATGGTGACTGTGGGTCTGGTCTCTATTGCTTCTCATGCCCTGTAGGGTACTTAGGTTCCAGATGTGTTCGATCTACCTATACTGATCAGTTCAAGTTACTGGTAATTTACTTGTTTGATCTAAATCTTAATTTTCTCTAGTCTCCAAGAAGAGTTTTCTGCTTTTTTAATTCCATACATATTGAGGTGGTGTCTTAACAAGTACACAAATCGAATGGAGTGAAAAAGTTTGATCCATACAGACGACTTTGCTTTGTCAATATAGTGCCATTTCTTTCTTGTTCTCAAGATAAATTTAAAAAAGCCTAAGCAATTAAGGAAAGAAATTTTTAATGAGATATCACAATGATTCTAATATTAGAATTAATAAACTACTAAAATAACAAAAATCTTAAGGGAAGAAATCCTAACATAATTTAGAAAGTTTAATATAAGAAACACAAAAAATATAATTTTCTATTTAAGATTTATGGCTTTTTTTTAGATTATTATCAGGGTATCTAGAGTCTTGCCCCGATTGATCCTGAACACGAAGAGGGAAGGGCCACATGGGTTGTATCCTCTGGCCGAGAGTTTTAAAGTTTTTCCATTCCAAAGGCTCGAACTCGAGACCTCTAGGCTATAGTTAAGGGAGGAAAGACTTGTGCAATCCCAACGTCACTTTATTTCATAACTTGATTTAGAGAGCTAATAAAGCCTATTAAGTCTTTTTTTTTCTTTTAAATATATGTGGGTCTCCGAATCACTTCAGCCCCTTTTGATTACGTTCCGACTAATCTCATCATCTCATGGAGTTTGAGAAAATCCTTAAGGAATAATGCAATTACCACAGTTCGAACACTAGACATTTGCCTAAGCGCCTTAGCATTCACATAATTGCCACTGCGCCACACCCGTCGTATTGACTCTATCAAAGAGACCATAGTTTCTTTTTTTGGCTTCAAGAGACTAAAGTTATTAACAACAAAATTGTGAACTCATGCTCATGCATGGCTGTGAAAAAAATCCGTATCATTCACTGCCAAAAAAAAAAAAAAATCCATATCATAATCTGACCATATATGCAATATCCAATCTAATATAAGATATAATTAATATACATGCACCATTTGCAGAATGTTGAATGTTATCACTAACTGATAATTGAAATCTCTCTTGACAGAACAACTCATTGCCTTTCAACAAATATGCATTCTTGACAACACACAATGCTTTTGCAATTGAAGGAGAACCTTCACATACAGGAGTGCCCAGACTTCCTTTCATCACAAATCAGGAAGACAGTGTGTCTCAACAACTAACGGTTCAGTACATAATTGACTTCATGTTTGATGAAAAAATAAGCAAATATTTCTCAGCTATTTGTGTTTATGCTGATATAATAAAAGTTGGTTTGATTCAGAATGGTGTCAGAGCTTTAATGCTAGACATGTATGACTTCAAAGGAGATATCTGGTTGTGCCATTCAAGTGGAGGACAATGCAATGACTTTACAGCTTTTGTAAGTTGTTTTCTTTTGCTAACAAAAGGTTCTGCCAAAGCATCTCTAGTGAGATGGATGAGGCATTGCTTGCCAAAAAGCAATATTTAGGGAGGTCGTGGGTTCGACTCCCGCTGGAGTCAAAAAGAAAAAGGAAATATACAAGCCCTTGTAGCATTAACAGATGCGTCTCGAAAAGTATAAAACATGTGATTTGAACAAGAGACTTCTATAAACACATCTATGACATGCATTCATTCCCTGCTACAAGAAAACTCCTCAAGAAAGTACAATAAAACTGTTTTTCTACATCAAGCCAAACTCATAAGATAATTTACTTTCTACCACTCTCTAATCTACTACATGCTTGGCTAACCGTAGAAAAGAAGCTATTTTACCACAACCTTGGTAGATGCACTATAGTTAAGTAGCTATTTCACCGCGGAAAGGCCCGTGGTGAAAAGCTATCTTGACTTCTCTATCCTCGCCGCAGACTAGACGGTCGTAGAAATAATTTCTGCCATGAGCAAAGTGAGCTTGTGTGTGGTAGAGAACAACTTCCTTTTAGATATTTGATGTCAATATACAGCTCCTACATTTTGGTTTGATCTTAACTGTGATGTAAATGTTATAGGAACCAGCTATGGACACACTAAAGGAAATAGAAGCATTTTTGTCAGCAAATCCATCAGAAATAGTGACTTTGATCTTAGAAGATTATGTGAAGACACCAAATGGATTGACAAAAGTGTTCAATGATTCGGGCTTGATAAAGTACTGGTTTCCACTTTACAGAATGCCACAAAATGGCCAAGACTGGCCTCTTGTGAGTGACATGGTTGCTAATAACCAAAGACTTCTTGTCTTTACTTCAGTTAGATCCAAGCAAGACTCTGAGGGCATAGCTTATCAGTGGAACTTCATGATTGAAAATCAATGTAAGTGAAAAACCTCTCTCCCTCGAGAATTTTTAAATTTCACTCTTCAGTTCTACGACCAAGTGCATTGTAGAAACTATTAACTTTTTACCACTGTTTAATCTATAGCATGATTAAGATTGCCACGAATAACTATCTCCAAAGACTGACAAATTCACCACAAGAACCTTTTCTTTGAATGGCTAAAGTTTTAACGTGGTTATCAATAAAACAGTGGTAGAAAGTCAATAATTTTTACAATGAACCTAGTCTGCATTAAGAGCAACTTTCTTCTGTGAAGGGTTCCAACTTCCAACACTCATGTACCCAGAAGGAAGTTTATAAAAATAAAGCACTATACTATAGATCTTTTTAATAAGAAAATTCACAACCAAACGTATTGGGGTCCATTGAGATTTTCCTTTCCTTCTTTTGCCTCACAGATGGGAATGGTGGAATGAAAGCTGGAAGTTGCCCTAATAGAGCAGAATCAAGTCCAATGGGTGACAAAACCAAATCCCTAATTTTGGTGAATTATTTTCAATCCATTCCTTTAAAGGAAATGGCATGCATAGACAATTCAAAAGATCTACTGTATATGCTTCACACGTGCCAGAGCGCAGCGGGCAATCGATGGGCTAATTTCGTTGCTGTCGATTATTATAAGGTACATTGTCACACTCTAGGTTAAAACCTTCATATATATATATATATACCTAACAACAAATATATCCTGGCCTATCATCCTCTCGTAAGAATGCATATTTATATTGTTATCACTAAATATTCTTTACTAGTTTATCTCTCTCCTTGTAGAGAAGTGAGGGAGGAGGATCATTTCAAGCTTTGGACACACTTAATGGGCAGCTATTGTGTGGATGTGATGATGTGCATGCATGTGTGGTAAGTTCCAACCATGTATACTAATACGAACATAGTAGGCGGAATCAAATCGTCATTAAGACCATCACATTTTCAAATTTCAAAGTTACCATTTTCATGATACCATATCAATGAGTAAATGCAAATGAACAAATATGCTTTAGATTTCACAATGTGACTAGATAAAACAGCTAACAACAAAAAAATATAAAGATTCAAAATTTAATAAACATCATTTATGTTGGACATAAAATTGAAAAAAAAAAAGTCTAATTACACTCTTCTTGATTGCAGCCAGGATCAACATCGGGAGCTTGTACACAGAGATAGTTGGACAAATTTGTTCAGAAAGAAGTTCTATGCACATTTTTGTATACGAGATACGAAATATTCAATCCAATGAAAACAAACAAAACAACTCTTTATGTTCATTCCAATGTGGTCTTTTCATTAATTGACGATGTTCGATATTTTTCTAATTACTGCACCTGGCATGTACCTTTTTCATTTCATTTAAGAACTTGGAATTCATATCTTAGAGAAGTAAACAAATCAAATAAGGTGGAACATTTCACCCAAAAAAAGAAGGTTCACCCGAAAAGTGAGCCTTATGAGGTAAATTGTTACTATAAAGAAACCAATGCAACAATAACATAAATATGTACCTACTTGAAGACTGTGCAATTAGACATACAGATGGGCGTGTAAACGTCAAGAAGTATTCCATTATGATCTCTGGCTGGCAAAAATGCTTTCTTATCCCAGTCCTCAGTCACCGTGAAGGATTTCCTCTTCAAATTGCTGTCCTGTTTGTACAAACAAATGATTCTTGAGTAATAAAAACGGTCCTGTAGTGTTGATCCAAAAATGAAATACAAAATTTAATATAGAAAGGCCAATCACAAGATTCTTAAATCAAATTGCATTTAATTTTCTAAACTGATCTCTCGAACTCTTAGAAAGAACCAAAGAAAAAAAATACTTAAAATACAACAACAACAACAAATACAACAACATAGCCTCAGTCCCAAATTAATTGGGGTCGGCTACATGGATCAAACTTTTCCATTGTGTTCGATTAAGTGCAATTGATGGTGAGCATTCCAAACCATTCAAATCTCTCCTAATTAATGCCGATGTGAAACACACCCTTGCTCATTTCTCACTACGCCCGGGATCTGATGCAGCGCGTCGCTAAGTGGGAACGCCCCAACGTTTATATATGTTTGATCAATTTCATGAAAAGTGACAAGTTTTATGCTGGCAGTCAACCTATCGCAACCCTCCTCCATTTTCCAAGAATAGAAAATGAGCTTGGGGCCTCCCTCCCCCACTTTTCGAGTATGAAAAATGAGTTTGGGACCTCCCTTACCCATTTTTCGGTATGAAAAATAGGCGTCAGAGTCCTCCTCCTTTATCTGGACTTGGGACCGGCTATGTAGCGCACATAGTGTACAACATAGGTGGAAAAAAAAAAAATACTTAAAATACGTCTGAGAAATCTTATGTATAGCTCTATATATATTCCAAAATGCAAAAAAAGAAGGAAATTTGGAGCATTTAAAAGGCACAGAAAAGGGAATCAATTTCTGATTAGTGCAAGATTCACTCAAGAATCTGAAAAGATCTGTGTGCATATGCAGGTTCAAAAATTAAAAGGACCAAGTACTGCAAGAATTTATTAGGCCAGATCATATACATAAGCATTTATTTTGTATATATTTTAAGACTAAATTGAGAACTGGCAGTCCTTCTATAGATAATTGCATTCGTTCTTGAGATATGAATCAGAGCAACAGCATAAAAACCCAAGAAGAGATCCTCTTTTTCTGGAAAAGAACACAGAAACTCATACTGTGAATTCTCTTGAGCACTCCCAAATGGGTGCTGTCAGAAACATCATTTTGATAACAGTGGCGCTTCTTCTAGGTGTCACTGATGCTTCTTGTTCAGTTGGACAGTGCAAGGTATGTCACTTTTTTTAGAAAAAATTTTGTGTTATCATATATTCACTCGACAACTTATAGATTAAAGATTTCCCTTAAAGTCACTAGATGTTGAAATATAGATAACTAATAACAGTTAAGTTGGTCTCACTCGCCTCACTGTTGTGCGTGTTTAAAATAGTCTATTGGAGACAGGTGCTCATCTGATGAAGAATGTGGGACTGGATTTTTCTGCTTCTCATGTGAAAAAGCAGGTATGGATGCACAATGCACAAGGACAACCACTTCAGACCAATTCAAAATAGTGGTACTTCTCTATCTTAAAGTCTACCATACTCTAGGACAAGAACAATATCAATGCATTATCTGAAATTTATTTCAGCAATTCTAGGATCATGAAAGCATAAATTTCAATTATTCGTGCACCTATATCTGGTTGCTTGCTTATTCAGAAATTCTGTATCTGGATTCAAATTAATATGCAATCTTAATTTACTCTCGCAGTATAAGAGAAACATTGATTTTTTCTGCATGTTTCTCCTAATTTGACAGAATACTTCACTACCATTCAACAAATATGCATTCCTGACTACACACAATTCATTTGCAATCAAAGGAGAGCCATCACATACAGGGATTCCGCGAATCACTTTCAACAATCAAGAGGACAGTGTGACTCAACAATTAAATGTATAATTAAATTCTCTTCTAGATATAAGTAAAGAGATTTCACTTCTATCAACAAGCCAACACATGTTAACACCTACTTGTAAGGAGTGTTAACGTATGTTAAATAATCCAATGGTCTTATGTTTATATGCATGTCTTAATTAACATGGGTTGGCTGCAGAATGGTGTCAGAGCTCTAATGCTAGATACATATGATTTTGAAGATGGTATATGGTTGTGTCATTCCTTTAAAGGAATGTGCTTTCCATTCACAGCATTTGTAAGTATTTCTCGAACTTGTTATTTAACTTGCATAAACTTAGTAGAGTTGTTAGTTCATATATGGTACCATTAAAGATTACACGCTATAAAGCCATGAAAAGACTCAAAAGAGCACACTACATACATACATGCATACAAGCTAATGTTCCCATTAAATAATAGTTTTATATTGACAGGGACCAGCTCTGGATACCCTCAAGGAAATAGAAGCGTTTCTTGCACTGAATCCATCTGAAATAGTGACTTTAATACTAGAGGACTATGTCAAGACTCCAAATGGCCTGAAAAATGTGTTCAATCAAGCTGGTTTGTCTAAATATTGGTTTCCAGTCTCAAATATGCCCCAAAATGGACAAGATTGGCCTTTAGTTAGCGATATGATTGCTAAAAATCAAAGACTACTTGTGTTCACATCAGATCGTTCCAAGCAAGAATCAGAGGGCATTGCTTATCAATGGAACTACATGGTTGAAAATCAATGTGAGAAACTAATTCTTCTTTCTTGTGTCAACCATCTGTATTTCTTCTTTTATTTCAATGAAACGAACGTCTCTTTCTTCTTTACCTTCAAGAACTAAGTTTCTTTTTCTTTTGACTATTGGTATACATAGACGGAGATGATGGGATACAAAAAGGGAGTTGCTCTAACCGCGGTGAATCTAGTGCACTGAATGATAGAAGTAAATCTCTAGTCTTGGTGAATTATTTTGCATCAAACCCCGACAGGATAGATGTTTGTGTCGACAATTCAGGTAATCTCATTGACATGCTCCACACGTGCTATGGAAGCTCTGGCAACCGATGGGCTAACTTTGTCGCTGTGGATTACTATAAGGTTTGTTCTAAGGAACAGCAATTCATTTCTGATTTCGTGTTCGAGAACAAGATGCCTGTTAACTTATAAGCCTAAATATACATTGATGCATGACATGAAAAAATCAACAGAAAATAAATAACTAGTTTTTATGTAGTGAAAGAAAAATGAATTGGTTTATATAAACCATGATGGTGTAGTTAAAATTAAATAGTTCAGGATGGTGTCTGAGAACTCTATTACAAATTTCTTACAGAAACATGGATAAGAACTCATAATTTGATAAACTACGCATGTATTTCAAGCAAAAAAATAAAAATAAAAATGAGATAATTGTCTTGGAACTTAAACCTCTTTGTCATTAAACTTTCCTTAAACTTTCTACTCTATTTGTCATTTAAGTTTGAAACTCTAATTTTACTTCTTTGTTAGTTTTTTGAGATCAACTCGACCTCCTTAAATTTAGTGTGTGCACTCTTGTGCGTAAGAGTGTCAAGTTTAACTGGTCATTCTACTACGAATAAGTTATTTTCGTCTTTTTTCTTACGTAAAATTAACAAACATGACCTAATTAATGAGAGTTTCATTATGGACAATTTGCACTTATTTTCTTTTGCTTCCCTATTATATACTGCACATGCAGAGGAGTGAAGGGGGAGGAGCATTTCAAGCTGTAGACATGCTCAATGGGGCACTTCTGTGTGGCTGCAACGATGTCCATGCATGTGCAGTAAGTTCTCAACAAAAGCCAAGACTAGTTTCTAGAATTTAATTTCAAATAAACTATATATCTGACGATATTAAGAATTTAAGAGTTAATCTTTTATTTACTTTGGTTGTTGCAGCAAGGAGCTGGACAAGGGGGCTGCACACCACCATGAGTAGAGAGTGTTTATGAAATGTTGTTTGTATGAGTACGCATCGATTCAACAGAATGTTTGGACTTCAAAATTGTCCGTATAATGAAATGGTCTGAGTTACATTGGACAATGGAATCACATCCATGTATTAGAAGTTTATTATTCATACGTACTGCATGAAATATGTTTGGGTCAATTAACTCATTAAATTTGGCTGAGATTTAATTTTTCTTACCACAGATTTTTTGAAGTTGCAAACACTGGTGGCACTAACATATAAAAAACTATTGTTCCAAAAGATATATATAAATTTAAACAAATAAATTCTTCAGGAAAATCCTATTCCAGTATTGTTCCTCTAAAGTGTCAATACGAATTTTAATATCTACACAAATATCCTCTGATACTCACTGCAATGCATTAACATGGAAAAGTATATATGAGATTTAGTTACTGCAACTCGAGCTATTCCCTGGATGGAATTGCAGACCATAAAAAAAATTCCCGATTTGAACTACAAAAATATGGTCTGATGAGTGGTGATCTGCTAAACCCTTGATCTTGAAAAAACGCAACCGAATGAGGGCATACCTCGTAATTCAAAAACATGAAGAGATTCTGCAGGCTCTTATTCTTGGGCTCGTAACTTTAATTTGGCTTGCCGTTCTTCATAAGATGCTGAAAACAGCAGAAATCTTAAATGATTTAACGAACTAGAAACAGAAACTACCATTGATGGAAGCATGAAAACATTAGGAAGATAGGGAGAGGGACTGGGCTTGCTAAAAAGTAGAGAAGAAAGTGCAATAGAACTACAGGCGCACATATTTTGAGAGTTTAATAAAAATGAATTCAGAACCAAGCCAAAAGAAGCATAACTATTGCACCAAAAAAAATTTAGGTATTCTATTACTCTTAAGACCCTGATAAATATGCAACACACCAAATCAACAGAGTCATCTCTAAGGAATCATGATGTAAAATTTTGAAGCATGGATTGGGGACTCGTACTCTGTGTGCATAAGAATCGTTCAGCATTCAAATATGATAATAACTTACGCTCAGTTGGCCGTAACAAAAGAGGAACATGAGTTGCCTTCTTCACTTCCTTGATCAAGGGACTCCCATCTGAAATTTAGCAGGGTCCTTGCATAAGAAGACGAAAAGGAGTACTGCAAATAAAATTAGCATTGAGATAGTTGTTTATGCACCATTGGTTGTAGACAAGCAACTAAGCAAAGCCTCCTCAAATATAGCAGCCTGGAGTTTATGACTTTTCAATTCAGTCTCAAAGTGTTCATGCAAAACCTTCTGAGCATCTGCAAATGAATCCATGTAATATTAATATATATATATATATATATAATAGTAATATTCTGCATCTTTAGGGCAAGCCACACCAGACTATGCGCGGTCATGGCAATGATTTGGCACACTTGGAAGGAAAGAAACTGTACGATTTTTGAAGAAAAAGAGGGGAATAGCATGCATTGTGGGAAGCAGTGAAAGCAATGGAAGCTGAATGGCTCTCTTGTCACAATTAGTGGGGGATGCTCTTTCACAAGATGAGATTAGGGACTGAAATACATCATGTAAATAGTAGAGTTTCCTTTTTCATTAAAAAAAAAAAAAAAAAAAAAAAAAAAAAAAAAAAGATATAGGAATACATAGGGAAAAAGATGTAGAGGTGCCACGAGAATTGCAAGTTCTCCTAGGCACATCTTTTGGCGTCTTTGAGGTTTAATTCTTATGTTCTTTATACCATTTCCATCAATACAAATACAAAGTTACACAGTTTCTACTAAAAACTATATATACTCTGCATATTATATTATAAATAATTTTTAGAACTAACCCATATAAATGTTACGTTTTTAAGGATAAGTTTGAAATATCACATTATTCTAACACAACATTTCTTTTGGATAATTTGTCAGTAATTGTAAAGTACATTTCCTTAATATGTGAAATAAAATTTATATATCGCACATACACTTGCATTGATATTGACGTTAACAACATACATGCATTGGAAGTGTCCAGAATCCAGATAAAATACGGTTATCCATTGTGATAGGTTCTGAAGTAGCTAGATAACAGTCCTGCACAGTCTCAGCTGACACAATTTGTATTCCCCTCTAAATTTATATTCTATAATGGCCTGTGATGCTATGCCATGAGTCCATAACAGGCCACGGTAATTAAGAAAGAAGAGTCATGCCTTTTTTGCATAGAATGAAAAGTAATTATTCAATCAGAGATTCGAAGTATTGTGGATCAAATGCCAAATAAATAGTTTCTCCAATACTAATAATTATAAATTCTCCATTTAAATCTATCTTCTGATTCTTCATAAAGAAAAGTCATGCCCTTTATTTATTTATTTAGAGTTTTGTTGTATATAAAAGCAGCAAATTTCATTAAACATTATGTAGAAGTAGAGATCAAAATATTTGAAATAGCCAAGCAGTCAATCCACTGGCTGCCTTGCAAAGTTGCAAGAGTGTAGGATATTATAAGAAGAGTCATAAGTGCTAATGGAGAAAAGAGGGACAGACAAAAAATAGTACACTTTCAAATTACCTGGAGAACAGGTAAAATTGAGACCTTTAAATTCACATGATTGAAGAATCAATGGAAGTTCAGGAGCCATCTTGTACTGTGGTTTCCTAGGCGTCCTCTCAGTATCCAGTAATTCTTCTATTATCTACACCTTGAAAATACATCAAATGAGGTATTTAATATAATAAGACAAAAATGATGAACTTAAAGCAACAGTCAAATTAGAGAACTAATGGTTGTTGAAGTGAGGTCACCAATTTCGCTCAACATTCTGAAGTACCATAAAAGACAATGACAAAAATTATAGAGGCACATATGAAAGAGAAAAATAAACCTGTATCCTATTTGATTCCTTGGAAAGGAGTTTTTCTTGAAAAAAAAAAATGATGACTTTCATAAGAAAAAGGCATTCTCTTGTATGAGCACCAACAACAATAAGTTGGGATCGGCTACATAGATCAAACAGTTCCGCTCAGCTTGATTAATGCATAGATGATGTGCTCCCACAACCCCCCCCCCAAAAAAAAAAAAAAAAAAAACTTTTGCAACTAGTGGTATTATTCCTACTTTTCTTGTAATTTTTCTATTTCATCTTCAATATTTACATGTTTTACCACACATCCACCAAAGCATCCTCATCTCTATTACACTTATTTTTATATAACTACGTTTTCTTTTTACCACCCAAGTTACCCAACATTCACTTTTGTCTAATAAAATTTTCCTTTCTATGAGGGATATTTTGATCACATATCGCACACACTGCAATCCTCCAACTCTTCCATCCATCTTGAATTATATGTGAATGTGACCTTTTGCATAATTAATCATAAATGTCTAAAATTGTTCACCTTAAGAACTTCTACTTCTCCTAATTCCGCTACTCCATTTTCTTGATCGCTACTACATACGAACTCACAATGCATATATTTACTGGGTATGAAAAACGGAAAATTGGTTCATATGCCATGGTATATTCTCTCGAATGTTATCTCATTTCATCCATAACTAGAGCAAAGAGATGAGGGGTTATGGTATATCCTCAGCGTAGTCCTATAATAACGGATTTTTTTTAAAATTCTCCCAATTGTTTTTGCACTTTTATCACTGCTTGCATTTCTTTAATAGTGCACATGATAGAGTTCCTAAATACATCCTCTAGTGGGTATCAAAAAGCAAAGAGGTGCATGAATGATGCATAAACACTATTACATATATGTATGAAGAAGAGGTAATGAGTGTAAAAATGATTGGAGGAATTTTAAAAGAATTTCGTATTAGTCCACTGATACGAGACTACACCAAGGGTCCGCCTTGAGCCCCTCCCTATCAATTTTATCGATTTTCCTACCCTTGCGTCGCTTTTTATCTCAACCTAGTGATAAAATAGAATATTCTACTGTTTCTTTTTCTTCTTTTTTTTTTTTGGATAATGAAGCTCAATTGTTTTGTCCCTGGCATATTTTTCACGTATTCGCATTATACATTTTCTCCCACCTAGCTCTTCTACAGACAGATGGGGTTTATAGCTAGAAATTGTTAGTTGGGAGTGCCCTTATAACCATCCCAAGGTCAAATCCATGTGGCCTTGACCTTACTTTCCATTTCCATCCTCCAACTCCTCACATGCAACCATCCAAAATGTTGATGGTGTTAATTGGATAGAGCATCAACTTAAATACTAACGTGAGAATAGGTTATACAAAAGTGTGTAAATCATAAAAACGAGTCAAAGTAGATCGAACACTAGCTTGATATTCTTTGTCAGACAGGTCCATATAGCTATAGCCTTTATGTAAACTAGTGCTAACATACGTGCTAATATGAAAACACCTATCCTTTTGCCAATGAAATTCTTCAAAAGTCTACACAAACGAAGTATTCCCCTTCTTATCAATAGTCAACAAAAATGCAACATCAACCCAATTTTTCATCAAAATAAACAAGTTAGGGATTTTGTACGCACACTAGGGGATTCAAGACCTTGCCCAATCATAAATAGCACAGCAACCATGCACCGAACCTGGTGCCAGAGAAAGGCACTACCTTTGATTCTTATAGCCCACAGCTGATCATCTTTGCACCTGCAAATAGTACTAGAAAACATTGCTACCAGATATAATAACAGCAGAAGATCAAAATATACACAGTTTCTCCCCAGTCAGACCAATAAAATGACATTGGGAAAAAACCATGCCACATGAAAAATCAAGGCAACAAGCAAGTTCTCGCGTTAAAGTTTATAAACTACAATTACCGACACAATATAAGTATTCAACAGCACCTACAAAACAAACTAGCAAAATGGAGTTTGCTTGAGATTGAGAAGGTAATATTTACTTTCATCACATAGTTCATTGTGAGCTAAAAGATGTTAGAACTCCTCATAGGTTAGGATCCCTTTTGAAGTGATCTGAATTGGTCACAAGTCACAACCTTGACCCCACTTGAGTATGAGATATTTCATACAAAAACAAAACATTTTAAGGTGAAATACATTACATGTTCCTTTTTCGAACTTTAATTAGCAAAGAAAGAGAGAATTCATCACAGGATCAAAAGATAACTCGCGCTCTACCACGAGTTTAAACAATCGACCTGATTGGCTCACTAATGAATGAACCAAAGCCTTTAGGTCAATCATGGCTAAATGATATATTCTAGAATAGTTAGCTTTACAAAAGTGAACTACTTCACCACTTACAAAGAGACCACTAATTATAGAATCCATCGAGCATTTTTACTCCACATGTTATGAATTTTGCCTACAAAAGTAAGAACACAACAAGGAATGAGTCAGTGTTCCATATTGTTTGGGGGATCATAACCAAGCCAAGAAAGAGTTCTAGAGGAAATATCACCTCTATCTCCATTAGTGCTATTGATTTTTTTTTCTGAGTTCATGTCGTGAATTACTCTATTTGTTTTTATTTGAACCATTATAATGCTAGTTCAGAACTTGGATATTCCAAAAGCCCATAGATAAAGGCAGTTCTTCACTAATCTTGTGCCTCAACTTTTACTATTTGCACACAAAAAAAAACATCTATGCACACGACATACCCAGAAACCCAACCTTTCCTTGCAAGAAAAGATGTCGAAGCATGTGATATGCCGGCTATAGTTGTGGACATTTGCTGCATCCATCTTACAGAAATTCCTGAAGTCATGTTGTCCAACAAAGTTTTTACCAGCTCTCTCCATAGCCTAGTCAAGACATCAAATAAAAAATGTGTGGGCTTCACTTCGGCATCCAAGTCTGGGAGCCGAAAGAGGTAAAACATGGATTGCAAAAAGCAAACGTAGATGAGTTTTTCATACCGTTGTATCCAGATTTCCCTTCCAAAAAAGGTATTTGTACTCCCTGCTTAAACAGCTAAACCTGCAATTAGTAACATGCCATAAAATTTAAGCAGTATCCAGACAAATTAACCAGATTAGCAAATGCATCTTATAGAGGTAACTTATAAGTTATAAGCAACTGACAGAAAATCTTGATAGCTGTAATTTATAAGCAAGTGGCACAAAGGATATGTAAAATGCATCTTGACAGTATTGGCAAATGGCAATTCTATGTGACCAGAAAACTTCTAACTGCTTCGTAAAGGCTTAAACCATCAAGAACCCCTGCTTTAAAGAGTGCCCTTTCAACAAACTTTTTGACTGTTAATAGTTGAAACTATTAGTACGGAACCTAGAGCATTTTCCAAGTGTGAAAAATTATTTTCTTTTTTCTCTTTACATATGTTTCTAAGGCTACTTTAGTACAACATCTCCGATCTGTCATTCTAGCAAACTGATGAATCTAAGAACATCATTAATTATTAGACTTGTGAAGCTCCATAACCAAATAGAGAAACTTCAAACAGTCATAAGCAGTTTGCCCGTCCTTATCATCCAGCTATATAGCTATATAACTAATATTTCATACTCCTCGAAATATCCGGTTTTCCAAAACTGTTCATCTTTATTTGGTCCACAAGCATCGAAATATTTCAACAGCGTAAAAAAACACAGAACGTAATACCAAGGCCAAAGTAAATAAAAGGATTTGTTGCTCATGTTTCTCTAATGTCATAAATTGTAAAGTGCAAACTGACATAAAGATTCCAAAACCTTGCATGGAAGTCAACAGGAGCAGGACTCCAGCTAATGACTCGGATGTCATTTGGAAGGACTCGATTCAGTACCTTGACATAATCAATTTCTTCTGAAAAAAAAAAAGGCAACCTAATAAATAAAATTAGATTTAAATACTAAAAACATCTGTATCAAGCCATTCTATCCTTACAAACGCTTTAAGGAAACTTTCAAACATGAATTAGCATGATAAACATTCCGTCACAAAATGAGGAGAAAATAGCGAACCAAGTGTATCATTTGGGGAGATTTCCCTGTTATCCGCAAGCATCTCACTATCCTTGAGCTTTGAACGTAAAAATAAAGAAATTACCTGCATGAAAAGCTAGTTATATCATGACCATCGCCAATCTAGTGTTATAGACGAGTAATACTATAACACTTCACAGATGGAAAGATCTCGAAAAAATTCCTTTGAATTGGGTTTAAAGTACAAGCAGTACACGAACTTCTGCTTAAATCTACCAGCTCATATTGCGAAAGATGGGACTTGGAGAACTGGGCAGCATTTGACAATGGAAAAACAATATCAACCAATTCCTATTTACGTGACATTTCATCACTAAGTACCCCTTAAAATTCACTACTTCACTAGTAATAAGAGTCATAAGACCATCACATACGTTCCTCTTCAAATTCACTAGTTATAGGACCATCACATAAAAAATTCAGTAAAGATGAAAACAACTAGGATTTCCCTCATTTTGATGCAACTCATATTTGAAATTAATCAAAAGTTAGATCCAACATTGTAAAACTGGGAAATAAAGTAAAATATTGCATGAAAACCAGAAAATTAATTATATATTGGCATAAAGAACTTATTTTTCGAATGCAACACCAGCGCAGTTTTAGAGAGCTGTTTTAACTCAGGTCAAGAATTTTGTACAGAGAGGAAAAAAGAATTAATTATTTGACTAAAGACCATAGCAATGTAATTCCTGAAATCGGCAATGACTCTCTTGTCGCATTCAGGTATTGGAAAACATCACTTTGAAATGGCATATTGATAAAGAGAGTAAGAGACAACATAAAGCTTTTAAGAGGTGAG
The DNA here is from genome assembly GCA_039657325.1 of Stephania cephalantha. Taxonomy (NCBI): domain Eukaryota; kingdom Viridiplantae; phylum Streptophyta; class Magnoliopsida; order Ranunculales; family Menispermaceae; genus Stephania; species Stephania cephalantha. The sequence continues at coordinate 2,869,536 of CM077574.1, forward strand.
TTTACATACTTTCATAAAGTTTAAATTTTCTCACTTAGGGTATGAACTTTGATGTAACAAATCTTTTAATAATAAGTCTAAGCATAATCATATTAATGTCAAGTATAATAATTTAAAGGGCAGTTTGTGTCATATAAGTGAGAAACATAAATAAGGTTGAAAATTATATTATTTTACTCAAGTTTCCACAAGGCATTTTCTAACCTCTAAGTGAGAAGAAGTGTGTTGTATTATGCTATTGAGGCATTTACAAACTTTGTGATTATACGAAAAAAACCATTTGAACTGACATAGAAAATAAGGAATTGAGCGCATGTTGTTATTGAAATAAAATTAGAATGAGAGTATGTCATATTAAGGCTTTAAGCTATTGGCTTACTTGCCCAACAGAGGAAACTCCTCTATCTGTTCTACCACACCTAGAGTACATGGCCTCCTTTTCACTGCTAACCAAAAGCCTTGTCTTCTTGAGCGCCTTAAAAATTTCGGACTACATAAAAACCAAGACTCGGGTGAAAAACTAATCACAGCAGAGGAGAGAAAGAAAAAAAAAAAAAAAAAATATATATATATATATATATATATATATATATATATATATATATATATATTGGATAGCCATATAACTAGAGAGAGTTTAATAGATACTTCAACAGTAGGATCCATTTGCGCCTGCGAAGCGAACCCATAAAACCTGAGAATCGACCCATAGCCATAAATCATATGCCAATTTAAAATTATAATTAAGATAAACACGGAGTTCAATAGAAGCACTTCCATGATTAAGAATATTTTTTCCGTAATGCAAAGTACCCGACTTCAACTAATTTGGGATTGAGGATTAGTTGTTGTTATTGTTGTTAATCAATAAAGTAGAGTTCATTTTGCTCAGCAAAACACACAATGCCTTGTATTTAAAGATGAGAGATGCAAAACATAAAAGGGAAAATGAAAATTTATGTCACTACAAGTCTACACCCCCCCTCCCCGGGAATAAAAAAGGCAAAATTCGATTATTACGATTTGCTTTAAAACTCTAACTCACCTTGAACCTAAATGCTTTGAAAGAAAAGCGGAAAGAAAAGGTATAGGGAGGTGTCAAAATTGCATTACTCGCAAAGAAAAGACACCAAAATACTTGAAATAAAGCATGTGAAATATGAAACGATGAAGCCCGTACTATTATGCTAAGTTATGAAATCCAAATTTTACTACAAAAGCAACCTAGAATACTTAAGAGGGGATCGAGAAACAGGGAAAGAAACTAAGATTCTAATCATATTTCAGAATTCAGATCTTTGACATAGGAAAAAGTAGTTATTAATAGAAAGTCACGGAAAACTGCTCTACTTATTGTTATTCAAAACCTTCAAACACTTAGATGTCGACATTTGTTGCCAGGAAATAGAGTAAAACTTTTCCAAAGTGTTATTCATAAACTCAAAAAAACTTGCATCCAATATTGAGATAAGCACCGTTATCTTAAATCTTTTTCTACATCACACAAGTCCAATCCAAATTGGCAACTATTGAACTTTCCCTTTGTACCTTTAGGCCATGCAAGAAAGTAGAGGAAGTTAACAAGTTTCGCTCCCATGATAAATAAAAATTAAAAAAAAATCAATAACAACCCTCTGTTGAATGATTGAATCTAAAGAGTTTTAAGAAGCAATTTAATTACACAAACAATAGAATGTGTATATATAAATGTACCTTTGACCAAAATACATGATCTTCAAAGCAATGTATCTCAAGAGCGTAGGCTTACTGTTCTTCCTCTCGCATCCTATACAAATATAAGTACTCATTCTTCAGTTTCAAGTAGTAAGAAAACTCTTAAACTAAAATACTAAAATTCTATAAAGCCAAAGGGCACCCACCCGGTGACATCTTGCAAGCCCTCGCCTTTCCGACCTCTCCAAACCATCCATTCCCCTCCCTCCGCTTTCCACAGTCGCGTCTCTCTTCTTCACTGCCACCAATTAAAGCCAGACCGGCATTATCACTATCCACATTTCCATATACCACTGATCGATCCGAATTCGCCACCAACTGCATTGCCAAATCCAAATCCACCAAATCTTACTCGCCTAACCAAAATTACAGTTCCATCCAATGTACAAGATAGCTAATCAAACGAAAAGACGAACCTTTCCGCAGCAACACCTGGAAATCTGCGACGCCATCGCGGCGTTCTCCGCCTCTAATTCCTGCAACAAAGATCAACCTCTCAAACCCTAACCAAACTTCAAAAGCTTAGATTTGAATCGGAAAGCGAAGAAGAAGAAGAAGAAGAAGAAGAAGAGACGGAAAGAAACCTGGACTCTGAGACTCATCGATTTCAGCTGCGTTTGCAACGCCGCGATGAGGTCTGAGCCTTCAATTCCTTCCATTGAAGAGCTCTGAAGAATCAATTGCGCATCGACTTCTCTGTCTTCCATGGCGATCGCCGAAACCCTAGCGATGTCGAGCAATGTCGTTTCGACAACAGGCGCGAAAGGGCTGGTAATGTTGTGGATTGGTTTCAAATTAGAGAACTATACATGTAACACGGAAATAAACTTTGGCTCACATGAGTCACTCACGCACGTCTCGAGATGCACGCATACACAAATCTCAATGTATAATGCGCAGGTTGAGGCCATGTGGATGACTCTAGTGAGCCAATGCGGTATTGCAGTGTGACATTATTATTGTCATTCCAATATTTTTCTTCAAATAATTAGGATTCAATTTGTAAGGAATTTTAATTCTTTTTTTTAAGGGCATATCCAATGCTCTACACTAAAATGGTGTAAGCTTTATACCATTTTAGCATAAAAAGTAAGCAAAACCCATATTTTTGGTCATTAAACTTTGAGGTTTTTATGCTTTTGAGCTCTAAACTTTGAAAACTACACATTTGGTCCCCTGAACTTTTAAAAGAGTGCACGTTTGGTCCTTCCGTCATTAAGATCGTTAAGTTACGCGTACGTGACTAATGAGGAACCACATGTGGCCGATTATCTATCGAACCACCGGTTCAAAATCAATCACTCCCTTCGTCCTATTTAATTGAGCCTACATAGGGAGGGGCCGAAAAAAAAGTTCGGACAGCTACGATTATCATAATTTATTTTTTGTTTAAATAATAATAATAATCCAAGTGGACGTTAAATGAGACGGCGTGATATAACGGCTCCCTCCCTAAAACCCCCCAAAATCGAAAGGGGCGGCGCAGATAAACCCCTCCGCTCGCTTTCAAGGGTTTGCTTTGCTTTGGCGATCGCCATGACCAAGTTTCGGAAGCTCGGCCGACCAACAGGCCATCGAATGTCCATGCTCAGGTCAGCAGCCTCAATCGATACATCCATCCATCCATCCATCCATCCATCGATAGAATCTGAGTCCATTCCTGGATTGACTAATTTGTTTGTTTGTTTGGTTTGGTTTGGTTTGGTAGGACTATGGTCTCCCAATTGGTAAAGCACGAGCGGATCGAAACCACAGTCGCGAAGGTGACTCCTTTTTGTTTGTGTGTGAATTAGGTTTAATGTGTTGCACAAATGGATTCTTTGTTTCATGAATTCATGGGTTCTCTTTGAATTCACCAGGCGAAGGAGATCCGGCGGTTGGCCGATAATATGGTGCAGCTCGGCAAGGAGGTGTGTGTGTGTGTGTGTGTTTTTTTTTTTTTATGTAGAATTGAATAAAAAAAATTGGTACTTTGGAGACTACTATCGTAATTTTGTTGGAATTGTTCGACTTGCAAACTCTCGCGCGTAGTTTTGGTTTGGCTTGCTTGATTTTGACATAATTCATTGCGCGCTAGTTTTAGTTTGCGTCGGATTAGGCTTGCATTTTGTTAGTTGGAATGATCTAGCCCCTGTCAAAAGTTTTTTTTTTTTTTTTTTTTTTCCGAATAAAATAGTCGTATTCATTGTCATCGATCGAGTCAAGATAAAGCAGGCGATGATGTTGCATATGAATGTTACAGACATGCTAGAAATAAGAGGTTCGAGTTGCGTTTAAGGAATGAGCTCAACTAACTAGACTTGCATAATTGCATTTTGTTAATTGGAATGATGTGGTCAGCATCAAAAGTTGTTTCCATGATACTTACTGTCGACTGCGGATTCAAGATGAGCAGGCGATGGATAATGAATGTGAAGGATGTGTAAGAAATGAGAGGTTTGAGTTGCATTGACGGAACGGACTGTACAGTATTGCATAATCTCTACTTACTAGATAACTTAAATACTCAAGCTAGAGTTTACGTATCAGTTCAGAGTTTGGTTTGTTACTTTGTTCCTGTAGATTTGAGTTTACTTTCTTTGTTGATAGAAGTTATCTAAATATAAGCGATTCACTAGTTTCACAAGATGAAGATCAAACTCAAAGACGCATCCACAACCACAACCACAATGAACCTTTAACACAGTAAAAGTCAAATTGGAAAACATCTTACAAAGTGATAGGTATCTAAGTTAGGAAGAGGGTCCATATTATGGTTTAGGGATATAATGGTTATTCTTACGTATTCTAGTATGGTCTTACTGATAAGGGAGAGAATATAGTGTGAAGTCGATGAATTGTTTTTGTAAGAATACTCGAAAGTCTAGCAAATTGTTTTAGTTCTTTGTGATTCGCCATTTTTGATTCAATAAAAGGTTTGTTCTAGTTTGTGATCCTATCACAAAAGCTATAGAGTATATATATGCTCTAGGTAACTTAACCCATTCAGATTGTCGTAATCTGGTTTACGCTTACTTTTTTTTCCTACCTAATTCATTGATAAAAAGTAAAAATGATTAAAGTGTTGTCCCTTGATCTAATTCAACATACGAAAATGACAAAGATATAAATTTTACCATCCTTGTCATCTTTATCAATCTAAGTTTCAAAGTTATGTGTCATTGCCTTATTTGTTCCTAACTCCCCACTAGTTCCATCTTTCTTTGCAATACATATATGGGCACTTGTGCAGTTTTTCATTACCCCAAACAGAAATGTTCTTTTTTTTTTTTTTTTCTAATCTACTCCATTTTGTATATGCATCTATTTTCTCTATGTAATTGATAGGCACAATAGCTAATGTATGAACATATATGCTGTTATTCTCATACTTAGATATTACTATATTCATTTATTACTGCACTTGAGCTCTTATGCAACGCATGTACGAAATTTATTCCAAGCCTTGAATAAGTAATGTTTCAGTATCTAACAGCAAAACCCAAATCTATGGTACATTGCTGGCTTTCTCTTTGTCAAAATACCCAAATGATGTAGTAAGCATTATTTCTACTTGGATTGAGCTTCCTAATCCTGGCAACAATTTTGGGTTAGGGAAATTGTTTACCATTAGATTTCTCACTAATTGGCACTTGCTGCTTGCTCATCTTAATGGCTCACTGCTATTTATTATCTTTTTTGAATTTTGATGTGTTGTTTACCCCACTCTCTCTCACGCACAAACACAAAAAAGAAATAAAAGAGAACCTTGTAAACTACCTATTAGGGAGGGACAGAGCTGCCCTTCCGTCCTAACTCGAAGCTTTATTTTGGAGTCATTACCATTTGGATTGAATGAAGCTGCCCTGTCATCAACAATGAACCTGAATCTCTCATTATTATTTTCCCTGCCCTTTGCATCATAATTATCATTGTCTTATGTTTTTTTTTTTTTTATCTAGGGTACTCTCCATGCTTCTAGACAAGCTGCTGCTTTTGTTCGTGGAGACGATGTTATTCATAAGTTATTCACTGAACTAGCATACCGTTACAAGTAATTTCTTTTTCCATTTTTACTTTCTATTTTTCAACTTTTTTTGGGTCCACTTCTGGAAATGAAAGTGGTGATTGGTGTACAAACAGAGATCGCACCGGTGGATATACAAGATTGCTTCGTACTCGTATACGAGTTGGGGATGCTGCACCAATGGCATATATTGAGTAAATCTCTCTCCTTAATTTGCATAAAGCATTCAGCAAAGTGGATTAGTGGTACTGAATGAATTAACGACATGGGCACATTGTGCCGCATTTTATTGCATTTTATCGTAGCGTCGCTGTAGATACGGTCTGCATTAGTTGCATAGATTATTGCAGACTATTGTTTTCTTATTAAAGGCCTTTCTACTCCCATTTTATGCCAGGTTCATCGACAGAACGAACGAGCTTAGACAAGCGAAGCCGGCTACTCCTCAACAACCAGAGAGGCCCACCATGGATCCATGGACGAGGTCACGCCTAACCCGGCAGTTTGCTCCTCCCAAGGAAGAGAAGATAATCGAATCAAATGAATGAAGGGGATGATGTCTCAGAAAATCAAAAATCCTCCCAATTTTGTGCATTTACAGAACATTCAAATCTGAGAGAGTTTGAAGTTTTTATTTCTAATAACAAGAGCTGGATTTGGTATCTATGTATCTGATAATTCTTTTTATGAAATCTTAAGGATTGAGTTGGTCTAAAATCGTCATTTTTTCGATTCCCCGTTGCGTCAAAATTGTCTGGGCCATTGGGCCACTCGGGCTGATTGCACCATGGTCTCATGGGAATAATCAGCTCGCTTAGATACTCACGGATATCATAAAAAAAAAAATCATCATTTTTGGTGTACAATCTTTTCCATTTCAAAATCCAAAAAGAGCCTTTTTTGTACACTTGCGGAAGTAAGAAATGAGACAAAGAATCACTATGAATAACAGTTTGAACAATCAATTGCATTACATCCCAACTTGTAGTATGCAGAAGTAATCTTTCCAAACTTTCAAGAACATTTACAAAGAGTAATTGAAATCAAGTGATGAGCATGAATTTTTAACAAGAGTTATACAGCAACCAAAGAGAAACAAAAAGCTCCAAGACGGCCTTCATCTAATTCCTTCCAATTCTTTCTGCCTACTTGAACTGACTTCCACAAAGCAGGCTGCATTGACAAAATGACATTGAGAGTCGAAAAATCACACATTTATGTCCATGCGTTTTGATCTGGCGCTGCCATTTTCTGAGGACCCGGAGAGTGCAAATCTCGGTAAGTTGTAGTTTTCAGACAAAGATACCGGCTGTTGAGGATACAGCGTTGGGGGTGGAGTGAGATTCCGTTGAGCTGGTAGAGGAGGGAGCGTGTTATACTTGTATGGGTCGCCGCCTAAGCTGCAGTAATCGGAAAAAAACGGATTTTAGAGGTCTTAAATCAGCCAGAATTAGAACAACACTAAAAAAAGAAAAGAATGTAAAGCAACTCTTGATCAAGTATGCATCTCTCCTAACAAAAAGTGAAGAAACACCCAAAACGTTATGTGCCCCGTTCTAAGTTTGTCTGTCCTAGCATCGGAAATGGCCTGAAATTCGTTTTCTATTATAGCATGATCTGATGATCCACAATTTCTCTCTTATACTTATTACTGTAGTTTCATGGTGCAATGGCAAATAAAAGAGCACTAAAGCTCTAACTGAGGCAAATGTCATGGGTTCGATTCTTGGTAGTTACATTATATTCTCTTGGTTTCCCTGAGTTTTGGAGCTGGAGCACCCGACTAACTCCCATGGGATTAGTCGAACCAAAGCAAGGAGGGGCTAAAAAAGTTTCGAACACACATAGTTATCAAAAACTAAATGAAATTACTGTAGTGTTTCCGGATGCATAATCAGCCTCACCATTTCCCAACAATCCCCCAAGTTTGATCCATGCTACCAGAATGCTCACCTTTAGTTAAATTCAATTTCTTCCAAGAGTATATAATCAAGCATTTTGTCTCTAGAACTACGTATCAACACTATACACCAGTACAAGAAAAAGAGCATCTCAAATAGTTGGGTAAAGAGAAACTGGAATCCTCTTTTGCATCCTTGGTTTCAATGTCAACCCTTACATGGTCACTGGCGAAAAGTTGGTTATTTGGAAGTAGAAACCTTCAAACAAGCAGTCCAAGTAATTTTCGAGCCTAAAAAATGTTGCTTAGTGTTGTAATGTACCTGGGAGCCTTTTGGAAGTGATCGTCGTCATTCAAACTTTGACCCAAACGCTCAACAGGCATCTGAGTTGGACTAATAGACCATGGACTTGATGTAGGCAATTCATCCGAAAAATATCTTCTCCGAATCAACTGAAAAGGACTTTATGTTGTTAGAAAAGTAATAACAATCAATAAAAATTACTGGGAGTAACAAGAACAGTTAACACCAAAACACATACCAAGCGAAAGAATTTTGTCACGGCCTCCTTGTCAATCCTTGCTTCTTTGGCTGCCTGTGGATGCGCAGATAAAGGAATAAGTTATATCACCATTTCAACACAAATCGGAAAAAATAAAAAATAAAAAATAAACAGACTTCATTACTTTTATAAATGTGAAATTGACAAAAGAGGTGATTGGTGCAGCAGCACCTTCACAAAAATAATCTGGACTCATAATGCAGTTTCATGATTAACTAGGGAGCTCTTACCGCTAGAATCCCTCCGGAGCCTGGAAAACTTTCTGTCAGAGGAAGTTCCTCACTAGAAGGAAGCAAACCTTGCTTCTCAACCCACTGGCGTGCAGCATCAACAAGGTTGCCGCTGCTCCCCCTCACTCCCTCCTTTGCAGCAACATCAGCCTTGTTACCGATAACAATATAAGGAACAGGAAGGCCACCAGGACCTCCAGATCCTAATGGGGCTGAGAATGTTCCAGTTGCAGCAACCTCTGCTGCCCATTTTGGTAAACTTGTTTTCGTCCTTCTTTGGGATAAATCATGAACAAATATAACACCTAAAACCAATTTCAAATGAAAAGAGAAAATATATTAAAGCCAAAAGCACAATTTCATGAGTTAAATATAATTTAAAAAACAATATTGTTGGATGACTATAACCACCTCGGTTTCACCAAATTCTTTCGGTGGGAACACAGATTTAAGGACAAAACAATGGCCACAAATATTTTGTATTGGTGGTGATTCTAAATTAGTTGAAACACATAAGAAGCCTCCATTTAGACTCCAAAGCAACCGAAGTCGTATTAATAATTTTGCAGGATGCCTATCAGAATAAACAAAGCTACATGTCGGCTTCAGACTCGCCCAGCAGCTCAAACTGAACCCCCAAGTGTACAAAAAAATGGAAGTGCTGATTTTGAGAAGCGTCGTGGTAGTCATGAAACGAACCAAAAAGAGTCAGCTCAAAATCAAACCCAGAAGCATATCCTATAATTAAATGGTCTTTAAGGACCTGCAGGATCCGCCAGGTGCTCTCTAAATTTGCTGTCTTGCAGGCTATGTGGTAGAGACGACTAGAGTTTTTTATGCTAATAAGTGGATTTTTATTCATAATGTCAATAAGTGCAAGAGTACCTCTGATTCATTGCGCAATTGGTCAATTCTATTAGTAAAGTTAGTAGAACAAAGAAATGATAGGTTTATAATGCGCTAAGAAGTAAAAGCTACAAGGGTGTAACTAAGGTAAAGTGGGACAAGTGCTTTTTCCTAGTTTTTCTCTAGATGAATTTAATTCTATGGTCCCTATTAAAAAAGTGAGGTGTTTTAAGAGGCTTCGATTATGGATGTCCATGTTTATATTAAAAATCTACTTGTGTGGAATATAATGCTATTGCCATTTAGTATCTCTAACTTTTTAACCCAAAACACGAAGCTACGTTTCCAAGCGTTGTAGCTGTGAACGAGGATAGAGTGTCCTTTTTATTACTTAAATTCCAAAAAAAGGGAAAAAATTAGTATTACTATTTATAATAGCTTTTGAACAAGACCGATTAAGTACATTTCCTCCTATACTAACAAAAAATAAGTATAAGATAACTTTGCCTGCCAAAATAGCAAAAGAATTTTGAGTCCTCTGATACTTAACTTTGGTAACTCATAGCAGTAACACAAAATATTCTTGGTTGATAAAATGGAATCAACAATACTTATTTCCAAAATGAAGTTTTCTTTCGGAGTAAACCTTTGCAAATTGCAAGTAAATGTCGAGATTGGAAATTTGAAATAGATTCAAAGAAAACATCAAAATTAAATAGATAATTTCTTACCATTGATTTGCGAATAAAAAAGAGACCGGCAATCTTTGTAACGCTCATGCCCTGACACATCCCAGAGTTCAACAAAAAAATCCCTTTCTGAATCACCTTTGATGCTATTTGAAGAACTACCAGAACTTCCGTAAGTGACATGCTGGACAAAGAAAACAAGAAAAAGCTACTGAAGAGCTCTAGGCTCCATGGAAATATGAAAATGCTGGTGAAAGATAAACAAACATTTTCCCTCACCTTTACACTAACTGAGCATCCAACAGTTTGAGAAGGGCGAGCTATAGAAGAACCCTTGACAATTAGATGTACAAGTGATGTCTTCCCCACTCCTGCAGCGCATAATAATATTTGAAGACGCACAATATCAAGTACAGATTTGTTAAGACTTGACTTTACTGAAATAAAAAAGCACAATTTCAAGTGTAAGCTAATTTAAAAATCTCAGATTTATGAACCCACCACTCGGCTTGGTGGCTTGGTATACATGTGTACCCGGCATTGGTCAGGGTTCGAGTCTCACTAGTTGCGAGTGATTGAGGAAAAATATTGTGGAGGTTTGTCCTATTAAAGAAAAAAACCTAATTCTTATGATATATCTTTAAGGAATTTAAGTCACTTAAGAGTAGGGGCGAATATAAACAACCACAAAACTGCAATCCCAAATTAGTTGGGGTCGACTACATGGATCAAACTCTTCCATTGTGCTCGATTGGAGACGAAGAATGGTGTGCTTTCCAAATCCTTCCTAATCAATGCCTCTCAGGTAATCTAAGGTGTACCACAACATCGTCGAATTTCTTCAGTTTCTATTGAGTCGAGTTTTCTAACTGGAGCAGTAGCGGCAAATACAATTATACAACTACACCAAAATGTATCATTCCCCTTGTTTACTCACCCGAAAATCCCCAATCATACAAAAAATGAGAATAAATTCCCAAGAACTTCTATCATTACGATTTTAAGACCCGATTTTCTTCATGAATTTCCTAAAACACAATCCAAACCTCACCATTATCATGAATCATTCGACGAGAATTTCGTCAAACAGTTGAACTTAGCCTCATTTGCTCACATTGTACAAGAACAGCAACTAGTATGGAAATCACCAACTCATTAAACTAACACTAAATTCAGCAACATCAAAGAAATCTCAAGCGTATTGAATCGAATTCAACGAAACAAATTGACAAAACCCAAGAACATGATTCATGAACACAATCAAATCATTACCTGAATCCCCCACAACAAGAACTCTAACTTGGCCAACAGGGGGCCCTCCATTGACCTCTTTCAACTCCCTTTCACGATCCGTTCTCCAGAACATGATCTCCACCAAAACCCCCCCAAAAATCAATCTCAGATTCTCTCAATCTCCATTAAAAAACCAGTCTGGGCTATCGATTTACGGAACCAGAGATGAAAATCAGGGACCCCAGTGCGGCAAATCCTCCGAAGAACAAAACCCAGATCTTCGATTTTCAAGATTCGAAGCGAATTCGTAGATCTGGAGTGATTAATCTCGAGTGGTGGGAGTGGTGTTCGTGAAGATCCAAACTTGCGTGATTAAAACAGACCTGAAACGAAAGTGTTAAAATTCGGTTCGTCGAGATCTAACGGCCGAAAACGAGCGGCAGATTGCATCGAAGCGCGCACAAGCACGTGAGATTGAATGAAGAGGAAAAAGATTTTGTAACACATCTCGAGGCACATTGCATGGCATATTTAAGGCCTTGGTTACCGTAGTAGTTTTGAGTTCCAATTTTTCTCTTTGTTTTTTTTTTACTTGGGTTAGGTTTTAAGTAATCCGTTTTTTTTTTTTCGTTTATGAGGTGGTTTGTCCCTTAAGCGAGGTTGTTGTCTTCAACTGCGGGGTTGTTGTCGTCCCTTTGGAGGTTGTTGTCTCCCATTACGAGGTTTTTACTGCACCACTATATGTACGTGACATAACATTAGTTATGGACTTTAGAATTTGTAATGTATATTATCGTCGTTGTAATAGATTTTTATATCTTTATGAGTTATGAACATCATTCATCAACTGTGGCAACAAAAAATAATTAAATTTACAAACTCACATAAGTATCTCATCAAATCAAAACAGACTAAAAAATAGTTAAGATATTCAACACAAACAATTAAAATAAGTAATTGTCAAAACATTGTGGTGAGATGGTAGATGCATAATTTGCCAAAAGAGACGAGATTTAATTAGGAAGTCGTGAATTTGACTCTCGCTGAATTAAAAAAATATATACAATATCCTTTGGTTTGGAAGGATAAAAGGACTTTTTGCTTGATTAGCACACATGGGCAAAATTTTGATCAACCCAACACACCCACAATTTTTTTTACCAAACTAACACATTTGTTGCCACGTCAGTGCCACGTCACCGCCACATCATCACTCCTGGTTTTGGTCACGATTTTCATTGAAATCGTGACCCAAGGTCACACCTTTTGCCGCAACAAAACCCCAACTTCAAACCCCAACCCCCTCCATCTCCTTCAATTCCCCTTTCGTTTTCATCTCTCCGGCGACCGCCTCCGCATCCATCTCCCATCCGGCGCTTGTAAGATCGGTCGTCCGCCCTCCGTGGTCCGTATCCCGCCGGTCGTTGAAACGTTGAGGCGACTCCTTGTGGTTGAGTGCACCGCCATTGCCGCCGCATTGCCGCCGCCGCCGCGATTCGCCTCTGTCGCGCGCTGCTTGCTCGCTCGCTCGCTGCGTTGGTGGTCTTCTCCCACCGGCGCGATCGCCTCGCCGGCGCTGCTGGTCGCCTTCTGTTGGTCACTCGCTCGCCTCCCTCGTCGGCTGCTGCTCTCCTCATTGGTCGGTCATTGCCTCCATTGTCACTACTCGCCTTCACAACCGGTCTCATTTGTATTGGTAAAAATCTTCTTTCAATTGTGTTCATTGATGAATTAGTTCTAAAAATGCATTTTCCTTGGGGTCTCATAAATTAATATAGTGAATTAAAATCCAATGATAATAAGCAATTTTCACATGATATGATATATATATATATATATATATCATGATTGACGTTTTTTATTTAGAGTAACGACTAAACTAAGTTAATTTATAACAGAGAAATTTGCATAAGATCTTCATGACTCTTACAAATGCCAAACTTTGCAATCCAATAACACCGAAAATATAACCGAAAATATCAACGAAAAATCAGATCTTCTTGTTGCTTTATTGAAATCTATTGCATTGAGAACAATATTGTATCTCATATGTCAAGTATAATAATTAATGCATAACGAGTTGTTATAGGTCAATTTAATTCAATGCCAACATTACCAGTAGTTGCATGCCATAATGATAATATATTGTTTCAGTAATGGCTAATGTAAGGTCCTTTGATGCAAATTAACTTGTGTCTATATATGCTAATTAACTTGTGTCTTTGTACGTTGAAACTGAAGTCACCGAATGCGAGTCACATATTTGGTACAGTTAAAAATGACTTTCATCATATTGTGAAAGAGCAAAAGATTGTTTCACGCACAGAATTAATTATATATTATATATTTAAATAAATTTGTTAATCTCTTATGGATGCTCCTTCGTAGCATATCTTAATTAATGTGAAATATAATTTTAGTTAATATTAATTGTTGCTATTGTTGAATGCTCCTTTAGTACAATTGCTTGGACTAATCAAGACCAAGTTTTTATATTTGTGCTAAGTGAGTGTATTAACTATTACTTCTATTGATTAACAATTATATTTTACATATATAGATTCAATAATGGTTGATCGAATAGTAACTTTGGTGTGCTATATGAATGGTGTCATGGTTGATGGACCATCGGGGATTTTGTACACGAAACCGCCTATTCGACATCTCGGATCGAATATGGGTTTAGGTACGAGGAACTTGTGAGTTTTATCTGTAATTCCTTGGAGATAGACACTGAAAAAATGATATTAAACATGACATATCGATATCATGTGCACATTGGAACTGGAACGTTCAACTATGTCCCTTTGCGAATAGATGATGAATCGACTCTGAAAGATGCTTGGGAGATTGTGAGAATTTCCACCACCAAATTGCATGGAGCTATTTTTAGATTTAGTTCCGAGACAATCGTATAATAGTTCCAATTGTAATATAGTGGTAGATTCTGGATTTGGACCTAGTACTCAACCAATTTTTGAACATAGTCATTGTGCATCGCCTTTGATGGCCGCAAATCCCGAAATGGACGAGGATGCTCATTCTGTGATGATATGAATACTTGAGGAAGATGATGACTATTGTGGTAGTGACGGAGATACTAGTGAAGAGAGTAGCGATGATGATGTAGATGATGAAGGGGTTGATGCTCATCATGTTGATGATGGCATGATTCGATATACATTAAATCGAGTCATAGCCAATGATGGCTCATTATCTTGTCCTCCAATTTCGAACGAATACGGGAACGATGATTTTTTCGATGAAGATGTCTTTGGAATTGATGGTGCGAACGTGGGTGTAGGTGAATTTGTCGTACCTTCATCTATATTTATGGAATTGAGTAGTGAGGCAATGCAACTCATCCATGAGAATGCAATGATCCCTTCTAGGTCTTTATGGAATGAGGCATCGAGAATTTGAGAAAGGCATGCGGTTCATGTGTAAAGTAGATATCTAGCATGCCGTGAAATTGTATAGCATCAAAGGACACGGGAGATTTGTGGTAACTCATTCTACACCTAATGTATGGATTGTTCGTTGTAATAAATATTTAGATGGATGTACTTGGAGGTTGCGGTGTTCGAGAAGAAAATCCCATGGAATGTTTGAGATCGGTAAATATGCGGGACCACATACATGTATCTATGCTAAACTGTCCAAGGATCATGCTCATTTGGACTCCACCGTTATATGCCGTGAAGTAGAAAATGTGGTGAGAAGAGATCCGTCAATCTCAGTTCCAGTGCTTCATCAGATTATCAAGGACAAATTCAGTTATGATGTTCATTATAAAAAAGTTTGGTTGGGGAAGAAGAAAGCAATTGCTAAAGTCTTTGGAGATTGGGAAGAATCGTATAAAATGTTGCCGCGGTGGATGACCGCTCTTCAAGAAAGCAATCCAGGGACACGTGTGGAATGGAGGCATGGCGAGCCTAATGCCAACAATGAGGTTGTATTCAAATGGGTTTTTTGGGCATTTGCACCTTCTATTGCAGGCTTTAGACATTGCAGACCAATTATACAAATTGATGGCACATTCTTGTATGGAAAATACAAACAAAAACTCATAATAGCCATGTTGTTGATAGTAATAGTCATGTATTTCCTTTAGCATTTGCCATTGTTGATGAGGCAATTCAAGGCAGTGGGGATGGTTTATGGCTTGTTTGCGACATCATGTGACCCGATAGGGATGGTATATGTGTCATTTCGATTGACACCCTGGTATATTGTTAGCAATGAACAATCCTCAAAATGGATGGACCCATGAAAGAGCTCAACACATGATTTTGCCTTCGTCACATATGCAAGTAATTTCAACATGAGATTCAGGAGCAAAGAATTAAAGGATATGATGTACTTAGCGGTGCACAACATCAACCGCGAAAATTTAAGGCATCCATGAAAGAACTTCAACAAATGAATGCGTAATGTATTGCGTGGTTTAATGATCTTGATCGAGCACGATAATGGACTAACGCATACGACAAATGATATCGATACGGATGGATGACTACAAATCTAGCGGGTATTCATTGTGTCTATATTTTGTTACTATTATTTATTTAATGTGTTTGATTTATTACGTTTAGAAGCTAATACATATATTGACTTTTTTTTGTCACAAATGTAGAATGCTTTAACGAGGTCCTTAAAGGCGCGCGATTTTACCCCATCACCGCTTTAGTGCAACCGACATTTTATCGTGTCATGACGTACTTTAACAAAAGACGTGACGAAATAGGTGCAAATTTAGGAAGGGCGAAATGTACACAAGGTACGCACCTTGAATAAGTTGTCACATTGGGGAAAAAGGCGGTGGAGGGCACAATGTTACATTAGTGAATTGTGAGAATGATACATTTGAAGTCATCATCGCACCACGTGGCTATCATTTGAGAAAATGGTCTAACAAGCAAGTGGTGAAATTGGAGGCTCGTAAATGCACTTGTATGAAGTGGCGGTGTTTTGGTATTCCATGTTCCCATGTTCAAGCGATTTTTGCGCCGGTGTTGACATAGATCTTTGTCGGTACATTGAGTCATACTACAGTTGATTGTCGTGTACAATCAATGTTATCTTTGCGAATTTCCAACCCATTCCTCACGAAGATTATTGGCCTAACGCTAGAGTTCCACACACGTTCTTTGGCTTATCCATCTCGAAAGCAAGTCAAAAAGGTCGTCCTCAAACAAGACGTTTGCGCACTTTGAGATGGATTGGAGAGGCAATCGAAGCTTGACCACGTCATATGCGGCGAGAGAAAGAATTGAGAGAAACCCCAACAACGCTGCGATGTAGTAAGTGTAAGCGGGATGGACACAATAGACGCACTTGCTCTCGTCGTCAAAGCAAGAACAACCGCCTAATGCTTCATAGTGAAAGGCTCTTTCAAGTCTTATGTTTCACATCCACTTATATTTTCTTTGTATTTGATCACTTTCTTATGACTTTGTGGTACATGAACTTAGTTTCAATTAAACCATGTTTTCATATTCGCACACTTTTGTTTTAACTTTATTGTTTCTTGAATGGAATGTATCGCTACTTGTATTGTTTCTTCATTGGTTTATGGAATTAATGACAACATTGTTAATGATTTGGGGTTCTAGTGAACGAGGGCACCTTTGCTTTTCTTCCGTGTTGTCGAAATGTATAATCATGATAGATTCATGCGACAATTCGGTTTGAAACAAAGGATACCACCTTTACATAGCACAAGCATGAAGCTACATAAGATTGACTTGAGAGGAAAACGGATAAGGATTGGAGTGCGAGAACATAGTGCTTATGTCGCTTTTTTTGTGGAACGAACGTGCTTCCAATATTGCAGCGATGAAATATTGGAGGAGCCATTAGAATTTTACAACCCGTATATGCTATGGTATCGTCGCATTACACGACGATTCATGTCTCGTCGTGGAGCTATTCTTTGAGGCATTGGTAAGTATAATTTCATTTTTTTCGGTCATGAAGTCTTTCAAATAGTTGTTTTGATTTTACTTTCGCATACAACTTCATAAATTTTTTATATGTAGGCACATGGAATGACATCAATTCATCATTGACATTGGGTGATGATGAGTCTATTGCACGTATTAGAGATGTATTTGCATCGACTTTGAGCTGCAGTACATGCAGATTATCGCATGCATAATATGCCCACTTCATTTGAAGCTTCTCATCAATCTTCTCATGATGATACACGTTCGAGGCATGACACTCGGTGTATACTCCATCAGTACCTCTCAACCGATTCGAGACTCTATATACTCCATCGGTACCTCTCAACCAGTTTGAGACTCCACATACTCCATCAGTTCCTCCCAACATGGCATTCGAGGCTACTGAAGCCTTTCCATTTGACATGGCACCTACATCTTCGCGCCATTTTAATGCAACTCCAATAATGATGAATTTATCGGGAATACAAGTACTCATGATGGTGGAATGCGTGATATCGATGATATTCAAAGAGAAGATGCTCAAAATCCCTGCGATGTGGGCCATTCGAATGTGACATTAGCTTTAAATCGTAATGTCCGAGTCGTAAAGAGAACACGTTGTGGACCTGGAAGTCATTATTTGGGGTCGACTAGGACTTTTTTTACTTTCACATGACATGTTTTTTGGTTTATATAATGCATTGTAGTTCTTCCACTTCAATTTCCAAGTTCTTCATTTATATCAAATGAAATGTTTGGCATCATTGACATTACTTTTATGAATTTTGTAAATTACTTGTAACTTCATATTTTATACTAGTTTGTATTAACAAAATAATCAATACAACGACACACGACTTCCATCAAAAGAAAACATCGGGACTTCAATAGCACAAGAAAAAAAATGAACTTCGAAAAAAATAAGTCACGACTTGCTGTTGGCTTGCTGTTTTGAAGCAAGTCGTGACTGCAAGTCACGTTTTCCGCACCTACTCAAAACGTGATCTCAAATCACGTTTTTAGTTCCACAAAAAAAAAAAAAAATTTGGACGCGGCAGTGAGGTGGCAGTGACATGGCATGAAATGTGTTAGATTTGTAAATATTTCTTTGGGTGTGTTAATGGGATATGTATTTCCGTCAAATGTGTCAATCAAGCAAAACATGAAAACACGTGTCGCAATCAGGAGAGTCATGGGAGGATGAGAGGCATTTGGTTGTAGTAGAGAGGACACGGGATTTGATGGTTGTGGGTGCCATCATATGTTGTGATCACAAAGCTCACATCCGTTGGATCTCTCTCCACTCTCTTCTTCACTTGGCATCCTCGACTTGCGCATCGATAGTAGTTCCTGCTCGTGCAACGAACTAATTAATTAGCTCCTTAAATATATCAATTAGTAGTTACCATTTAAATATGGAAGATGGAAAGGTGCCCCTTAGAGAGTCAACTATTTATGTGCTCACAAGTATCGATGCACAAATTGAGGGACGTACGCCAACAAGTGCGTGTCTATTTAGCATGTTCAAAATAGATCACCCAATCATTTTTCTTTTATTTTGAAGAGAATGATATTTCATTAATCATCAATGCATCTCGATGTATTCAACGTCGGAACAGAATGAGACATGAAATCGACCGCCTTGGTATAAATCGATTCGCTAATAATTTTAATTGTTCAAATGAACATTCGGCTGTCATAAAGTTGATTTTTGAGAATTACGACTGTAACAATAGATCACCCAATCATTTTTTTATTTTTTTTGAAGAGATTGAGATTTCATTAATTAATCATCGATGCCTCTTGGTATATATATTCAACGTTGGAACAAGACGAAACATATAATCTACCACCTTGGTATAAATTGATTCTCTGATAATCCTAATTGTTCAAATGATGAACATTCAGTTGTGTTCATGAAGTTGATTTTTGAGAATTGCGATTATACATACGTGATTATATATGTATCTTAATAATAGAGGATGACTGTTTCCACCCATTATATGTACTTTAAGCATCCACACTTTTACTCACCCAATTATGTGCTAGATTCACCCATAAATTTAACTCATAGTTTCATACCCTTATTAATACAATCTCCTCCCACCAACAAACCATTTATTTTACCCACCCATTCTTGACATCTCTCCTCCGTCTATTCATTTTTGTTACAGTCTAATACTTCATCTCTTTATATATCTCCATTGTTGTCGTGCTCGCGCTCCCATCTCTTCCTAGATCTCCCCTTAATCATGAGATGGTGCCCAAACTCTTAGCTTTTATATATATATATATATTCGTGTTGCTACCATTTAGAGTCAACTAGGACCATAACCAACGAACCCAATTGACTACAACTATACTTCAAAGCTCGCATAATCACATTCCAATTTATGTTTAATTTCCAGTCACACAAGACACTTAGGAATGACAAACAAAGAAGAAATGTGCAACATAAATTCGTATTTTAGCTAGATAAACAATACCTTTTGATCTTTCAATCTTCCTTCAAAACAGAGTTTAGATTCCATAGTATGTCGATAAGGTGATTTGATGAGGAAGGAATGAAGAATTAATTAAAGAGTTAGTGTGTATGGTAGATTATATATTCATAACGCGGCAAGGATCTTCCAAATCAAATATTTGAAATCCATGAACGAAAATATAGGGCAATAACTTAAACCAAAGTTCAAAATTTCTTTAATTTATCAAAAGAAACGTATACAACCAAAATGGTGCTTTATATAACAAACCCTAATTCTTGTCAAAAATAGTAAAAGTCTAAAACGCCCTAAACCATAAACTATACGAAATAAGAAACCCAACGCCACAAACGACGTCAAAGACGAAAACTCTTACTAAAAGTTATAACTGAACTAAAACTTTTCAAAAATAGTAAATTCACGATTTCGGAGCCCTAAACGAAGGAATTTGGCCAAAAATCATCGTTATCACATCAAAGGCGTGAGTATTGATCACCACGTTATTTTCAATAAATTCATATTCTTGCAACTTTAAAATTTCTTGTTCGGACCTTCCAAAAGTCAACAAAAATCAATTCCGGTCAAACTTTTCTAAGAAAGTGTTTGCCACTTCTTGGACTGCGTCAATTAAGGTTCGAATCGTCAATACAAATAGGAATAAGGTTATTTGGTCCAAAATTTTATTTTTCTTTTTAGAGTGCTAAAAGCATATAAATGAGTGGAAATAGTCGCCACCAAATAATAATGCTTGTGTTTCTTGTTAGACTTTTAAAACATGCATGCAACATAATAATTATATAAATCAAATGACTGTAATAAATGATTTATAATTCACTTATTTACCTGTGATGTGATGTGGGCTGTTCTTGATCTTCTTCTTCCCATATTTCCTCCATTTGAATCCATCATCCATGATTTCGATCGCAGATTTCGTTCGAAACAGGACTCTAAATCCAGTGTCCTCATTCTTTTCTCCTCTTTTTTAATTTAATTAAATCCATCAAGCCAAATTAAACACAATTACACGACAATATATTAATTAATGTGATTAAATCACAAATATATTTTGCACATGTTGTGCAATACGTACACCTCGAGATATATGTGCGCGTGTGTATCAGACGGCGCGCACACAGCTCGGTGTCATTTCTCGGTCACCAAAGCATATTCCATATCCAAATCTAAGTATATATACGTGTTTATCCAAAAAAAAAATAAAATACTAAGTATATGTACGTAGCTAGCTAGAAAAATACTCACAAGTTATGGTTAGCATGAGCACTAGTAGTAGTGCTAGATCCATCACCACTATGGTAATTTAGATCTTCCATTAACATATGATCAGTGGAAGTACTATAGTCATGAGTAGAGTACTCTACTCATGACTATATATGGAACTAATATATATGAAGAGTATGTGTGAGAGAGAAAGGCTGCTTACTATATATGGAGAATATGACTTATTGGTTGGATTGTGAACAGTA
The DNA here is from genome assembly GCA_039657325.1 of Stephania cephalantha. NCBI lineage: Eukaryota > Viridiplantae > Streptophyta > Magnoliopsida > Ranunculales > Menispermaceae > Stephania > Stephania cephalantha. The sequence goes on from CM077574.1 coordinate 2,890,652, forward strand.
GATATGCATGGAAAGCTTTATGTTTTGCTTGCTAGCTAGCTTGCTTTCCACTATATATAGATATATATATATTGGAAAATGTTAGCGTGACATAATTTTGATACATACAATTATTCACTACATATATAGTTCTATGCATGTGTCCGCTAAAGAGCATCTTCAATAGGACCATAGATTGTGATGGAAATGGATCCACACCTAGGATACAATCCACATTCAATCCAAAAAATGTTCTCAAATGGGACTATGGATTCATAATGTACATTCTATGTGGCATGGAATCAAAGTGGAATGTGTCTACTACAATGTCTACTTCTAGATATTGCATGTGGTAGACTGCCACGTCAGCATTATTAATTCTGTTAAAGTTTTTATTTTTTTCAAGTCTTTATTAATATTATGAAAATTGAAAATAAAAGTGTCAACTCATCAATCCATGATCTAAATCCACATTACCATAGGAGATCATTTTAAAAGCATCTTCAATGGAGATGTGGATTGGAGGTGGATGTGTGCCACGTAGGATTGGATAAACACCCCAATCAAAAAACTCTCTCCAATGGTAATGTGGATTAACACTGTGGAGATAATGTGGCATAAATCCGTACACTACTTTGCATTTAGTATATAGGTTCCATTTTTTTTTTGGATAATTTTTGTAGTTATCATATATATATATATATATATAATGGAAATACCCCTTAGGATTGTGGTGAAGCCAAAATAACCTTTATTACAAGTTTACCCTTCTAAGTCAAGTATAACAAATTTTCTTTCCAAATCATGTCCTTACAACAAATAAGGGCATACATGACTTTTTATTTTTTTCATGTTTAAAACAAATTAAATGCAATCTCTTAATGTGCACGATCAAGTGTGGTGAGTGCCACGTGGTAATTGATAAGTAAAGATAGGGAAATATAACTAACTTAATTGTGGATAGTTTTTTTAATTAAAATATTAAAAAAATGAGAGATGACCAACTTAATATGAGTACGTGATTAAATTTCATTGTTTCACACACAGTGCTAAAATTGTGCATCACGTGCGGATCGGAGCACGTGCCCATCCACTAGTATATATAAGATAAATACAAAAAAGTTTTAGTAAAAAAGGATAAATACAAACAAGACTATTTTTTCATTGTTGCGTGTATATATATATAAATAACAATCAAGGCATGACCGGAGTACAAAAAAAAAAAAATAGGTGGGTTATTGCCACGTCATCAAGGATAAACCCAATCCACATTACCCATTGGAGACGATTTTATGCATTGAATGTCTATTTACCTCAACCCCCCTCCATAGCCCTTCCACAACACTGATGTGGCAGCAATCCACATCCCAAATCCACATTTACCATTGGAGATGCTTTAAGAGGTGAATGTCTATCTAGTGCCACATAAAATAGACATCCTCTTCTCATATATGATGAGCCACCAATCCATGGTCAAAATCCATGTTATACCATTGGAGATGCTCTAACATTTTCCTTTCCTACACGGTGCAATGAAGATTAATCTAGGCTGCATCTATAATATGCATGTCATTTTCTCATGCATGGCCAATATGCTTGTAGTGTCATGACTCATGAGTGTCTGCTTAATTAGGCCTAGCTAGGACTAGCTAGCTAGCTAGCTGCAAAATAAGGAATTAATTCCGAGGATTAATTAATTCAGTCTTAATAACCAAATGTATATAAACAAATGTATATAAACAAGCGTTTTATGTAGGTGCATGAGATGGACAAGCATAGGCAATATTTGGAAATGTCCGTAGGTTTAACTCCTGTTAAAATCAATTAAAAAAACCTTAATTTCAAAACATATATATCCAAATTATCTTCGCAAATCCTACACATCGTCTTAAGTTTGAGTCATGTGAATGGAAAAAATTAAGTAGTTGGGAGGGCGTCCCTATAGATATGGGACTTGATATTGCTTGAGCATGAATTAGTCAGCACAGTTGGTGCTGGACACTACGTGGAAAACCAAATAAATAAATAAAAATAAATAAACTGTACCTATAGATTCAAGTCCTTTTCTTGACAACTAACTTCAAGTCCATTTAACATGCATGCAGCACCAAAATATATGTACATTTAAACGGGCCGTTTACTTTTTTTTTTTGATAATAAAGAAACAATTTGCCCACGTGAAGGTTTGAATCCATGACCGCCAATTACAATAACAACAACAACAATATAGCCTCAGTCCCAAATTAAGTGGGGTCGGCTACATGGATTAAACTTTTTCATTGTGCTCGATTAAGTGCAATTGATGGTGAGCTTTGCAAACCATTCAAATCCCTCTTAATTAATGCACCACATGTTAACTTTGGTATGCCCATACTTCGTCGAATTTTTACAGTTTCTATTGAGTCAAGTTTTCTAGTTGGAGCATTTGTAGGCCGTCTTTGCATGTGAGACCGCCAATTAATTTTATTAATATTATATTTTAATTTCTATATTTAACTATCAGTGGTAATCTCATAAATTAAACTATTTTTCCTATTTAATTAAGTAGCTAACTTAACTAGAGCTTGTTCAGTACCAAGACTGGCTGCAACATTCCTTATTATGCCTTGCATGCTTATGTATATATGTAAATAAGTTTTTTTTTTTTTTTTCTTAAAAAAAATGAAATGTATAGAAGTATCTATGATTATGAAAAGCCAAAAGAGGAGATGCTTGTAAAAATCAAGATTGATAATTATTTTTGTCAATTTTCGTGAATTTAATTGTTTTAGGTAGTAGTTTTGGATACTACATTAGTGTCATGTATGTTAACCAGTCACAAAACTATCAAATAGTGCACAAATTAAAGAAAAGGTACTTGCTTATTCAGCGCAACATCAGTTAATTAATTATATAATTAAACAAATCTTATAACAAGCCAACTACGTTTGTAGTGCAATGAAAAATGTGCTCTACTTCTGTGAGGTCGGGTGGTTGAATCCTTATTAAAAAGCCATACATTGATGACATATGACGGACCATGGTCATCCTTGAATATCATTTTCTAAAGCAAAAGCCAGTCACGATGGCATTCAGTCATTCTATTTGGTCTCCAGTCTCCACCAATCAGGTTGAGCGAATCTTGGATTCCTAAACTTGATTTTCAATTCCTCAAACTCACGCCTCTTATGAATTATTATTGCATTAAAAGTGTGAGTCTTCCCAAGTCGAGTACTTATTTTCACCATCTCATTCGTAACTAAATCAATGACAATTCTTATAAATAAATAATATATTTTTATTAAGATAATTAATTATATGTCTGGTCATGTATCAATTAATAATTAATGAAATTTATATTTTTCTTTAAATTTAAAAAGTAATTTTCATAATATCTTAAACCTAATATATTTTATAATCCAAACCAAATATAGCTTTTCCAACTTACCCAAAAAAAAAAAAAAAAGCCTTTACATATCATTATCATAACTTTTTCGTCAATGTTTTTACACTCATGTTCTCTTATATGAATGTAGACATCATACAAGGATTGACATGATGTGAATAAGAAGAATATATTGCTTGGAAAAAAGATTGACGTTTGATTGTAATGACTATTTTAGTAATTCTATATAGGGAGCGGTCAAACTGGGTGCAACGATTGAGTTGGTATTTTCTTTAATTTTAGTTTTCTCATTTATAGTTAATTTGTCTTCCTTTATTATAAGTCTTAAGTTTTACTTCCATTTTTAGAAGTTTTGTTATTTGTTATGTGGTTCTAATCGTGTTCGTGTACTATCATGTGTTCTATATGTTGTAGAGAGCAATCTTGATGTCAAGCTGTTTCAATTTTACAGTTCTTTTAAAAAAATATGATTAGCGAATTAATATATTTTTATTAAGACAATTGATTATATATTTGATATTGTATCAAACCATAAATGATTAATGAAATTTCTATTTTTCACAATATGTACAAACATGCACTGTTGCTTTGTGTATCGAGATGCATGTACATGCATTTTGATTGATGTGTGTCATGGGAACACCGACAAATGCGTGTCCATCAATCCGAGCTATGCCACCATAACAAGAACTTTTTTTCTTTTTCTTTTTTTAACGAAAGAAAAAAAAGAAGTGGATCACATGAAGTCATGAGCGTGCGTCGTGACTACCTTAAATAACACCATAACATGAGACCCCATTTAACTCAACCAACCAACTCTTCTCTCCCAATTCATTACTTTCAAACAAAGGAGAAATAAAACCTATAAAGGGGAAACCAATTAGAATCACGAGAGCTCTTTTTCATGGCTTGTGATCAGTCCCATTTCTCTTTTCAAAAGTGATTGGCTATCCCTTTCTTTTTCTCTCATCCACAACAGCTGATATTTTATCATATATGCTGAAAGTTATTGGATATAATTTGAGATTTTTGAAAAAAAAAAAACTATATATTTGTATATTTATTTACTACAAAAACTTTGGACTCCCTTACCCAAAACATAAAAGGAAAATTTTAGGCGTACATTGCAATGTGCACATCAAAAGTGACAGTTGTGCGCATGCACTTATGATGAGATGCGATGCACGTACATCTCGAGGTGCATCGCACGTCCGCGCCGCTCGGCACGCGCCACCGTCTTTGGAGCCGCCGCTACTCGCCCGCGACCTCCCCGGGCGTCGGTCTGCCTCCTCCCCGACTCGCGTTGCACCGGAGCCGCCGTCCGCGCGTCGCCGATTCGCCGCCACGATCTTTCGCTTTCGGTCGTTCGCTCCTTCACGTCGCCGCGAGCCGCTGCTCCTCACCGGAGCTCCGCCGCGTTGCTCCTCTCTCTCTCTCTCCGTCGTCTCTCTATCTCATTCCCTCTCTCTCTCTCTTTTCTCTCCTCTCTCTCTGTCGTTTCTCTCTCTATTTTCGTTTCTTTTTTAGGAAGAAAACCAATGTGTCCTTGAGATTCGTGCGGCGGATGAGGAGAGCAGCGACGGAGCGACACTCGGGCCGATGGCATCGGCGTGCGATGCAGAGGAAGGAGAGAGGCAGCGGAGTCGCGGACGACGACGGCGATGACAGTGGTCGACAGCGGCGACGGTGGTGGCGACGATGATGTGCGGCGGGATGTCAAAACACGATGTGATGTGCCAATGTGATGTACACCTACCAGTCTGTGACCCCAACATACAATGTTTTGTTACACTCACACACATCCCTCAACTATTATCATCAACTAATAGTTAAAGAAAAAAGTTATCATAGCAATGAATTTTTTTACTTTTTTTATTTTTTCTAGTTTAGGATCTAAGCGTTACAATCATTCAAATTTAGCTTAATCGAAACTTTAAGTTATTATATCTCATACCATCTAATTTGAAATCGAAACACTAGTTAGAAATTAAAGTATTTCACTAGTTTAATTTCATGATCCAAAGAACTCATACATCAAATATGAAACATTGTTACATTAACCTTTTTTTTTTTTTTTTTTTGAGTTACCAAAAGTTTGTGTTCTTTAAAAAAAAAGTATGTTTTGAAAGGGTGGAATCAACAGAATCTTTGCCATACTTTCAGGGACCAATCCCCATCTCCCAAACCTTCAAACCATCAATAAATAAATAAAAAAACAGAGGAAACTAAACACCAAAACACAATCCACAACACAGATAAATCGCGTCCACTGATACCCATCTCTTTACTAATCTTCACGAGCATCCGACGGGCCTAAATCTCGTGGTTCTTCATCGCGTGCGTTTCCAGCGTCACCGTAACAACTGGCCTCGCCGGCCAAAAAAGGACCTTTTTTTAACGTGACACGTCCTCGTGCGTCGTAGTCACTAAAAAATTTGAATTCGAGTCATTCGACGGTTTAATGCGAGCGGAGGTTCTCGAACAATCTCGCGATCTGAAAACCCAATCGACCGATCGATCGATCGATCGGAATTCGTCGATTCGCAACGGAAGCCATGGCAATGCGAAGGCGAACGCTTCTGAAGGTGATAGTCCTCGGCGACAGTGGGTTCGTATCGATCCAAATCTCGTGATCTGTGCGTTTCCGATTGATTTCTAGGTTTTGCCGTGATTTGGATTGGTTTGCCCTAATTGACTGATAGTTGTTGTTGTTGTTGTTGTTGTTGTTGTTGTTTTGATTGTTAGGGTTGGGAAGACGTCGCTGATGAATCAGTATCCTTTTTTGTTGATTGAGATGTCAAAGTTTGGTTTTTTAATGTGTGATTGGGCGTAAATTGGTTGGTTAGTACTTTTTAGGGTTAGATTTGGTGATTGTGTTGGTGTTTTTGTGTAATGATTTGGTTTGATCTGGTGAATAATCAATGTATGATTGTGTTTAGTTTTTGTTTTGGGGATGAATTGGTAATGCTAGATTTTGGGGTGGAGTACGAGTTGGGTACTTGTTAGGGAACACGACTACATTTTAATAATGTTGGTCACTCCGTGAAACTTTTGATGATCGTAAGTCCGGCTTGAGCGGAATGGAAGTGTTTGACCCATGTAGCCGGCCCCAACTAATTTGGGATTCAGGCTATGTTAAGTCTCGAATAGGAGAAATGGAAAAATAATGATGCGTAATGCTTCCTTTACTTGCCGGTTTTAAGGATGAGTTACTTGGATCAAATTCTTCCACTGCGCTCGATTTGGAGCAATTGATGGTGCGCTTTCTAAGTTCTAGATGTAAAGCTCAACACACCACATCAAAGCCTTTTTTCGTTTTAGTATGGGAATAGGCTGTAGAACTTGATGTTCTAAAAATCGATTTAACACCCTTCTTTTTCGAGCTGGACTAATAGGAGGTGAAAACTTCCAGAAAGCAATGGTAAGGCTGTGGAAATCACAGTTTTAATTCTAGAAAAATTTCTCTGAGGGGTATGGACAAAAAAAAAAGTGTCATATATGTTGTACCCGGAATTTAAATATAATCATGCCTTACTTATCTTGGATGGTATAAATAACTTTTCCTTTGGCCATGCTATAGATTGTGGGGTTTTCCTTTCTTTGCAAAAACAATTCTTGTAATTCGAGGAATTGTGAAGTTTCATCTCATATGTAATTTAATTTATACTGTTATCCTTGTTGTTGTGGAAATCCCATAATTATTGTTATGGAAAGCCATGGTTCATCACTTTGCAGCTTATGTTATTTAAAGCTTGTTTGGTTATATTACGATGCTTTAATAACCTGAATAATCGATGTGTAGCATTTCCATCCAGTTTCACGTTGTTGGCAATAACTTAAGTGTTCCCTGTACTTGAGCAATTTGGTATCAAGGTTTCTTGTGTGTAGTGGTTTTAGGCTTAAGGAAGCTGCTTGTACAAATTCATGCCTATGAGATGAAAAAGAATGTTTACTGATCTCTTTTTAGGTTTTATAAGTATATTTGTGAATCATGCCATGAAATTTTCACTCACGAGGGCAACTTACATGGAATTTGTAGTATTCTTGACGAAGAAATCAAGAATGATGGATATTGCAACGAGAGAGCTGAGATGGCTTTCGATAGTCATAGTTGCAGATTGAAAATTATATACTATAATCTTGATCATTAGCATACTAATTTAAGAAATCATGATTGACAAGTGTGAAATATATGACTAGTTCTACATAATCTTCGCTCTACCATAATATCTGGCTGAGACATTAGCCTATTCTTTAGGAGTAAAGTGAGAACCAACTAACTACTAATGTTGCTAAATAAGTGAAGGCCTTATCTGTACACAAACAACAATATGTAGTTTCTTGATTGTTTGTATCGATGTTATTCTAGGTCTTCCCTTCTTATAGCATTTTCCATTTATTGTAGTATATCACTTTTCCCAGCCAATAAAATTCATCTGATGGTAGTTTTCATACTCATCTAAGCCGTCTTTATCGGTTCTCTCTCATTTTATCCACAATTGATGCAACTTCTGCATTTTTTTTAATGTTTGTTCGCCAGCTATCACCTTTTATTGTTTTATCACATTGTCATCTCAACATTCTCATAATTGTTACATTTATTATATAATTTATATTTGCATTTTTTTTTATATGTTGTTTGAAAACAATTTCGTTGAGGTTAGCTTGCTAGTTGTTGTCCTATAAGTTCTTACTTTCAAATTCCAAATTTATGGGTATGCTTGTCAATATTGTCATGTAGGTCAAGGATGCGGTTCTTCACTTAGCTTAACTTGTTTTAATCCTATGGGTGATAGTAATACAATCTTCTTTCTTTCTCTGTTGAATCTAAATAAAGTATTGGACTTCTAGTTTGCCAATATCAAATTTGGTTCATGCATTGTTCTTGTCTAAAATTTTTGTAATTTCTATGGTATCTTATTTTTGGGTGTTCTTATTTAGATGGTTGGATGTATATAACGTCTGTGTAGACACAAAGTTGTAGGTGTGAGTTGGATCCCTTGGCCTTGGCTTGCATTATGTTTCTTTGTTGTGCTTTACTTTATTGTTCTTTTTTTTTTGGTTCGTTTTTTTCCTTTGTGGATGAACAACTAGTATAAACCTAAGATACACACGCGCGTGCACAATTCTAGAGAATGCTGTGACACTACAGTTGCACAAACAATTACAGATGCTGTGATTCTTACTTTCTGTATACAGTTATTATATAGTATATATTGAAGCACTTGCCAAAGCATGGTTTAGTGGCATGTGCCCATTGTATAATTTTTGTTATTTGCCCTGTTGATACCCGTTTTACTCTACACCATCTGCATCTCAGCAAAATGGCAAATATGTTTCTGCCTACTCTTGCTGTTTCTCCTCTCTTTAAAAGCCCATTTTCTGTTCTCTCTCTTTCATTGCAGTATTTATTGTGCCTGTGTAAGGCAGGTGTAGATAACTGCATCTAACTGAAATAGGGTTCAAGTAATCTTTCTTAATTTTTCCACATCTCAGATTGGAGAAATATTTTGGATAGGATAAGCTGTTATCTGTTGTCATTTGAGGGTAGTCTCCCCCATGCGATCGTGCTAGTTTCATGTCTTCAGGGCTACACTTCTTGGATACTTGTTGGTATGAATCGAGATTATTCAATTTCACCCCAACAAAATGATTTTTTTTTTCCAATACTGTGTTGGTCTTATTAAATTTCAATTTCTCACTTTTTAACCTAGTTTTTTCCCCCTTTACTTCTACACAAAAATAAAGATGGTTGTCCCCAGCGAGTCCTGATTTCTTTTAGAGAAAATAAATGACAAAACTTATGTATTTCTGCAAGGGTGCAAATTTATGTATATTTTTATTATTATGCAATGTTAGCTCCTTCATTTAACCATTAGATATGTGAATAAGAGGTTCAGTCTACAGTATAAAGCTACGATAGGTGCAGATTTTGTCACAAAGGAACTGCAAATTGATGATAGACACGTAACACTTCAAGTCGGTAGTTTGAGATTTTCTAATTTTTAGTTTGATTTTCTTAAGTCTGTTTTGCTGAATTATTGTGTGCTTGTGAATGACAGATTTGGGACACCGCAGGGCAAGAAAGATTTCAAAGTCTTGGTGTTTCTTTCTATAGAGGTGCAGATTGTTGTGTTCTGGTCTATGATGTTAATGTAGGCAAGTCGTTTGAGTCACTTAACAATTGGTATGAAGACTTTCTCAAGCAGGTATGTGACGCCTTTTTCTTTTCATTTGACAACTTTCAATAGTATTGGTGTCGGGCAGGTAGTGTACAACAGTACAAGTCACTATTTGGAGTTCAGGTATTTAGAGCTTAGGTTTGGTACTGCTCATTAATTGAATTTTCTCGTATCCTGGGAAAAGTGGGCTTCTATGTGTTGAATGTTGATGTGAGCCTCCGTTTTCTTCTCCTTAATCAGGCAAATCCATCGGATCACAGTAGTTTTCCGTTTATTTTACTTGGAAACAAGGTGGACATCGATGGTGGGAACAGCCGGGTGGTAAGAATATATAAAGCTTCTTTAAAGTTCATTATGCTCTGTTCTACTGTCCTAATTTATTTCTGTTCAGGTTTCGGAGAAGAAGGCCAAGGATTGGTGTGCATCCAAGGGAAATATATCTTACTTTGAGACCTCGGCAAAAGAGGACTACAATGTTGACGCTGCATTCCTTTGTGCTGCAAAGTCTGCCCTTGCCAATGAGCAGGAACAAGACATGTAAGTTGGTGTCCAGGGCACTCAAAGCTTTCTGTTCTTATTTTTTGGCTGGGCACTTACTAGGGTTGAATTTGCATAGAAATCAAATCAGAGAGCTAGACATGAGTTTATCTAAAGAACCATTTCTTACAGAGCCAGTATTTCATATTCTTGACAAATTCTAAAAGAATGTTCTCAAGGCATTCCCTTCACACTATTAACTGCATTAAATTGAGCTGCATAGAATGAAACGAAATGTTAAAGTCGTGTAGCTGACTCTTGCTAATTCGAGCCTGAGGCTTTGTAGTAATTGTTCTTAAGACCTTCCCTTGACAATGGCTAGGCCATTGCCTTGGCATTTTGACCTCAAATTGCGTAGGCCATACTTTAGGCTGGTCATTAAGCTTTTATGTAATTTTTAGGATCTAAGTTTTTTTCAACTTGCGATAGTATTCAAAAGAAATGACCGAGATAGTTTGAACTTTTTTCTCGTTATTAGATAAGAGCTTGAACTACCGTTCAAGTGTGCATAATTTTAATGCCTTGATGACACTGCTTTGGAAACTTATCTGAGTTGTCGCAATTGTTTCTGTTCCATTTCATTTGTTTTCCGCAAGCTTTTTATGTCGCATATCTTGCTTAAAACTTGTCATTTGTTTTTGCATTGTTATGGGGATATTCAACAGTGCATAATCTTACCTCTAATTTTTTCCAAAATGCAGATACTTCCAGACCATCCCGGAGGCTCATCTCTCGGAAACTGAACAGAGAGGCGGTTGCGCTTGCTGAGATGAGCTTGCTCAATCAAAGTAGTGGTTGAGGCTATATATCTTCTGAGTTCTGGCTTGTCTGATTCTTCAATAATTTTTTTTTTCTCAGATGTGAATTAGACCCATTTTTTCATGTAACCTCTTGTATTCTAAAATCATAATTTGAGTCCAGCAGCCTGTTTCTTCTGCTCATGTAACAAAGTTTTTACTTTTTCTTCTTCTTCACACGTTGTTAAAACTTGTCACTAAATGCAACTTTCCTTCTTTGTTGATGAGATCTTTATGATGTTTCCATTTTGTCTCTTGTTTATGGAATGTTCAGTTTTAACCAGTCCAAACAGTGGTTGGTTTCACTCTTACCCTTGGCTTCAAAGGAAGTCTCAACAACTCTAAAAAAAGGGGTTAAATCACCCAAATACTACCTCCTGTCGTTTTTATAAGGAAAAGTGCAAAAGTGATCCACTTTGAGCATTGACTCGGCCATATGTCGTGCGTTTTGCCTCGAGATATGAATGCATACATTTCGGTGCGTATTGCACGACATTTGACTGGGTCGGTGCTCAAAGTAGGTTACTCTAGCCGTTCCCTTTTTTATAAGATCTTACAATACTCTTTGTCAAAAAATATAAGTCATTTTCATAATTTTAGAAAACTTTTCTACATGTTTACTCATTTTACCCTTAAGTATTTAATTACAATAGGGGTGGGCAAACCGCGGTTTGGTGGTGAAAACTATTAAATCGCCATCAAAGTGGGGTTCGCGGTTTGGGCGTTTTGCAAACCACCATTACATCGCGAACCCTCAAAACCGCAACCAAACTGAGTTCAATTTGGTTTTGTTGTTTTCCTGCTACACATTTTCAACAAAAAAAAAGTCACGTTCTAGACAAGTCTATATATGCCCATCAACAAATCATATGTCCATGCATGACCATCCACCAAAAACACAATAAAACACAATAAAACACATGAACTCGATCAAATTTATGAGTCTAAGTTCATTTCAAAACTTAAAAACAACATGAAAAGGCTTCAACTCTATTCCATTTCATTCTAAGTTTGGGGTGGTTTTGCGGTTTGATGAACCACGGTTTTCTATAATTGAAAGTCACCACCAAACTGCGAAATCACGGTTTTTAAGTTTTCTAAACCGCATCAAAACCGTTAATTTAAAAGTCAGACCACACCATGCGGTTTGGATGGTTTGAATGATTTTGCAGAGACCACTGCCCACCATTAATTACAATTAAAGCACATTCAAGAATGTAGTTTGAACTTATAAGTAATAATTAAGGGTCAAAAATTTTTTTAAAAAAATCTTAAAATTTGAGGGCTATTCAATGGGCGGGGTTGGTGGTGGGGGGATGCAGACATAAATTTATTTAATAACATCGAACGCTAACCGCACTGATTAATCCACGATAGGCGTTGTCGGTCTTACATAGGTAGGGCCCTCCCAACCAGATTTTTTTTTTTTTTTTTTTTGGAAAAAAAAATCTTCTCTAATCTCTTTATTCGTCAAACGGCGCATCTTAGCGACAGTGACCAGGCCTCACAATAAACTACACTTTAAAATGCTTCGAGCCTAAGAAAGGTGTCTACCTTACGCGGTGGCGACACAAGGAGCAGGTGCACTCTCTCCTCTTTCATGTCGTCATCTTCACAAAATTCTCTCTTATAATATTCAACACTCCGCACAAAGCGAAATCCCTCTCATCGAATAAAAAAAAATTGTTTTAGGGCATCAGTGAGTTCCTCATCGGGAGTTCGAAACCCTCCAATCGAAAAACCCATTAGGGTTTCCTTCATCAGGTAACCAAGCATTCTTATTCAAATTGCTTCCTTTCTTTCAATCTTGCTTTCTCGGTCGATTTGGGTAATCAATCTGAGTTGGTGTGTAGGGTTTTGTTTCTTAATTCTTCAGCTTTTACTTCCTTAACAGCAAGTGATTGTTCAAAAAGTTGGGATTTTGAATTGTTGATGATAGAGTCGGACCCAATTATAAGCATATTTAGTTTAAGTAGTAGGAGTGTAGGAGAAACCAAAAGGAGGCCTCCTCCTTCTTCAGCCTTACTTTGGTTCGACTAATCCCATGAGAGTTAGTCAGTCAGGTGTTGCAACCACATAACTCGAGAGAAACCAAAGAAATATAATGTCGATGCCAAGAATCGAACCACATGATGACACCTTAGTGAAATTGCAATTCAATCGAGGTAGGGGTAGACCAAAGTTAACACGGGACGCAGTAATTAGGAGGGAAGCTCACCATCAATAGCAATTAATCGAGCAGAATGGAAGAGTTCAATCCATGTAGCCGACCCCAATTAATTTGGGGCTGAGGCTATGTTGTTGTTGTAATCAATACACAATGGAAGAGTTCAATCCATGTAGCCGACCCCAATTCTTATGGGACCCCATAAGGATTCAACTTGGGCGTGATATTGAGTTACTGTGTTGAAATGTTGTTTAAATAAGTGATTGGTGTTGCATTGGTCCTTTTGGACTATAAGTGTCGTTGAGATGTGGTTTCCATCTTTGACTCGCCTCCCTCCAAGATTGCAAGCACCCTACATTTCTTTTCATAAGTGTTATATTTCCCAATTTCTTGAACTTGAAATTTCTTTGTTAAAGTAATTAACTTGTAATTTCCTTCGTAATTCAATGAAACTAAGTCATGGGATTTTTATTTCTTTTTCTATGCAATGTGCAGGTCTAATTCTTGTTAACTTTATTGAATGAAAGCCCTGAAGACATTGTAGAGGAGTGATGAGTATGAAGAGAGACAAGATGGTTTTGGCATCTCAAAGTCCTAGGTTTAATCAGGCAATGACCCTGAGGGAGGAAATCATGGGTAGAAAGCTATTCAAGGGAGGAAGTGCTGGTCCTAGCAATCTCAAATCTAATGCAAAGATGCAGCATTTCCAGAATTTGTCATTATGGGCTTGCACTGAAGTTGCTTTGCCTCCTTTGAATGCCCTTTTTGGACGCCATTTTGCAACGTGTCAGGAGGCTGCTGGAATGCCGCGTGATCCATCTTTGTTCCAATGTGAAAGGTACCAACTTTTGTACTTTCAATTCTTGACGAAGGAAATTTTAATAACTGGATCGATCTAACAGTATATGAACTGGGTTATCTTGTTATATACGTTTCTGCTTTGATTTGCTCTATATAATTGTGACTGTATTTTGTCGTTGGGCAGAGGGAAGCAACTTATTTTGTTTGGTGGATAAGATTGAAGTTGGAGATAGAACTTTGCACCTTTATGGACACAATAGGCAAAGATTAATTAATTGGCCATCCAAACCCGACAAGACCATGGAGAAACAAATAGCCAAAGGGTGGACATTGAGGAGGGGGTCCATGCTAGGATCCATATCAATCGTATGGCATGAAGTTGAGCGAAACATGGCGGACGATGTGCCATCAATGAGAGCAAGAACGACACCGAACCACCGGCCCACAAGAGGGTGCCCCCTAGCCGTCGATTGGTTGAGAACATTTCAACAAACACGTCAAATGCGATCTTCTTCCCCAAATCAACTTCGTGATGATAGAGTCTTGCACAACGCCCAAAATGATTAGGGCAACACCGAAGGTCGTCGAAGAGGAAGAAGAAGGTGGAGGCCACGGCGGAGGGCTCACTGGCCGTGGATCTAGTCGCGATTCGCGTTACCTCCTTCGTGACCACAAGTAAACCCCAAGATCCATGGGCTTGCGGGGGTTCAAGATTGAACGTAACTGAGTCACTGGGATTGATAATCATCAACTTCTTGTGAATTTGCACTTCAATTAGAGATGGCATGGCTCCACAAGTCGGAGATTGAGATATGACAACAAAAAGAGGAAGAAGCGATGAAGCGGAAACTAGATCCGGTAGGTTTCGGACATTCACACCACTCGAACATGTTGATTTGCATGACTTTTGAGTGGCTCGGTGCGGTTGCGAGAGGTTGAAGAAGATCCTTTATACTATCTCGAGTAGATGAGTGGCGATGTTGATATGGTGCACCGACATTAAGAAACTCAACGAGAAAACCACGGATCTAGCGGATCGGGACACGAGACCCTTGATTGTCACCGATTTGTGATCCTAACATTCCAATGGCCGAATCTCCTCCGATTGTTGGCCTTAAGGCTCGTGCTGCACCCGAAATGCCTCAATCTTCGTCTTAAGGACCGGATCTCTCGAACGCACTTGCCGAGATCTCAAAACAAACTTCGATCGAACTCCTCCATCTTGTTGGCAAACCCATTGACCGATTCTTCCATCTCATGGAGTTTCTTCAACTCCGCTTCAAAGGTTTCGAAAATGTGATATGTGTATGTGGACCCTAAATGGTTCCTCAGTTTCCTTGAGGTCTTAGATTTATGTATTTTGAGAATACGTCTTCTTAAAGAGCAATGGTTAACAATAGCTCTAATGGGCGGTTTCGCTAGAGTTGGCAATACCGAGATAACCATTATAGTAAATGATGCGGAGAGGGGTAGTGACATTGATCCGCAAGAAGCTCAACAAACTCTTGAAATAGCTGAAGCTAATTTGAGCTGAGCTTAAGGAAAAAGACAAACAATTGAGGCGAATTTTGCTCTCCGACGAGCTAAGATTTAAGAGTCTAGTTTAGTAGGATAATGATTATCTAAGGAACTTAAATTTTTTTTCTTAATTATGGTTGGGTATTTCTTCAATTTTTTTTAACAGTCTAGTTTTCAAAGGATTAATAGATTTTCAAAATGGTTATTAACTTTGTTGATCAGGATTGTTAACAGTGTCTTTCTTGGTGTTTGCCATAGTTGGTTGTGGAATTCTAGATTTCTAGTAATGAAGGTCTTTATCTATTTTGAATATCAAAATGCTGTGTAACATAGTTTTCCGCCTTGTTTTTATTACATTGAAAGGAACCAAATGCATGGTTATTTATTTGTTCAAGCTTTTAGACTTCTGGTACATCTGCAAATTTGTAATGTCCATAGTTTTCGGATGACAAGAATATTCATTGGCTGTATTGCTTTGATATGAACCATAGGCTTTGGAGTTTTTGAGTTGTACATATTGTCGTAGATTGCTCATTTTCATTTCACTATTCTCATTCACATCAGTTATTTCATACATTATTATTTTTTGTGATAGGAACGGACTTTATTTATTATTAGCCACAATTATATACAAATGGACGAGAAACAATGTGTTTCTCTAAAATAAAGTCGAAAAAAACCCTACCAGTGTAGTAGGAGAAAAAACACATTGTCCCTATCGTGAATAAGTATGCACGCCTCTCCGCTTGGACATTTTTAAAATTTTATTATAGATTTTCCTTTCTTAATATTTCAAATATATATATTTTTTCTAATATGTACTGTGTTATTTAGTTGAGCGGATTCATATAAACCAAAGATTAACTGAGAGTCTAATTCTATTGCAGATGTGAATCTATTCTTCAACCTGGCTATAACTGCACAGTTCGAGTCGAAAAGCCAAGAGGCAAGATGAGGCGGAAAAGAAAAATACCGAATGTTCCTTCAAAGAACAATGTCATCTATACATGCCACTTTTGTTCCCATCGAAATCAAATGAGGGGGACGCCAAGAGGTCATGTTGAAGAGCTTATCGCTTCAAAGCAAAAGCCGGATCCTGAATCGAAGTCCATGAGTTCCATTCCTTCTGATAATTTACCTAAAATAAGCAAGACTATGAACATATCAAGAAAGACAGTGGAAACAGGATCATCAAAAGACGGAGATTTTCTAAGCTCAAAGAATTCCGCGGTGCACCAAGATTGCGTCAATGTGATTCATGATGAGAATAGCCCTCAACATAGAGGAAAAACACTTTTATTAGAGGGGAAGAAGAAAAAGAGGCGACGATCGGAAGCTAAAAATTTGCAGAAGACTGAAGACAAGACAACATTGTTGGATGCTGGAAGCAGTGGGTCAAGTAGAAAAAAGAAAAAATCTTGGTCTAGTTTAAGAGAGATTGCTGAGAAAAATGAGAAGGAGAAGAGAGAATTCATTGCTAATTTGAAAGTCCCATTCTTTTTGGGATGATGGGGGCATTCTGCAGCAGGATGCCATATAATTACCCTAAATGCTATGTACCAAATTTGAATCCTGGCACCTTATTTGACCAAAAATAAAATAAAATTCATGGCACCTTGTATGTAGCCTAACTAAAAAAATGTTGTTTGATGCACATTGTATTTTGTTTTTTCTTGTGATTGGAGGTGCATCTAACAACACATATATATAAGCACTACGACGTACATCTCTGGTGAGATGGATGAGACGCTACTTGTCAAAAGCTAGCTAGCTAGCAAATTTAAATTTTGTATGCGAGACTTAGTGATAAATTTGAGCTCCACTTATGTTGAACACTATGTGTGCTAAATAATCGGTTCTAAATCCGGATGAAGGAGGTCTCAAACCCGTTTTCGTACTCGAAAAATGAGGGAGGGAGGTCTCAAGTATATTTTCCATTTTTGAAATACGGATAAGGTTTGCGATAAGTTGATAACTAACGTAAAACTTTTGTCACTCTTTATAAAATTGATCAAACACAATCGTTGAAGCGTTGGATGCTTGGAAACTTCACCATCAATTGCATTTAATTGAGCATAATGGGATCGAGACTGTGTTGTCGTCGTTGTTGATGCGTGATATAGTGAGGATCATCTAACTACCACTAATCGACAGATTCTCAAAAGAAAAAAGAAAATGATGCAGCTGTCTCGAACCGAGGGTGGTGGTTGTTACATTGGCGGTTTCCAGATTTTTCTATCTTGGACCCAATTTTTTCGCCAGTAATTCAAAGTTCATATAATTTTCACACACAGTAGTAGTAACTAGTAACAGCCCTTTGGATAGACATAATAACTTGCATATGCACATCTCGATGGACAACCAAAGGAAGGAAAACAAGATTGTTCAAAAGATTGTCATCTACTCACCCACCAAAAATTAGTTAGCCACGTGGACGACGCTGGGCCAATCATTCGCTTATATGAATCCAATCCATTTGAGACGCGAAGGTCTCCAACAACGGCCATGGCTTCCATGTCGGCCGGAGCTTTGAAAGCCCTGTTTACGTTGTTGGGATTGCTGAGTTTGGGGCACTTGATCTTCACAATCTACAAAGATGGTCTCCCTTTTCGCAAAGAGCTCATCACACCGTAAGTTTTTTTCCCTCTTTGAACCACTCATTGTAATCAACACAAGCTCATCTTTTGTTCAATGTTTTCAGAATGTTAAAGATTTGATTTTGATGAGTTTCTGATGTTTATAGAGGAAATTGGGATATGGGTTTTTTGATTCTGGCTTGATTTGTCTGTTTTGGATGTGGGGTTTTGTTGGATGAATGAATTGTGTTGTGTTGTGTTGTGTTGTGTTGGGATTTGTTGTTTGATTGGGTAGTGTGAGTTTGGGATGTGTTGTTGGAGTGCAGAGATTGTGGAGGAATTTAGGGGTTTGATAGATAATGGGCGGCAGCTTTGATCTTAGGTGTCATTTGATCTTTCAGGGAAGTGAAGATTTGGTGGGGTTTCTGATCGAGATTTCGCGAGGTGGGGGTGGTTGTTGAGGAGATTATGTTTGTGTATGTCAATGGTGGAATTGGGGCTAATAATTGGGTTTTTTAGGGGAATTGTTGGAATTTCAAGAGATATCATTTAATTTAGTTGGTCGAGGCTTCGATTAATTTAGACGATCATTGGGCGAAGAATCTGAATTCTTAGCCTATTTGTAGGATAGATTTAGAGGTAGTTGTTATTATGGCTGTAATGGCCTTACCCTCGGCGCATTTGCCAAGTGATTCCGCTTCACCTTATGTTCAAGTAGAAGTTAGAAATTGCAAAACCATGAGGGATTTGATGCTGCTTCATGCAAGACGTATAAAAACTGGTCGAATTCGAGATCCCTTTGTTGCAGCCGAGATTCTGAAGTTTTGTGCTTTGGATGAGCAAGGGGATCTTCAATATGCTCGTCAAGTTTTTGATCAAATGGAGCAACCTAATTGTTTTTCTTGGAACACGATTATGAGAGCGTGCTCTGATAGTGAACACCAGCCTCTTGAGGCTTTTGTCATCTTTAGAGAAATGCTTCAACAAGAAGAAGTCGAGCCTAATCGCTTTACGTTTCCATCTGTCTTAAAAGCTTGTGCACAAATGGCAAGAATACAAGAAGGGAAACAGGTTCATGGGCAAATAATAAAGTGTGGATCAGGGTTAGATTCTGATCAGTTTGTTCTTAGTAATCTTGTCCGTCTATATATGATATGTGGGCTCACACAGGATGCTTGTAGATTGTTTAGAAAGAATGCCATTAAGCGTGCTGGATCAATTAGTGAGGGAACGGTTGTTTTATGGAATGTGATGGTTGATGGACACATAAAAAATGGGGACATTGTAGGTGGAAGGAGGTTGTTCGATGAAATGCCCCAAAGAAGTGTGGTATCATGGAATGGAATGATTGCCGGATATGCACAAAATGGTTTCTTCAAGGAGGCATTGGAGATCTTCCGCGAGATGCAGTTGAAAGGCGTGAATCCCAATTATGTGACCTTGGTTAGTGTGCTTCCTGCAATCTCACGGTTAGGGGCACTTGAATTGGGCAAATGGGTCCATGCGTATGCAAAAAAGAACAAGATGGAAGTTGACGATGTTCTTGGATCTGCTTTAATAGACATGTATGCTAAGTGTGGAAATATAGGGAAGGCGGTTCAGTTATTTCACAAACTTCCACAAAAGAATACTATTACTTGGAGCACAATAATAGGAGGGCTTGCCATGCACGGTCAAGCACGTGACGCGCTTGGTTATTTCTCCAAGATGGAGCAAGCAGGAGTAAAACCAAGTGATGTGTGCTACATAGGTGTATTAAGCGCATGTGCCCACGCAGGCTTAGTACATGAGGGCAGAGATTATTTCAACCACATGGTTAAGGTGTCTGGATTAAGACCCAAGCTTGAACACTATGGTTGTATGGTTGATCTCTTGGGTCGTGCTGGGCTACTTGAAGAGGCTGAAGAGCTGATATTAAACATGCCCATTAAGCCTGATGACGTGATCTTTAAGGCCTTACTTGGTGCTTGTAAGATGCATGGCAATGTAGAGATGGGAAAACTTGTAGCTGAGTCTCTCATGAAGCTAAACCCTTGTGACAGTGGAAGCTATGTGGCACTTTCAAATATGTATGCTTTGTTAGGAAACTGGGATGCTGTCACCAAAATGAGACTAATGATGAAAGAGATTGATATTAGGAAGGACCCTGGATGCAGCTGGATTGAAGTTGATGGAATGGTTCATGAATTCCTTGTTGAAGACGACTTACATCCCAAAGCGAAGGAAATTCATTTAATGCTGGAAGAGATGGCTGAGAAGTTAAAATTGTCCGGTTACAATCCCGACACTAACCATGTGTTGCTAAATATAGACGAGGAAGAAAAAGAAAGCAAACTCTTCTATCACAGTGAGAAGATTGCAATTGCTTTTGGTCTTGTTACAACTAGTCATGGAACACCACTGAGAATCGCGAAGAACCTTCGTATATGTGGTGACTGCCATTCATCGATCAAGCTTATTTCAAGAATTTTCAACCGCAGAATCGTTATAAGGGATCGAAAACGCTTCCACCATTTTGAAAGTGGATTTTGTTCATGCAAGGATTATTGGTGACTAGAGCATCTATAAGGGGTATTTACTGGTTTGATCGCGTCAAGTGGCAATTGTAGTACTTCTGGTGGTACATGTATATATTTTTTATCTGATTTTTTTTTTAAATTATATTTTGAATGATATTAAACTATTCTTCATGTTAAGCTAGAAAGAATTTGCAACAAGTATCGTCATTTGCAGCATTTGCTATTTTTTTGTGCGATTTTCTTTGGGATTTACTTGGCTCCTTGTGAATCCTATGTCTGGTTCTCAAAATAATTATGATTTCCATGTAGGGGGCTCATATTTAATTTGTTGTGGCTCAACAGCAGGAAAAAAAAATTGAGAACTACTTATTGTGGTTCTTCTCCTGTGTCTTGAAACAAATAGGCCTATTCTGTAACGGTTTCTCTCTGAAGAAGCTGTTGTTGATGATACCACATGCAAGTGATTGAGAAATGATTTTATGTATCTGTTATGAAATGCTAAACAATGCAGTGAGCACTATTAAGTACCACAACAATAAGAGAAAGTGAGGGCATAAGATTTCTGTGGTTAACTTTTAAACGCATGGCATGTGCTTGGAGTTGTTGCTATTTCTCGCTAGGGAAGCTATGAACCATGCATCCGTAACATCACGACACCGATCACCTTGCTCTGAGATTTTTGACTAAGATGCTATTTGCTACTAAATAAAAGTCTTGAATTGACGACGTTTCCTTGAGGTTGAAAGTGAAAAGATAAAAAAGCGAAACGTCCTCTTTAACAAATCTCATTCCTTAATATATATACATTTATTATTAATGGCATTATATCGTGAAATCTTTGGCAGGTGGATGGCTGCAACCTTAGTTGATTTCTACATTTGTGTTTTCACCCTTATGGTATGTGTCTATGTCTCAACCCTACCATTCTTTTTCTTTCTGATATTCTTACGAACAAGCTAATGACAATTTTAGTTCTTTTATGCATCTATCTGAACCATTTAGTCCACGGTGAGGATGAAGTCAATGGTAATCTCGGGGTATTTGCCTATCTTGAGAAAGCACGCTCGCAAGATTTAGGCACTTAAATGAGGATATTGTATTTATCGTTCTCAATCACCTTTCTGTAAAACCAATTCATTTAAGTATCCCAAATTCACAGTGTTTAGCAGGTTGGACTGCACTGTACCCCATTCCAGAGTACTTTCCTGGAAGTCGGAATAACTGCATTTGTTAGTTATCAAACAGAACGATCAAATTTCGTTTGAAAGAGTATGCCATATGATGTTTCCTGTTTTAATCATTTATCTGTATGAATTAGCGGAGCATATTTTGCTTGCACAACATTTTTTAAAAGAGAACACCAACAAAGCCTCAATCCCAATTTAGTTGGGGTCGGCTAATTTCTTAAAAGAGAAAAAATAAAATAAAATTTGTCGGCCCCATTGGGCCTACCATGACATAGGGATGCATTTATATCATTTCACCCAAGTGTAAGTTGAGTGGTTTTTAAGCCACTATTGCTCTGCTAAAAGGTGTGGTATGTCGTTCTTTAGCTGAGCTTGTTAGTTTACTTCTCAGCAGTTTACCTTTACACGGGAAAATCCCTTGTCAATATTCACTCTTTGTTAGCCACGCCTAATCACTAATTACTCATAACAAAAGTATGCTAAAGACCATTTACAGTTTGCACCATAATGATGTTCCTTTTGAAATTTCATGATCTATTGTAGTCATGTAGGTAGAATTGCTTGGCTTCCATCCATGGAACAATTTCTTCTATTTTGATATAGGTGTTGCATAAGTTGTTTGATAATGAGAATTCTTGATTTAGTCATAGTATTTAATGAATATGCTTCCTCCTAGATTCTTCTGGAATTACTAAGAGTGAGTTGTCACTTCTGTAAAATAGCATCTCGTAGATAGAGTTTCTCATGTAACTTTTATGTCATTTTTTATTTTGTTAGGTTGAAATGTTCATCATGAATGTGGCGTGCAGCATATTTGCATATAGTTTCTGTCCTTGTCCATGATTTGGGCCTTTATGCTTGAACATGATTAAAAAATTTCTTTTGGAGATTCTAAATAGACTTGATTAAGTCTTCCTGTCACATTTTTGAAGTGGAATGCAGGAATCGTTTTCATGTAGTTGGGTAAAAGGCTTCACTCAATTAAATTGAGTTCGGTGGTGAATCTAGCTCGTAGAATACAATAAATTTGAGTGAACTCCTTTTGACTGCGACATTAGGGTGCCATAATTGGAAGTTGGGTAAAGTATTTGGCATTTTCTTATCTGAACTCCTAATATAATGAATCTATCTAGAAAGTTAGTTGGTTTTTATGCTGTATTTTGAGTTTTTAATTGAAAATTGGGTGTAATTGTGTAAAATCGGAACTTGTGTGTGGGAGAATTATCTTAATTTTGGTATGGGCATGTTTCAAGAGGTTGCATCATCTTGGGTACTCGTTAATGTGAAATTGAGACTTGTTTGTCTGGAATTTCTCTTTATTTCACTAAAAACACGCCTCAACTCTCTTGAGGTTACATCATCTTGTGTATTTGTGTATCATGCTAGGTTTGGGTTGTCTACAAGGAAACAAACTGGGTCGATATTCTAATTTGGATTGATCTTCTGATATGCTTGGGCAGGTACCACTTGCCTTTTGTATATTCTATTCCGTCTTTCTCTAGTTTGTTGTATTGATTTCAGGCTTGTTGGTAAGAGAACGAATTTTGCATATTTGACTATCGTAAGTTGGACTACGTCAAATGTCTTGGAAAATCAAATATACCTCAGAAGTTCAGAACACATAAAACTTTGATTTGATTTCCACTTTTTAGTTAGTGTCCATATGTAATGTCTAATATTTTGATGTTTGTAAACCAAATTGTTTTCTATAAGGATAGATTAAATTTCTTTAAGCTTCTGTCATAGAGGCAGGAAAACCTCATCTGTACCTGTGGGACATAATTTTATTTTTCTGATTATTGGCTCTGCTGAATTATTGCATTGAGATGTTGAATACCAGTTTTGCAATTAGTTCTGCTAGATTTCGGATTTAGAAGGTAATCCCATTTCATTCTCCTATTTGGTTAATTTTCTGAAGGGATTCAAAGCATAGGTGCAGAAATCAGCATGTTGCTGTATTAGTTTCTATGAGATTGATTGCACACATTCTCGTAAAATGGGAGCTGCATGAAATTAATTTTTGCACGTTTATATTCTCTTTGATAATTTGAATTCTTGTAAATCGTTTGTATGTGATTAGCATTTGCTATCACTAATGTCAGTTCCCTAATCATTGTTAATGAAAATATGATTGCTCTTTGGTGATCATTAGAATCTGGGCCTTTGGGGATCCATCTGTTGAGGTTCAGTTGAGTGGTCCTGAACTTATGATCTGGGAGACAAGAACCTTTTTAGAGTTGGATTGTAGGGTTGATCACATGATCTGTCGGACATGAAGTTCACTTCAGGCATATTACCCCCACACCAATTTGACTGGGGCTTGTTTTTCCAAGTCGATTGTACAAGAATGCAGTGCATTTTAAGTCAAATTATGTGTGCATCTAATCTCTCAGCGTTCAATCCAACATAGTTTGTTATATGTTTAATCTTTGAAAGCCTTAATCTTCAATGCAACCTTACCCGTGTGAACTAGTGTCCGGGGTGATTGCAAGGAACTTGTTAAGAACGTTTGAATAGGTTCTTCGAATAAGACTAGTCCGTGACTAAGTCTTGTATAGAAAAGTCCGTGACTGCTTCTCCTTAGACTAATTTTTTCACAAAGTAATAGCTTGCTTTATTATTTCATAATGATAGTCTTTATTGACTTTTCATACAATAGGAATACAACAACAACAATATATGTGTGCTTGATCTTTCATACAATAGGAATGACTTGTAAAAATAGAAACTACTAACATTGAGTCCAACTAGAAAAGTAAACATTCTAATAAACGAATAAGAAAATCTATCTAATTAGTAACGCTCTAATTAATAAATTTATAATAAGTAAACCTTCTAATAATCTAATATCTTTAATAAAGAAACTTCTAATTATGTAATGTTGTCATTCTTTTGGTAGTTGGACCCATACAAATATTATATGATCATATCAGCACTCCCCTCATGAGCTTTGAGCTTGTCCTCAAGCTCAATTTTAGAATAGGCACAACTAGGTCAATGATCATCAGGAACATTATCAGTGTCATCGTCTTCGACTAATGAAATTTGTATCCAAAATAGATCTTTACGCTTGTGTCCCTTAGAGTAGGATTCATCATAGTTGTAGCACAAGCCTTGCCTTTAGATCTCCTCTTGACTATTTTTGCTTGGGTGAGGCGCTTCACAATACGGGTTGAGGAGCTTCTTCTGTCATTACCCGCAACGTGGTTGGACGGTTGTGCTCCACCTCTAGATAGAGAAATCATGTTGAAGGACAAGGATGTACCACTATTAGTTGTTTTAGGAGTCGACGCACTACCTATGACAAGCGATACATGGGTGTCTTCTGAAATCTTTTACTTATGTTCTAGTGCTCGAGCCATGCTTATTACAACTCCTAAATTTCCTGGTTGTTGCATTTTGATGTCTATCTGGAGGTCCTCGGTCAAGCCCATTGTAAAAAGATTCACTTGTTGTCGAGGCTTCAAATCGGATGTTCGGGCCAATAATGACAGGAACTGACTTTGATAATCTTCGACAGATCCGATATGCATCAAATTTGTTAAATCATCTGATCTCTCGTTGTCTCCTCCACAACCACTATTGTGTCCCTCGATATCGCCACTGGTGGGTTTCTTTGATATCCCTCGAACTGCGGTGGAGAGATCAACCATCTGTTTATCCAATGCTTGTTGCCGGCTTGTCATGTGCTCCATGAAAGCCTTAAGCTTCTTTGTCAAAGCCTCCATGTCACCCAAGAAGATCGTTAGCTCTGATACCAGATGTTAAGAACCTTTGAATAGGTTCTTCGAATAAAACTAGTCCGTGACTAAGTCTTGTATAGAAGAGTCCGTGACTGCTTAAAGTAATAGCTTGCTTTATTATTTCATAATGATAGTCTTTTATTGACTTTTCATACAATAGGAATGACTTGTAAAAATAAAAACTATTAACATTGAGTCTAACTAGAAAGGTAAACATTCTAATAAACGAATAAGAAAATCCATCTAATTAGTGACGTTCTAATAAATAACTTTCTAATTAGTAAACCTTCTAATAAGCTAATATCTTTAATAAGGAAACTTCTAATTATGTAATGTTGTCATTTTTTTGGTAATTGGGCCCACACAAATATTATATGATCATATCAAAACTTTCATTTGTGACCAAGAGTCTTGTATTTGATTCCCATGCGCCATGTGGGTCATGCCCCATGGAATCTGTAACTTGTGACAATGTGGAGGTTTGCAAAAATCTCGAAAAGACTTGTCAGATGCTCTGAGTACATCCTCCAAAGAATTTTATATAATATGTAATACTGAATGGATAAAAGTAGACATGCAAAATTATTTGATCATGTAATGAGTGACATGCACATCTCTTGAAGGCTTCTATATGAGGATAAATTTATAGATTATCATGTCTTCTTTTGTTTTTTGAAAATTGATCATGTCTTCTTTTGACTGATGACGTTAATATTGTTTAAGAGCAACTATCAATATTTTCTTATTCTCATCTCATATTTTCAGCATTGCTACATGCACGTTCGTAGTTATACAACTTATCAAGTTCTCTTCCCAAGATCATATGTGGGATCCCATGTACTTCATTTTGGTGCGGGATAACCACAAGTAAGTTCCCTTTTCTCAAAGAAGAAAAAAAAAAAGAAGAATAAAGGTTCGCAAATTCCTGCTAAATATTTTTAGGAAGGAGCACTAGGCCTGATACATTTGAAGTTCATGTTGTGGGATTCTGCTGGAGATTTGAAGTCTTGGCCTGATAATAAGATAAATGTTTTTTCTGGAGTCCTTGCGATGGATGGAAAATATATAATAGACATACATTCTCCTGCTACTTGTATGAGAAAATGAGGTGTTAATTACTTAATTAGTGTTTACTGTTTTCCTCTTCTAATTGCTGTTGGTGTCTTCTTAGTACTTGTCAATTTTTTGTTATAATTTGCTCAATGGTGATTTTTGATGTTGTGATTTGGCAAACACATTTGTGGTTTATTTTCTTTTTTCAAAATATAATTTTTCGATAAGAATACTTTTTCAAAATAATTTTTATTGTAACAGGATTATGAAAGTACATCATCATGTGCATTAAATAGAGGGGAGTGGAAGAGTTTGATCCATGTACTCGACCCCAACTAATTTGGGACTGAGGCTTTGTTGTTGATAATCTTATTGCAATAAATTGAATTGTTTGATGAGCATGAAAGAAAAGGAATTCTGAGACTGAAATGAGAAATAAGTACTAAAATTCAATATTTATGGTTCGTATCTACCGAACTGTCAACGATTTTCTTTCTTTAGGGATTCAGAGAGGACAAACATGTTTCCCTATGCTGTTGCTGTGCAGCTTCTCTTTGGGGCATTGGCTTGTTCGATGCTTGCAACCCTCATTTACACTATTGCGACTGATGGTTCTCCTTTTCGTAGAGAGCTTCTTACGACGTAAGCTCTAGTTTCTGTTTCTGAAGATTGGTTTACTAATGTGCAAAAAATAATTGCAAAGGTGAAGGGCTAGACTTGAAATATGGTAAAACGCTAGTTTGTTTCTTGATATTTTACAACTTTTTTAGTTTCACAGTATAATATCTGGTCAAGAAAGAAATCGTTTTGATTATAAATTCTCAGCTTGAAAATTAATAGTGTAGAAAATCCAAGTGAACATTTTGTTTTGTTAGAACATGAATCTAGAAGTCCATTGAGGAAAGTTGAGAATATTAGCTTAGGATTGTTTTGCAGGTGTATTATTATGCTCGTGTATGCTAAATAGCGCAATATTTACATGTTTGCAGGTGGATGATGGGAACACTGTTCAATTTCTATATTAATATTGCAGCATTCTCGGTAATTGAACAAAATTGAATGCTTACTGATCTGTTCTCACAGTTGGAACTTAGAAGTTTTAGAAACTTCTGGATTAATATTGAAGCTCAGCTGAGCTAATTCTTATCCATTTACAATCTATCCTATGCCATATTTTCTCTGTGGTGGAATCAAAGATGACCAGAAACTCTATCTATTGAGGTGTTAGCTACGTCTGGATCTCACTTCTAAGACACTGCACACCAAGGCCCCTTTCATGGACATCTTTTTGAAAATCTCGACCTTGATTATCACGATAATCTGGCATATTTATTTATGCTAACTTTTATTCAAATTTATATTTCTTACATGTTATTTATGTTCTTGTGCAATGATAGGTATGGGTTGCATATAAAGAACCAAGTTGGATAAGTGCATTAGTTTGGATAATTTTGTTCATATGCACTGGCAGGTAATCAATTCTTTTGACACTTGAGTTTCAATACCTTCAGTTCTATCTGTTGTTAGATAATTAATTATGTACTTTTTTGGTAGTGTTAATAATATATATTTTGGAATTTGCCATATCTCCTTTTCCTGGTGGTGCTCTTAATCGTGCATAGACCTTTCAAGTCACGTGGAAAACATGAAATTGCAAAAAAGTGCCTGATTTCCACGTGACTTTTTTTTTTTTTTTTTTTTTTTTTTTTTTTTTTTTGCAGCAGATACACACAAATGCATTAGAATATATAGTAATATGAATTTTTTATGAATTTTGTCTTAACAAATTTTATGGTATGTATTAAATTATGAGTTGGACTAGTCTAATGTGCCTATTTTTGCTAGGCACCAAAATGACTTGCTATAAATGTTTGTTGCCAGTAATTATTTGTGTATCTTCTTTTAAATTATCCCAAAACTTAAATAAATCATTCCACTTTGTGTCGGAACTTCGCCATTCAATTATAAGCTTCCGCTTGCAATTTTGAGGCATTATCACTGGATCTCCTTGGGTATATTTCGCGCCTAAATACAAATAAGATTTAAAAGGTGTCTAGCTGGACTATTTCTTATTTGACCTGAAAACCGCAAATGATTACATATTGGCTTAAATTCAAAATAATGTGATTCCTCAGCCTGCCTGAATGTCTTCTTGTTATTTCTTACATAACCTACCGGCCTAGGCTATATTTGAGTAAGCTTTTCCAATAAAATTACCCCTCCCCACGGATATCCGGTATCTTTTTTTGATATTACAACGGGGTTTCTTATTCTTTTTTCCGTGTTTGTTTCTGGACTTCATCACAATTGCTCTACCTTCCTACGGATAGAGGCCTGTTTTCTAGTTATTTATGCTGGTATTGTTGGGTAGATCATAGATGGGCAAGCTGTGAATGTTTTGAATTGTGGGGAACTTCATTTTGCAAATTTAAGAGACTAACTCTGTTGTAAGATGTACCGAGATAATATGCTAATACTAAAAATATAAAAATGGTGTGATGTTTGTTAATCTCTTGGATCGTTAATTTGAAGAATGTATAGAAGACTTTGGATCAATTTTATTTTTTGGTTGAGCTTTGGATCAATTTGGAATTGCATGTTTAACTGTTTTACCTTGTCCTTGGTAAGTTTCTTTCTAGAGTTGAATGTTTGCTTGTGTTGGCGTCAACATAATGTGAAATCTTTCCTCTTTAAGAAGTCTTTGCTATATTGAAAGTTATTGCGACTCAAGTGGATATTTTGACCCTCTTTTTTAGCGCTTGACCTTTTCTCATTCCCGAGTATAAGTGAAACATTTATTCCTTGGATCGATGTAAAATATCGATAACTCTTAAGAAGGCTTATTATATTCCCTACCATTTGTGGTTAACACTGATATTATTCATTCTTTTCTGATTACAGTATTGCTATTTGCACCTACATTGTTATCCAACTTTTCCAGCTCTCTGCTCGAGACCCACTTTACCTTGCTTTGTTGAAAAATTGTGGCAGGCAAGTATAGACAGATGTAAGTTTTGTAGTTTCATGATGCTTGATATCTTTTCATAGTTCTGTGCAGTTTAAAATTCTAACTGGTAAGTCGTATAGTTTGTCGAATGCCGTCTGGAAAGAAACGATTTAAATCTCTCCGAAAGCTTGTAGTTATTGTTTTACCCAGAAAACTGCATGGAGTTACCCAGATATTGAGTCATGAATGCTTTACTTTTTGTGTTTGGTTCTTCTTTTGCCTAATTCGCGAATTCAACATAAAACTTTCATGTACGCCTATATTGGTATAGTTTTTTGAATGAATAAATCGTCATAATAAGGCAGCATTTTATAGCTGCTGATTTCACCAGTCATATTATAGGGGTTGAAGTGTTCTAATACGCGAGGCAAATGTCTTAATGTTCTCCAGAAGAGTCCTGGTTGGTCGCTATACTTGAATTTCAGCTTTGTTGCTAACAAATTATAATGATAAAGGAGATGAAGTTCTTGTATGCGACGAGGTCAATGTCCTATCTTTTAACATTTTCTGCATTGCCCTTTGATCCTGCTTATAAGTTTAGCCGGAAATATTATAATTAATCCTTGAAGTTCTTTCGAACAAGTTTATGGATGGGATGACCTATGTATGTCGTACTCTCTTTCCGCAACCGGTCCTTAAAGTTTATTCGAGATGCTTGAAGAAACTCAGCTTTCATTCTTTCATTTTCTCTTGTATTATCTTTATCCTGCTGATCATATCTTCTAAGCAAAACATGGAAAAACAATATCCATAAATGACTCTACATTCTATTTTTTTTTTTCTGTAACCGGGGTGCGTCTTACCGCTTTTTTTATTTTTATTGTTAATTTCAGAAACAGTTTCAAAATGCCGATGTCCTCTTCTGCGAGATCTCAAAGTCATTAGCTTGGATTCCGAAGGAGATCGAGGAGAAAAGAAATTTGAAGGACAAAAGCATTTGGGTTTGAAGTTTCAACTAACACTCCATTGTCTTTCACTCTTGCCTTTGAAGTCCGAAACCAAGGATCTGATGAAGCATTCTTTGCAGAAGATAAGCACATAACATGTTTTGAAGCATTTTTTGTTTTTACTTCAAGTTCTACACAAGATCATTCAACAGGGTTTAGATGAATGCTTGGACCCAAATATGATTTGGCCTTTGTAAAAGTTTTATGTTAAGGGAATATGAAAATATATATCCCATCTCCACTTTTTGAAAAAGCATTGATATTTTGTATGAGAAGTATCGTCGATAAGTAGGAATAACATCAATTGACACAAATATTAAGGAAGGGCAGTTGCAATGGTTTGGATATATTCAAAGACTGTCTGCTAATGTCCTCAGCGCCCCAATAGAATACTTGGACTCAATAGTAACTAAAAAATTTTGACGAGGTAGAGGTAGGCTAAAGTGAACTTGTGACACGTTAATTAGGATTTAAATGATTTGGAAAGCACACTATATCAATGGCACTAAATCAAGCATAATTTAAGAGTTTGATCCACGTAGGCACGTAGCCGACTTCAACTAATTTAAGATCGTGGCTATCTTGGTGGTGATTAATTAGTAGAAAAATACTAGAATGTCAACAATGTATGGGCTCAAAACAAGAGCTCACAAGACATTTCCATGTGACCTCGACTGAGTGTATTGCATCGAGATCTATGTATGCCCGCATCTCGAGGCGCACGTGGATGACTCTTGTCAACCAAGGTGTCTTACGGTGGACATGACATGTTGCTGTCATTCTAGCACTTCTCTAATTAGTATTGTAGACTGAGCGTGCATCGGGATACGCATTTTGTGCGCCTCGACCACGTCTAGTAATCTCCAAAATGAAGATTACGGCCATCCAACCTTTGGATGACGCATCGAGATGTGTTCTGTGGTCCCACACTACAACTCCATCGTCATCAATCGCGGCACTCGAGGCATATCAACGTCTCGTACTCCATCAACAGTTCATTTGGTTCCTGGTCTTCTCATTTTTAGGGCGAGAGAGAGAGAGAGAGAGAAGCGAAAACTATCGATTCGATCATGGCGATGGCGTCGCGAGTGCTATCAAAATCCAAGCAGGTATTCCATTTCTTCACCTACTTTGTTCAAAAACTCTGATTCGTTGATCGATTGGTGTTGTTGGCTTTCGATCGCGCTTAATCTCGTCGTCTCTCGATCGGTATACAAGAAGTTTAGGGTTTTCAGATCTTTGTCAGACAGGCATCTGATTTTTCGTCTTGGGAACTTGAAATGCGAGTGATTGATGAAAAAAGATGATCGATTTGGTCTGTCTTGTGTTAGGAGTTGATTTCGGTGTTCGCAATCTATCAAAACTTTCAAATATTAGGTTTTTTTTTCTGTTATGATTCCTGAATTAGACGGCGATGCGTAGGGATGGTACAACGCCAATGAATTCTATGGAAATGGGAGTTTGAAGCTCCAATTCAATTATTTATAAGCCAATGTGTCTGAAGCCATATACATGTTTGATTGCTTGAATTGATGTTTGCATTGTGTTTTGTTATGCTATTGATACAAAACTAAGAATGTGCTTGTCTTGATTAGTTGTATGCCGGTCAGATCGTTTTACAGCGGGGGAACCTTGGTCCTATACGCTCATATGCCAAAGAAGCTGCACCTCCAGGTCTCAAGGGAGATGGTGAGTTTATATGATCTTGTTCATTCAGAATTAAAAAGTTCTTGTCTTTTTGTGTCCTTAAACTGCTTTAAATCTAGCTGTGTGGAAGCGTCTGATCCATGTAGCCAACCCCAACTAATTTGGGATGGGGGCGTAGCTGTTGTTTCTTTTTTTTTTTGGGTATCCTTAGACTGTCGATTAGGGCGGTTGCGGTGGTTTGGTCACCTACAAAGACGGCCTACAAATGCTCCCGCTAGAAAACTCGACTTAATAGAAAATAAAGACATTCGACGAGGTAGGGGTAGACCAAACTTAACATTGGACGCTTTAATTAGGAGGGATTTGAATGGTTTGGAAAGCTCATCATCAATTGCATTTAATCGAGCATAATGGAAGAGTTTGATCCATGCAGCTGACCCCAATTAATTTGGGACTGAGGCTATGTTGTTGTTGTTGTATCCTTAGACTGTCGATTATTAGGTGGATTTTTCTTGTCAGTTTTTCAAGGATAGAAAAATTCCACTGGATTGATTATGTATTTCTCTTGTTTGGAAAGGTTAGGGTAGTTTCAGCCTTTTAGGTTTTCCTACTTGTGAGTGACTTTATGTCTGCTTAGCTATTTTCTATCACAAGCCAACTATGAACATTCATATGAATTTGCCTTAACTGACTCCCTTGCCAATCAATTTGTCATTATCAATAATTGATATTTGTTCTCTTTCTTTGTGTAATTTTCTTGAACATATTATGTTACCTGATTCGCAGAGATGTTGAAGAACATCTTTTTTGAGGTTAAGAAGAAATTTGAGACTGCAATGAGTGTTCTTCGGAAGGAGAAGATCACCATTGATCCAGAGGATACAGCTGCAGTATCCCAGTATGCAAATGTGATGAAAACTGTGA
This sequence comes from Stephania cephalantha, assembly GCA_039657325.1. Taxonomy (NCBI): domain Eukaryota; kingdom Viridiplantae; phylum Streptophyta; class Magnoliopsida; order Ranunculales; family Menispermaceae; genus Stephania; species Stephania cephalantha. The sequence continues at coordinate 2,923,621 of CM077574.1, forward strand.
GAGAAAAGTAAGTTAATTAGTTTTCTAGGCAGTTTCTGCATACTCTCAAGTCAATGTATTCATTACAATTGTAGGTATCGATAAAAATCTGATTGTTTTAGATTAATGTGGCTGTGCATATGCAAATTTTAAACTAAAATTGTATATGGATATCTGATATTTTTTACTTCATAGACCACCTTTCTCCAATTTATGATTGTTTTGTAACCAAATCAGCCTCAGAAAAAATTTTCTCCTAGTAAAATTTTATTTAGGTTTTTAGGTAAGAATACCATGTCTATAAGTGCTCGTCCATAGTATTTTTATTCTTAGATTGGAATTTGATATCTGCTCTATCTAGGTGTTGAATATGCAAAAGTTAGTCTCATTGCCTTTGTATCGTAGGTTTGTTAAAAAACTTATGGGGACCAAGAACACATTTGTATTTATATAGATATGTAGTTATTCTTTAAGTTTTTTTTTTCTTAATTATGTCTTTACAAAAGAACTAAACTGATCAAGAGACTCTGGAAATAATGCAAATAGTCTTTGTAGTTTTCGTTCCTTCTTTTATGTTTGCAAGTTTGATGTCACTCTTCAAGAAATCATTTCACAGAATATGCATATACTTGCTAACTGAAGTCTGCACATGAACTTATAAAACTTGCATATTTCGACGAACATTGAGTTTCACACTTTTCGTATATTGTCCTAATCCCTTATCACATAGAAGTTTTCTGCTGTCAAATGTTGTAGAAAAGCTAATTATTAAATTTTTCACCAATTTTTTGTCCGTGGCAATCCTTTATATTTTAATTTCCTATTGGTTTTTTATTCATTGTCCTGGCATGTTAACTTATAATTTTATTGAACTCTTTTTCAATTTATCTTCACATTGCTATGTATTTGTCACGGTCTTGGCAGATCGTTTTGGCATCCCTTGGTTGGCAAAGAAATTGAACCAAGTTATAGATAACTTTAAAAGCTTTGCATCTAATTTTATACAACAAATTTATTGCATCTAAGTGTAGCCAGTTAACATATAGATTATGTATTGTTGACTGTTGAGAAATATTATGCATTTTTTTTTGTGACTGCGTAACTATGTGATATAAGTGTACACTTTTATCTAAGTGTGCACTTTTAGATATGAAATCTTATTTTATTAGTTCTTGTGCAGTTTGTACTCTTGTATGTTAAAGTGTCTGAATTATGATAATTAAGTGAAATCTCAATACTCTACCTCATTTAACAACCTATGTTAAACAACTTTTTTTCAAGTACATCAATATGATACTAAATAAAAATTATTAATAATGTTTCAGCCCTTCTATAATAGGTTTGCATGTATTAATATTATTTATTTCTTCAATTAAATTCCCGCGAGCGAAGCGAGCAGGGTCAGTCTCGCGTAGCACGATTCTAAACTAGTACTTAAACTAAGGTTCTATTGAAGTTTTTTTTTTAAACTAGTTACTTTTGACCTTTTTTCTTTTCTCGTTCAAAATTAAAAGGGCACTAAATCAAGCACAATGGAAGAGTTTGAACTAGTTACTTTTGACTTTTTTTGAACTAGTTACTGTTGTTGTTGTTGTTGAAAATTAAAAGGGGGATGCTAAAGTAACCCGCTTTTGAAACCTACATTTGGCACAGTTGTTTGAGGCCCTTTGGTTACTTTTCGAAACATGTGCTCACACATCTTGCTATAAAATTCAAAGAACCACAACAACTGTATCAAACGTAGGTGTCACAAAAGTATGCCATCCAATCATTTTCCAAATTAAAAATATGATTAGTTTTTGGTAATGGGAGCCAATCACCTGAGGATTAATAACTTGACAACATTGCAGTTGCACAATAGGGGATTAAACTTTTTTAGTTGAAAAATGTTGGTTGTAAGTTTCCACTTAAATATGCATTTTGTTTTTTCATTCAAAACTTAGGATATGATTTATTGTTTCATTCATGATTCGTGAATCATGATGCTTAAGAGTTGCAAGATTCATAGATCCAAGTCAAGATCCTTGGGACCATGCTCATGCAATCTCATGTTTTTTACGCAAGTTTGGAAAGTGATGGGTCAATCAACTGAGTGTTTGATATTTTATTATTTTCTTATATTGTAAATTATTATTTAATTGTTAATGAGTTTTCAGTATTAATGACCGCTGAAGAGAGATGCCCACATATTGTTCATTTCTGTTTCAGGACTGATTTTTTTTTCTTTTATCAGTAATAGATTTTCTTGTTTTTTATGGAATTCTTTGTTGGTACTCCTTTGGTTTGTTAATTGCTTTCATCACCTGGTTTAGTGATCATAACCCTTGTTCTCTTTTCTGACATGCAGGGCTGACTTGTTTTCGGAATCTCAACGGATCCAGTACACTATTCAGACACGAACGCAGAATATTCCAGATGCTCGAACATATTTATTGACTTTAAAAGAAATTAGAATCAAGTATGAACCAATTTACTTTAGTGATTTCTCGCTTTTTTTCAGCTTCTGTTAAGCAAAATAAAATGGCCGAAAACTAATTGCTTGTGGTAATTGGTAAAAACTATTCTAGCTGTGACATAATTATGTTGTATGTATAATTATTTGATATTTCTTGTTCAAGTAGATTGAAATATTGCAACATATTTAGACGCAATTTTCTGACATTGTATGTCTCTCATTATATGTGGTCTCTGATGCAGGTCCACTTGTGATGAGTTTCATTATCTGGCTCCCTAATTTTTCCCTGTTCTGCCCTTGGTTTATGTAGATGGTTCATTAGTTTGTTATTGGGTGGGATGTGTTTTAAGTGTTGGGCAATTAAATAATCTTTAAGACCGGTACATTGTTGGTGATTTATATCAACACATTTGCAAAAGATAAGTGTGATTCAGTGTTTGTTCCTATCATAATAGAGTGTGCTTTAGTGTTTGTTGCATGCTTAACTGTTAGTTGATTGAGAATTTTAGCACTCAGATATACCAGTGAAACAATTTTAACTTTTTACTGTAAAGATTCTTTCTTTGATATGCTTTCTGTTCAATGTATATATAAATCACTTATTGGCTTTACCATGAAATACTAAAAATAAGGCAACATTATTTATTTCTTGCAGGAGAGGACTCACAGATGAGCTTGGTGCAGAGACTTTGATGATGGATGCACTGGAGAGAATTGAGAAAGAGCTCAAGAAGCCACTGATGAGGTCTGACAAAAAGAGCATGGGTCTTCTTCTTGTGGAATTTGATAAGATAAATAAAAAGTAAGTATGGCACCAACACTGTTTTTTAAGTATTCCTTAAGATGGATTGCGGTTGGATTTGGTTTGAGTGTGATTTATGCAATAAAGATGATTTGACTAGGAATTTTCTCTTGGATATACCTCATATGCATGTTTCTATTTGCCATTTTGGCTTGCAGAATGCCATAATTTCGAATATGCTTGTTATCATTTCTCTTGCTAGATGTCTTTTTTTTATTTGTTCTTTGAATTGGTACACAAGCCTCTTGCTATCATTTCTTGGAACATTCAAATGAAAACATTGCCTAATTTTGTGACCAACAGAAAAAACATTGCCTAATTTAGTATTTCAATTCTCGGATCCTCTATTATGGTCCATGTTAGTTGCAAAAAATATGCACCAATTGCTCTATCTGAAGTTAAGCCTGGAGCCATGAAGTGATCACCATGATTCTCCTCTAGTATTTTGCTTAAATGCTACATGCAATTTTTATTTTGTCTCCTGCATACGTTGTCTTTCAACAACTCACTTGGTGTGTGCTGGGCAGCCGGGGCTACATCAACGAAAGGAAATTAGCTTTATATATTTCTCCCCTGATTGGGTTGGTAGAAGGAAAGACTTGAAAGTTGGAAGTCTTGAATTTGCAGTTTCACGCTTGGATTATGATTTTTCTCTATCAAGAATATATGTATCCCAGTTTGCTACCATAAGGATGGAAAAAAAATGTGACCTTTACAAGTCTCTCTGCTGAATTTTTACTAAGTTATGTACTGTATTGTCATCATTGATTGAATTCCTGTAAAAGTAAAGCTTATTAGTTTTAAAATCCAGGCTTGGCATCCGGAAAGAAGACTTGCCGAAGTATGAAGAACAGCTGGAGCTGAAAATTGCTAAGGCACAACTTGAAGAGCTGAAAAAGGATGCTCTGGAAGCCATGGAGAGTCAGAAAAAGAGGTAAAACCCTATTTGTACACAATGATGCTAGAATGTCACTCTAAAGTGACACACCTACTTGAAAAATGTATGATACACATAAAGATCAGCACGCACATCAGATTTGTATCACATTTGCTTGAAGTGTGACTTAGGGATAGCAAAAGTCATTAACCTTTAGGTACTTCCAAAAAAAAAATCATCACCCTTAGTTGTAAATTCTAAGTCATGATATGCATTTTGTTTTTAGGATACAACAACGCAAATTAACTGGGGTCGGCTGCATGGATCAAACTCTTCTATTGTGCTCGATTTAGTGCAAATTTTGTTTTTGTTTTTTAGGATGTACGAGAAAAATAAACAAAGACTGGTAGGATGTAGGAGAAAAATTAGGTTGTCTACCCCTTATAAAGGTACTTTCATAGGCAAGTGTAAACGAGAACAAAATATAGTACACTATACAAAGCATATCACTCTGCAGCTTAGATATAATAAGATGATTACTGTAAATAGATAGGCTTTGTAGCAGCCTATAACGTCTTAACACAGTGCCGCGAGTACTCTCTAACAAAACCAAAAAAAAAAAAAAAAAAAAAGAGTAAATGTTATAGAAATTTAGGGTATTGTAATTTGAACTCTTTATGCTTATTTAATTTGTCCAAACTGCAAATTGTGCTTTCTTTGAGTTGATGCCATCTCTCCATTTATTTCAGGGAGGAATTTAAGGATGAGCAAATGGTTGATGTGAAGTCACTGGACATCCGAAACTTCATATAAGGCGCGATCCAATTGCTTTCTTTCTCTTTTTTTTTACTTATCATCTCAACTGCTTGATGCCAGTGTTTGTCATCTGAATTAGGCAGTAGAAGAATGGTGCCAGTTGATATCAACTGCCTATGTTTTGGTTCACCTATCAAGGTGCAAGATTGTAGAATTTTCTTTTCTTGCCCCCAAAATAAGCAAAATGTCGGGATTCGATTCGATGTTTCGATTGAAAGAGATCCTTTTAACTATTACTTGAAAATGTGTTTGCACTTTGCCCTTTTGTATTGTTTTTAAGTCTTCTTGTTCGTAGGTGAGACAATTCACTATGTTTCAAAGATGGAAGAAATAAAATCCAAATGCCATGCCTGGCTATTAAGGGGATGAGGTTTCCTAACATGGTGCGACTTGTTGCGTCAGCTTTAATCGGTGGTTTCGAGAGCACGGTTTTAAGTTCGTGCTCTGAGTATGGAGTCTCTATAAAACCCTTACATGAAATGGTTCTTGTCACGACATCTTCTTAGTCGGTGGTTTAAAATTCGTGCTCCGAGTATGAGTCTCTATAAAACCCTTAGATGAGATGATTTTTGTCACGTCGGCTTTAGTCGGTGGTCTAAAATTCGTGCTCTAAGAATGAAAGGAGAGCTTTGCTACCGTGTAGCGTCTATTGCGCTTTGCGACAATAACAAAAAGCAAACTTAACAACCTTTGAAGCAGTACAAATTTTTCAAAAATAACACCAACTAAAAGAATGCTCATAAATTCATAATCCAACCAAGAAAAACAAATATAGATAACTTTTTGTGAACAAATAGTCATAAAATAATTAAAAACCCCAAAAAATAAAAAGGAAACAAATATCATGCGCTCCTTAATCTATGAAAGGCTCCATCAAAATCGCCATCAAAACCATAAATAGGTATTCCTATAAAGTCACTGCATGCAGAAGAAGAAGTCCTCGGATGTAGAAAGCTCAACGAGTCCTAGCACAAAAAAAATGGCTACTCATGAGATGTATAAGCGCAAACCAATCAGAAAATCTTGGCTCGAATTAGTCGTTCAGCGACAATGAGCCGAATTGATCTGCAGCGTCCGATCCTTGGACAGTGGCTAGTTGGAGGACATCCAGGGCCTCGCCCACTTTCTTCTTCAAAGCATCCGGGGCCTCTATGAGATGGAGAACTTCAGTTTGGTCCATCTCTAGCAGCATTCCTGTAATCTTACCCGCTAAATCATGTTCAATCCGTTCGACTAGCGGGAACAGCTGTTCTCCAAGCATCTGCAGTTTCCGCGAGTCAAATGCACAATTAGGTTAACAGTAGTCAATGATCTACATCTTGTACGATAGAAACAATGTATACGAAAGACGGACTCGGTCGAGGTTTGCATGCACAAGTCGCCGAGAAAAAAAGAAACAAATAGAAGTACCTGTCTTTGCTGTTCTGGTCCTGCGGAAGCTAAAGCAGAAGCAAGCGTTCCGATTGGCAAAGGCCCGGATCGCTGTGCTTCAACTGCAGCTCCGGGCATGCCTGAGACATCCAGTGGCAATGGCATCATTGGACCCATAAGACCTTGAGGTACCATAGACGGCTCTAATCCATTTCTTGCATTAGGCAGGTATCTGAATCCCTGATTCGCATTCCGTTGAATCAACTGACAAACAATAGAGGAAAAAATAAGGTTTTAAAGTGAGATTGAATGAGAAATCTTAAAATAAATGATGCAGTTATCATTATAATGAAACAGGAAGTAAGTTCAAGAAGTTATAATCAGACAAGTTTAAACACAAAGTGAATGTAAATAAAGATCCACGCACCTGCTGTTGCTGCTGCTGTTGCATTGGCTGGTGAGCACTGCCTCTTCGCATCCCCATTCGTGGTCCATGCTGTCCTTGCCTCTGGAGATGGAATGGCATCATAAAATTTGGAGCCACTCCAGGCCTCATTCCAGGCAAGAGTTGTTGCTGAAAGCCAAAACCTGCAGGTTGTGGTGGAACGGAACCTGGGCCACCTTGACCAAAATACAGCTGCTGAGGAGCAAGCCTAGGTCCGCCAGGATGGAACCCGGGCATTCCCAGGGGCACAGGCGCAATTGCACCAGGTGTGCGAATTTGAGCAAAGTGTGCCTGCAAAAAGAATTGTTACACATAACACAATTCATTATATTTTACAAAAAAGACTTGCGTATGCCATGAATGACAAATATTCACGACACAACTATCAATTTCAGGCTGAAAGCCCCATAATGGTAATTGGTAGGCCAATTAAAGGCTTCAAACTCAAAACCTTCACTCAAAAGACAAGTAGGAGAGATTCAGTCTAGGATATATACAGTATATAATTAATGTAATCCTTTGTCCTTTTTGTCATCCCCTTGGTATTATACCCGCCTTGCATTTTCACATCAAAAACTATTCCAGCAATGAATATAAAATGTTGAAACAGGAAAACTAATATGTTCCAAAAGTGGTTGGTCTGGCACCAGAGAAGAATCTATATATTTGAAGCAACATTTGCAAGACTTTTTATTGCTGTCAATAGATAAAGCAAAATAAAACTAGCATAAGCAAAGTAAATAAAATAACTACCCAAGTTACCTGCAGCCTTGCCTTCCTCTCTTCTTTGCGTTGGGCAAAAGCTACATAAAGAGGTTTCTTCCCAATCATTTTCCCATTCATTTCATTCACCTAACAGAAGCACCTTAAAAAATTAATTTTATGCATAAGAGGCAGACGTGGACCATTTATGCCGTGAAATAAGGTGTGAAACCGTAAAGGAAAAAATAAAGACAAAGAGCCATAAACTCACAGCTCTAGTGGCCTCCTCAGGCGTGGAGAAGGCAACAAAACCAGAACCCTTGCTCTGACCTTGAGGATCAAGCATGACCTGAGAAATACACATACAAAATTACCATAGACTTTAGTCCATCTAAGAATCCAGCCAAAAGAAATAATAGATGTTTCATTTATTGTGGCACACACCTTGCATGATGTTATAGCACCAAATTCTGAAAACATCTCCTTTAACTTGTCATCATTAACTGTATCATCAAGATTTTTTAAATACAAATTAGACCCTTGCAGTTTTTCAAATCTACCAAGCCTTTCCTGTTCAAACTTGGCCTTTAACTCAGCCTCTCTTTCAGATTTTTTCTGAGCCTTCCCAACATATAAAACCTTATCACTCAAATTAGATCCATTCAGTTTCTCAACTGCAACGGCAGCATCATCGGGGTTCTGAAAATTAATAAATCCAAAACCTCTCGAATCTCCATTGGCATCCCTCATAATAACTGCACTAGTGATGGGACCATAATTGCCAAAAAATTTCTTAAGGTCCTCCTCACTAGTGTTTTCAGAAAAATTCTTAACATATACATTTGTGAACTTCGGTGATCCATTTGCTCGATCTCTTTCTTGTTTACGAACAAATAAACCAACATAAACTTGCTTGTCATTTAACAACATCCCATTCAGCCTTTTTATAGCATTTTGTGCAGCATCCTCCTGTTCAAATTGTACAAACCCATAACCTCTTGACTGACCATTGCTATCAATGGCCACTTTGCAAGATAGAACAGTACCGAAAGCAGCAAAAGTATCCTGGAGTGCCTTGTTATCTATGGAAGTGTCCAAATTTTTGATAAATACATTAGCATGCCCACTTTTTCGGAGACTAGGATCTCGATGTGAGAACATGATCCTGATAGGCTTCCCATTAACAGGGGTAAAATTCAAAAGATCCATTGCATTCACAGCTGCAAAGTCAACATAATGTTATTCAATTAAAAACCATCTGTAACCCGAAAAACATCAAGGTGATACCATTTCTCAAATTGTAAATAGCAACCACACAGTTCAATAAATAGCAACAAAAAAAACAAACAAACAAACAAACATTCATCACTGAATCATTTAAAAGCAACTCAAATAAACTTCTTACACTGTATATCAAAGCCTATGAAAAAAATATAGTAGAAGACAATTATATACCACCACAATAACACGAAAAAATATTCCATAAATATAGTAGATTGCTTTAAAGTTATTAAGAAAATAAAGTTTTCTTTTTAAGTGGCTAGTTCTTGTGTGTGTGTGTGTGTGTGTGTGTGAGTTTTTTTTTTGTCGCACCAAGAGATCATTCTTAAAAATAATAAAAGAAGACATCACATTACAAGTCCAAGAAGCACAATTTCTATTCTCCAAGTTGGAATATATGCAGGTTATTTGCAATTCACCAAATAGAAGAAGAGTAAGAACGCTCCCATGAGTTCTCTTTGCTGGAAAGTTACCACGCGAACGAGAGTTTCTAAAACTATTGATGGGAAAGAAACAGAAATAAAAAAACCATTGAAGAAATCACCACAGAAGTCCATAAGAACCTATGAAAGTTTTGTAATGAAACTGCCAGTCTTCACTAGTTCAATCACACAAACAATATTCAATCTCGGTCTTCACTATAATAAGCAACCAAACCCTAATTTATATCTTCTTAGGAACATTAAGAAAAAAAAAAAAAAACCATTGAAGAAATCATTCTTCTTTTTACGCTAACAAGTGATCTACCAATACTTTCCATTCAAAACACCTCACTTCACATGTCCATCATCATCATATGATCCACAATGAGATATAACTAATGAAACAACATAAAAAAACGAACTTTTTCGCCAAATCGAACACGCCGATCGATCTCCGATCTCCACGGCGACAACATTATCAAAACAAGGATCAAGCAATAACTTTTCCAACAAACACTACAATGATCAATTCAAAGCCCTAGAAACAGAACGGAGCAACAACAGAACGATCAAAAAAATCGAAAACCACGACTGCTCACCATCCTGATTGTTGTTGAAGTTAACGTAAGCGTAACCGAGCGACGTCCGCCTGACCTGATCCCTACAAACCCTAATCGACACGATAGGCGCGACCTGGCTGAACAGATCATACAGCTGCGTCTCCGTCACCGTCGTCTCCAGATCTCCGACGTACAGCGACGTGTTTCCGAACACCGCCGTCGCCGGAACCTGCAACTGCGGCGTCGCCGGAGTCGTAGGAACGCTCGCCATTGCTCGTACGCCGAAAAAAACTAGTTTTTCTGATCAACGAAAACACGAATCGAATTCCGAAACGATCGATCGATCGATTCGATCGGATTTCGTTGTTCTCAATAAACACAAATCTGAAAACTAGGGTTAGGGTTTCGAAATCAGAGACGAACAACTAACGATCTCTTCGTCTCTCTCTCTCTCTCTCTCTCTCTCTGTGTTTTTTAAGGTTTCTTCACAGAGAGAGAGAGAGGAGTGAACAGGATCTGATGTTGTAACACAGAGAAGTCACGCACTTGATGAGTCTCTTAGACTTGCGTCGAGATGCGTGTTTCCGAGATCCAAAGGATGAAATAGAGGGAGTTCGCTTTGTGCGTGTTGTATTTAGAATACAGAAGCGTTTTCCGGTAGTGAACGAAGCGACGGTTCGTGCGTGTGAGTTGTTTTTTTAACACGTGCGGGCTGATGACGTGGAGGGAGATGATGACGGGTGATTAGATCCTGGCCGTTGGATTGGAGTGATCTTGTGAAAAGTGAGTTTTGTTTGGACGGAATTGTCCTTGGTGGAGTGGTGGGAGTTGTGGTGCGGTTTGGAGAAATGATGGGTTTTATGAGGGTGTTTTGGTCAGTAAAGTTCGTGGGATGCTTTCCAGAAGATTCACGTTTCTGTATTTGTTTTTGGAAAGTGAATCTTTTTTTTTTATATATATAAAAAAAAGGAATTAAGATAAAATGGCAGGATAGATTATAAAGACTTACTATTTTTTCGTATGTATTTTTTATTTGACAAAAATATATATAAATTAACAAATATTTTTCACTCCATTTCAATTTTTTTTTTACTTTAACCGGAGTCAAATCCACGACCTGCTTAAACCTTGTCTTTTGGCAAGTAATGTCTCATCTATCTCGACAGAGATGCTTTGACAACTCCGTTTCAATATTAACAAATATTTCTACTCTTATATCATCAATTATTTAATAAAAATTATTAATTATTATCATGATTTTTCTAACTAATAGTTACTCGGTTGTCTTTTTTTTTCTTGATCGAAGTGAAGTCAATCTGCCTAATTTATTCAATAACAAAAACGAGGGAAAGAGACCCCCCCTACATCCTCTTGTAAAAAAGAGGTTGTGCGGAAAGGTATTGAATTAAAGTAATGCGTTCCCGGACTACATTATGTGCAAATGAAGCAAGCCAATCAATCGACCTATTGCCTTCTCAATGAACATGAAAAATTTTCATTTCCCATGGATTATCCAACAACTTAACGATAAAAGCTAGCAAACTCCCATGCTTATTAATCCGCCGTTTCTTGGTCTGCAAACATTTACTCGTTTGTCTTTGAATGCGTTCAAGCCATCACAACTATCTTTCATTGATTTTTATATTGATTGGTTTTTTATTATTTATTTTCAAAATTATTCAAAGACTTATTTTTTATTTTTGTATTGAATGTTTTTTTTTTTTTTTTTTGCAAGTACGTTAGTCAATCATGATCATGTTTTAAAATGTTTTTATTGACGATTTGCAGCATAGTCGAGTTTTTTTTTTTTATTAATTAAGGGGGGCTTTGTGGTGAAAATGAAAGACTTTATAGCAAGCAATTAATTAATTGGTATGAGTTGCATGAGACTTAATCTCACACTTTTTTTAAAATAATCTAGTCAATCGGCACGCGTTCTACGCGTGAAGAACATTTAGTAATTATAGTGATCAAGTGAGATTTTCTAAAACAAAATCACAATTATGATGTGGACAAATCTATAATGGGGAGTTCGAACATTGGTAGCACCGTAGCAATATATCTTCTCAAAGTATACAAATTAAATTGTAATATTTCTATAAAATAAAGCAATCATTGAATAAATCATTTTGATAAAAAGATATACATGGGATACATGGCCTATTCATAATCAAATTCTATAATATGCATTGCCAACATTTTTTGAACGTCTTTTTGCTTGCAAAGACGTTATTTCAGCAGTTCCTTTGCCACCTAATTTTACAACAAAAAAATAAATTAATTAGTAAAAGTTTGATGAAGTACTAAATAAAAAAGACGTATTAGAAACAATCCAAACACATAATGAAATGGATAACAATTCTACCTCTACTATCGCATGCATCCCGAGGTGCGTTAATATATAGTCATCAATATAAAGGCCAAATTGAGACCTTGACATGGATGCTTAAGCATATAATATATAGTGCTCAACTGAAAAACTTGCATTCTATACCATGACAATAAATAAATCTATATGTTGCTAATTTTTTGTGGTGCACTATCAGAACAAATCAACAAACAATCAAAAGGAACTTGTGCACACAATCAACTAAGAAATTAAAACGTACCAAATAGGGGTTACTTACATATATAATGCAGTAGACAAAGATAGCGGATTCACAATGTCGCGCGATCAAATAGAGTAGCGAACATAGAACTTAAGAGGAAGAGAGAATATTTTCCAATAGAAAAAAGGTATCTTAAATTAAACAAATCTTTGTTTTTTTGGTGTATTGGAATCGTTAATTAAGAAATAGGAGGCAATGTTTCCAAAACCGTTTCTAAAACCGATTAATGGTTATCATTTCGAAATATAAATCTCCTCTTCAGAGAAAACAATTCAAACTTTTCATTTTGTAAGCGAAATAATCATGGAGAGAAATAAGGAAAAGTCGGCTAAACAACCGTTTTAAAAACTAACTAAAGGTAAGTTTAGTGGTTTTACAAATATGCCCTCACTACTTATTTGTTGATGTTTTTTCAAACGAATAAGGAAAATACATTTAAGGGTAATATTAGAATATTGTTAAGTTTTGGATTAATATAATCACGGGGAGGATTGCCATTATATATAATATAGATATAGATAATCTTTATTTTACGAGTCTTGTGGATGAAACAAATTGAGTTAGAAGGGTCGCCTCTGTTGGGGTCCAATTTATGCTTGAGTATGGATTAATCGAAATTAGGGGTAGGCAAACCGCGCGACCAAACCCGAGGTTCACGATTTGGTTGTTTTACAAACCACAACCAAACCGCAAACCTTCAAAATCTCAACCAAACCGACTGTGGTTTATGCGGTTTGGTCAGTTTGGTTTTGCGGTTTCCTGCGACACATTTAAAAATAATAATAAAAAAATGTCACACATTCTATACATGTCCATTAACAAAACATGCAACAAAACATATAGATGTCCATACATGACTACTAAAAACACAATGAAACACATTAACTCAATTAAAATTATGAGTGTTACTTCGTTTTCAAATGTAAACAACATTAAAAAGCTTCATTTCAATTCCAAGTTTTAGGGTGGTTTTGCGGTTTGGTGAACCACGGTTTTTCATAAATGAAAACCACTATCAAATCGTTGAATCATGGTTTTCAAGTTTTCTAAACTACCCCCAGACCGCGATTTCAAAAAAAAACAAATCAGATCACGCGGTTTGGACAGTATAGGCAGTTTGAGCAGTTTTATGGAAACCACTGCCCACCCCTAATCGACATTGGTGTCGGATACAAAGTTAAAAACCATTCAAAATGAAAAAAAAAAAAGATTTTTTAAATTATGTAATAAAAACTAAAAAGAGAAAATAATACGTTGATAAAACGAGGCGCGCAACGGTACAAATTCGCTCGCTTTTCGGCCCCACTTTTTCAAAATGGTCCCGCGCGTTAGGGTTTCATACAACGACGCCCAAATTAAACCCTAAAAATCGAATCTTTCCTTCACTGCTCAATCGATTTGCTTCAACAATGGCGTTGCGGGGCGACGACGACATCGAAGAGATTCTCTGGACCGAAGAGCAGATCTCGCGCCGCGTCGCAGCGATGGCCTCTCAAATCTCAGACGACCTAAACGGGGCTTCGTCTCCCCCGGTGTTCGTTGGCGTCGCGACGGGCGCGTTCATGTTCTTGGCTGATCTGGTGAAGAGGATTGAGGTTCCGGTTGTCGTCGATTTTGTACGGGTGGAGTCGTATGGATCGGGGACAGAGTCGAATGGGGCGCCCACGATTTCGTGGGATGTTAAGAATGATGTGAAGGGGAAGCATGTTGTTCTGGTACGAAATCGATCTGAAGTTTTTTGTTTTTTGGGTTTTAGGGTTTCGTTTAGATGCTGTAGTTGCTATGTTTTGATGCTCTTCATTGCGACATTTATTCAAATGGTTGGTGTACAGCTTGATAAATGTAGACGTAATCGTATTTGATCCCTTTGAATTCCATATTCGAAGTTGCGATCAGATCTATACATTAAAAAAATGGATTCGATACATTTCTTATGTACCCGTTGGTGCTATATTGGATTTGAATCAGATTTTGGTTCGAGAATGAAATCTTATTAGAACTGTCCATATACGGTCGAGTTTCTTATCATATCAATGTTCTTAGTTTATTTCTTAATTGGGGTTTTGCGAATGAAGCGTACTATGCGGTGGAGGGAACTTTTCTCATAAGCTAGGGAATCGACAACAATGTACTTCAGCCTCAAGTTTCTTTACTGGGTTGACTTGTTTTGGTTTAATATATTGTTCAAGAATCAAATTCTGTTGATTACTCAATATCTAGTAATCCTAAACAGGGCATTTCAATTATGATCAGCGTTCTTGGCTGACTCTTGTTTTGATGACTACAATCATCGATTCAAGTGATGTAGATTTGAATGTGTCAGCTCATAAGCAAGCTTTCATTTTTATTGTTATATATAATCTAGCTCCACAATTTGCCATTGGTCGCTAGTTTCCTCGGATTCCAATTGCATATTCTCATTGAATTTCTAACAGGTTGAAGATATCGTAGATACTGGAAACACGCTATCTTGCCTTATTGCACACTTACAATCAAAAGGAGCTCGTTCCGTGTCTGTTTGCACTCTACTTGATAAACCTGCTAGGCGGAAAGTAAACTTTGAATTGGTGGGTGAAGGAAAGTACTACTGCGGATTTGAGGTAAGATTCCAAGTACTATTATTTTTACTATGGTAATCTAATGTTGTCTATTTTACAGCCAGCCTTCCATGTTTCATGCTGCATTACTTTTTTAACTAAACAAATTCTCGTTGTTCTGATAACAGTGGGTACGAAGTAAGTAATAATGGACAGTTATTGGAATAATATTTAGTTCTTTGGAATTAAAAAGTATGTCTGCTTCATTTCATGCAGATAATTATATACATTTCATCAGATTTGTTTTCAATCCATTGCTTCCCTTGTTTTTATATCAACGAATTATGGGTTTTCTGCATGCTTCTTAGCATCATTTTTACTGAAAAGAATCTCACACGCATCCATGTTTTACCTGGCTGGTGTGAAAATAAAGATTTTTATGAGTTCCCGCGATTAGTTGGCTATTTTCAGCGTTTGGATCTTTATATTATTTTGATGTCTAATGTGCTGTCATTAATATGGTAAAATTTAGTGTGTGTTAAATGCTTCTAATTGTCTCGAGGATCCATCATGTGTATGAATTGGCATCCATTGTTTCCTGCATCAAATTGTTAGTCTAAGAACTACCAGTATCTATTTTCTTTGGAAGGAGAAACCTCTGCGCAATAACATAAACTATGTAGCAGTCCAAACTATCACAGGCCAGTCGTAGCCAATCTGTCTTTAGTCGTTTTTCAAAGCTTAAGAAGGCTTCGATTAATGCTTTTCTTCTTTTGCTATATTTACTCGTCAATTCATTAATTCGTGTTTTCTTTTGCAGTGTCCAGATTATTTCGTCGTCGGTTACGGCTTAGATTATGCTGAACTCTACAGAAATCTTCCTTATGTTGGAGTCTTAAAGCCAGAAATCTACAAATGATCATCCGTGATTGCCTCGTTTCCTTGCGCATTTTTCAGTTATAACTCAACATAATTATTTGCTGATTAAGTATCGGAAAACGATTGGAGACATACTTTTGATATGCACATTCGCTACATAGCAGTTGGAGTGCTTTGGATATATGCACAAATCAAAGATCATCAACAACTAACTACGTAGCAACAGTAAGCATCAATACGATAGTATGTTACCCAAACACTTTACAATAGCATTTATGGCAAGTTAGGCTGTTGGTTTATATATGGATTTTGAGTTGATGATGCCTTAGAAATCCGCCATTGACCGGCTTCGTCGAGCTTGCAGGTTTACATGTTTTTGTTCGAGGTCTGGGCAACTCCAATAAAATTGTCGGCGATCGGCAAAATGCGCGTTCAATGCAGTATGTTTGTCAAGAAAAAAGGAATATGTTGTGTCTAATATCATGCGTCAATCAATATCTTCATAATTTTGGCTGTATATTTTGATTTGGCATGGTCTGGAGATTTACAAACCATCTCCCAATATTTGTTAGTTCAAATCTACATTGCATATAGCTAGATCAACTTGAACCCTAAATCGATGTTTGTTAAAGTCACATTTGAAACCTAGGAAAGCTGAGTTTGGAATTACTTTCTTTGCGTGGAACTCAAGGGCATCTCTAACCCGGTGTCAAACTCCACACAAGGTGTTGTGTTATATATGAAATGATATAAAAAAAATATATACGAAAATAAAATTTCAAGGACCAAATGTACAAAAATGAAAACGACCAAATTAACACTAATAAAAGTTGAAAATGTCATTTTTTTGGTCATTTTTCTTGGAATATTTTTCTTTTCCATCCAATCAAACATGGCTTTATAGTCTTACCCCGATACATGAAGAAAAGTTTGACTAACTTGCTGATACCACGTGAGATTACAAGGGTGATGATGTCAAGGACTGCCAAGGACGCAATAGCTCTAAGTTTCGCCACATATAGCGAAGATGTCAATACTAAGGTAGCCGCCTTTTTTATTTGAAATTTAATTGATGTAATAGATTGAGTTTGAGACCATAATGTAGTCATACCCTTTTTTTTTTTTTTTAGGGAGCGACTATTAGCCCTCTCTACCCTATATCGGCCATCCTATTACACATATGATATAAGTAGCTCCCAACATATTAATAAATACACTAACTGGCCTCCTTAAATATTAATGAACTACCCAATACATCCTAACTTATTCTTAACCCCCAACATTCTTTTGTATACTAACTGTCCCCTCAATATACTCCATCCGACCTTATCTTCCACCTCTCGAAATTGGGATATCTCCATACCTGATTCTCCTCAAATATGAAACACACAACTAATATGCGACTCTACTGTCCAATTCTTAATGTCACACAAACCCGTCAATCAACCCACTCTGCTCATCCAATTTTTCTCTATGGTGCAATATTCAAGATTGATTTTTCCATCTTTGAATTTCAAAACCCAACATAAATGTATGCCTTAAACATTCAAAAGTAGGTGTGAATTTTTACCATATTCAACAATGAAATTATATTCTTCAAAGTGTATTGAAGTAAGGACTTATACCATAGATTAATGTGGGAAAAGTTGGAGAGAGTGGAATAAAGGCTTATATGTAATTTTAAAGAGGGGTATTTTAGTCTAAAAAAATATTAAGTTAATAGCGGGGCTGATATAGGGCATAGGGAGGTTAATGGTCACGCCCTTTTTTTATTTGAGGATTCAATCACTCAACTTAAGTTAATAGCGCCGCAGATGGGAGCGTGTCTTTTTCATTGTGCTATAGACGTGGTTAGCGTTGGCGAAGTAAATTATACCATTTAAAAAGAAACTTAACCCAGTAAACTGTAAAAACTACATAAAAATTACCAAAACATAGCAGTTAAAAAAAAAAAGAGAGAGATCTTTAGATAGCTTTATTTATAGAGCTTTGAGAGAGAACTCTTGTGAAGAAGAGCTTCAACAAATCAACAACAATGGTGAGAACAGGAACCAAAACCCTAATTAACCTCTCAATCTCCTCATCAAATCTCATCAAACCCTACAAATTCCCGCCAATTCCAAAGCACCCATTTTTCAGATCCCCTTCAATTTCACCAATTTCACCATCTAGGGTTTTTCTAGGGTTTAAGCCGCTCTCTTCATCCACTACAACAGCTCCCAACCCAGTGAACCAATTGGAGCCCATTAAGCACTCAATCCTTCTAGAGAGGCTAAGAACCAGGCATTTGAAGGATTCGGCGAGGACCCATCAAGCCAAAGCGCCCCCAAATGGTGGGCATGGTGAGGGGGACAAGGGTTTGGAGAGGGGGGAGAAAAGGAGGAGCTTTTTGGGGTTTGAGGAGTTGGGATTGAATGAGGAGGTGATGGGGGCGGTCAGGGAGTTGGGGATTTCGGTGCCGACGGAGATTCAAGGGATCGGCGTGCCGGCGGTGCTGGAGGGGAAGAGTGTGGTGTTGGGGTCTCATACTGGGTCTGGGAAGACCTTGGCTTATATGCTGCCTTTGGTTCAGGTGAATTTCAGTTCTCTTGGTTTTAAGAATTATGAATTATTATTAACTTATTTTTTTAGTATGAATTGCGGCGGTTTGGACACACACAGAGACGACCTGCAAATGCCTCCACTAGAAAACTTAACTCAATAGAAACTGAAGAAATTCGACGAGGTAGGGGTAGAATGAAGTTAACTTGGGACACATTAATTAGGAGGGATTTAAATGGTTTGAAAACCTTACCATCAATTGCACTAAATCGAGCACAATGGAAGAGTTTGATCCATGTAGCCGACCCCAATTAATTTGGGACTGAGGCTACGTTGTTGTTGTTGTAGAAATTTATTTATCAATTGTTTTTAGTATGAATTGTTTTGAATTTTATTTTATTTTATTTTATTTTTCTGATTTTAGTATGAATTGTTTGTTATGATATGGATAAGACATTGTTATTGTCATGGGAGCAGTGTTTTTGGTAGTGTTATGTTCTGTGAAAAATGAGTTCATGTTTTGGTTAGTTATGAGAGGAGGTTGAATAACCTAATGGGCTAGGAACTTGACAAAAAATTAGTTGTCATAATGTTGGTCATACGTGGTTCTTTTAGGGGCGCGATCACAAACTGTTTTTCAATTGATTACTTCCTGGACCCATTCTACTTTGATTAGTCTTTTGAGGGTAGTATGAACCTATGAGGTCATTCATGGTGGAGTGGGCATTAAAAATCAAAGAGAGAGCTGAAAAAAGCTTCTGTTCAAAGATCGGAGAGCTATTTGTCCCGTTTAGAGTAGCAAAACTAATAAAGGAACGATTCAAGGTTGTTTGTCTATTTTTTTCCTTGTTCTGATCACATGATTAGTCAATCTTTCTATTTTGTTACTAAAGATCAAGGAAGGGTTTTGTGGCTCAGAACTTCTTCATTTGAATTTGTTGCACATCTAATAATAATGTGTTTCGGAAACATTATCTGATTATCTGTTCATTTATCGAAATATCTAAGGCAAAACCCATTATTTGGTCCCTGAACTTTGTGTTTTTTATGCTTTTGGTCCCTAAACTTTTATTACTACACATTTGGTCCTTGAACTTTCACAAAGATCTACATTTAGTCCTTCCACCATTTAAAGTGTTAAATTCCGGTAATGTGGGTAATAAAAGTAACGTGTGACTAGTCAAAAAGAGTAAAGTGGTTTATACTACTAAGCCGAACGACTCACATCGATCAATAAAAGCCGAAAAAAAAATTAATTTTCCCCCAAAACGTAAAAACCTCAAAGTTCAAGGACCAAAAGCATAAAACACTCAAAAGTTCAGGGACCAAATGTACAAAAATGAAAGTTCAGAGACCAAATTAACACTAATAAAAGTTCAAGGACTAAAAGCATAAAAGTCTCAAAGTTCAAGGACCAAAAAATGTGTTTTGCCAAATATCTACTATGATATAAAGCCATTTCCTTCCCAGAACATACAAAAAAAATTGATATCAAGGAGCAATTAAAATCTCTTTCTTCATTAAAATTACAACTGTTGTATAATATGAGGCTATGCTTTATGTTCAGGTATTTTGTTGTTGCATCTGCAGTTGTCAAACTAAATTACGTTGGTAATGAACTCATGGATAAACACTGATCTCTTTTTTCCATTTTTAGCTGTAAGCTTTTTTGCATTGTTCTCATCTTTTCCCCCTTTATATAGATTGGCACCTTGTGGGATATATGACAAGGCTTGGAGCTTTAAGATATTTCAATTGTTTAGATATAAACTTTGTTTCTGGTGTTTCTAATCTTCAAACCTTCTATTGATAGTTGTTGAGACAGGATGAAGCATTAAATGGTAAGGTAATGAAGCCTCGGCGCCCTCGAGCTGTTGTTTTGTGCCCAACAAGGGAGCTCTGTGAGCAGGTCCTTTTCTGCTTCCTTTTGCAAAAGATAAATGCCTACTTAATTTTAAGGACCTAATGTCTGATTAGTTGTGGCAAATTCTTGCAGGTTTTCCGTGTAGCGAAGTCTATATGTCATCATGCACGATTCAGGTCTATCATGGTAAGTGGTGGTGGTCGGTTAAGACCTCAAGAAGATTCATTAAACATCCCATTTGATATGCTTGTCGGGACACCTGGAAGAGTTCTGCAACATATTGAAGCGGGGAATTTGGTTTATGGTGATATTAAATACTTGGTAAGTTCTATATTTATGTACGATGATGGTATTTTCTGTATTTCAGATGTGTTCATTATTCCCAGTACTTTGAAATACAGAATGCTCAGTGAAATCTAGATACGTGTTGTAACTTTCCACGACAAACTTGCATTGATTCATGTGAAGGAAATTGTTTTTTCACCAATGAGTTTCACTCCTATGACTATACCAGTTTATGACAAGTCTCAGACAGGCTCATTGAATTCTCAATATAGGTGCTGCAAATGCTTGCACGAATTGAGGGGAAAAAAAAATCATAGAAATGTTTTTTTCTGACGGGATTTATTTTGCACAATGGATAAAAATGCCAAAGATGTGGTATGACCATGAAGTTGATGCCTTTACAATGCATCTATAACTGTCTTGTTATGCTCACAGTAGTCTCTAGGTACCATTAGTCACGATTTTTCTTTATTTTGTTAGGTTCTGGATGAGGCAGACACAATGTTTGACCGTGGCTTTGGTCCTGATATTCGCAAGTTTCTTGGCCCTTTAAAGAATCGTGCTTTAAATTCTGATGAAAAAGGGTTTCAAACAGTTTTGGTTTCTGCAACAATGACAAAGGTACGCTGTTTCCTGTCTAATGTTTCACTGGCTGACAAAGGACATGCTTTCATTAGGATGGCAGTGCTCCTAGCGTCCCATTTTTCGCCTTGACTTTCTTCTTTAACCATGATTGATTTTTTATTTTATTTTGTATGATTGTATCCTCCTTTCAACAATGCATTGGCTTGATGGATGTTTGTCCTTTATGATGGTTTGCAGGCAGTGCAGAAGTTAGTTGATGAGGAGTTTCAAGGAATTGTTTATTTACGCACATCAACATTGCACAAGAAGATTGCATCTGCTCGCCATGATTTTATCAAACTCGCTGGTGCTGAAAACAAGCTAGAATCATTGTTGCAGGTAGTTCTCATAAGTGTTTGATATGAGTTTATGATCCATGCTATGTGATAAATGGTCAGTAACCACTGTTGAACTGCGCCTATATTGGTACACCATTTAATGTTTAGATGATGCTACATTTTTTTTTTCCTTTCAGTATCCATTTGCTATTTTTTTTTTCTCAATATTGAATTTATCATGTCCTCTTCTTTGTCATACAAGGTTTTATGGTTGAGAAAGTGAATCTAACAAACCACGGAAGTAGTTTCTATTGTTTTATTTTTATAGCTGACTATCCAGACCCTGGTTGGTGTGTTGATTTAGTCAGAATTGAAACCCGATTCCAGTCTGATCCAAGTCAACGGTATTAAATTTCGAATGAGGTTTGCTTGATATGTTGCACTGTGGCCAGATAATAATAGGAAGCAAAAAGCAGTTATGACTTAGAAGTGTGTCCTGATTTTGAAACATGAGGATGGGGAGCTTAACATAATCTACAAATGTCAGCTAGTGATGTACAAGGCTCCAGTACCCACGACTAAAAAGAGGCGAAAAGTACATCTCTCTCTCAACCGAGCTGCTGATAGCATCTTGTACAAAATCTAATAATGGTCCATTTCCTGATACCTGAGGTTGACATGATAAGTTTTTCTTGAGGGAATGTAGGTGTTTAGTCTTGTTGGAAAATGTTGTTGAAGACAATTATTAGCGAACAAAATTGGGCAGTAATCAAAGTGATCTTGCAGGTAATGGTAAATATTTCTTTGGATCTTTGCTGTGAACTAATTGACATGGTAAATGACTGAAAACCTGCGAAAAATTCTACTGTTCATTGTTTAGAACTTTAGAATGTCATGCTTATATTTGTTATTTTTGCATCTACATAATTTATCTTCAATGGTTGAATCTTAGAATTGCTTGGCAGGTTCTTGAACCAAGTCTGGCCAAGGGTAATCGGGTGATGGTATTCTGCAACACTTTGAATTCTAGCCGGGCTGTCGATCATTTTCTTGGCGAAAATCAAATATACACGGTTAACTACCATGGGGAGGTACCAGCTGAAGAAAGGTAAAATCATTTTTGAATTAAGTTTGTTTGCATGCACTCATACAAACAACATTCATAAAATGTGTAAAAACATATTATGAAAAGGAAAAATATAGTTAACCAAGGCTTTCTAACCCAGGGTCGAAAACCTCAAAAAGTTCAAGAGCGAAGATGGAGATTGTCCAACTTTGGTATGCACAGACTTGGCTGCTCGAGGACTAGACCTAGATGTGGATCATGTTATCATGTTTGATTTTCCCTTGAACTCTGTGAGTATCCCTCTTTTTTATTTTCTTACCATCCATCATGTTCTAAATCACAGGTATTCTTTTTCCACCTAGAAATCTTATGAATCCCATCTTTCTTTCGAACGGCGTTTTAGATTGACTATCTCCATAGGACTGGAAGAACTGCTCGCATGGGAGCGAAAGGTATGTTAGTCATTTATTATTAATTCGTATTTCCAGCGCAGTCTCTTGAAAATGTTTATTACTGGTTCAAAACTATTTTGCAAGGCAGAAGCTTTTTTCTTGATTGGGAATGCCAACTATGTGTTATCTAGTGCTGTTTTCTTGCTATTATGTTCAATTTGCGACATCTTGCCGATCTCGGTATTCTATCTCAACAGGTAAAGTAACAAGCCTGGTCGCAAAGAAGGACCAACTATTGGCAAATCTAATTGAGGAGGCTATCAGGAAAAATGAAAGCTTGGAATCTCTCACTTTGGATAGCGTCAAAAGAGATGTCGCGAGGCCCCAGATCAATCAGCTGAAGGGGCGGAAAAGGGTATTGGTAAAAGTTTCAAATCAGAAAAACAACAGCAGCATTTCATCAGCGAAGCCTGCAACTTCACGCAGGAAGGCGGCGCCATCACAGACAGCCAAGAGAAAAATTGTGGTAGCAAAAGCTGGAATAAAATCAGCATCCTCTCAAACTAAAAGGCCGGCGACGGTCTTTAAAACGGCAAAGTCTTCGAAGCCTTCATCATTTACAAACACCTCTAAAAGAGGATCTCCTGGTGTTAGCATGCAATCTCAACAAAGCAGAAAGCCTGGTAGCAGTAGCACCAAGTCCACAGCTTCGAAGCTCAATGTCGTGGCGTTTAGAGGGCGGAGCTCATCGACTGCCAGAAAGGGTTCTTTGAGGTCTAGCTAATTTCAGGATCAATTCTGGGCACCTAACTAGTTGTAAGATGTATGAGCTTTTTTATAATTTTTTAAGTTCTTGTTTATATTGTACCAAAGCTTTCAATTATAAAAGAAGTGAGAGCCAATTTCATTAAAACTCAAGAACAACAATGGCACAATTAATCAACCTGTATGGTTTTGCTTTACAATCTGCACATAGATCTCAGAAAAATCAGAAACCACATGATCTCCAAGAACTTGGTGATCCATCATTTCATTTCCCATGAAGAACAATCCAAGCTGATTTGATTGGACTCTCAACAATCCTTGAATCCTCTCCTTCAATAGAGAAACACTGCTTGTAAGAAATGCATCAAAACAGATCCTTTTGTCATCCAAGATGAATTCAAGCATTGCTTTCCTTCTCAACAATGCGCTGCCGCATGTCTCGGACTTGCCGTCGACTATGAGCTTCATGCGTGATCGATGAAGGATCTCGTAAAACTCGGTATTCCTTTCGTCGACCATGGCATTGCCATTGAAGATTAAAGTTTGAGCTGATACTGGTATGCCTTGGTACTTCTCTATCTTCTCCTTGATCTCGAAAACCGTGTCGAAGTAGCCAATTTCTATGGTAAATTCTTCACCTTGCATTGCTTCTAGCTTCACTTCCATTATTGGAATATTAATGCTAGATTGCAACAATTTTTTTCTTATCAAAAAAAATTAAGTTTGGTCAGATTCATGTTATGATTGGAATTAGTACTTGTTCTGATTAGAATCTAATTTTAAATCTTAACTTCCAAAGAGAGAGTCATGCCTGCCACGTGGCATTACCAGAGTGTGCCACCTGAGCTTTGAAGAGAACAAGGCGTACGTTTATGGAGTATAGATGGTACACCGTGGCTACATCAGACACCATTGTAGGAGCTTGCTACGTATCTCGAGGCGAGCAAATTACATCTCCAGAAAGAACTGCAATATCTGTAAAGTTAATTTTTTTTAACCCTTTTAAGTAATTTATTTTTTGTAGGCATAACCCTATATGTGATAGATTTAAATAAAAATAATATTTTCTTTTCGTTGTTGGTATTCGAGGCAAAGACCTAACTAATTCCAGTCTCAAGGGATGTAGAATCACAAGAGCGGTGTTTCTAATCAAGAGTTTTAAAGTTTTTAATTTTTAATTTTTTTATTTTCAAGACTCAAACCCGAAATAAAACAATACTATTACAAGCACACAACTTGAATTGATAAGTCTTTTTTTTTTTTTTGAGTATTTAGACATTATGTCTGATTAGTCCTACGAGCCTTGAGATTGCAGGGAAAGAGACCGCCAGTAACCGAATATTTAGTTGTCGTAAAGAATTAAAATCGAGGTCGTGTGCCTAACCCACACAACTGCGTCTTCGCCCTTACCACTATTAGGCTACACCCATTTGGCTCAACAACAACAACAACAACAACATACTTGTATAACTTCAGGCATTTGGAATCAAATTTCAAAACATCGGACAACTCCATATATCAACCTGAACTAACCACAACAACAACAACTAAAACTCTCGAAGCTCATCTCGAAATCGTCACTATCGCAGCTCGACAACACCACGAAAAAAAAATCAACAAGATTACCTCTAAATAACTGCAAAAAATCCCATCCCCGTTGTTAGGAGGTGGCCTCAAACTTGTAATCAATGTCAATCCCAACATCAACCAAGCCGCAACTTCTTGTAAAAAATTGTGGTAGTTTGATGAAACCTCGCATTTTATAACCAGTGGCCTCTAGTACCCCTACATATAGTCAATTTTTTTTTTTGTTATGCTTAATTTTTCATATGGTCGCCCCTTTTAAACCTCGAGACCCCCTTTAGTTCCGCCACTGTTTACAACTTACATGTTTACGTTGCAAAACATAGTCCCACATGGACAGAACACAAGAACTCACATTGCTTTATATTACTCTGTTTCGCAAGCAACGTTGTCTCTTCGGAGACATCCGATAAAATTGGAACGATACAGAGAAGATTAGCATGGCCCCTGCGCAAGGATGACACGCACAAATCGAGAAATGGTCCAAATTTTTTTTCAATTCTCGCAAATCTTTCTAGGTTTTCTTCATTTTCATGGATTTGAATCCAATTTTTGACTGTGTAAGTACTTCTCTTTCTGTTTATTTTTTGCCCTGTTTGATATGGATTGCTCTGCAGTTGTTGTTGTTGTTCATGCTCTCTCAAACAACCCATGTAATCATCAAAGAAATCATCAACTAGGGTTGTGTTTTAGTCGACCCAAAACCACACGATTTCACAAAAGACTCACTTTTCACCCAAAATTTCACCTACCCGGATTGCCAAATCACTCATTCTCCACTCAATCTTCGTTTTGTCAGATACCCATTAAAGCTTATGTGAGGAATCACTGTTTTTCTACTCAAAAAACCAATCTTTTCATCAACAGTGTTGGAAAATGTGCTGTTCTTGTTGTTTTGGCTCTTCTTTCAATGGGGAAGTTGGGGTGCAAGTCTGCTCTGGCAGGCCCAAATGTGGAGAGTAAAACAAGCAGGGTTTCTGAAGTTATGGAGGAGAAGAGAGAGAGCCTTGAAGGGGAAAGTGGTGGGGATGAAGAGGGGTTGTATGTGAAGTTGTTGGAGATGAACCCAAGAGACATTGAGGCTTTGAAAGTGGTGTTTTATGGGAAGATGAGAGAAGGGAAGGTTGGGGAGGGTGTGAAGTATGTGGAGAGATTGATAGAGGTGCAGCCAGAAGAGGTGGAGTGGAGGCTATTGAGGGCTCTTTGTTATGAGATGATGGGGGATTTGAGCAAGGCAAAGAGATTGTTTAGGGAGATATTGGGGGAGAGGCCTCTCTTGGTTAGAGCTTTGCATGTATGTATGATTTCTTCAACTTTAATAGGTTTCTTTTATCATATATATATATATAGTTGTTCTTGATTTTCTTTTTTGATAGCCGAGGGTACCTGAGCCACCATTGCTGACACTGGACTGATGGTGGACTCGGAAGTTGTTCTTAATTTTAGTTCTTGTGAATCAATCATATTGGAAGTTCACAACTCATTGAGAATGTTGTTAGGTTGTGATGATTGGTTTTCGATGGTGTATTAGTTTTCACATATTGATAGGATTGCCCCTCAGTACTGAAGCCTTACATTGAAATGATTGAATGAATTATTGACAAGCCATGTTCGATTGTTTCTGCCGGTGGTTAATACGGGTCGTAAACGAGGAACAATCTTTACTAAGAAATTATTTGAAGCCTGAATTTCGGATCCATTAATGTCGATGTAACCTTTTCATACATCTCCACCTTGGCACTTTGATCACCTCTCTTTTCTGGTGCCTATATGTTCAATACATATGCATATACATGAAATCATTTTACTTGAAATGTTTTTTTACTTTTACTTTCAAATTGTTATCTTGCGTGCGACTTTGTTTGAGCGCTACGATAACAATTTTAGTTTTTTCTTGCTTAACATTTGATTGTTGATTTCGTTTTCAGGGTCTGGCATTAGTCATGCACAAAAATAAAGAAGGTGCAGCTGTCTTTGAGATGTTGGACAAGGCTTTGAAACTGGCTCAACGTGAGAAAAGAGTCCCCGAGGAGCGCAACATAAGAATTCTAATTGCTCAAATGCATGTTATAAAGGTACTAGATTGAACCCTCTCAATGAATGAACATAGATTAGTACTTAGGAGGTCTATCTTTGATGGTTGGTATTATAACCATATTAGGAGACTAATTGCCATGAGTGGAAGGTGTGCAGTTTTAGAATTGAATTGAATGGTTTGTTACTTAATGTTTAGCTATGGAAATGCTCTTTAAGAAGACACTAGCCAGTGATGCAACGTCGAGAAGAAAAGCTTTCTATCTATCGTGTTCGTGTATGTTTGAAAATGGAAATGCATTTAATTTTATCATTGGCAGGGTAACTTGCAAAAGGGCTTGGTGGAATTTCAAGATCTTGTTAATGAGAACCCCCGGGACTTCCGCCCGTATCTCTGTCAGGTGATAAACTGCTTTCTTTTTGTTTGGATTGGCATTCTTCAAGTTCTTGCCTGACTTTATGTCCTTAGTCTCATTATCACACTACCTTGTTTTCCTTCATGAATAACTTTTTGTGATTCAAAATCCTACTGCCACAGTACATGCAATCTTTCTATGCCTCGAAACATATCCCTTTTTTTGATAGCTGAGGATATCTGAGCCACCGTTTCTGACACCAGAATGTTGGACTCGACTAATCCTTCGAGGGTCCTTAGTTGGCCCCCACCATGAAACACAAGAAAGGGCCTCGAAACATATCCCTTATTGATCATTTCTTGTAATAAGCAGTCCTCAAGCTGCGAATGAGAGCTTTCTTGCGAGTGTTGTTTATATCTATCGCGCATAGTTTCGAGTTATGTCATTTGTTGCTTAGTTGTTGAAGTTTCTTATTTCTAACTATTGCTTGTTGGGCATGATAGGGAATAGTTTATAGTTTGCTAGACAGAAAGAAAGAAGCAGAAGAGCAATTTGAGATCTACAGGAGTCTTGTACCAGATGAGTTTCCTCAGAGAGGATTTCTCGACGATGTAATGCTGGCGGCAAAATCGGAACCTAAAGAGCAACTCGAGAAGCAATTCGAAGCGGAATTCTCATACAGAAAATGATGCCACCCAAGTTAATATTATCATTTCTACTGATTCAATAAGAGGCTCTTGAAGGCAATAGGAAATTTTGATTACTTTGTTATTGTTGTTTGTGTCTGTGTTGGTCTTATGCAATGTCTTTCTCTGCCCTGTAAAACAAATGTTTTGAATGCCCATGTTTGTAGAAAGTGAATGGCCAATTTTTTTCCTTGTTTGTCAACATTTAAATTCAAAAGCATGTTTTCCTCAACGGTTGTGCACGGATTTGTGCGGCGGCCATGTTGGTATTTTCTTTATTTTTTTTTTCTCATTTTACAGTTAGTTTGTCTACTCTAGTTGAAAGTTTTTGATTTGTCTTCTATTGTTGGAAGTCTTAGGTTTTACTTCCTTTATTGATAGTCTTAGGTTTTACTTCTCTTATTGGAAATTTTATTATTCGTTATGTGATTGTATAGGTGTTAGCGAATCAATGTACTTTTGTTAGGGCAATTGATTTTATATGGAGCCATGAATGATTAACGAAAGTTTTATTTTTCTTCAAAAAATAAAATAAAATTGAAAGCAAGTCATCAAGTACACATAAACGAGCGAAATGAAAGAGTTTGATCTATGCGATTAATCTTAACTAATTCGGGATTAAGTTCGATCCACGTATCTCAGTATACAACTTATCTTTGATTGATCATAGCATTTAAAGCAGTAAAAGGTTTGAATTGGAAATACTTTTTGTGGATGAAATAAATTGGGTAAAGAGGGTCGTCCCGTATATGGCCTAACAACGCGTGTGAGCATGGATTAGTAACTTGTTACAATTTTGCATGTTAATCAATGTAGATGGAGCAAATTAAGATCTGACATTGCTCGAGTCTGAATTTGCCAATATAGATTGACTCTATACTTTTTTGGAAAATACTAGAATGGAAACAACAATGTCACACCATAAAACACATTGGCTCACAATAGCCTTTCATGCGGCCTCAACCCGCATGTTATGCATCGAGATCTGTGTATGCTTGCATCTCGAGACGCGCATGGATACCTCTTCCGAGCCAATATGTCTTGAAGTGTTACATATTGTTGTCATTCTAGCACTTCTAAAAAAATAAAAAAATTCATTTTATGCGAAAAAATTACATAAGTCCAGCACAAAACAATTTAAATGAGTAAAACAAGTGTGATTTTTTTTTTATTCGTTATATAATGTATATCACTTTTTGAAAATGCGCTATCATGGGAGACAAATTTTCGGGCCACGTGGACACAAATAACGCCTTTTCAAAAGGTGTTATTCATATATATCAATCCACGTTGGTCACATCACACGAATAGCGCATTCGTGTTATTGGGATATATCAATCCACGTGGAGTGATTGAACGAGTTTACACGAATAGCGCATTCGAAGAATGCGCTATTCTTGTTGCTCTTTCCACGTGGGCGAGTGTGACGACCCCAAACTCCGAGGCAAATACGGTACCGCCACATCGCCGGACACGTCACCAAGCATGCCACGTCACCGCACACTTATCTTTTAACACCGCGACCTAAACCTTTGTACGTATCTTATTCGCCTTAACTTAGTATTTATGAATGTTTTTATATTTACATTAAAGTAACTAAGTTAAGTTGTTCGCGATTTATTAAATTAATATAAGTTGATTATCTAAGCGGAAGTCTTTGAAGCATGCAAATATCGTAAAAATGAAAAATTTGCATTTTATAAACAACCCTATAGTGTGGTTGTGACGACCCCTTCTCCAAATAAGGGCACCGCCCGGCCTAATCCCTTAATTAAGCCCTAATCTCCCCTATATGACCTAACAAGGAACTAGTCAGCCTTATTTAAACACCTAAATACCTACCAATTATGATACCACCTATAATTAACAAACTAGTTCTACCGACTAACCTATGATTGTCTATAAATCAGAGTTCAGTTAAATTTTTTATTTTATCTAACAAGTTATTCAACGGAAGTCTTATTTCATTACTAGTGGACATTAGATCCTAAGGCCTAACCTATTGTGGAAAAAAAACCAGGAAATAGTGATCACATGCATATAGAAACAAAAGTGGTGATATATATAACATGTGTCTGGTCAGATGTTCCTATCACTCAACCCAAAAGGCGAAATAGCATGTACATAAAAATGTAATACAAAAGAATGCAAAATGTACAAAAATATGTCGTAGCAGTCCTTCACTGGCTCAGAGGTAGTCACCAATCTTCTCTTTGTCTAGTCTGCTACTCGGCTGATCTGCACCCACCGTCACAAACTAGACGGTGAGTACATGAAATTATTTAAGTAATACTGAGAGACATTGATCTACATTCCCAAACAGGAAACAAGTATCAAATGACGTAATTTCAATAGCAACTATGTTGAAGGAAACATCATGCAAAGAGATACTTGAGTTAACCAAATATGAAACTGACTCAAGGCTAAGTAGTAATGGATTAAGGTCGGTCGGCCGTGATCTTCATCACATCAGCCTGTCCACTACAATTTGAGCTCTGCTCTATATCATTTCATTACAAATTGAGCTCTATATCATAATTTCAAAAGGACGTACTTACGATTACGCATTTTCTATTCCAAGTGAATTAGTCGTCACCGGAATGTATACTTGCTAACATACCCGAGTTTTAAAACTCGTCATGCTCACCCAAGTTATTCTTGCGCCAACAAACCCCGAGGTCCGGTTACCCCGTTCGAGGCACGTTACCTCGTGTGTCATGCAAGGTAGTGGAGAAATTCCCTAACATCCCGGAAAGTCTAGTGACCCCCGTATCAGTGTAACTTAGTGCATCGACTGTGGCGAGTGTTCATTGAGGATGAGTACGAGCAAGGTCTTGTTGCGCTTGATGAAGGCATTAAAATTTTAGATGAAGATGAAAAACAAATGTCTACTCTATGGAATGATGGAATTGATGTCGAACATGACATAAATGAGGAGAATGAAGAGGAAGATGAAGAAGAGGATCAAAGCGAATCAAATAGAAAGGTGAGAAGAAGAACAACACAAACAAAGACTGTGGGGAAAAGCACCAGACGTCCTCGTCCACCACGTCCATTTCGTCGGACTGAGATTGCTGCAGAGAGAAGCAGACGTTCTCCTCCATCAAGTTCATCTCGTCCGAGAGCGAGAAGAACATAGACTCTTGGCGAAAGTAGCCAACGCTCATCCCACCACGTCATTCTTCTCATGGTGATATTCCTACATCGTCCCCAATGCAACCAGAACCTCAAATGTTTGTATTTAGGCCCCCGATCATGAATCTTCCTCCTTACCATTTTGATCCTTATGCACCCGAGCCGTCGTCTTCATGTGGACCATGGAATGCCTAAACATCCAATGTATCCTTCATTGCCTCAATACATGCCGAGTCCATATACTCCACCATGTTATAATTACAATATGTCATGTAATAGAGATAGCTCATTCATGAACCTGTTAAGCATGTCACCGCCTCATGTTCCTTTCGGCCAACCACATACAGGAAGTCCAGTATTTTGGAATGGTTCAACCTCCTATTTTTGGAAGCATTAGTACTAGAGGTGAGTCGAGTGAACCAGAGGAAGAACATCAATCGACTCAACGAAATTCAATGCAAGATCAGCAACCTCAACAACCTTAACCGGATGTACAAACATAACGTCCGACTAGACATAGAGTACGTCCGATTTGCATCACGGAGCAACAACGTCAACGTAATCGTCGAAATAGACTGTATGATGAGTTTTTTTGATGTCGTGGTGATTTTTTTCAATTTATATCTTAGGTGAATGAAGTTGCTATATACAACATTTTCATGGAATTGACTTATTTTTCAAGACATCCTTATTGTTTTAATTTTAAATTCTAGACAAAGAAATAACGTGGTTTTAGCCTATAATTATTTTTTATCTTCGTATCTCTTCTTATCATCACGGGATAGAAGTAAGACAAAACTTTAAAGGATGAGTTGCATGGTTACTATGGGTTGCATCGATTGTCAGCCTCCAGATACGTGCGTGGCGTTTGCATGAGATGCATGGTCTGTAGTAGATATGCATGAGTTGTCCCCTCGAGGTACGTGCATGAGTTTGCATGGATTGTCCACCTCTAGATACGTGTCTGTCGTTTGCATGACGTTTGGATGGTTTGCATGGATTGCACGAGGTTGCATGAGTTGTCCACCTCGAGATACGTGCGTGACGTTTGTGTAGATTGCACGAGGTTGCATGAGTTGCACACCTTGATATACGAGCATGACGTTTGCATGAATTGCACGAGGTTGCATGGGTCACTCACCTCGACATACATGACGTGGCGTTTGCATGAATTCTCCACCTCAAGATACATGTGTGACGTTTGCATGAATTGTCCACGTCGATATACGTGCGTGTCGTTTACATCGATATTCGTAAATGTCATTTACATGGGTTGCGTTTGCATACGGGTTCTCCACCTCGATGTGTGATATTTGAGTTGAACAAATAACCTTCTCAAAAGGAGTCCCCCCCCCCGGAAAAAGTCATCCACCCGAAAAACTAATCCACCTTATTTCATGTCATAATTAAAAAAGACCTATTTTATGCACTTGCGCTTTACATTCTTGTTGAGCAGAAGAACAGATTCTGGCTCTCTTCTCCTTCGTTTGTTCTCCAAGAACAACCAAACCAATCAAGAAATGCATCATCAATCACGAATTCCAATGTTTCGATTGCTCTTCAGATACCCTTTTCGCCAGTCTCCAAGACCCATATCTTCGTTTCCTCTAAAACCCCCCACAACGATCTCAAACCCCTTCGTTTCCCACCCAATTTCGCCCCCAAAACCCTCAAATCCCCCTCAATTTCCTCGCCCAATCCACTCAAATTGCAGCACCGAATCCGACCCCAGCATCGACCACAGCAAGGAAATCGACGAGATCAATCTCAAGTTCGCGGAAGCGCGAGAGGAGATAGAGATGGCTTTGGAGTCCAAGGAGACTGTGTACTTCGATGAAGAGGCCGAGTGCGCGAGAGAAGCTGTGAAGGCTGTGTTGGATTTGTTTGAGGGGTTGTTGGGGAAGATGGGGGAGAGGGAGAGGGCCGCCTTGCAGAGGTCGATGGGGTTGAAGATTGAGCAGTTGAAAGCTGAGCTTGAGCAGTTGAATGAATGAATGAATGACTGATGATGATGATGATGATGATGATGATGAGGTTGGATATTGCAATCTAATAAGCCTATTTGTTCTTTGAGGCATTTCATCAAACAGTTTATAATGTTGTGGTTTCTGATTGTTCTTCACCATTATTTGTGTTTTGGATTGGAAAGGTTTGGTTTTTATGCGATTTTAGGCTAATTGAGGAAGAAATGTTTTGGGGATTAAAATTTGCAATAGTCACTGTAAAGACTTAAAAATGAGCTTAGGAGTAGCACCAATTGACACAGAGATTAGGGAAGGGCGGTTGCGGTGGTTTGAACTACCCCAAAGACAGCCCACGAATGCCCCTACTAGAAAACTCGACTCAATAGAAACTGGAGAAATTAGACGAGGTAGGAGTAGACAAAAGCTAACTTGGGACACGTTAAATAAGAGGGATTTAAACGAATTTGAAATCACACCATCAATTGTAATAAATCAAGCGCAATGGAAGAGTTTGGTTCATGTAGTTGACCTTAACTAATTTTGAGATTGTTGTTGTTAAGACTTGTTGTGGTGATCTCCTGTTAGGGAATAAGAACAACATCAAAAAAGCATCAATCCCAAATTAGTTGGGGCCGGTTATATGGATCAAACTTTTACTCTCCGCTCGATTTGTTGATATGGAAAAAGAAGAAGTAAAATGATATAGACATGGTTATAACTTATAAGAGAATAGATGGAATTGCTTGCTTTGATTGGGACATAACGCGTGACTGTTGAATCGGATTTGTGCTGCTTGTCGTCGGCATTGGGCATAGCTTTGCGTGAAACAAAATTACTAGTATATTTCTTAGCAGTGAAGAACATAGTATGGAGAAGATCACTTTAGGAGATCTCACCTTCTTACAGTCCTCTTGAAGGTTGTTTTGGACTAGTTAGGGTAGTTGGCCTTAGATTTCTTTAGCAAAACCTGATTTTATGGTTTAACATTTCGATTAATATGCAGATTCAATCACTGAGCATGGGTTCTCTGCAGTGTATAGTTCTTCAGAATGGTTTAGGAATTTTAGATTTAGAATTGAGGCTTTGTTGTTGGTTTAGAAATTTTAAGTTTTTGATAAATGTAATGATCTCAGTTGAATTGGCTAATTTGCGTGAATTCTGCATGCGTTCTTTCTTTTTGATCCAACTTTAGTTGGTTTCTACCATGCGATTTCATTCAAAATATCTGATGAAACTCAAAGAAACTGAACAATACATGAAAAATACTATCGTATGAAATGTAAATTATAAGTTCAAAGGATTCACTTATATCAAAGATCTAATTCATCTGAAGGCTCAATTAATCTATTGGTCAAGAAAATCTATTTTAAGGTGTAGCTTGTGACCTTTAATGGCAAAGCAAGACCTTTTCGTCTGGGTCTACCTTCTCCTATATAGACCACTATCATGCCCACATATTACACAAGAAACTACAGAAAAAAAAAAAAAAAAAAAAAAAAAAAAAAAAAAAAAGAAACTTTGTTTATTAAATTGCATCTACACTTGACTGATCTTTAGCAATCCATTGGAATTGGGTAGTACAATATGATACTAGTTTGAACATTATCTTAGGCATGCAACAATGGGAGCTAACACAACAACAATAACATAGCCTCAGTCCCAAATTAATTGGGGTCGGCTAAATGGATCAAATTCTTCCATTGTACTCGATTAAGTGCAATTGATGGTGAGCTTTCCAAACCATTCAAATTCCTCCTAATTAATGCGTCTCATGTTAACTTTGCTCTACCCCTACCTTAGCGAATATCTTCAGTTTCTATTGAGTCAAGTTTTCTAATGGGGGCATTTATAGGCCGCCTTTGTAGGTGACCAAACCACCCCAACCGCCCTTCCCTAATCTCTGTGTCAATTGGTGCTACTCCTACTTGTCTTTGAATTTTTATATTTCTTATTCTATCTTTACGAGTTTTACCACACATCCACCTAAGCATCCTCATTTCTGCTATTTCATTTTATATAATTATTGTTGCTTTACCGCCCAACATTCACTTCCGTAGAGAACTATAAAATTTTCCTTTTAACTTAAGTAGGAACATTGGGAGTTAATATAAATTGTGAAATTTTGGGGGCAGTCCCAACTTGGGTTTTACTTTCACATTTTCTTTAGAAAGCCTCAAATCCACACCCGGATGGATGTATACTTTCTTCCACTGACAATGGTGCATCCTCTCTAGATCAATCGATTGCTTGTGAATCTGTGATGATATCTAAAGTGAGCTTATTGGGGGAAATCTTGTCTGTGGCGCTCCAACTTTTTTCTCAATTCTTCTTTTGATTTTTTGAACTTGGAGTTCAAGTGTAATGCACTCCTTGTATCTCTTTGACTATACTCTGTGACTATCTGTACATTGGAGCATCTTAGTAGGGTTAAATAAGATAAACTATGTTTGATGCTTAGTTGATATTGCATTTCTGGTTTTTGATAATTTTCCCAACATGATTTTTCTTACTTCACCAAAGCATGTAGAAAACATATAGAAGGCAAAAATTGCCTGAGTTTTAATACGTACACAGTTGTTTCCTGGCTTGCTGCTTCCTGTGATTAATAGATAAAAAATGGAGAATTCATGCATCTTTTGTTATTTGAATCGTAAGCTCACATCCGCACGATAAATTCTTGTCTCAGGAACTCATAGTGTCAGAAGGTCCTCAAATTAATCTTTGGCTCTTCTAAACGAATTTACAAGTGACCAGCCTCGGCCTCAGCTGTTATCCTTTCCGTCGGTGAAATGAAGGCCCTTTTTTTCCCCATTTATGGTTTGTTGTCCAACCAAACATTGAAATTTTGAATAAACTGGAAGCTTGCAGTTTAGTTTATAAAGACCTCAGACTAGAAGTGCTCATCAAGATTTTTGAGTGGAACTTCATCTCAGGAAAAATTAAGCTGATCTGTGGGCAGAGGATCAAGGATGCCTAGCATAAAAACTGATTATATGGTGTTTATGAAGTTATGTTTGGGAGTTCCTTTTTTTTTTCTTTGTTTTGGTGTAACTGCTCGGAAAACTCAAATTCGATTATTCGAGTAGTACATTTTTCGATGCTTTGCGCCATGTTTTGCGAGCTTCTCCTGGCGTTGCTTATGCTTCCATTCTACAATTTGCTATTGCATGGATATGTTGAAGATGGTAATATGGAAATGAAGTAGTGAAGGAAATGCTGTAGCACACTTTGGGGTCTGTTAGTGTTAGGTACTTTGAGTACACACCAATTTCAATGCAGAATCTAATGGACTCCAACAACATGTAGAGAAGAAAGTGTGCTAAGAAAGTTTTTTTCTATCTTTTAATGTTTTTGGATCAACTAAGAAAATAAAGACTGGTCTCAAAACCCCATGTGAAATCATTTCAAGGTATCTACATACAACATTAAAAGAGTGAAGGTACAAGTACAAATAAATAAGATCATGATATGCCTAATTCATGAGGTTATCCAAAATGGCATTTTATACTAGTCTTGAGAAAGCAACATCATATGTTTGTACTGTTCCTAAGGTATGATCTCAGAGGGCTTCCCTTTTCTTTTCTTTTTTCCAATTCAATTTCAAATTCTGCGATCTGCACTGGTTCATGAGCTTCACCTAGCTACGACGAAAATCCTTGACAACAATTCTCTGGCAATCGAAGATGACCAAGGATACGAGGGGTTGCGGCGATTCAAATATATTGCAGTGTCAGACCTTCAAATTACACTCAAGCGCATAGCAAACCACATGGTGAAGTTGACATTGTCGACGGGTTGCTCACTTACTTTCGAATTTGAACCATTGCCAGTTGGAATATAATTTTGCTTCGTCGTGAAAAGGAAGAGCATTGTTTTGAAGGTCTTCCAACTTACGAGTAATGGAAACGGCGGGCAACTTTTCTCTGTACTTCTTTGCCATCTCGTTTGCCTCGGCAAATACTTTCTGCTTAGAAAATGGATGCCACACTTAAGGTCATCAAAGTTGGCCACAAAAAAAGTAGAGGGAAAAGAAGATGAAAGATGAAAGTACCTCTTTATTCGATAGAAATAGTCCAGGCTCACTTTCTAGTTCTGCTATGCTGCAAACACAAATTAGCAGTCAAGCTTCAGAAGCATGAATTCAAAACCAGCTTAAAGGACTACAAGAGCATTGAAGGAATAAATGGCATGGAAAATGCAGGAGATCATAGAAAAACGGCAGCAACAGTACTTATAGCTATTAGTAGGATTGGGTGGTTATCGCCGTATGTTGGTTTTATCGATGATTATCTTTTAATCAAAACTAAGCTATATCAATTACTGACATTAATTTTTTAAGGACAAAGGTTCATTCTGAAAGAATGCTAGCAGATTTGGGGATGTTTATTCGGTTTGTTCCTCGGATTTGCTGGCCTCTTATCTCTATGACTCTCCTTTGTTCTAATAACAAAGGTTAAGGACAGACAAACTAGAAATGGCCAATTTTATCCAAATGAAAAGATTAAAATATCACAAAGTCGATTTGGAAACAACCAAAAAAGTGAAAACTATATCGGCAATATACGTGTACAGGAAAAAAGCTCTTCTAGAAACTTCTTTCTCGGATAATCAGAATGATAAATGACTACATACAACACATTAATAAGTGGTTAAATTTCAAGCTGATTTTGAAAGGGGTTTCTAATAGTATTTATACTTAAAGACACAACAAAGCATTGTTTCAAGTTTCAACTTAAGGGGTTCTAAAAGCATGTATGGTGCGTACGCATAATATAATTCGAATTTCATCAAACCGCCCTCACCTAAGTGATATCTTGTTGGGAAACATCGATTTCACCACTAGAACCTTCAACTTCTCATCTACGGCTAGCAAGTCAGTGATTGAAGGAACTCGAGAACGGCTTATGTTGGAAATATGCAGCAAACCACTGCAAAACAATAAAGCAAAAGGATTCCCCGCAGTCTATTAATAAGAAAAAAAATTAATATCATCCAAGTATATCAGAATGAGTAACAAAAAAGCAGTACCATTTGGTGTCAAACCTTAAACGTCTCCAAAACAATTATAATTGAATAAGAAAAAAATATTAAGTGATATTTCCAAATCGAGCAGATTAGAAGAGTTATTTTATCCATGTAGCCAACCTCAACTACTTTGGATTGAAGCTTTGTTGTTGTTGATATTCCGAAATCTTACATTCAAATCTTAAAGAAACAAAGGCAACAGATAAACCACAATTAAGAATTTTTATTTTTATTTTTTAAAAAAAAAACCGAGGGCATCCGAGCCACCACCGCTGATACCGGACTAATGGTTGACTTGACTAATCCCTCGGGGGTCCTAAGTTCCCCCCAACTAAGGAACCCAAGGAAGAAATCGGAGGGAGAAGGGGGAGGCAAGGAATCAAACCCCACACCTTTAGTGTGTTGAGCCCAATTCTTACCATCCCACCAACTCCCCTGGGGGCACAATTAAGAAATTTTTTAACATCCACATATATTTACAGTATTAGTATTTCTCCGATTTCACATTCAGGAACCGACCTTTTTCCTTTTGCCTCCTCAAAGTATATTGTATCTGACACTTATTAAACTTTCCCTGACCTGAATCTGGTGATAACCAACAACAACATAGCCTGGGTCCCAAATTAATCTGGGGTCACTACATGGATCAAACTTTTCCATTGTGCTCGATTAAGTGCAATTGATGGTGAGCTTTTCAAACCATTCAAATCCCTCATAATTAATGCATCCCATGTTAACTTTGGTCCACACTTTACCCACACTTTGCGTCGAATTTCTACGTCCGCCTCCTTTCTATTGAGTCAAGTTTTCTAGTTGGGGCATTTGTAGGCCGTCTTTGCGCGTGACCAAACTACTCCCTCGCCGCCGCCCCTCCTACCCTTCCCTAATCTTTGTATCAATTAGTGTTACTCCTACTTGTCTTTGAATTTCTATATTTCTTATTCTATCGTTACGAGTTTTACCACATATCCACCTAAGCATCGCCTCATTTCGCTACGTTCATTTTATGTAATTGTTGTTGCTTTACCGCCCAACATTCACTTCCATAGAACATAGTTTGGTGGTGGGCCTAATTGTGGATCGCGGTTTGGTGATAACCAACCTTCTCTTTATATATATATATACACGTGTGCATTGTTTCCTTTTCCACATCTTTATTTTATTATATCAGTGCCAGTCATTCAATTTCTTTCTCATTGAATACATTTATGCAGAGAAAAACTCAGTAGATAGACTTTAAAATGGAAGGAAATGCACAATCCAAATATTTAAAAAAAAAAAAAAAAAAAAATCTTGGCAGATAATTAGAGTCTAAAGCAACTTGCTCGACAAATATGGGTTGTGATCTGACCTTCTGATGGTGTCACCTATCCTCACTTGTGCTCCATATGGGAAAATTTTCTTGACTGTCCCTTCGAGAAGTGTTCCTTCTTTAAGGTGCCGCAGCTCCTGTAAATTTATATTATAGTCACTCTAATGCCAAAAAGATGAGATGATGTCTCCAGAAAGGATACAATCAATTCAATTGAATAAAAGAATAGCTGAACAACCAAGAATGCAACATCCATGCACCCAACCAATGCAGGGGTAACATAGGACATTGCACCACCCATGCCGCTGGCTTCTAAAATTTCAAACAGGCTCAAGCAACAATCAGAAAGAAGATCAAAGAATGAACTAACCCAGCCTTCTTTTTCACTAATTATCAAGTCATTACTAGCTTCGTCTATTCTACTGATGTGCACAAACATTCGGCGACCCACCTGCATAACCAACAAAAAGGATTACCAAAATAACATAAGGAAGAGTAATCAAGGCAGACATATGATATGACAAAAAATAGGAAGGTGGCCAAATGGCAAGTTGCTCATGGTAGCCAAGATGTTGGTTCATGTGCCTTAACCCATACCACATGTCAGCATCAGATATATATGGCTGGAAAATGTGTCAATACTCAATCAGATAGGTTTGGGAATGCAGCACATCCAATAAAAGACCGACATTTACATATAATGCACATACTGGAACAATAATAGTAAAAAGATGATAATCATGAATGATATAGGATATAGCTTTGGATGCTGGAATAACTCACATTTTCTTTTAGGTCTTTGAAGTTTTTGACTCTAGTCATCAACTCAGCTTTAGGAAGGA
The DNA here is from genome assembly GCA_039657325.1 of Stephania cephalantha. Classification (NCBI taxonomy): domain Eukaryota; kingdom Viridiplantae; phylum Streptophyta; class Magnoliopsida; order Ranunculales; family Menispermaceae; genus Stephania; species Stephania cephalantha. Next base: position 2,964,109 of record CM077574.1, read on the forward strand.
ATGCTCGCAAACCCTGCAAAATAAATCCTTTAGCAATATATACACACACTTGAAATCTGCAAGCCTTAAATATTTCGAAAAGGCTCAGTTGGCTCGAGCACAAATACTAGTTTTCCATGTGAAATGATCTCACAAATATAGACCTCAATTCTTGTAATCAGACCACCCGTATTCCACTCCGTGATCCTGACCTCGATCGGTTCATTAAGTTGTTTTATCTGCAGGAGACGGCATAAAAACTTTTGTGACGACAATGTTTGATCACGCCTATCTAATGAGACTTGCACAAGCAAAAACATCATGATGGGCACCAAAACATGGTTAATAAGTAGTAACCAATCTCGGATGCGAGACATTACAATTTCAATTCTCAAGGAATCACTAGTCAATGATTCGTCCTAGTAGTTACACAAATTAGATAGTTTATCAAATTACGCAATGTAAACCTAACAAGTTCAAAATAAAAGAATGACATTTGAGACCAACTAGCAAGCAAACAAGTTTAAACTCCAAAAACCCAGCAAAGACTAAATTACAACTACCCTTGTCTCCAAAATATAAAAGCAAGAAGAGAACCTGCCTCACTCGATGCCAAGCAACCCGTCGGAAGAGCCGTCTTGTCGACAGCAAAGGCCTTCCACTCAAAGTCCTACCAAGAACCTCAGCAAAGACCACTGTCCCAACCTCCACAACAGCCCTCCCGGGCACTCTCTCCACATTGAAAGCCTCATCATCTTTAACAACACCAATCTTCCCACTCCTCATAAACTCCTCACTATCTTTCCCCCAATCACACAACAAGTAATCAACCTCTTGATCATACAATGGCAGCATTTCCTTGGTCAGCATTGTCCCGAGAAAATCCGCGCCGATATTAACATCCAACTTATTCTCATTCCCTGAAACCACAGCCCCCACAACGAAATCGCCCGGTTTCGGATCATAGTACCTAACACTAACCCTCTTTACCTCATCTTCCACTCCCAAATCCGATTCCGACCCCTTTTTCGCCTTGAAAAACCTCAAAAAGGGCTCCAAGGCCTCATCTTTATCAATCCTCCTAATCTCAGAATCCAATTCAGTACCAACAGAACCATTTTCTACAAGTACTGGACTAGTAGGCTTACCCAACAACTCAAGCTCTTCAATCTCTCGATTTCCCGCGTTTTCGAGGCTTTCGGGCAAATGGGTAGCTGAGAATTGATCGAATTGTTCATTTTCAGAACAGGACAACACTTTGTGACGCTTTGCCCAAGATGAGGGGGCTAGGGTTTGGTGGAATTTCGAAATGGGTAGTGAAGATTCTGTGAGTTTCGAAGTTGGGGACTTGTGGGTACTTGAATTTGAGCATGTTTGGATGGTTTTGTTGATTGGGAGATTGAATGTCTGCAGAGGAGATAAGCTTAGGAAGGTGAGAGAGTTGCAGGGTTGATGAAGAAGATGAAGGCTTGGCATCTCTCAACTGCCCCCACCGTTAAGACTTCACCTTATTTTATCCAAATCACAAAATAAATAAAAATAATAATAATTCTTTGTTTTTTTTAACCCTTTAGTCCGAGTGGGAAGGGGCTCGAGGATCCCTAAAAGAGGTCTCGAGTTCGTGTTGAGTTTTGGGGAGTTTTGTTGGCACTTCATATTACGTAGGACAATAGACACTGCAGGATCACCTTTGAGTAGACAATTTGGGCGTGGTAATAGAATCATTATCCCCAGCAAGCACCGGAGTTTATTTATATATCACAAGTCTTTCAACTTATTGCTTTTATCAAATAAAGATCGATTATAATGGATTTTTTGGTGTAAATCACTCAATATTCGGACTATCCGATTATTTCGGGTTCGCTCTGAATCGCATACTATATAAATAAGGGAGCTCTCAACGTCGGTGCTTTCAATTTCAAGACTCGAAATCGAATCACTAATTTAAAAACAATCATCCTGTTATGTCAACTAATCGTTGGTGATTATAATGGATTACGTAAAGGGGTTACATTCCCCGCTTTCATTTGATGTAATAATAGGCTTTTTTTTATTCTTTTTACGTTTTTTTTTTAAAAAAAAACCAAAGCCCTAATATTTATTCCGAATCTTAGATGAATACATTTGAGAGAAACGAGGGTACGTACATCACCCCCACACCACTCGACTCGATCAAAAATAGAGCTAACTTCCCTTGCAACAATGTGGGCCGTTAAGTTTGTTAATTTGCGAACAAAAGCAACTCGATAGAACTTTTTTAAGTTCAGGTTAACAACTCAATATAAAATCCTTCGTTACCAAGCCAAAATAATTAAGATAGGTCTCTTTCTTTGCTTCTCAATGCTTGCACATGCTCATCATCTCCTCCTTTTGATTAAAAAAAAAATATATTCTTTCAACTTTTCAAGCTGTGACACTAGGAATATTTTAATTAGACATTTGCATATCACCTTTTTGATGTGTCCAAACAATCATCAAGCAGGTGAGTGGTATAGATCACCATGAAAATGGCTTGCATTGATGGTCACGTTCTTTTCCTCAAAATATAACTTCACATAGCTTTCATCAAAATATTGTACACCAGTTTGAGATATATTTATGAGAACCTTCCTTATCTTAATCCATTGGCATGTTAGTATATAAAGCTGGACACACCAAACCCCCTGCTCACTATTTAAATTTGCTTAAATTAGATTGTGCTTTAAATGATTTTCAATTGAAACCTTACTATAGATGAGATGCCCACATGCCCACATGTATGTCTATATTGTGTGAATTTATTGGATTATGGTTGCATAATTTGAAATTATTATGGAGTGTTTGGTCTTGATGCCATAAATTGTTGTTCAATCTATACTTAATTAAGGCAGGAGCAACATTGTATGCCTATGTATAAATGGTACTATCGTTTATGGTGGACGGTGGTGTTCAAAAATGTATTAAATAGACGGAAAATTCTACACGTACATCAGCAAACGCACATCGGAACGCGATGTGCAAATTGAGGGTAAATGCACTCGATAATCTCAAACTTTTCTAGTTGTCACGTATTTATCTCTAATTAAAAATCTTGTTCGAGATATCCAAAACTTTACTTCTTGTCTCAATTTAAATTTATCGGACTTTGATTTTGTTGGGTGATTGGTGATTCATGTGGTAAATTTTTTACAACTTGTTTGAGAATCGAAAATAAGCTGTCTATATATATCCTCCAAATTCGGCAAGAGGTTTCAATTTACCAAAAAGAATTCCACTAGAATCGAAATGAGAAAATTGAGACAACAAGCACAGTTTAAAATATTTTAATTTTTTTGGGATAAGAAATATATATAGCTAATTACTATTATTATCATTAAAACGATAAATATTTTACACTTGCTTTACATATAAACAACATCATTTTCTTTATGTTCTTTAATCATCTTATATGTACTTCTCCCTTTTTTTTTGGAATAAAATATAAAAACAATATATTCCAATAATACAAACCGAAAGAGAAAATCAAGACCACCCGATTTAGGTGGTGGAGTGGCGCAAGTACTACGTAGGAGTTTCTTCACATGGAAGGGGGTAGCGTGTTCGAGTCCTTGCGTCGACAATGAAACCATTTCTTGTCGGTTTCTCTCAATCAATGAGTTTGGTGGGACCAACTTGACCCTATGAGATTAGTCGTTCCCGAATGGTGCGGATACTCATAGTCATAAAAAAAAAAAAAAAAAAAAAAAAAAAAAAAAAAAAAAAAGAGAAAACCAAGAAAGTCGGCTTAATTAATTTCTTCATTTTCTTGGAAGAAAAAAACGAATACAATGTTCTAATTAAAATACAAACCAAAATGACAACCAATATGTATGTATATATATATAGCTGTCTAATTAATATATATTACGTATATCTTTTTTTTTTCCTTGATGATCTTCACTTCAAATATATATATCAACAATTAATCATCTTATAAATCAAACCTTAATTAATTTATTTATTTATTTTCTTATCCTTTAATTAGGAGGCAAAAGTGAATATAGCTAAGTAAGTCATAACCACCCTGCCAAGGCTAATTAGATATTTGTAGTTTTTTTGTAAGGCATTAATTATTATAACTTCTTACTTATTATATACTTTTATTTATATATATATATACAACAACAACATAGCCTCAGTCCCAAATTAATTGGGGTCGGCTACATAGATCAAACTTTTCCATTGTGCTCGATTAAGTGCAATTGATGGTGAGCTTTTCAAACCATTCAAATCCCTCCTAATTAATGCATCCCATGTTAACTTTGGTCTGCCCCTACCTCGTCGAATTTTTACAGTTTTTATTGAGTCAAGTTTTCTAGTTGGGGCATTTGTAGGCCGTCTTTGCATGTAACCAAACCACCGCAACCGCCCTTCCCTAATCTTTGTATAATTGACAAAAATGATTCGAGTAAGTTCCCTTTCTATTTTTGTTAAGTAGTAATTAAGGTACCTTTTTAAACATATTGTCTCATTCATTTTATTTTATTTTTTCGACTTGTGGGAATCGATTGCTCCCCAAATCTTGCCTCTTTTTTCTTTTACTAGTGATGTTTCTACCATCTCATGATTCTCATCATATATGCTTTGACATTTATAATTCTTTTTATTGTAATATAAGAGGTGATACTTAAAACCTAAATCTAATGTAGCAACCAAACTAGCTATAGATATTTCTATGGGAGTTAATTATCTCTTCTCCTCGAGTTAGTTAGCAGTTTTCATAAACAACGTATTAAAATTGACGAGTTTTTTTTTTTTTTTTGGTCAAATTAATGAAGTGAAGAGTTTTGGCACGCCACTTTAATTTGAAAAGAACAGTTAACAATTGTCTCATGCTTATAAAAAGAAAGAAATATATATATAAAAGAAAGCTATGTAAATGTTAACACATGTAAACTCTACAAAGCTTTCAAATTAATAAATTTGATCTCTTTAAAACTCTCATAATCTCTAATATATTTAATTATAAATCACGCACATTGCGAACATCCTGAACAATCTTCGCAACAACGAATAACATAGAGATGTGGAGTGGCGCAAGTACAGCGTAGGAGTTTTCATCACATGGAAGGGGGTCGCGTGTTCGAGTCCTTGCGTCGATAATGAAACCATTTCTTGTCTGGACCGACTTGACCCTATGAGATTAATCGTTCCCGAATGGTGCAGATACTCATAGTCATCAAAAAAATAAAAAAGCAGAGAAAACAAAGAAAGACGGCTTAATTAATTTCTTCATTTTCTTGGAAGAAAATTAAAAACGAATACAATGTTCTAATTAAAATACAAACCAAAATGACAACCAATATGTATTAATATATATATATATATATATATTTTTTCTTGATGATCTTCACTTCAAATATATATCAACAATTAATTAATCATCTTAATCAAACCTTAATTAATTTAATTTATTTTTTTTTCTTCTCCTTATTATCATTATTACTATCATAATCACCATGCTTTTAAAGGGTACCTATGAATGCAATCCCTCCAAGGATTATCAATCTCATCTGGTTGCGAATCTCGAAGCGCCCTGAAAACCAAACTACACACCTTAAACCCTGTCCCAAACGCCAAAACCCACACCCTATCCCCTTTTTTCACCCTCCCTTTGGCCTCAAAATAGGCCAACTCATAAAACACAAGGCTGCTTGAAGTGTTCCCGAATCGGTGCAAACTCATCCGAGCCGGCTCAGTGGCCTCCTCGCTCAACCTCATCACTCTCCCCACCTGCTCTATCACCGCCTTCCCGCCCGTGTGCACACACATGTGTTCAAATGCCGTCGAGAAGTCCGGCACCACCAACTTCCCCCCACCGGCCCCGGTAGTCATCGTCAAGCGTGCCGCCACAACCGAGTAAACATACCAAACGAGTTGACTCAGTGGGAGGACTCTAGGCGCCAACAATCTTACATGCTCTTTCAATCCTTGTGCTGCCACCCTTATAAGGTCTTTGGTTAGCGCCACACCGGGGTTTCCGAACCCGTCCTCTCGTTGCAATGCCGCTTCGTAGGAGGCGTCGTCGGCGCCATGGTGAGTCCGGAGGGCGGTTAGGAGCTCCATCTTCGCCATGGTCGAATCATTATTATTGGTGACTATGGCTGCGGCGCAACCCACACGAAAAATACAATTAGTTACAAGCATGGACCTATCATCTCCAAAGTACCAGTTTTGGCTTATACTCTCAGTTGCTACTACCAATGCATTAAGGGTCTTGTTAGTAGTAGATGATGATCTAACAATGTTGGCAGCCAAATCTATTGACATGGCTCCAGAGCTACACCCCATGCCACTAAGGTTATATGTCTTAACATCATGTTTGAACTTGTATTTGTTGACTAAGATGGATGTGAGAGAAGGGATTGGATTGAACATGCCACAAGTGACAATGACAATGTCTATTTCATGTGGGGACATATGAGTCTTGGACAAGAGAGAGTCTATGGAGGAGAACATGCCCTCTTGAGCTTCTTGTAGGGCAGAGTGGAGATATGCATCTTCTTCTCCTTCTTCTTCTTCTTCTTCTTCTTTATGATTGCTCGAGGACGACTCGAAAATGAACGGCGGACCGTAAGTCTCGTCGCCTAGGCCGGACTTACGGTAGATTCCGCGCATGAATTCCTCGCTTTTAAGGCTGAAGCGGCGAGTGCGACGGACAAAGTACTCGCATACTTCGAAGCTCAACTTGCGGTCGAAGGCGGGTTTGAAGCATGAGTAGTCGAGGAGGTAGACGCGGCGGCGGGAGGAGGAGCGGCGGAGGAGGAGAGAGAGGAGGGAGATGTAGGCTAGGGAGAGGGAGAGGGAGAGGGTGAGGTGGTGGAGAATGAAGTTGGTGATGAAAGGAGTGCCATGGATGAGAAGGAGAGTGAGAGCCAAGAGAGATGCAAAGGAAACTTGGACAAACTTGACATGGGTGGTGAGAGTATTAGCAGCACTCCTCATTCTTATTCTCTTGTGTAGTGTGTTGTGACTTGTGATATATATAGTAGTGATGATGAATTTATTCATGATTATATTATATAGAGAAGTGTTAGAAATGGTTATGTATTTGATGATTTAATTCATGGATGGGGGGGGGGGAGAGAGAGAGAGAGAGAGAGAGATTTAATGCAAAGCAAGTTGGCAGAAACCGTTGGGAGGTGAGAGGAGAGGAAAAATATGAGAAAGTGACTCCATACAGCTATTGTTAATTTGTTCAAAATTATATAACTTCGTTACAGCATGTATGGAGACGGTGTAATACACATCAAAATGGGGAGTGTTAGGCGGCGTACATCACAAACGCACATCTGAAGGCACATCGCGTTCTCTTGTGGGTGTGATGTTCCTCGAGATGCGTGTTAATCGAATCCCGAGATGTATAACATGCATGCAAATCAGAACACGATGCGCTTTCTGTTGTGCGTTTGTGATGTACGCTTAGAATTTTCCCATCAAATTAATATGGCTAGAAATTAATATATCACGCGGTGTTTGTATACAAATCGATATGCGAGTTTAACTGAGTCAATAATATCATTTTATTTCGTCTCACCAACCAATTGAGTAGCCCAATGAGTATTTGGTATGAGATTTAGAAGTAAGAGGTTGTTCGAACCTCTGGGGAAAAGTTTTGTTTTTTTTTTTTATAAAAAAAAAAAAAATCATTTCCCAATTTGTTTTAGAATATTTTTCAATTTTTTTTTGCTTTTGGTACTGATTCCACTGAATGATTGTTTTTATGGATGAAGATTAACTAACTAGCTAGCTAGCAAGGACACTAATCAATAGTCATGACTTAATTAATCCATGAGACTTTATGCAATTAATCCATGAGACTTTATGCTTTTCTTTTGAATTTTAATTCTTCCATGTTAAATTATTAATTGGTAGTCTAGCTAGTTTTCTAATAGTGACTTAATGATCTTTTTTTTTTTTTTTTCCAATCGAGAGTGACTTAATCTATTGGATCGAGAGTGACTTAATGATCATATATGTTAATTATGGTTTCTAACAAAAGTGAACAAATTTAATTAAGGTCTATTAATTAGTTAATACTACTGTTAGTAATCAAGTTACTATATACTGTGTTACTATTAGACAAGAATAAAAAAAAATAACCGACGATGGTGATTATAAATCCACCTGTTTATCGTTTTTACAAAAGTGATTGGGAAAATTGTACCCAAAAAAAAGTGATTGGGAAAAAACATTATTGATGATGATTTTTATCTAGTTTTGACTATTGAAATTAATTAAGTTTTCTTGATTTTTAAGCAATGCATTTAAGGGGTTTATTATATAGTCGATGCTCATCCGATGGTCATAGTATACATATAATACAACTAATAAAAGCCATTAATTTAACCAATTATATTAGATAATTCTTTATATGATCACCTTGGATAATTAATATTAATGTACTAATTAGTTGGAACAAATCATTTATATATATATAAAATGTGTGTGTGTGAAGAAAAATCTACTTTCCTTACTATGTAAAGGACAATTATTGCCTGTTTGGACCCAAATTAAAAAAAAGACAATTATATCACTCAACATATATGTCAATAGCTTCAAAAAAATTAACAACCAAATGATGGTTGAACTAAATTCTTTTGCACCCAAACCGATTACTAAGCTCAAATAGTTTGATCAAACTAATATAATCATTAAGCCAAACAATTAATTAAACCAAACATCATCAATAATTAATCATAAAAAAAAAGAAGGTAGAGTCAGCTACATGGATGGAACGCTTTTTTGATATATACTATTCCTTTTCATCTAAATTGTTTTTTTTTAAAAAAAAAAATATAAGACAACCTCCTCGAAGTTGCATTTCTCTCAAAGTGAATATATAGAGGGAATGTCAAATATATCATGCGTGTGCGCGCGCGCCCCTCTGAGCCAGGTGTGATAGAAACCACACATGAAACCGTAAAGAAGAATTTATTTCTGCCTCATTGTGTTTGATGTACCATTATTCATTTGTACAATTAATAAGAATTTGAGATAAGCTTATTTTCGATCAAATCAATAAATTAATTTAATTAACGCAAACATATATCACCACTGCAAATAAAATAAATATTTGCAATTTACAAAGATATAGATGTAGTATGCTATATATGAATTTTGGATTTTTTATATACCTATGCGATGTTTAAAATTACTCTAGCTTCGACTCCATCTTTCACATATGATATACACCCGGCTCTACAAAAAATGATATGCCTTGAAAATTTAGAAGATTCGTACCAAGCTATGACCTTTAATTAGGAGGCAAAAGTGAATATAGCTAAGTAATTAGTCATAACCACCCTGCCAAGGCTAATTAGATATTAATGGTATGTAAATAAAATTAAAATTTTAAATTACTTGTACATTTGATGACGGCATATATATTATAATATATAAATTGATTTCTTTACAGTCACATATATGTATATAAATTAATGCATACATAATTAAATAGAATCACCAACCCATACTGATTTAGGAAAAACCATGGTACGTTATATATAGAATTTTATATTTTTAGTTTTTTTTAAGGCATTAATTATTATAACTTCTTACTTATTATATACTTTTATATATATATATATATATAGAGAGAGAGAGATTTGACAAAAATGATTCGAGTAAGGTCCCTTTTTATTTTTGTTAAGTAGTAATTAAGGTACATTTTTAAACAAATTGTCTCATTCATATTTTTTTTTCGACTTGTGGGAATTGATTGCTCCCCAAATCTTGCCTTTTTTTTTTTTACAAGTGATGTTTCTACCATCTCATCAGATATGCTTTGACATTTATAATTCTTTTTATTGTAATATAAGAGGTTGTACTTAAAACCTAAATCTAATGTAGCAACCAAAATAGCTATAGATATTTCTATGGGAGTTAATTATCTCTTCTCCTAGAGTTAGTTAGCAGTTTTCATAACTCATGAAGCTTAGCAACAACGTATTAAAATTGATGAGTTTTTTTTTTTGGGTCAAATTAATGAAGTGAAGAGTTTTGGCACGCCACTTCAATTTGAAAAGAACAGTTAACAGTTGTCATGCTTATAAAAAGAATATATATATATATATATATATATATATATATATATATATATATATATATATATATATATATATATAAAAAAGCATGTTGACACATGTGAACTCTACAAAGCTTTCAAATTAATAAATTTGATCTCTTTAAAACTCTCATAATCTCTAATATGTGTCATGACCTAATGTTTCGAGGCTTTACTTCTATATTAGTATATTAGTCGATTTCATGAGCTTTGCGCGCAGAAGTTATTAAAACTTTAAGAGAAAATTAATAAATTAATTTACATGAATGTATTGCAATATTTTTTACAATTAAAATTACAATTCACAATAATCAACCCATATTTCTTAAAAAAATATATACAATAGAGGGTAAAAAATATTTAGTTATAAATCACACACATTGCGAACATCCTGAACAATCTTCACAACAACGAATAACATAGAGATGTGAAGTTGTTGATCGCACTGCAAGATTTTTGTTATGTTTTGGAGTGTCATATAGCTCAACAATCACCACAAAACATCGCATTCGTGTGTGAATAACTCTGAGAGAGATACTTGGATGTTGCTAGACCTGCAGTATTCTTGTGAACCTATGATCTATATATAAAGAGAAGATTAATGATTTGTATTAATGATGTTGCAGTAATCAAAAGGATGATGTAAGATTTGAAACAGAGATTAAATACATTGAAACAACCCTTCAATTCATTAACCAAGAAAAAAAATCAAATACACTTAATTGTGATTTTGGTGCCCTAAGCATTATAAATCATGTTGTGGTAGCCGACGAGATATGTAAGATTCAAAACGGATATTTAATGCATTGAAGTAACTCTTCATTAACAAAAAAAATAAAATCAAATGCACTTAATTGTTATTTCAGTCAAATCCAAACTATAAATAAATTCAATAAACGGGGCAATGAATATATTCCTTAAAACAACCAATAACACAAATAAATAAATACCTTAAAATAAAAAATAAGAGAATTTAATACTAAATTGATGAAAGGAGGATGCATGTGAATTCTCCCAGCTTAGGGGTGGGCAAACCGCGGTTTGGTGGTGAAAACCATCAAACTGCGACCAAACCGGGGATTCACGGTTTGGTCGTTTTGCAAACCACCACCAAATCGCAACCAAACTGACCGCGGTTTGGTCGGTTTAGTTTTGCGGTTTTTGTGCGACACGTTTAAAAAATAAAAAATAAAAAAATGTCGCACATTCCATACATGTCCATTAACAAAATATGCAACAAAACATATAGATGTTCATACATGACCACGAAAAACACAATTGAACACATTAACTTAATCAAAATTATGAGTTTTACTTCATTTTCAAATTTAAAACAACATTAAAAAACTTTAACTCAATTTCAAGTTTAGGGGTGGTTTTGCGATTTGGTAAACTGCAGTTTTTCATAGACGAAAATCACTACCAAATTGAGGAATCGCGGTTTTCAAGTTTTCTAATTAAATTACCCTCAAACCGTGATTTTTAAAAACTGCACCAAATTATGCGGTTTATATAGACGGTTTGAACGGTTTTATAAAAATCACTACCCACCCCTAGCTCCAACTTATATATATAAATAGATAGATTGTCCAGTACAGCCAACCCGATCGATCGACCACAGCTTTCATGGACTCCTACTGATTGAAGCATTAAATGGGATCGCCATAGTGGAGACTGGACAGAGACTTGTTCTACGTAATTGTTTGCCATGTTGATGATGACATAGTCATGACATACACATCATTAAGTGCACTTGCCATGCATGTACCAAAGTCTATAGAGTACGCTATCAATAAGTTTTTAACTTTTGTGCATAAAAAAAAATAAGTTTTAACTTTCTACAAACTTTTTTTGTTTTTCTTGTTTTCCTCTAAACTTAATTTCCCCCTTTATATATTTATAACACATACTTTTGGTTTATGAATAAATTTTTTTATTATTTTTTTTATCTATGGCGTTTAGAATTTTTTATTATTATTAATTATTTCATAAGTTAGAAGTAAGTACAATAACCACATACTTACCTTATAAGAGGTATCCCCGAGAAAGTTTGATGATTGGAATATATAATTTGAGATGGCCTAAAGTGAATAAGTAGTGGATTCCAACTACTACGTGCATGTAATTATTAGTACTTAAAATAGTCATCATTCATTGTTTCCATTATAAAATTTTATATGGTTTAATTAATTAATTTCAATATTTCTTCATACTTTACAATTCAAACTTTCACAATTGTACCCCTCGATCTTGGACGCAAATAGATTTTCAACTCATATATCACTGGTTGATCTTATTATGAGTCGCGCTATAGGCACCCCATCGGTTACTAAGGGTGCTACTCTCTTTTTTGAATTAGTATCTTCCCAATAAAAGTTGTAGTCCATTTCAAACATTGGGGTGCCCTTATACTTAAGGTTGGGGTGCTTATAGCACGTCACTGCGTTTCAGACATAATTAAGTTGTTCTATTGATTGATGATAACTGACACTACGTTTCAAATATTAATTGGTGGGAAATGACTAAACCTTAAATCTCGAACACACAGGATCAAGACATAGGCTATCATGTCAGTTGGTGTCAACCGAGACATACAAACATGTCCCGATATAAGGCCACCAAGACCACTTGTATAGTCAATAGCCTTGATGTTCACTTATCGAGTTGGGTATATGACCGCATATTAATTGGGTGTTGATTGGTATAGACCGACACTTAAATATACGTGTTTAGGCAAGACCTGACCAAGACTCATATTTGTGTTTTGGGTGGTGGGTAATTGCATTGGTTGACATAAGAGATATTTAAATAAAAAGTCGAGGTGGCCAAATAAATAGGGGTGCCATCAGTAATTGGTGGGTACCTATAATGCGAATCTAAATCGAATTATATTCGGTGACTAACAATACCTTTTTTTTATTAATACGCTGTTATTTTTTCTTTATAAAAAGAAACCACAACTCATTTGCTACGAGACTTAAACACTTGACTTCGATCTTATCCAAGTAATTTCATATCAAATCAGAGAGCCCTCTATTTAATTTTTTAATCTTTATTATCAAATCATCCACCTAGTTGGTTCTATTACGTACGTGGATATTGAAATATTAGATATTTGAAGATTGCAAGTTTCATTAACTACTGTTATTCAAGACAAGAGTTTCACAGCCCCTTTTTTTTGTCAAACTGGTTAATGGCTTGTCTCTCTATAATCTCTATATTGTATTTATAAACATGCTCACACGGGTTAATTAATATATTTAAATTTGCATAGACAGAACGCACTTGTACACACTGGCTCATATAACTGTGGGAATATTTTTAAGCATGTGACAATATTGTGTATGCATTTTTTCAAAGTCTATAAAAAGAAATTGAAAAAATGTAAATATATATATGATACCTTTTCATCATAGTCAAGTATATAGTACTTTGAAAAAATAAAATAAAATAAATCAATTAGTAGTAGAGAAATTAAGAAACATAAAGAATTGACTTAGAAAAAAAAAAATTAAAGAATGCATGTGTACTTGAGCATGCAATTAGCCAAGAGCAAGGAAGTCAAATGGCACTCTTAAATGCTTTGTTAGAACACACTCCTATAGTACGACTACTCCTATTTGATATGTCAACTTGGCCAAGCAATTAAGAGAATTTGAGGTGTTGGGAGCATAAATGGATATAATGGTCCGTGGATAAGTTGAGTCAAAAATCTTGAAAAAATTAACAATAAATAAGAATATGAATGTAAATACAAGTAGTAACAAAGAGACGTAGTCGAACAAGCAAATTAAGGTAGCCAGTAGGTATGGAGGAAGTCAAAGAGCATGCCTTAATTAAATGCATGTTTAAAACTTCACACCAGCTTCTCTTACATTAATTTTAAGTGTAAACATCTGCAACATATACTTTTAATGCATGTGCTTGACCGAGTGGGACATCAATGACGGAAAATGCTAGGGTGACATATTTTTCGTGTATTATAATGCACACGTGTAATTGTTGGACGAATAATGGAAGGGCCTCCAATGCAATTAATTAATGCATTAAAACGTTGTGTCAGGCGCAAGTACTACATGTGAGGTTTTTTTCAATGGAAAGAGGTCGCGTGTTCGAGTCCTAGCGTCGAAAATGAATGTAACGACCCTAAAAATCTAACTCGTGTCATGTGTCATTTCAGGGTCGTACGTGAGACTCACTTGTCGTGATACACATGTCCAAATCTCGGGAGTCGACACTGATGTATGTTATTTTTGTTTAATGCTTGTATTATTTATACCAAAGATTGAACAAGTTAAATTAATTAAATTTGATAATGTGCGGGTAAGGTACACGCGGGGCATATCGATGTCGAGACGAGCGGAGGCGTACCTCGAATTGTGTGTCGACGTGAGACCGAGGTATCGGCTTATGGGGTAAGTCTAATGTGAGTTAAATGTGAATTTATGTTGGTTTAATAAGTGGCTAATGTGGTCACCTTAAATATAAACATTAATGTGACTATAGTTGGTGAAAAAATAAAATGACCACATGATGTGTCTCGAGACGCGCTTTGACAAATCAAGAGGTCAATGAAGTTAACTTGTGAGTCATTTGTGCATGACTTGGTTGATAATTGTATGAAGGTGGTCCCTTAGACATGCCTTGAGATACGTGTGCACAAATGGATGTGTGGCCATAATTCAATCTTTACCCAATACATATAAGTTTGAGCATTCTTTAATTCTCATCGTCGGAGAGAAGAGAAGTGGAGATGAAGCAATTCAGGGAGGTTGGATGAGTCTTAGTAATCAAGCTTGGAAGTTCATCAAGCAAGGTAACTCCATTAACATAGCTTAGTTATTTCAAGAAAACATGAATTGAGTGTTGATGTTGTTGTTGGTTTGTTTTGGTTGTAATGGAGTTTTGATGAAATTGGGAAGAAGAAGAGAGTGCAAGGGAGTGATCTCCCTATTGTTTTAGTTATGGGATTGTATCCCAGAAAAAATCATATGGGGAAGATGCACACGCACGGGGTGCGCATGCGTGTGCATCACCCCCTGGGCCATGCTCGACCCATGGGGCAAGCCAGGCCCAGTGCCCTGGCCAGCGTCGGGTTCGACCCGTTTGGGTCGACCTGACCCAAATAAGAAAAAGAGAGGAAGAGAAAAAAGAAAAGAAAATGGAGACCCGTTTGGGCAACGACTGTAGTAATCCAGTCGGTCTCCTATGCTCCGCCTTCACCTGCTGGCATATATGACAACTCCGGACGTATCTACCCACGTCAGCCTTCATCCCTGGCCACCAGAACAATCTCCGCAGATCGTGATACATCTTGGTCCGACCAGGATGAATTGTATATCGCGACCGGTGTGCGTCCTCGAGAATGATGTCCCTGAGCTCCGATACCCCTGGTATCCACAAACGACCCGTGTCTCAAGGACTCGTCCGACCCCTCAGACCACTCTGTGCACCCTGGATCCTGAGTCAGGCCACTGATCCGCTCATATCGGTCATCAGCTCTTTACAACTCAACAACCCGCTCTAGAGACACTGTAGGAACTCGCATCTGACAGCAAATATGTAGCTCAACAATAGCCTCTGTCAAACACAACACCGACGGTGCCTCAAGCAACCCGTGCTCATGTGTCATATGTCGCAGTACTGTCTGGCTCTCAATGTCGCTCCTGCTCAGCGCATCAGCTACAACATTCGCCTTACTCGGATGATACTCAATGGCGAAGTCATAGTCCTTCAGTAACTCGAGCCATTGTCGTTGTCTCATGTTCAGCTCCCTCTGAGTGAACAAGTATCTCAAACTCTGGTGGTCTGTGTACAACACGAACTTCTCGCCATACAGGTAATGCTTCCAGGCCTTCAATGCAAACACGACCACTGCAAGCTCCAAGTCGTGCACCTTTGGATAGTTCACCTCGTGAGGTCTCAACCGTCAAGATAAATAGGCCATCGGGTGTCCATCCTACATCAACACGCCACCCAACCCAATGTCCCGATGCATCAAGTATAGACATAAAAACCTTTACCCGCTTTGGTAAAGCAAAAGCTGGCGCAGAAGTCAATTTCCTCTTCAAACTCCCAAAAAGCATCCTCACATTCATGTGACCATTCAAACCTAACATCCTTCTTGGTCATTCACAATCTGCCGCAATCATCGAAAAGTCTTGCACAAAGCGCATCGTAGTATCTGCCAAACCAGGAAACTCGGATGTCAGATACAGACTCAGGTGTCTTCCAATCAATAATCGCCCGAATCTTGTCACCATCAACTGATATACCCTGACCATTGATGGCATGACCCAAGAACTTCACCTAACTCAGCCAAAATGCACATCTTCTAAACTTGACATACAGGTTGTGCTCTCTCAGCGTCGTCAATACATATCTGAGATGTCTCTCGTGCTCCACACGAGTCTTACTGTAAATCATAATTTCATCGATGAATATAATGACGTATCGATTAAGGTATGACCTCAACACCCAATGCATCAAATCTATGAAGATCGTCGATGCGTTAGTCAGCCCAAACGGCATGACCGTGAACTCGAACAGACCTTAAAGCGTACTAAACGCAGTCTTCTCCACATCCTCTTCTCGAATCCGCAACTGATGGTACCCTGATCGTAAGTCGATCTTCGAGAAGAACTTGACCCCGGCCAACTGATCGAACATGTCATCGATTCTCAGAAGTGGGTAACAATTCCGAATCGTCACCTGATTCAGCTTCCGATAGTCCACACATATCCGCATCGAGCCATCATTCTTCTTCACAAACAGAACTGGAGCTCCCCAAAACGATATGCTAGGGTGAATGAAACCCTTCTACAGTAAGTCCTCTAACTGGGTTATCAACTCCTCGTGCTCCGATGCTGACATCCTATACTTTTCGTAGATTGGCCGAGTCCCGGGATCACTCAATGATAAACTCCACTCTCGGTGGTGGTAATCCTGGTAAATCGTCGGGAACACATATGGAAACTTGCTCCATTTTCTTTGCCACTCCTGATGGAATCTGGAAGACCGAGAAGTAGTTAATAGGAATCACATCCAAGACTTCTGATATTAATGTCACACTACCACCTTTGGAGAAGTAATTCTTTTGCCAACCTTCCATGTGTTTTGTCATCTTTTCTAAAACAGGAGCCCATAAATCTTTGGTTAGTAGTTTGCTCCCTAAGGGAAGATTGAGATATTTGAGTGGCTAAGATCCTACTGCACACCCCAACTGATTAATTTGCTAGTCTAGCGACTTGTTCTTCCCAAGTGTTTTTACTGTTCAGCAGGACACATTTCTCTTTGTTTAAGTGTAATCCAGATACTAGACAGAAACCTTCCACGAGTTGCATGAATTTATGAGCTTATTGGCAATCTCCATCCATAAAGAAGAATGAGTCATCCGCAAATTGTAGGTGTGTAAAGTGGATTTTATTTCTATATATGATGAAACCTTGAATCTAGTTACCCTCTTTTGCTCTTTGCAAACATCCAGGAAAAGACATCAGCCACCAAGATCAATAGAAATGAGGAGAGCGAGCAACCTTGACGCATGCCCCTACTTGCAGGAAACTTCTCTTGGGCTTTGCCATTGATCATAAGAGAAAAAAACACTGAAGAAACACACCTCATGACCCACTTACGCCACACCACGCCAAATCCTTTCTTTTCCAGCACGTAATCAAGGAATTTCCAGTCGACATGGTCGTAGGCTTTTGCTAGATCAAGTTTGAGGATGCAACCTTTTTTATTTGTGGCTCGATATTCTTCCAATGCCTTATTTGCCACAAGGACGAGATCAGTTAGCTGACGTTCCTCAATGAAAGCTTCCTGTTCTTTTGCCACTGTGTCACCAATAATTTGCCTCAAGCTGCCTGCGAGAACTTTGAAGATTATCTTGTATACTGATGAGACGAGGCTGATGGGTCGATAATGGGAGACTTTTAGGGCTTTGTTGTTTTTCGGTCACGATAGAACTTTATTCATGACCATTAGATCTTAATCTAACGATTTACACTTGTGTCTTTATTACTAGCTACCTTCCTTCACATAGGTATGTATGTTGGTCTCATTGTATAATTACCCATATGTATGTAAAACATATAGTATATACAAAGGTAACATCTCAAGTTAATTTCGGTCTACACTTACAATGTCAAATCTCTTCAGTTTCTATTGAGTTGAGTTTTCTACAATAGTAGCATTTATGGTTGTCTTTGGAGGGTGTCCAAACTACCACAATCATCTTTCTCTTATTTTATTTTATTTTCAGTGAAACCCTTCTCTAATCTTTGCGTTAATTGGTATATATTACTCCTAATTTTTTTTGAATTTTCATATTTTTAATTCTATTTTATGAGTTTTAATTACCACACTTAAACATTCTCATTTCAGTAACATTTATTTTATGTAGTTGTTTTTTATACTTCTCGTCATTTTCATATGATATAGCATAATGGGTACTCGTTCTAAAAATTTTTTCTCTTAGCTTGATATGGCTGATATATATATATATATATGTCTATCCCATTACACCTATTGCATGCATTCTCCTTGTCTTTCATCTTTCTTGAATTCTATGGAGTTTTTTTTTTTTTTGGTTAATATGAAGTGGCCTAGTGTGCATTTTTAATATTTGCATAATTAATTTGCATTGGATGAACCCAATTTCTTGCCTTTTTTTGTCTTGAACGACGAATTTAATGAAAAATTGACTCGATTAATTCAACTCAATTAAGTTTTTAATATAAAATACAATATATAATAATAAAACAAATAATACTATATAATAAATTCCACGTGGCATTTTATTTACGGCCCGCTGACCAATAGCTCTTTGACCAATGAGATAGAGCTGAATGTATGTAGAGACTAGAGAGAGATCTTATCGGTTCACAAAATCACAATTGGTAATTGAAAAGTGGGGCCATCTTAGTAGGAAAGGCCTGGAGCACTGTATCAGCAAAACGACCATTGAACCGACCGATCCAACGTACGTAACCATTCAAATCATTCAAGCTGACAAACACTAGTACTATATACTAATATACATGTGACTATGAAATAAAAAAATGTTGACTTTTATTGTTTTGTCTATTGAATTTTTCTTGATCAACGGAAGGCTAATAGACAAGATTTGACAAACTCAGGTCATAATCGTAGGGTATTAAAAAAATATTGACTTTGTTGAAGATGTTGAGATAGTCATGCATCGACTGCTTAGAAAGAAAAATAAAGCTTATAGGTGTGAAATGGATACTCCATTTTGTCTTGATATTTTGGAGTGAACTTCA
This sequence comes from Stephania cephalantha, assembly GCA_039657325.1. Classification (NCBI taxonomy): domain Eukaryota; kingdom Viridiplantae; phylum Streptophyta; class Magnoliopsida; order Ranunculales; family Menispermaceae; genus Stephania; species Stephania cephalantha. The sequence continues at coordinate 2,983,456 of CM077574.1, forward strand.
CTTTTAAACTTATAGTTCATACATAAACTATATACTAATATACATGTGACTACGAAATAAAAAAATGTTGACTTTTATTATTTTGTCTAATGAATTCATGACTCGCCATCCATGAATTTGTCACATTTTACTCCATCAAATCCAATAGACAAGATTTGACAAACTCGGTCATAATCCTAGAGTATTAAAAAAATGTTGACTTTGTTGAAGATGTTGGGATAGTACGCATCTCGCATCGACTGCATAAAAAGAAAAATAAAGCTTATAGGCGTGGAGTAGACACTTCATTTTACTTTGGTATTTTGGAGTGAACTTCACTTTTAAACTTATAGTATATACATAAACTAGTCGTCACACTCTCTTCATATTTGATTGAGACTAATATTATAAAAATTGAACAGACTTCAATGATTACCACCTGAGTAGCAAGAGACTCAATTGCCTAAATAAGTATGATTTTAATTTTTAATATTCTAGTTGAAGCAAAGAGGGTAGGTGTTGTTCTCTTAATTATTCGAGGTATTTAAGATCATCTTCAACCACAATACTCTATTTTCTTTCTATTTTACAGTTATATCACATCAAACTCTATTTATTCTACAACCACAATTATATTCTACTCCAAAACTCTATTTCTTATTTTTTTTGCTATTTATTTGTATTAATTTTAATAAATTATTTAATCAATACAAATTAAGAAAAAACACATTCATATTTTTTGAAAAAAAAAATAATTATTGATAATTTTTCAAAAGAAAAAAAATAAAAAAATAAAAAAAGTAAGGAATGCCAATATAGAGCTGGATGAACTATTCATCCGGCTTTATAATAGAGGAAAAATATAGTATGGTTGGAGTTGTTTCAACTCTATTATAGAGTTTGAACTTTAAAATAGAATACCATTGGAGTACTAGTTAATTAACACGATTGACGTCAGATAATGAGGTTTGCATGTGCATGGAGTACTAGTTATCTAAATGTTGCATTAGTGGTAGCTTATAAATGAGGTTAAGGTTTAAATCCCTGTGTGCATGTAAGCATTTTTTTATACCGTTTGGTTAATACCGCTTTGTATTAAAATTTTTTTTTTTGAAGCAATACTTTTCTTTTGACCATGGGGGTCGAGGTTACGTACTTTCCTCACTAGTCCCATGGGCCCTGATGCTTATCGATCGGAATACGGCCTCAAAGACCAAAATGAAATTGCCACAAGAAGGAATCGTATTCGGGACCACGCGGTTAACTCACATAATCCCGCCCTCGCCCTTATGGTTGTACCAATCAGTCCATTTTTTTATTTTTATTTTTTAAGCTATACTTTGAATGTAATTGGATACACAATACAATCATTTTGAGTGGTGGAGCCACCAGTTGTATTAGCCCACAAGAATATTTAGTTACAAGAGGCCCATCAACTCTCTCATTGAGCTTCCGGCGGAGGATCACCTCTCTTTTTAGCAAGTGATACCTATCTTCCATCTCACTAAATTAAGATGATGATCTCGTTAGTTGGCAATAGCATACCGATAATAATACATCCATAAAATTAATTGAAGTCGCGAGCTTATAACGGAAATATTTTTAAGGCACTATATATATGTTTTTTTTTTCTTTTTTTTTTTTTTAATGAAATAAGCTAGATACTATATATAGAGCAGGCCTGCATGTGTACGTATCTCTGCTAATATTAATCCTGCCATCAACTTAACCATCTTCATCTTGGTTTTTTTGTTTTTTTTACTTGTTAAAGGCACATGTGTACGTAGGTTACTTCAAAAGACTTGGGCATTGGAAACTATTTAGTAAAAGAGATGATGAGGGGGGTTGGATATATCCATTTGATTTAAAGAGAATATGAAATGAACAGCCTTACTGATTAAAATATTAAATATATATGGTGCTGGGAGATCTATAAACATTGGTACTTTTTGTAAAAAGATAAGATCAACATGTAACTTAATAACATATGTGATGTGTATACATAAAGTTACATACACATGCAAGCTTTTGGGTTCACTTTGTTTATGTGGTGGCTTTTGGACATATGTTCAAGGAAAAGTTGCAAGCCATGACAACAAAAGGAAGTAAAGAAAAGTGGTGAGACCTTAGTTGGACCATTTCATCTTTTACAAATCCCATCAAAGGCACTCTCTCTTTAATTTGTTTTGTATTTTCAAGATTTCACAGGAACTTCTTTGTCACATTTTTGCAAGCGCAGACTCCTACAAAGGGAGACATAACATGTGTGACTAGTCATCATACACATTCTTCTTTCTAATACAATGAACTTAACTAGCTATTTTTTTTTTTTTAATTTTGCGAAGAAAAGATAGGTAATGATGAGAAGGTTTGAATCATTATTGGTTAATTTATTTTTATTTTTATTTTTTTATCTAAAAAATTAATTTATTTCTTTTAATTTGTTTCAATGTTCAACATTCATTCTTTTTATTTATCAAAAAAAGTTCGTTGAATTTAGTGTGAATTCATCGAGCAAAGAGCGGTAAAAGAGTAAAGTCTTCCAACTTGATTTTTTTTTCTTTTTTTATAGTATACAGTCACCTCAACTAATTCCATAATAGTCGCTCATGTATCCCTAACTTCATAATTTGAGAAAAATCAACCTATTTTAAATTAAATGACGAAATATTTCTTCATTATTTTAATGATGAAACAATTATATATTTTCGACTATATATAACTTTTAAGATTCATAAACTTTTCTACCCTAAATCTTTGATAGTTCAAAAGTAGGGTTGAAGCTATATTTAATTATAGTCTTAAATTATTCCGCTAACTTAAAGGCTCTGTTTGACATGCACAAACTAGCTTATCAACTAGCTTATAATCTATTTAAATAAATAAGTTGTGTTTGGTTAGCAGCTTATTTTCAAAATAAGCTAGATGATAAGCTACAATCATAACGCTATCCCCACTAGCGTTTCATTTTTAAAACGTTATTTTAGTTTTTTGTTCCAATTTTGCTTATTTTTTTCTGCCCATGTAAATAGCCAATTATTGACTAAAAAATAACGGATTTTCATTTATTCTGTTGGAAACACATAGCGAATATATATAATAAAAAAAATTAATGTAATGTGCAAGTGCGACTGTGCAACGATGATAACACAATAGTGACAATACCTTATATGCAACGTAACATGATAAATACATTTATGTTAAAAAAAATATGGTAATTACATTTACACAATAACATCACTTAACATTATTATGGTTTACAATATTATTAGTATTTATTGACCAAAATAATATATAGATACTCATTCAAGTAACATCAATTAATATTACTAATTTACTACAAATGAAATTTAGAACATTATTATTCAAAAAAAGTGTTTAATATAAACATATGAGAGATGACATGTTATGATTACTATCTCAAAACATTAATATTACGTTATTCTACATATATAATAATAAATTTATTTGTACATGTAATGTAAATAATAGTTTATATAAATATGTCTTGTTTAAGAACTAAAAAGAAAGTCTTTTTTATGTCATTTTGTATTTATCAGCTACTTGATCAACTATTTCTTTTAAATAATTTTAATTGATCAGCTAAATTATCAGCTATCAGTTACTAGCTTTTCAGCTATCAGTTAGACTATCAGCTTTTAGTTAGATTATCTGCTATCAGCTAGATTATCGGTTAGTGTTACCAAACAGAACCAAAATCTTAGCTAAAATTAATTGTTAAATTGAACGACAAATTCAAAGTTGTCGTAGATATTTTTTAAATAAAGAATAAAGATCTTTGTTATATTTTTCTTAAGTTTTAATATAAGTAATAAGTGTACTTATTTTTGACTAAGTATGTGTACAGAAACTCCAATAATTAAGAGCATCTCAAGGATAATTAATTGAAGTAAATAGTATTTCATTCACATTCATAAAAAAAAAGTGACAAGAGATGAATATAAATTTTGAGGGTTAGATTCAATTTTCTTGAATTCATTTTTATTTATATTATCTAATTTTAATAGAAAAATCATGATAATTAAAGTAATTTTATAGAAATTTTTTATGACTAGCCTGATTGCTATCCATCTTTAAATTGATTTTGTCCTAGTGCTATTAAGTTGCCCGAGTGACGGTTGCTATATATTTGCTACCTAACTGCCGAAGACTAGTCTCAATCCCAATGAATTCTAATATGCTTTTGTAACGAAGACTGAACCAAATACAACAATGTAAAAAAAAAAAAAAAAAAAAAAAAAAAAAAAAAACTCATTTCAAGCAAACATTTCAAAGTTCACTGAAAATATATGAAGAATACTAGAATGACAACAACAATATCACGCAATAAGACACTTTGGTTCACAAGAGAGTCTTCCATGTGTCCTTAACCCACGTGTTATGCATCGATATCTTTATATGCATGCATCTCGAGGCGCACATAGATGACTCTTGTGAGGCAATATGTCTTGCGGTAATCCATGTTACTAACTAATCATATAATCCTAATTGAGATAACTTCTATGATTTCCCTAAACTAATTATGAACTTAGATGCAACTTGTCACTTAAAATAATGAAAAAACAGGGGATGTTCATTCAACTGTGAGTCCACCACAAATGGGTGGCTAGAACCGGTCGATCGATCGTTTTCTAGCGAGAGAGAAAGGCAGAGATCTCTCGGACCCACTTCCAATGTCGGGTACAGATCATCAATTTCAGTGCTTTTTGTAGCCCTATATGATGATTCTTCAGAATCCAAAGAGGTTCAACAAATTGGGCGACTTTCAGACTGTTTTCTGTTGGATTTGATGATCAATGAAGCACAGAGGGAGGAAGCAACAAGAGGTACAGTGAATTGAGCGGTTTTTGTGATCTGGGTCGCGCTTGTTTTGGGAATTTTGTGTTTTGATTGGTAGAATTTGCAGAGGAGTTGGGCTGAAATCTGTTGTTTCGGTTGCTCGTGCATACAGCATTTCTGGCCTCGGATTGTGATGCGAAAATGGCTCAATATTAGGGAAACTGACACGGATTTCAGTGCCGATACCGACGAGGGGGAGAGCGATTTCGATTCCGAAAACGAAGGTTAGACTGAAATCTGGAGATGCCCAGATTGGGTATTCACTTGTTTTCGTGGTTTTTCAACTCGTTTGATTGAATTTATTGGGTGGTTTGTGATCACCCAGTTTTGGATTTCATCTGAATTTGAGTTGTTCATTGTAGAAATTAGTGGGTGGGAGAGAGATTCCCGGTTTGGTGACAAAAAGTCTGATGAAGTTCGATTGGATTCAAGAGGTATAGTTTGTGAATTCTAACTCTTTTTAACTTGAATTCATTGTTTATCATTAAAATTTACTTTGGTCTCGCCTTAGTACTCTGACTAAGGCAGGCAGAGACGATGAGTTTGATTCGCAGCAACTGCATTATTTTTCCTTGGACCTCTGAGTTAGTGGTGGGGGCGCCCTCCTTACCCCGAGGGATTAGTCAGGTCCATCATTAGTCTGATGTCAGCGGTAGTGGCTCGGATAACCTCGGCTAACAAAAAAAAAAAAAAAAAACTTTGTTCTTGGTGGGTTTTGTTTGTTTTAATCAGACAAGGAGTTGAAGCTTGTCTTTTTCCATTAGTGGGAATGAGAGTTGTAGATTTTAATAGTGTTGTTTGGTTTTTGTTTGCTGGGTTGGCTCCAGCTCTTGATTATAGTACATGTGTTAGGTTGGTAGGTATAAACACTTATTTTTGTTTAATCGAAAACTTGGAAATTTGTTCGAGTTGTTTAAGGTTGTGGAACATAGAAGCCAATTGGAAGAGGTGATTATGCCTTCCACAACTCAGATAAACAGATTCCTTATCTGTTGTACATTTTGCGATCTTTCAAGATCTACCTTATCGACAAAGTGCCTCTCGTTAAACGTGTTTTTTTGATTAATTTTTCATTTTGTACGTCTTACTTTGTTTTAAAAAACAGTGGTTGATTCGCTCCATGCGATGTGAAATATTTCATGTTATCGACAAACTTCGCCGAAGTTCGGGTGAAGTTTGTCGATGTTGAGGTGAGCGAAGCGAAGTTCAAGGGCAGTTGAAAAATTGCAAAACTTCGACTCAACTTCGGCTAACTTCGACCGAACTTCGAAAACATCGATGAAAGTTCATAAAACAACAACAACAACAACAACAACAACAACATAGCCTCATCCTAAATTCGGCTCGGCTACATGGATCAAACTTTTCCATTGTGCTCGAAAGTCGATTGAAAGTTCATAAAACATGAAGTAAAATTGTTATGTTTCGTGGAAGTTGAACAAAACAAACTTCGACGAAACTTCGATCGAAACTTCGAAAACTTCGCCTATGATAAAAATATACTTAAAACTTGGAATATCCTCCGCTAACATGAGTTTTATGCATTATTGTTGTATGATTAAGTATATTCCTAGCATATCTACGAAGAAATTTGAGTTTTCTAACTTTAAAGTGAAATTCCGTTAACTTCCGTACACCGGCAAATTTTTGTCAAACTTACATCGTCAAAGTTAACTTCCTCGAATTAATTCCGAATTTTAAGTGAGCGAAGTCATAGGCGAAGTTTCGAACATTGGTTTGTGGTACCTTCCTTTCTTTATATGTTTATTATAGTTTACTGCTTTGGGGAACAAGGAAAGGAATATGTGCTTCCACTAACATGATGCCTTAATTGGCAGTTCTCTCTGAGACTCTTCCTCGGATGAGAAGACAGAAATCGGAGACTCTTCGAGCTCAGTATATAAAAACCAAAGATCTAAGGCATGTTGATTCTTCCCATATGTTCTACTTGAATACTTTGGTTCCCTCACTCAGTCAAGTTGAATGGCTTCTTAAAACAGGATATAATGCTTATTTACTAGGTTGCAGTAGTGTTATTTTCATTAATCTGCATATCTTTGGTGTTTCTAGAATTTGTGTCGGGACATGGAATGTTGGAGGTAGGGTGCCACCAGAAGACCTGGAGATTGATGATTGGTTAGATGTCGATGAACCTGCAGACATGTATGTTATCGGGTGAGTATTACTTAAGGGACCAAGTTTATGATTCTTAGAACTTCGAAATGGATCAGTTTTAATGAATTTCTAGCGGTTGATATTACGACAAAGGGTGTGCTTATGGGCTCAGACGCTAATTGGACTTGGCGAAATACTAATGTATGCCGCATTTTATACACATGATTTTTTTTTCCTTTTTTATTCCCTAAGAACTTGATGTGCAATTCTACTGCAATTTCATTTTCTGATTAATCGTAGGCTTTAATTGTAAGACTTTCATTTCCAGAGTGATCATGAATTCATTTTATTTGCAGTCTACAGGAGATGGTTCCGCTGAATGCTGGAAACATTTTCGGTGCGGAGGATGACCGACCTGTTCCAAAATGGGAACACATCATCCGTGATACACTGAATAGAGTTCGACCTTCAAAGACCAAGTTTAAATGCTACAGTGACCCTCCATCTCCATCAAAATTTAGGCCATTGGATGATATGCCTGATATTGAAGAGGAAATATTGCATGGCACAGACAGTGATGCTGACGGGGATGTTGAATTAGTGAATGAAACTGACAGTGATGGGGTTGGCGAGGTCCATCCATTTGATGATGACAATAATGATTTTAATGAAGTCAAGAATGACCCTGATATCAGTGATAGGAAGTCCATACTTAATGGGACTGCCAAGGTCTCTGAAAATGCTGCTACGGTCTCGCTTAAATCCCAAGAGAGACTGGCTTCCTTGCCAAGGAGAACATGTAGCTTTAACATGAAAAATGGAGACTCGTTAGTTGTTGTACAGCAAAAACAAAAGTTAACCAAAACACTTAGTGGGTCACAAAGGACTGGTTGGAACTGGCCAGAGCTACCGCTTGACTTGCTAAAACAGCATGCATTAGAGAGACGGAGTTCCTTTAAAACTTTGCAGGAAACGAAGTCTTTCAGAACATATAATTCCTTCAAGTCGGTGACAAATGGCGATAATAAAGGATGGGATTTAGCTTTGCTTACTGACATTGACCTGGAATCTATTATTCGTAGGAAGAGAAGATCACCATTTGTGAGGATGGTAAGCAAGCAAATGGTCGGCATTTTCCTCTCTATTTGGGTGCGTAGAAGCTTGAGAAAGCATATTCAGAATGTGAGGGTCTCTACTGTTGGTGTTGGTGCTATGGGCTATATCGGTAACAAGGTTAGTCTCACTCTTCCCTGATTTTACCGTGAATTTTAGCAAGCAGTACCGTATTGCAAATATATCAAATAAATTTAGCACCTATACTTTTATTAGCTTATTGTTCGGAGATTGTAGTTGCGTTCCTTGAGATAGGAAGTGAAACCTGATAGCTAACCTATTTATCTATGTTTACGATATCTATAATGCGGAAACTAGCCTGATTGTGATTGCCATTGTTCCGACGAGGACGTTAAAATCAATCTTCTTGAGAAGGCAAAATCATTCTAATGCTGAAATATATGTCATATACCAAGAAAATGCCCGCCATTAGATTTAGTTTGTATTGTACTTAATTAGAAAAACATTGACATACTTATACTATTCTTCTGTCCTATTGTCAACTTGTTTTAATGAATATGGTCTATCTACTATTATTCTTTGAAAATGTGTTAATGAATTATAATAATCCAGGGATCAATATCTGTCAGCATGTCTGTATATCAGACACACTTTTGTTTTACATGTACTCACCTGACATCAGGCGAAAAAACTGGTGATGAACTTCGAAGAAATGCAGATGTGAAAGAGATACATAGAAGGACCCGGTTTTATTCAGATTCTGATATTGGGTTCCCTAAAACTATCCGCGACCACGAGTAAGTATGGTGGAACCTTTTCGTATCAAGTATCGACTGGACTAGATGGAAGAAAATCCAATCATTCTTTCTTATCTGAAATTTTCTGTTGAATTCGTTGACAAAGCTCCATGTGAAATCTACAGATTGTTTCTCTGCAGAATAATTTTTTTCTTCATTTATATTTGCAGAAGAATTATATGGTTCGGTGATCTGAATTACCGTATCAATTTATCTTATGAGGAAACACTAGAGCTCATTCTGAGAAAAGAATGGTCCAAGTTGGAGCAGAAGGACCAGGTAAGTTGGTTATTTTTCCCCTCACATGGACTGTTTATACAGATCACTGATTTAATGTTTCTTGATACCCTTATAAATGGAAAGAGTCGAGGTTAAAAACTGATTTCCCTAAAGAATGATTACATATTATTTGTATTATTGCATGTACTTGAATGCTAGTACTTTTTAAGGTCGAAACTAGAGCCAGGAAGTATGCATCCACGCGGTGAATGCTTTTGTTATGTAGCCTAAACTTATTTTCTCATAAAAAGCCTCTAGGAAAAATATTTTCCACATTCCATATTTTTGGTGAAGCCCTGTCCGCTAATTCAACAATTTTTGTGCCCTACCCATCGACTTAGACCTATAAAGCCTTCCAAAGAAATATTTTGAAAGTTACCTGCTCTTTCCTTATTTTTCTTTGAAATTCTCTTTTCAAAATTCAAAAAATTGGACATATAATGGCATTGATGAGTTCCATAGACTGAGATACTGTGGCTTTACATAAAATTGCTTTGTCGATACAATCTACACAATTTGACTCTAAAAAGGCTGAAACTTCAAATAGACATCCAAGTTAATGTTTGTGCAATGATTGTTTGTATAGGATTAGAAAATAGATTAGATGCATTTTCATCCTTGACACGGCTAAAGCCAACTCTGCTAACACATACCTGCAAAAATCATTAATGACATTTTTTTTTTGTCACTTTTATAGCTTCTGCGAGAGCTAGGAGAGGGCCATGTCTTTGATGGATGGAGAGAAGGTTCTTTGGACTTCCCTCCAACATACAAATATGAATTTAATTCACAAAAATACTGTGGAGAGGATTCGAAGGCTGGTAGGCGTAACCCTGCATGGTATGATTTCGAGATTTTATACATTTACTGTCATATTTTTTTGGTTGTTGTACTCTCTTATAAATCCATTTATATCCTTCGAAGTATTTCACCTGGTCAGCGCTCATGCAGTTCCGTGTTAAGTTATGTTTGCTTTGCAAAATTGACTGTCGTCTATTTATAGTTATTTAGTGGCTAATTTCTGGAAAACAGACTCAAATATATAAATGCAATTAAATTAATGTAAATTTTTAATGCACACTACGAAAACTCTTATCAGCTCCTGAGTACTAATTGTACTCCACGGAAGTACCAGATGTGCCGATATTCAGGCGCTTAACTGGATTATCTTGAAGTGTGAAATTGATTTAATTGATGAAAGAAAAGGAATCGGCTTAAAACCTTGTGATTGACTAAATCCTATACTATTTAGATCACTAAGAGATCTGGAGGTCACTCAATTGCTGATGTAAAACTTGTATGTTCAAGACTTCTAGTACAAGAAATAACTGTCTTCGATCTCTCAATTCAGGTGTGACCGCATTCTTTCATTTGGAAGGGGATTGAAGCTGTTGAATTATAAAAGGAATGAACAGATGCTGTCTGATCATCGACCTGTGACTGCTGTATACACTGCTGAGGTCGAGTTTCTATGTCACCGGAGACTGCAGAGGGCTCTTTCATTCACAGATGCAGAGCTAGAGGGAGCAGTATCTGTACAAAATGTGTAAATTTTTTATGTCAGTTGCCGTAAATGGCTTCACAGGTGCGTTATTCATTCCACATTACATTCCTTTCATCCTTTGTATCGGTAAAAAGATTTTACAGTTACAAAAGCATAAACATCAAATTCGGCAATTTATTGTGGCCGAAGCACAAAACTTCAACAAATATCAAGTTTAGATGTTGATTGCATCATAACTGACTATAGATTATATTCCTAATTGTGTTAAGTTGTGCCTTGTGCATTGCTTGCAATAATATGGTACTTCCCTTCTTTCCACTGCCTACCTTTATGAATTGGCTCAAGAACCATAGACCACTTGAGAGTGAATGATTTGCATCTTCGACTCATTTTTCAGCAAACTTTTAAATGTAAGGGAGGACGCCTTCTCTCGCATTTTTAAATGTAATTTACTTCTGGTGTTTGATTTGCAGGATACCAACTGACCGGGGCTCTAGGCAGTCTTCCATCCATTGCTTCAATTATATCACGTCGTGTACATAAGTGTTTTTGTTGTAACGATGAATCTTCGAAATCAATCTATAGCTATATGGTTCATATCTGCGTAAACTGATGAACCATTCCTTTTTCTGTTTTGATTTTCAATTCTTTGGTCATTTGGAGAGGGTCTGGACATTCTTCATGTATAAACAGAATAATTTATTGTTTACAGTGTGCTTCTCAGATGTTTTATTTTGTTCTCAGAAGTTTTTCAAACTCAGACAAAAACAATCTGATGATGGAGCATATCTCCATTACTGTTTTGTAAAGAAAATGCTGAAGGAGCACATTCTGTCTTCGACTTTCATGTTAGACAAAATTCAATAACTTTGCTTGGCCAATATTTTCCTTGCAATTGCTGCTTGGTCTTAGACGCGACGCGGCGCTTCCATGACATTTTAATCAACTATTGAACTGAACCTGGCAACCCGGAATGGAAAACAAGAACAAAATTGACAAGCTTTGTGAGCACCATTGGATGATTTCTGTACTACAATGTGTGTTTTTGTTTTTGTCTCTCAATGGTTTTATTTTGTTCTCAGAAAATCTTCAAACTCAGACACCAAACACTCTTAAAAAAATATAATAAATACTGATGATGAGGAACATATATATTCTGCCTTCAGTTTTTGCATTAGACAACATTCAATAAGACTTTGCTTGGACAACAATTTCTTTGAAGCTGTTGCTCCGTCTTAGACTGCAACGCGACGCTTCCATGACATTTTAGTTCACCATTGAGCTGAATCTGGCAACCTGGAATGGAAAAAAATATAGATTGAGAAGCTTTGTGAGCACCATATTCTTATTGGATGATTTCTATGCATACTTTAATTTTGCACTGGAAAATCTTGTCTTGGTTTTCAAACACTACAAATATATGTGCAAGAGAAATCCACTTTTCTAAGTTCAAGATTATCAAATGAAAGTTTAAGATTATCAAATGAAAGTTGCAGTAACAGACCATTGCACAGTCACATTTCGGAACTGATTGACGGATATGGAGCTAACAACGTACAATCTCTTCCTTTAGGATCTTCACAGCTTCTCCAACTCCATCCTGAGAATTTAAGTGTGAAGTTAGAAGCATCACAAAATCTCGGTGTACGAGAAAGAATTATTATTATTATTTATTTAATTCTCAATATTGACCTGATAAAGGGATTGTTCTGTTATCCAACAACAGAAGCGAGAGAGGATGATTAATTCTCATGAAAGCGAAGCATATTCCACTAAATAGTAGTTTCTTGTAACATGAATACCTCTGAAGAAATTCTCCTCGCGAGGTTGGCTGCAAGTGCTTTTGTATCGGGAGATAAAGCTAATCTTATGGCATTTGATAATGAAGTTGCAGCTTTCTTAATACTTATTTCATCATCTTGGTCTGGGAGCAAATGGTCCTTGTGCAGTGGTTCGGGGGAAACTCCGAGCCAGAACATCCTTTCCGCCCAATAAAACTGATCTAGCAAAAATGGGCATATCACCTGCAATACCCAAGATTATTTTAATATTGCCCAGTTCACAAATTCATGAACAAGCAATTCTAATACATGCAAATAATATTCAGAGATAAAACAATGTTTGTTCACATTAACTCAATAAGATGACCTTGCACTTCACAAGTAACCAGCTAGATAGTTTCTGGAATAACTCCCAAATCTATGAACGATAAAATACTTTGGAACGATAAACATACACTTATCCGTAATTTATACAAAATAAAAAAAAGGTAATAATACCGTCTGAATTAAGCCTGCATCTAACATAATCCATGCATGATGTACAATGATGTGATGAGGAGAGTCATATGATAATCCTCCAAATACATGCGATGTCAAGCAAATCCATAAGAACATGCAGAACCATGTAACAGTAGCACTTCGAAATGTATGTACCCTAAAATTTATAATGGACTTCTCAAAGGTGATGTTAACAATTTGAGCCATCAATCATACAGTAAAGTCTGGGAATTTTTGTACCATTTGTCTTTTGTTGATTTTTCAAGCATGCGGCACATTATCTGCAAGCAGCCCGTCCGTGACACTTCTCTGTGAGCTTATGATCTCCACCAGTACCGATATTGTCCCCAACTTAACCACCATCAACTCTTAGACGTGGGGTTTTAACTCAAAAGGCCTCGGTACTAGTTAAGGGGAGATCATCACTTATATACTTCTTCGTGAAGTTTAATTATCAGATGTGGGACTATTATTTCGGTCCACACATCTCAACTTCTTTGTTCGATTTTAGTATAAATATACATGCATATATTTTTTATTTTTCTTCTAAAAAAGCATTCCACTCCCTAAGAAATTTATACAGGTGAAAAAATAGAAGAGGAAGAACATAATACTCATCTCTGTAACAAACCTGGGGGACTCCAGCGAGCAAAGCAGCAGCAGTAGATCCACTGATTACGCATAAAACAGTGTCCAAGAAAACAAATCAGCAAAGTACTGGACAGTAATGCTTTGTTTTCTATTATATTGCAAAAGAAAAATGTGTTTAGATCACATAACAAAAGAGTAACCTGCCACCATGGTGAACTGCAACTGCACATTTTGGGAAGAGCCAGCTATAAGGCACTGCGCTATCAAAATTAGGAGTATAAGTCAGTCACAATATATCGAAAGCAAAAACAAAATCAAAACCGGAAAATGAGACATTAGATGATCAGACTAGAGATCGTCTACTGTAATAGATCCTTCGTCAGTTGATCCGGAGAGGATCAAGAGTTTTAGGGTACAAGAGGCACCAAACTACCTCGAGGGAATGAAAGTGGAGATTCAAAGAATGTTTACAATGCCGTTTTGTAACTTTCCATCCTCTATTAGCCTCTTGATTAGTTGAAGGTTTTGATTTTTTGGGCAAGGATTAAGAACTATTCATGGAGGGTATAACTTACGGTTCATGTAAACAACAAAATAGGTTGGGTAGATGTATCAAACTCTTCCACTCCACTCAATTAAATGCTATTTCCATGTCAAATCATAAAAATAACCAACGAAGAAGAATTGGTTGCATGTACTCCCAAGAAATTTTATTTTCATCCTGTTGAAGTTTGAATTATAAATCCTACTATCGCAATGAAGAATAATTGGTTACCCTGAAAAACAGAAAACACGGTTGTCGAACAGAAGAAAGCCTTCAAAACTTCGCTTTAGATTTGAAGAAGATAGTCCACCAGACATAACATTGATAGCACAATCTAATGGTTCATAACCAGCTGAGAAAAGAATGAACCGCAAGTTTGTGATCTCCACCACAACTCCAAGAATCCGAAGAAATGCTTGAGGATTCTTCAAAAACCCCATGCTGCAAGGAGTAGAATTCTATCAGTTCCCAAATTGGTAATGAATTGGAAAAGACATAACTTAAATCAATCATTGAGAATAAAACTGCACAGCATATATACTAGATAGTCCATCCCTTTACAAATGTCCATTGTTTCTAGAGTTCATCAACTGGTAAAGGTAGAAAAGTACCTGCATTTAGTTTCACCTTTTATGCTTAGTTTAATATGAAGTCAGTTGCCAACCATCTTAACTGCATTTTCATATTCGATTCTCTTGTTAGTTTTACAAAGTATGAGCTACGGATTTGCATAAAGTGAGGTAATTTGGCGAGGTTTAGGGAAGTTACTATTCCCTCCGTTCCATATTATCTGTTACATTTGGGCTTGTGAACATGAATTAAGGTGATGATTGAAAGTCTTTAAGAGATAGACATTAAGACTAAATTACCCCTCATTAATAGCCTACTTTTCATAAGTTTTTGCTTTAGAAATTAATGTGGAACCCCCAATTGGCATTAATGACATAACTTTAAATTATGGGTAAAATTGGAAAAAAGACCATAAATGCACTCTTGATTTCCTAATGTGACACATATTGTGGAACAATAAAAATAAATAAAATCGATGTGACATAATATGGAATGGAGGGAGTATCTACCAAGGTTAATAATAATAAAAACTTTGTAAAGCCCAGAGGGAAGCAAGGTAAGATAACTCTTCTTCTGTTTCGCGTCATCATATAAAACTTCTGATGCATCACTCATCCAAATATGGTTTTTAGATATATATTGCAATGTCGTTTTGTGCAACTTTATGAATAATTAACTAGACATATGAGGAACGACGTTGACCTTAAACAATCAGCAAGGAAATAAATGAAGAATCCTCTTGTGGCCAATAGCGAAAGGTGTACAAAGATTATTTCCCCCATTGAGCAATGTTGTGGTGCAAGTGTAATAGCTTAAAGAATGTGCTAGAATTGACACAACAGAACTTGCCTCCCAACAGAACTGAGCCCAATGAAAATGGGCAAGTCCGAGGTAGAAGCCGTCAAAAATGACTGTAGATCCGTATGTACAGCACAAAGTTCAAACTTAGCATTCAGATGACCCGGACAATCAGTATCTAGGTTCGTTCGGCATCCACTGCAGGAAAACTGCCATTCCATTGGAAGAAACCAAAATCCACACACCCGTGCATTTGATGGCCAATAACCTGAAACTACCATAACTTTAACTTAAAACAAAACAGAAGAAATCACACATGAGTAGTAAGAGTAAATGCAAAATCTAGTCCACCCTCGTATATAAAGTGCTGAGTTAATGTCTTCTGTGTACTCAAGGTCAAGGGAAATCTTATCCAGTCGGTAATCATATGATACCGCTACAAACTTAATAAACAGGAGACAATTGCAATTTACTCTTACTAATCATGTGATACCGTACAAACTTAATGAACAGGAGACAATTGCAATTACTTTGTGAGTAGTAAAAGCAAATAGTAAAACCAACATACCTGGACATTCTACAACTTCTTTGCTAAACCCGTACCTGCCGAAAGAATATGTCTTTATACTCATTACTACTCCATCATACATATCCTTAATAGTGTCTATGTATCTAGCGTGCACTCTTTTTCTTTCTAGAACCCACCAAAGAACATCTCTAGGGACCCTATCATATGCTTTTTCTAAATCTACGAATACCATATGAAGATCTTTTTTTCTTTTCTCTATATTTTTCTAACAATCGTCTTACAAGGAAAATCGCCTCCATAGTTGACCTCCCAGGCAAGCAGATTTCAATAATATTATAAAAATTTACATCTGTGGTTTTAGTTGAAATACTTGTTTACTATGTTTTAGGTTCCACCACTTTATTCTAGGGTCGCTAACTCTTTTATTTATATTATGTCGTCGTGTTAGCTTAATGATACTTTGCAGTCTCTACATATTTTTCTATCTATTTTTCTTGTTAAAAGAAAAAGAGACAAGTTTAACTACCATTTCTTAAACATACCCCAGACATTAACTCCAGACTTCCTTTAGTTAGCAAAACTATTACCAATATGTCCCTTAAACATTGTACTTCTCTAAGTGCGTTTAGATTAAAGCTTGAATTGTGGACATTATTGGTGATATACATTATCGATGATCGTAAACAAACTCCATGCATGGGCCGAATAGAAGTTAAAGAATGTGATTAGGAATCATGTTTTTCCATTCTCAAATTTATAGAAATGAGTGCTACAAATTGAATACAGAATAAAAAAAAAAAAGTAATGAAAAGCGGAAACTAGTACTAATAGGTACATATGGACGGATCTATATCTTACAGAAGCAAGGGGGGTTTCGGCCAATCACTCACGATGGGAAGACTAGTTACAGGATCCTGCAGGCGATTAAAACAGAACTAGTTGGCATCTGAGAGTACCAAAAACAGCTGTGCTCCTTTGAAATATTAAATAAAAAGTCCCGACAATGAAGCATAATTCTGAAAATTAACAAAAAAGTTAAACGCTACGCTTGTCAACAGTTTTGACTCAGAACTCAACACTCACTGTAAAAGGGCAAGGACTTAAATTTAAGTCACTTCTGAATGATCCCCAATCTTCAGTGAAAAGTGGCCACATCCAATGAATCACATCCTTCCAGCTAACCTAATTTTCAGAGAGGCTAGACATTAACACAAAATACACAATTGGACCCTTGATACTCCAATTATGATGTTTGCACGAGGAATCAAAGTCTATTCGCATAAGAGAATCTAATGCGTAAAACGTGTTAGAATCAAGATATCTATTATCTATTGTTTACTATAAAAAAAGATATCTATTAGACTATTATCTATACATGATGTAAGAATCAAGATAGGAATCACTCGTTCCAAAGAGAGACTTGCCTTGTCTTCGGGAGCTTCTTGGAGACATTTATACAACAGTGGGAATTCCTTCCTGAAGTGGCGTTCAAATGATGTGGGGGCACTGGAGAGTAATAGGAAAATTTCGAGATGATATTAGATTTTCACCAGAGACGCACCAAAAAAAGAGGAGGTACATGACACATTAGGCAATCACAAAAGTAGAATTCAACTTGAGAAGTATCTAGCCAATTGAAGCCATGTTATTTAAGCAAGGTAAACTCAAGTTAGTTCTGCACAAACTGAAAACAAATTGAGATTTCTAATGAATGTTTACCCAAATTATTATGAGTTTCATTTAACAAAAGCAATACATGAATATCAAAAGAAAAACTGTCATATGCGAACGATTGAGGTAATTGTAATTTGCATCAACTTGAGAGGGAATTGGGCTTGAGGGGTAGCAGCATACTAGCAATGTTTCTATTTTAGAATATGCACAACAATTTCAGTAACACGAGACATATTACTTACAAACTCAAAACAAAATTCTTTACTAAAAATTTCAATTAATTCAATTCCACTTAAAAGTTGACTGTATCTAGTTTGTCAATTCTCAATGTTCAAATTTTCAGAAGTTCTACCAAGTCTATAGTTGCTTAAATGGACTATATAAGTTTTTAGAAAGACATGTCATCTCATTCTAGCACAATGGAAGAGTTTGATCCATGCAGCCGACCACAACTAATTTGGGATTGACGCTATGTTGTCATTGTTGTATGTCGTCCCATTCTATTTGATCACAAGTTTTAAAGAGCAAACTCAAAAATTTACTCTCAAATCATTTGGTTCACTAAGTTGAAATAGGTACCTGTAAGGAACAACATAAGGAGCAGCAACAACACAGCGAACATGAAACAATTCCGCAAGGCTCCATCCTTCCTGCATCAATGAGTGATGATAAAAAAAAAAAAATGTCAACTTGATTATAACTGATTCCAACAATTCCATCAAAACACAGACTGCCTTCGAGACCGAATTAGCAACAAACCAATGCAAAAAAGTTGATCACAATAAAATCATCCTGCAAGCTAGGACCATCTCCAATTATCATTTCCATTGCTTTCAAGCATTCTAGTCTGTGCTCACTTGTAATGGCCTTCTTCTTCAACGCAAAGTCGGGCGCTTCTACGTCGCCTATGCCATAAAAAAAATTGTTATAAATCTCAATTAACAATGAGGTAAATGCAATGGCAATATGACATTGTCAAAATGAACCTGGGGTTTGTTGATGATGATGATGATGATGATGATGATGTTGAGATGAAAGTACAGGGGGCGTCGAAACCGGCACGAACAAGACGCCTTTCGCCCCCAAATCCTCACTCAGATTCTGCAAAATTGACATTGAATTAACAAACCCTAATCATTCATACAACAGAATCAGAGATTCTGAGAGCTGGGATTGATGATAACCTCATGAGCAGAATGAGTGATTAGGTAGACCAAGTACTGGGATTGATCAGCCGCGAACGCCGCCGCAACGCCCTGCACAGATCAAACTGTTCATGGTTTCTAGAGAGAGAGAGAGAGAGAGAGACAAAGAAACTGTTCTAGAGAGAGAAAGAGAGAGAGATTACATACAGCGATGGGATTAACGTCGCCTTTGGTTCCGAACGCCATGAACACCGCTCTCGGCCTCTCATCCATCTCTCTCTAAAACCCTAAATCCCCAAAATCCAAAACCCTAAATCCCTTTTTCTGGGCTTCTTCCACGTGGACGCAAAGCGGACCACACCTTGAAAGTCGTCGTCGTCTCTCTCTCTCTCTCTCAATAGCGATTGGCGAGAGAAGCAAAGCTGGATGATCAAGGAACCCCATCTGTGCAAGCCCAGATCTCGATCACCATCTCGTTCGGATCTCTCTTGATGTTCCTCCAAAACGTACAAGATTCAAACTTTAAGCTTTCTAAGTCGAAACCTCAAATGGGGTTTTTTCGTTCGTTGAAATTCTGTACTGATTGAGCGAATTTGGTTGTTCTGTGCAGGCGTGGAGAGCGTCGGCTTTCGGGCTCTATGGGTACCTCAACTTCACCAAATCAGGGTTCATGTGAGTGCCTTGATATTGTTTCATCCATTCATTCATTCATTTGATACAATTTGTTTGTTTTGTGTTGTTTTGTTGTTGATTGAATTCTTGGTTTCTGGTTTTTGGGGGTTCATGGCATCAGCAAACACTCCAGTAATTTTAGGGAGGAAGACATGGAGGGGAGGATTGAAGGGAAGAATTGCGTGGTCACCGGAGCAAATTCCGGCATCGGCTTCGCCACTGCACAGGGCCTCGCTTCCCGGTTCATCTCTGATTCTCTCTTTCTCTAAGAAAAAAAATGAAAACTTTGTTTGTTTGAATTGGTTTTGAAAAAAAAAAAAAAAAAAAAAGTTAGGATTTTGGAAGTAGCCATTAACTGCAATGCGTTAAATTGAAGAGTTTAATCCGTGTAGCCGACTCCGACTAATTTGGGATTGAGGATTTGTGGTTGTTGTTGTTGTTGTTTTGTTGCGATAGTGGAGCGAATGTGTACATGGTGTGTCGCAACAAGCAAAGAGGAGAGGAAGCCATGAACAAAATTCAGTCTGAGACTGGCAATCAAAATGTCTATCTGGAGGTGTTATTCTACTAGTTTGTTTTCTTTGATGTGATTTTTCTATGAATCTGCTATGGATGATGATCAGCTATGTAGAGTTAAAGGTTGTTGCCCTTTGTAGTTCTTGCAATAGCTACTTTCCAGCTGAAAAACTTCCATATTGGTGAGACATTTTCGTGTTTGGTTGTTCTATACACGAGAAATCACATGTGTAATCAGAGGCGGATCTTGGGTGGGGGCTACATATTCATTCTTCCCGCCCCTCATTGTCGACACACGCTCCCTATATAGCAAGTCTATCATTGTTAAAAAAAATAATGTATGTGAAGTGTTTTCAGTGTAGCATTGTCAATTTTTTTTTTTTAGTTATGCTTAATTTTTTCATGCTAATATATTTTTTTTGTTTGGAAAAAAAAAAGTTAAGGTTAAAGTCCCCCCCCCCCTCCCCTAGATCCGCCTTTGTTGGCAACTGAAAGATGACCGAATTAACCGTTTATTCAGTGTACAGTTTTACTCTGGGTTTGATATTGGCTGAAATATCTCATTAGATTTTTGGTTGCAGGTTTGTGATCTTTCATCTGCCAGTCAGATTAAGTCATTTGCGTCAAGGTTTTCTTCAAAGGATCAACCTCTTCATGTCTTGGTATTGTTCTCGGCCTTTGAAGAGTAAATTTTGTTACTATTTTTACAATTATTTTTGAGAGAAGAACGAGCTTTTAATTGCTATGATTGAAGACCAAAGTGATAGCTAAAAACTACAAGGCCCCTAGCAATTACCATGCTAAACTTAAACCAGCTAAAACTGCACCAAACAAGCTAAATCTTTGCTAAACAAAAGCAAATTCAGTCATCTAGTATAGTCTATGATTCTGAGAGAGGCTATAGCCTTTGGCAATGCTCATAGCAAGTTATATGACACTCAAATTGCTATTTCCAGTTTAGAAATCCATTTCAACAGGAAAATTATTTTATTCTAATTTTCGTGGGTATGTCATTTGTCCTGTTAGGTCACAAGCAGCGAGTAGTTTCTGTCTTAAATCTCAAATTTTCTTGGATATTTGCATTCTCCAATTGTTTTTGTTTTCCATTTTTTTTATTCCTTCAGGGTATTAATTTAAAGCTTTTAAGCATAGTTGAACAACCATCATCTCGTAGGCCTATCTAATATCGATCATTAACGTGATAAGAATGCATAATTAATTAGGCGATATATAACTCATCAGTATGGTTAGATCACTGAGTGCATTTACTAGATTAGTTCATCTTTATGTTGCATATGACATGATAAGCAAAACTCAATATGTTTAAAATTTATACTTTTCATTATGGGCTGTCTGAAAATTTGTGTTCTCTTGCTTTCTTCCAAAAAGCGGCATGGAACTTGAAATTGTGGACAATTTGGCATTCATTTGGCTGTCTATGATTATGAATACTACGTGATTTTATTCATCTTCACTCAATAAAAAAGCATACTGTTACAAACATTAGCTTGATGTAGGTCAATAATGCTGGAATACTCGAGCATAACCGCATAACTACTACGGAAGGGTAACCGTCTCGTCTTTTACAGTTTAGGGTTCTGAAGTGAATTCACTACATTGTGTCATTAAGATATCTTAGGTGAAATGGATTTGTTGCTTCATGACCAATGAACAGTTTTGAGTTGAACTTTGCTGTAAATGTGGCTGGAACGTATACTCTCACTGAACTGATGCTGCCATCACTGGAGAAGGCAGCGCCCGATGCTCGAGTTATTACTGTTTCTTCTGGTGGGATGTATACAACTCCATTAACTACAGATTTGCAGGTAATAAGTTTTTATCTTTGTTGACTCTAATGTTATTTGCTGATTTGTGATTTATCTTTCTCCTTGTCTTACTGTAGTATAGTGAAGGCAAGTTTGATGGAACAAGACAGTATGCTCGAAATAAGCGAATCCAGGTTAGTGAAGTTGATCATATTTTGAAGCAATTGTTGGGAGTTTACTTTAGAAATTTATACCATGCATGCTTCATTGCATCTTCTTGTAGTTTCATTGGAAAAGTATGAAGTAGCTATAAAATGAATTTGAGGACACTGTCTATACGAGCAAAAAGAACGAAAATAGACGCTTTTCACTTGTCACCTTTTTACTGCAACTCATGATGATGGCTCTAGCTCGTAAACTTACAAGTTTATGCAGTTGTATGGGTCTTTCATGTTTATATTGTACATATTTACGCTGTATATTTATTGTCGCGTAGATTTCTCAACACTTTCTTTCTCTTGTAAATCATATTTTTCCTCGTTTTTGTTCCATATGAAGGTGGCTTTGACAGAAAAATGGGCTGAAATGTACGGCGACAAAGGAATCGGATTCTACTCAATGCATCCAGGTTGGGCTGAGACACCAGGTGTGGCGAAAAGCTTGCCAGGCTTGTCCAAATCGTAAGGGCCTTCGCTTTTAACCCCACATACAATTCACCTTACAGAATATCATTTACCGATTTTCATGCTACTTCTTGAACACTTGCAGCTTATCAGGAAATTTGAGAACAATAGAACAAGGCGCTGATACCATTCTTTGGTTAGCTTTACAACCCAAAGAAAAGCTTGTTTCGGGTGCTTTCTATTTCGACAGAGCAGAAGCCCCTAAACACTTGGCATTAGCAGGCACTAGTAAGTCTCACGCTGCTATCGAATCCATTATCGACAGTCTCCGCTCCTTGTGCGGTTTCACTTCAAAAATTTGAATTATGTTTGGAAACAAATCCATCAAAAATTTAAAGTTTGATGTAGCCCTATCTATATATTTCTGAAATACTTCTTTTACGACGCCGACAGGTGATGTCACAATTGATTTTTTTTTTTTTTTTTTTGTAACAGTGTGAGTTTTTCATCTTTTTATTGCACTTGGAGGACAACATTCTCATCTTGTAATATATTTTTGAGTTTTCTTCAAATTTACACTTGAGAATGGTCATGAATTTTTGCAGGTATGAAAAAAAAAAAGAAAACAAATTGAGTGCACCAGCCGGGAATCGAACCCGGGTCTGTACCGTGGCAGGGTACTATTCTACCACTAGACCACTGGTGCTTGTTGTTGGCTTCTGCTGCAAAGTTTATTTATTTATTCAAAGTCAAATATGACATATATGCCTAACATTTTTTTAATAAGAAACTCAACTCAATAACATAGGAGTATTGTTTGACAAACCAAACAAACTCATTAAAGTAGAAACTAAAAGGAATCATAACCAACTAAACTGATAAGAAGAAAGACTAGTAGTATAGCTAGACATGCCAAAAGGCCCTTGATGGATGACTCAAATTTACTAAGGCAAAGCTCCTTCATTGATAGTCATGAAAGAACAATATGACCTCTCCGGTGCAAGCTTTGAGTTCGAGTAAAGACTCCCAACACTTAGCGTTGTTGTTGTCGTCGTTCAATTGCAACCGATCGGCTAGGGTTTGTGCAGAGTGCAGTGGTCGTGCTACCACTACCATAGACGCCATGGGCGCCCATGTTAGTAGCAAATAAATAAGACTTTGCTTCAAAAAGGAGGAGATGGAAGCCATTGTTGCACTAGTGGTATAACTAGAAACAATGTATATACTTTGGTGAGATGTTGATGATGAAGTGTGGACATACATACATACAACCTTATAGCTAGCAATGGCTTGGTTATATAGAAGTGTGAATTAAGGCAGGGTACGTTACATGGGCATGGGAAGGCCAAGAGGTGGTGACATGGTGTGCACTATATATAATTATACATGCATACGTTTTGTTATATTAAATTTAATTAGAATGTTAATTAATCACTTTATTCTGATTAGTGTTAGTACAAAGAAAGTGGATTAGTGGCCCTAATTAATTAAACCCAATAGTTTAATTAGATGGTAGAATGAACAGTTTAATTAGTGACAACTGTGTAGAATTTAATTTGATTATCTCACTAAATAAATCACAAAAATCATTTACTTGATCAGAAGATTCAGGACTATGAAACAATTTTTCTTTTTTTTTTTTGAGTTAAGTACTATATATGAAATACAATTAAACATTAATAATCAAGTTATTAGTGGAAATCCATATTTTTGTATCTTCAACTTGATCTATATAGTTAACCCGGACAGGTGTAGCTTAGTGGTAAGGGCGAGGATGACGAGGTTGCGCGTTAGGTGCACGCCTCGGTTTTGATTCCCCACGACAGCCAAACTTTGGGCCACTGGTGGTCTCTTTCTGCAATCTCAGGGCCCGTGGGTCTAGTCAGACAAAGCGCCTGGATACCCATGATTAATTACTCCAAAAAAAAAAACTTGATTTATACAAATGATACATTACTTAATTAGAGTAAAACTACACTTATAGCTAGGCTTTGCTTTGAGTTCTAATAAAAGTATGTGTATATATATACTAGTTTTCATAACGTGCGGTGCACGTGTTTCGCACACGTTACTTAAATTTAATTAAAACTAAAAGTAAGGTTGATGTCATTGGTGTGTGAAAAAAAAAAAACAGGTAATTAATGGTTGAAAAATATTGTCAATTATTTTCGTGTCCATGCGAATGAGGGATTGCTCTTATTTATATAGTTAGGGACAATAAGCCGCTGTGAATTTGAGAATTTGAAGTTTTGTTAGTATGGGGGAAGTAAAGATTATTTCTATGCGAGTATTGTATGCTATAGAAAGAGTCGTCTTTTGTATCTATTTTTTTCATTTTCATTAATAAATGCTTTCCCATAGTTTTGAAGTAAAGATGGTCCCTCAATTTATGTTCAACTTCCGAATTGAAGATTGAGTTGCAAATAGTGTATATTTGAATTAACTGAAATTTTATTGAAATTAGCTTACGAGTATAATCTGGTGGTAATATACATGATCAATTACAAGTTGTAAGACTATTCATTGACAAGAAAGATGACGAGTGTTTCTTACAAATGGAGATTAAGTTACATTCATATTGTAGACAACATATTTCATAGAAAAGCCCGAGGTCTCCAATAACGAAACTTGTCTTTGTTGTCTTTATTGTATAAGCAATTTCTTAAATACCTCAACAATTGTTAATTATTATTTTTTTTATCTATTCTTCAGCATATTGAAGGAAGTTGGAAACATAAGAGTACCTTATTTATATTTTAAGAGCTTCTGCATATTTTCTTGCGCAAATATCTTTTTTTTTCTTTTTTATTAGCTTTATTAAAAACATATTATACTATTGCATTGTAAAGTTCATTCAATAACTCTAATGAGAAATCAAATCAAAAGGCAAAAATAACTCATATTAGAAACACACTTTTCATATTTAATTAAAAGAAGCATTCAAAAAATAGGAGGGGTAATTCTGAAAGTACAAGCTTTAACTATAGTTGGAGATAAGCAAAGAAACCAAACTTGCAAATTATGAGATAAACCTGAAATTTTCAACTTAAACTGAAAAGAACTTCAATTGAACCATACCAAATTAATTAAGAAACAAAACCACCAACAGATAGAAACAAATTTACTAAAATTGAGTTTATATCTCTACACATCAAAAGTCTACATACTCGAGAGTCGAGACATGTTTAAAGTCCAATTCACATTAGATCACTCCTCTAAGGACTTAACCTCGATTGAAAACGTAAAATACATTATTATTAACATATACAAGTTAATCTATGAATTTACTCAAAAAATACATCTATGAATTTTAATCTAACATAGGCATCATTATCTTTTAAGTACTAATTAACAAGACTGCAACTTGACAATATGGACTTCAATAATTTTGTGTAACTCTTGTATGCTTGTTTCTATTTATCTAGAATTATATGATAATGATCATGCCATGCCAGCTAAGTAGACATTGCTTTTATTTTTTATTTTTTTCTATCATTAATAGGCTACCTATCCTTGCAGCAACATACACACGCAAAAAAGAAGAGATATTCCATGTGCCAATGTGCTAATCTTGCATGTAAGAGGCAGAGTCAAGGAGGAGAAATAATGGATTTCATATATTACAGTCGACTAAAGATTCTAAATACCAGTGATTTCGAATCAATTAAAATAAATCTTGCACAATGGAAGTGGTTTTCCAAAATATTCTTTAAGAAAAAAAAATCAAACCCAACATTAAGAATAAAAAAACGCTAAAAATACCAAACGTTAATTAAGAATAAAAAAAACCCTACAATACCAACACAAAAGTAGAAGAAATCCGACATTGTTAACGACTCAAACAGATAAACACTTTGAGGAACCATATAGAAAAATACATGTGACAAATATAGCTATAGAGTTGTTGAAGGTTGTTGACGAAGATGGATTAGTGTTTTAGATTGTTGGTGTCGAAGTCGGGGAGAAAAAAGAGATGACGAAGTTGTTATTGTCGAAGTCGGAATACAAGTGGGAAGAATGATGGAGATGACTCGGAAAAATGGAACAAAGGGTAAAATAGACATTTTCTCACGGTCCATATTCACTCTTTTAATTTTCGGGACGTGCTACGCACGATTAATCCGCTCGCTTTTCATCGGAATTAATTTCTAAGAATTTATTAATAAAATTCAAAATTGTAATTAAAATATAAAAATTAGAAATACAAGAACATTTTTTAGCTTATCAATATTCTCTAATGTGATTGAGATAAGATGTGAATGAAAAAACAAGCTAGTCATGCTAGGACATTACTTCATCAAAAAAAAAAAAAAAAGGAAACAAGGAAAAAAAAAACACAAATGGTTTGACCCATCAATTTGTAAACACTTGCTTGTGGAGACGTAGAATTGTACATAAAGTTCAATCTTTACCTCAAACTCTATAAATAGAAAGGATAATTTTTAAATTATGAATGTAAATAATTGAATTAGTTGGGATTAAAGCTTTAACCACCTTCTTCTTTTTTTTTCACATGATTAATCAAAATTTTTTTCATTCAAATTTCTTCGGGTTTTGGGTTTGTTCCCTCCCCCAACGCCTTCTTCAAACCACCTTCTTTTTCAACCCCCAGATTCTCTCTTCTTCACTATTTATATATATATATATCATCACACAATCAACAACCAACCACAACAACCCTTCCTAATTCCAATTTCGAACTCATAGACAAAATCAGTCCCATCAAATACTAAAATCAAAAATTGAAATATTATCTCACCTTCAACTGTTCTTCAACAACACCACCAACACTCACGGCTCTCCTTGAATTTGATCTCCAACCGATATATATATATATAGGGAAGAACAATGAGGGTTTGGGTGAGAATGATGAAGACGATGACCAGTGGTATGCACCCCCTTAAAACGTATCAAATGGTAGCATGCAATTCAAGCTTTCAACAGATACAATATTCATATAAACTGATTTGCCCCAGAAACAAGTGCACACTCCAATTTAGAAGTCTCCATCAATTTATCAACCTCTCCGTTCCGTGTATTGGATTGATGAGAAGGAGTTTGTGTATTGGATTGATGAGAAGGAGTTCGTCCGGAACACGAGAGTGATCGATTGAAGACTGAGAGAAAGAGAAAACCGTGTATTGGATTTTATATATATATATGCATGTATATGTATAATGAGAGAGCCCCTTATGGAGGCAGTTGTCATCCCTCTTTCCATTTTTTCTAAATTATTCTCGAGGTATCATGGGATTTGCCCCTGCCAATTTTGGACTTGAGGAATGTAGGACTACAATAATTTGCAAGAGTTTTAAAGTTTTTCCATTCCTAGAGTTCTCATCCATCTTTTCACCCGATTTATATTTTGAAAATGTGTTCGTAAACAATTCTTCTTAGTAATCCGACTTCAAAAAACTCGTGATAAATCTTTTTTAATAGGTAATATGAACTCGAACTACTAATTTGCTCTTTATATAGACCTACTTCCATTTGAAGTTTTAAAGATCTAATTAAGTTTTCATGTATTTAATGTATTTAAGTTTTAAAGGTCTAATTAAGGTAAAGTTATACATAAGAAGTTCAATCCCCCAATGGGTGGCTTAAACTACTTGCATTTGGTGGCGGTAGTTATAACTTAACATCAGAAAATTGAAAGAGTTTCTTCTAGATTGAGTTAACTCATAAACAATAATTTCATAATCTTTTGTTTTGATAAGAAGCCAACTTAATTAGATAGAACATACTTGACTCCAAAATGAGTCAACCCCCAACATTTCCTTTGACATCTGCATCAATATTAATTCATCTAATTAGATATGCTTTGGCATAACTCTCTAATCTTTCATTCTTAATTGCTTTCCACTTTATTCATCAAACAAGTCCAATTTGTAAAGTTGGTCATCTTTCAAAGGCTATTGTTTCTTTTTTATTTTCTAGAACAAATAATTAAACATTATAAAAATTAACAAGACATATTTGCGAGTTGATCAAAAGTCTATTGTATAGTTATATTTTTTTTCAAAAGAAGATATTTGCGAGTTGTGTGCTAATCTTTTGGAAGACTAGGGAGGACTAACAGCCAAAAGTCATTAACCTCAGGGCTAAATATTGATGTATAGTTCTATTTTTTTTCAAAAAAAGATAGTATTTAGATGAGCGGTTCATGTCGTCAGTATATTTCATGTAATGTTTAACAATGTTTATAGTATATGTGTCCACAATTGTGAATTCAATTTTGTCACGTCTTTTGCTTTGATATTTCGTTCCTATGGATCCTTTTTTTCCTTTCTATTTTTTTTCTTTGCTAAATGATGCTTCTTGAATTGCACTTTTACTTCTTACGTATTCAAATTATGTACGTTTGGATTTTATATTACATAGTTTGTTCAAACTCATACATATTATTTAAATTAAATTTTATATTTAGTTGCATATTAAATTAACATTATTTATTTTTTTAATTACTACTCAAATGTTTGTTTCATTAGATTGTAGTTTAACAATCTCATCTAAAAATTCATTAAGTATAACCATTTTACCTTGCATTAGCGAGTTACCATGGTTAAAAACGTAGGAGTTATCAACAATAGTGAATACGCTGTAAGAAAAGCAATAAATACTAATCGTAGGGAGGTGGATAATTTGAAACGTAAATTTACAATGGAGGAAGAAAAAAAAATGAAGCGGGCTCGCCAAAGACAACTAAGGAGTGAAAAGAAAGAGTTGAATGATCACAGTATGGATTTGAAACTTCACAAAATATTCTATGAAATATTGAGTAGGGTAAATGCTATGAAGCAAAATGAATGATTTTAATTAATAATTTAGAAATTAAGTTGCCTTTATTTTTATTTTTATGTATAGGTCCCTGGAATGCAAAACCACGTTATGTCGCTATGGGTTTTGAACATGTTGCAAGTTCAGCAGATGTGTTACCATCTGCAAACTCTTGTCGAAATTGTAGTGCGAAGAGGTTTTTCATGAATCTAATAGTTTATGTTGTTCAAACGGTCAAGTAACACTCGTTCCTAATGTTGTCCCTAAAGAAATGTTCGACCTATTCACTTCAAACACTGAAGAGACACGTGAGTTTTTGATGTACATCCGTACTTATAACACCAATTTTGGTTTTACATCTTTTGGTGTAAAGTGCGAGAGAGAGTATGCCAAAAGTAATGTGGGTGTATATACGTTTAGAGTGCAATGCCAAATTCATCATTTTATAAATAATTTACTTCATGACAATGAGCATCTATCTTTTTTGCAACTGTACTTTTATGATACTGATCATGAAGTGCAAAACCGAATGCATTGCTCTGATAGGATGAAAGAGACAATTTTGGCAAGGTTAATTAGTATGCTTGCGAAAAATCCATATGCAAGTTTTTTCCGCACTTTACAAAATAAGGAAGATTTAGAAGATCATGTTGTTCAATTAGTTTCAAGTGTTAGTCGTCTTCTACTTATTGTTTTTCATGTTTTCTATTAATTGTAGTGGTTCTTTTCAATTTTGGTTGATTAACTAGAAATTAACGCGGTTCAATCGTGCGTAACACGTCTTGAAACTAGTATATATAGGAGCAGCAGTACGACTTCTTTCGTTTTGCCTTTTTTATATATATATATATATATATGTAGAGGACACGTCTTGAAACTAGTATAAATAAAAGCACGAATCACGAATTTTTGAGTGGTAATGAAATTTACCTATTTGCCCATATTTCTTTTTTTTTTCATCTCCAAATCAACCTTTTCTTTTGTCTCCAAAACAAACTCTAACTCTTTATCAATCCACCACACGTTTTTTTTTTCTTTATCTCTAAATCAATCCCGAACTCCTTCTCATCAATCCAATACACGGTTTTCTCTTTCTCTCAGTCTTCAATCGATCACTCGCTCGTGTTCCGGAGGAAGTCATTCTCATCAATCCAATACACGGTGACGGAAAGGTTGATAAATTGATGAGACTTCTAAATTGGAGTGTGCACTTGTTTTGGGGCAAATCGGTTAAGCTTGAATTGCATGCTACCATTTGATACGTTTTAAGGGGGTGCATACCACTGGTCATCGTCTTCATCATTCTCACCCAAACCCTCATTGTTCTTCCTCATATCTCTCTCTCTCTCTCTCTCTCTCTCTCTCTCTCTCTCTCTCTCTCTCTCTCTGTTGGAGATCAAATTCAAGGAGAGCCGTGAGTGTTGGTGGCGTTGTTGAAGAACAGTTGAATGTGAGATAATATTTCAATTTTTAGTGACTGTAGGACTGGTTTTGTCTATGAATTCGAAATTGGAATTGGGAGGGGTTGTTGTGGTTGGTTGTTGATTGTGTGATGAGAGGATAAGGTTCATTTTAATATATATATATAACCTTCTTCAAACCACCTTCTTTTTCAACCCCACTTTCTTCTTCTCCCTCTCGAATTTCTCTCTTCTTCACCTTGTTTATATATATATATATATATAACCGAACATTCTCCTCTCTTCATTACACAATCAACAACCAACCACAACAACCCCTCCCAATTCCAATTTCGAACTCATAGACAAAACCACCCCACAATCACTAAAATAAAAAATTGAAATATTATCTCACCTTCAACTATTCTTCAACAACATCACCAACACTCACGACTCTCATTGAATTTGATCTCCAACTCGAGATATATATATATGGGAAGAACAATGAGGGTATGCACCCCTTAAAACGTATCAAATGGTAGCATTCAATTCAAGCTTTCAACAGATACAATATTCATATAAACCAATTTGCCCCCGAGAAACAAGTACACACTCCAATTTAGAAGTCTCTATCAATTTATCAACATCTTCGTCCGTGTATTGGATTGATGAGAAGGTGTTCGGAACATGAGAGTGATCGATTGAAGACTCGAGAGAAAGAGAAAACCGTTATATATATATATATATATATATAAATAGTGAAGAAGAGAGAATCCGAGAGGGAGAAGAAGAAGGTGGGGGTTAAGGTGGTTTGAAGAAGGTGTTGGGGGAGGGAACAAACCCAAAACCTAAAAGAAATTTGAATGAAAAAAATTCTGATTAATCATGTGAAAAAAAAGGTGTCTAAAGCTTTATTCACAACTAATTCAATTATTTACATTCATTAATTTCAAAGTTATCATTTCTATCTATATAGTTTGAGGTAAAGATTGAACTTTATGTACAATTCTATGGAATCTCCACAAGCAAGTGTTCACAAATTGATGGGTCAAACCACTTGTGTTTTTTTTCTTGTTTTCTTTTTTTTTTTTTTTTTGGAAGTAATGTCCTAGCATGACTAGCTTGTTTTTTCATTCACATCTTATTTCAATCACATTAGAGAATATTGATAAGCTAAAAAAGGTACTTGTATTTCTAATTTTTAAATTTTAATTACAATTTTAAATTTTATTAATAAATTCTTAGAAATTAATTCTCGCGAGCTAAGCGAGCGGGTCAATCGTGCGTAGCACGTCCTGAAACTAGTGTATATATATATATATATATATATATATGTATAGGGGATTTTTTATTTTTTTATTTTTGGTGCTCAAAGGGGAGTTTCAGATATACGATGAGAATTAAACATTGCAATCTGTAACAGAAGAAGGGTTGATGCATGTATGCAACTTTGATTCATAAAGAAAGAGAAAAAAAAAATCAAAAGAGCTAGACGTGCCCTGCAAAACCATGCAACCTTATAGTACGTTGTTGTAAAACCATTATTTCTTGAATCTCGAGAGACCTGCCATGTTCATAGAACATATCTACTAAGACTAGTACTATCAAGCTTCTGCACAAAATCCTGTTCTTCAATTAGCATGTACAAATCAAGCATCTGCACTGCACAACATGGATAGCAAGCAATAGTACACCACAGCAAAGCATCTGACTTTGATCCTCTTCCTTAGTGATCAAAATTGTATACATAGCTGCATGCCGACAATTGTACGTATTTCCACATGAGCATTAAGTCATGAATTAGATCAATCAAACATATATAACGACATGAATCAAAAAGTAATTTAACTTTTAAAACAAATAACATAAATCATGCAAGAATCAAGAAAAGGGTTTGCCATTATTCTTTTTACCTGTGATGAGGATAAAAATTGCAAGAAGGCTAGCTGTGGTGGCTGGTCCGAGAATATGGGACATCAGCCATGTGAGTAGGAATAACAGTGGTGAAGTCATCAAGGGTGTCTGATCAGGTTTAGAAAGAAGTTTCTGATTCTGTTCAAAAAATAGATTAGTATATATTTAGTAATTAAAAGAGTCAAAACTACTACTTCACATTTTACATACACTACATGTACAATACATAATTACTTCCATTAGATATCAGGGTAAACAAAACCACACAATTCTCTAATTCCAAAATGTTGATGACATCCATGGCATTCTATAACGATAAGTTGCAGATATAAGATACCAAGGTATCGAAAAAGCCCATTTTTATGAGTAGTTACTCAAACAAACAGAAGCAAGTACCATCACAGACATCGCACATACAGAAACAAAATACACTACAGTTTTGTATTCAATTCATATTGATTAGTCCATTAAACTCGCTCAGTTTAGCTAAATGTCTGTCTGGTCATATTGAATGTGGACCAGCATGCCACATCATAAATGGTGTCACTTGGGGTGTCGTTTGGAATGTCATTCTAACATTTTCCAATATAAAATAAGGGAAAATGCTAATTGTTTCACACAATGTGCTTTGATTGACAATTTCGCAAAGGAAATAAATGCAAAATTACTATTAATAACTTTTAAATTGATTAATACGAGAGGCTGATTGGTAGAACTCGGCATGTTAACATAGAATGAAGAGTAGCCGACTTAGACTTAACTCCTCTAAAATGTATATATCTTGACCTACTAGAGTTTATATTCCTTAAGTTAATAACTAAAGTACTATATATTGCTACTTATCCAATACTTAAAAAACCAAGCTTAAAAACCACACTCTAGCATTATCAGGCCTCATAAGGGGCTATTTTTATTTTGTTTTTTTGGATCAAGGTCCTTCCAAAAACATCTGATTACATGAAATTCATGGAAATCCACCAGTTAAAAAATCACTTAAATTCATGTAATTAAAAGTGTTATATAAAATAAGAGAGCTACTTGCCTGACATAGTGAGCTTTGATTGATAATTTTACAAAGGAAATAAATGCAAAATTATTATTAAAATTCAATCCGTTTCATTTTAAGTGTTCTTTTAAGGTTGTTCACAATTTTTAATAAAGTAACTTAATTATCTTAAATGAGGAAAAAGTGGCAGTTAATGTTGTTGGGTTTTGGGGTTCATACGTGAGCGGAAATTACAAAACAGCTTTTGACAAAAACTCCAACAGATCCGAATCTAATTCCATTAAAAATGTTTAAACCATGAAAACTTAATCATACCTCAGTCGCAATATACATTTCTGAAGGTTGATCGATCTCTAAGGCGCTGCCAACGACGAACGCCCTCTACTAGCAGTCCACACACAAACGGCGGCCGAGATTCGAAGTGCTAGCTTCGAGAGAATACCAAACCTTTTTGTTTCTCTCCAAAACGATCCAGAGCGTACCAGAAAACCCTAATTCGTTTCTAAAACGAAAATAGAGTTTCGGCCCTCAATCTTTCATACGTGTGTTCTAACTTAAAGCGTCTATTTATACAACCTCTTGTATATAGACGGTTAAATAAATTACACATATACCCCTACTTAAAGAAGTATAAGTGTAATACACCACAAGGACGTTTCATTCATGAACTTTATCATATAAAATTTGTTTTTCTGAACCATCTTAAAATCTCGCAAAACCATTCTTAGTGTGCATAACGTTGGCAATGTACCAAAACACATTTTGGTATACAATTCATAAGCGGCCTCTAGCAAGACATTATGACTACCCAAGTTGTACGAATATTAAATCGATACAACCTAATCAATATTGTATATAACATCATTTTGTCACACGATATCATTTTGATCAAACATAAGGCATGGAATTGTCATCCAACATGTTTAATCGTACTAGTCTCGATCTCTAGGTAGATCGAAAACATCCAAGTGACATTGATCAATATCAATTCACTTAGACTATGCATTTTAACATGAGTCTAACACATCGAGGATCCACTAGATATCTCTCTTTATATGAGAGGGACAAATTATATTTCAATTACACAACTTCATCACATTGCTCACACAAGTAACCAATCACAATCTTTATAATTGGTCGGTTAAAGACAACGTTTGATTGTGTCAAATCACTTTGTGTTCCTAATGTTGAAGTCTCTCGGTAATCTCAAGTCGAGGATTGTAAAATATACCTATCATGAGAAACTACTATGACTTAATCCATGTGATGTTCTCATAGCGGGTCGGTCCAAAGAGTACTTTGTTCCCTAACAAGTACTCGTGATCTTGATTCTTATCCCTATACGTATAATCATCATATGATCATCAATCAAGACTTACACTAGTCTTAATTCATTATAGTTCCCAAGTATAATGATCGACTATGGACATTTAGGATATTTCGTAAATACTCATGGATCTTATTATAATGTAAACATGCAAATTAATTATAATAAACAACAAATGAAATCATCTATTTTATTAACTAAAAGTATTCATAAGGACAGTTAATTGATTGACCTAGGGCACATGCCCCAACAAATGTAATGACCCACATTATTCAATCTTAATTAATTTTTTAATTACATTAGGACACGTGACTCAAACCCCGCGCGGACACTTCGACAAGTCTAGGGCACGACAACCAAGGTACAAATAGTTATTTTTTGTGATGCGTGTTAAATTGTTGTATTATTAATTAATTTGTGTCGCATAGTCAAGAATTTTATTGGTCGCGTTGTGCGCGCGTAGTGACAAGAGTGTACGACGTAGCGGGGTGCGTGGTTGTTGATGTTGATTTTTTTAGTTGCTATTGTTGTTGTGAACTATTGTTGTTGTAACAAAAAAAAAAAAAAAAAAAATATATGTATGGTCTCTTCTCCAAAGACAATTCCGTCTATGGAGAAGAGACGGAAATGGAGGGGTACCCAATCGGGCGACCCCTAGGGCCCATGGCCCATGGGCCGGGTCGACCTGGGCCGACCCTGACACGGGTCGAACTGACCCATGTCTGGTTGGACCGAGTCGGGTCGACCAAAGCCCAACCCATATTTAAAAAATTAATTTATAAATTAAATAAAAACTAATTTTTAAAAGATAACAGAAAAATAGATAAAAATAGCTAAAAATAGATAAGAATTATGGAGAATTCCAGAAAATCCCAGAAAAATATAAAAAATTAGAAAAACACAAGAAAAATGAGTTCCGAGGATTTTTCAGGCGTTTGCCACCTCGGTATAATTCAAAAAATGTAACAAATATCAAACTTTTTGGAATAAGAATTATAAATTTTGGTCTCACATTATAAATTCATTTAATGTGACTCTAAAATGATTAAAATGGTATAATCGGACACTAGAGACTTAGGAGATCATAGTCGGGTGTCGGGTGCGCATCTCAAGGCGTGTGCGGAACGTTTTGAGGGCGATTTGCGATATATTGTTTGAGGTAAGTAAACCCACGAGAAAATTAGTTAAAATTCATTTATAACACTTTCTTTGTTTTAATTTTCAATTATTCCATTATGCTATTTATTGCTATCTATTTTTTGTTCATCCACTCCTACGTGTGTATGTATGTTTGGCATGACACGGACTCACACCCCTTGGCTAGCTACCCCGCGATGTTCGAGTAATTGGCCATGTTAGGGCTATGCGGTGATTATTTTCTGCGAGACCCATAGGTTAAGAGATGTTTGACGAAGACTTAAGTCTTTGTCGTGGGTTCCTCTCTCGAGATGTTTGGACGGGGTTCTACCGTTCATAAGTTCCTCTCATTCGACCGTGAGATGTTTGGCGAGGTGATCGTCATGGGTTCCTCTCGGTTTAGCTAAGTTGTTTCCCAGATGTCGACCAAGGTTTTTTCGTCACGCTACACTCGTGTCTAGTTTTGACTTCTCTGCGAATTATTTTCATGCGATTACTTTATTTTATGTTCCTTATTTAAAATTGCATGAATTGTAGTCGTTTTATTGGATTTCGCGAATATTAGCTAACTTTCTCTAGGATTTACTCATTGGGATTTGTCATTGTTTTTTGTGACAAATCGCAAATCCTACGACGAGCCGAGGCAAGGAGGTGTTAGGCGACTACCTCTGAGCTAGGAGAGCCCCATCAGCTTTTCGCGTAGGTATTTGTTTGTATTTGTTTACTGCTTTCATGGGATTTTGGGAGGACTTGTATACCTGATACATGTATATGATCATCTTTTGTATTTTTTTCACTTTTTGATGTACATGGTATCTTATGCCGGGTTTCCACACTATAGGGTTGTTTATTAATGCAAATTCTTCATTTTAATATTTGCATGCTTTAAAGACTTCCACTTAATTATTCAACTTATATTAATTTAATTAATCGCGAACAACTTAACTTAGTTAAATTAATGTAAATATTCATAAAAACATTCATAAAATACTAAGTTAAATGCGAATAAGACACGTACGAAGGTTTAAGTCGCGGGCCGTCAAGGATAAGTGTGCGGTGACGTGGCATTCTTGGTGATGTGTCTTGCGACGTGGCGGTACTCGGTTTGCCTCGGAGTTTTGGGCCGTCAAAGTTAAATGATTGAATCATCATTTATCTCTCCTTACCCCAACACTTCTACATACACTAGGTATTAATGTGTAATTATTAGACTTTTTTTTCTATGAAGGGTATAAAAGTCAATTGAGTAATTAATGTGTATTGAAACTATCAAATAACAGATAGTATTGTGAAATATTTCAAGAAATGGAGGGAGTAACTTTTAAATTGATTAATACGAGAGGCTGATTGGAAGAGCTTGGCAAGTTAACTATGTAATTTGAGCAAGAGAATGAAGAGTAGCCAACTTAAACTTAGCTCCTCTAAAATGTGTATATATCTTGACCTACTAGAGTATATATTCCTTAAATTAATAACTAAAGTACTATATATTGTTCCTTATCCAAAAAAAAAAACTGAAGTATATATTGTTATATTTTATAGGTTGAAGAAGACCTCAAATATTGTGAGATCGTGTAATATCAGTTATTAGACAGTTATTAGATCAGTTGTTGTTGTTGTTGTTGACGGTTATTAGATAGGTTAGAAAGAAAAGCGGAAAATCCAAATTAGATTTGGGATAAGCGGATAGGTTTTAGCAAGTTTTTCAAAAATAACCTGTCTTTGTTTTTTTGTCTAGCAAATCAATAAAAAGAGATGGAGGGTATTTTTGGAAAGGTGAAAGCCAAAATGGCAAATTAGGTATTTCTTCACTGTCCACATTCGCTCTTTTATTATAGTAGTAGATATATATCTATCAAATATATAAAAGAGCGAATGTTAGATTTTTGAGTTGTAAGCAAATTGACTATTTTGTCCTTTTTATTATTTCTTTTGCTCCCAATTTTGGTTTCAAGTTCACAATTTCATTCCGAGTTATTGTTTTCAATTCAAAATTCGTCGCTAACTCTAACTCCTGGATTTCTTCTTCCACAACTCAACTCGAGTTTTCGATTAAACTCAGTTTTTTCCATGATCCTTATTCTATTCGACTCCTATTCTCCGCGTTGTTTGATCGAGAGAAGCTCCATGTTGCTAAGGAGAATGAGTGGAGATTCCGTGGCTCTTATTCTCACTCTATTATCTCCTTTTTTTAATTATGGAACATCTCTTTTAGTCTTTGTTTTATGGGATCATCAAAAACCATACATACCTTTTAGTCTAGGTATAGGCAATGTTTCCAGTTTCTTAGTTTATATCAATCTGGAGAACAAAAAAAAGATTAGGACAATCTATGGTTTAGACAATTCATCAAATACATAGAAGGCATAAACACTGAAATTCAAAACAATCAAACACATAAAATGCATAAACACTTAAATTGAAAACAAACCAAAACAGATGAAAGAATTATGCATAGAAATTCATAGACAATTGATCACCAATTGTTTGAATAAATGACAAGCCGAAAGAGCAAATGAACTTTAACTCAATTTTTGTTCCATTCAGACAAATAATTAACTCGAACTACCATCTACCCATTTCATTAAACCTCAAAAATAGGCAGTGGCGAGAATCCTTTACAAAAATCACTCATACGGTGATGATTGACAACTTCCCACGAACACCCAACCGTAGAAAATGGGTAAAAGTCTAGCGATCAATAAAGTCTTCAATGGATCATCGGTAGTGCTTGTGTTCTTAACATTTTCTTCAATTTAAACAAGAGATTAAATAATAAGCTTTGTTAATATTATAGATCAATTGCCGCATCTTTTTATTTAAATCTAGAAGCATTTAATAGAAAACCAAGTCTATAGATCAATAAAGAAGAAGAAAATAATAAAATGGCAAAAGCGCTTAAAGCATTAAGCATGCTAATTAAGTGGCTCTGTTATGATAAAAAAAAAGTGGCTCTGCGTATAGTCTCAACTGCCTTTTATTTTAGGTACCATCATTGTGTATTACATTACAAAGTAATACAAGCTCAAGGCAATGAGAGGACTTTTAGGTTTTGTAGTTAATGGACTTCATAACCCAATAACGACTATATAATTCTCATGTAACAAGTGGGCAACATATTTAGGTAGCAGTGGGCTTAAAAAGATTATGGACTTCTTTTGTGACAATATCTAATGGACCCCATCAAGATATACGTTGTACTCTTAAGTATGAACTATAGATTTCTCTTTAAGTTATAGTAACATTCCTTTAAGATAAGAATTTGAACAATTAGTTAATGCATGGGCCTTCATCACTATCGAGTAAAAACATACTCTACAAGTAAGAGACTTTCACTCACACACATAGCCATTTTATTTATTGTGCTTGACCAGGCTTGCAAACAACAACAAAGCAACGCGGACTATGTTAACTTTGTACGTACATTTTGTTTTTCATCTATATTAAAGTCTATACTTAATTTTTTTGTATTCAAGTATGTATTATACACTTGAAACGTTAACTAATTCAAATTACTAATCTTTAAAATGTTTTCCTCATTAGTTTCATTGCATTAATTCTCATTTTAATAACCAACTGTGGCCTATTTACATTCATGGTTGAGACTTGATGGTTACATGAAAAACAGGCTTATGTGTTTTCACTTTTCTTGATCATGTGCGCTTTGTATATGATCTATCTAGATTTTGCAATAGATTTAAGTGTTTAGAGGCATAGATCATGTATTATTCACATTGTATTACTCAGGGGAACTATTCGTTGTCAATTAAGTGTAACCATTTTATCTTGCATTAACGAGTTACCAATGACTTGAATAAATGTCAAGCCAATCTATAGGAAACACACAATGCCCTGTTGAGGGAATAACAGATGAAATTCAACATCAATTCAAATTTCCATGTAGCTACATCAGTATTGCCACAATAAGAAGCAGCAATAGAGCACTTGTTACATGTAGAAACTTGAGCCTCTCACCTGAACTCATGATCTCTATAGGAAACACACAATGCCCTGTTGAGGGATTTTGCTTTGTAAGCTTTGCCAATCCTTGGAAGTTACATGCCTCAACATCTTGGTCTTGCATTTGATAATACATGTTGAAAGCATAAGACATGTTCCCATAGTTATCCAAGTTGTTACAAGAAGAGCCAAACCCCAATGGAGTACAATCAGCTAATGAGCATGCATAGTTCATGTTTGCAGGCACATCCTTCAAGTTGGTTGCGGATTTGTCGAAAACGCACCATTG
The DNA here is from genome assembly GCA_039657325.1 of Stephania cephalantha. Classification (NCBI taxonomy): domain Eukaryota; kingdom Viridiplantae; phylum Streptophyta; class Magnoliopsida; order Ranunculales; family Menispermaceae; genus Stephania; species Stephania cephalantha. The sequence goes on from CM077574.1 coordinate 3,023,581, forward strand.
CGAAGGCAAGTACAGGACACCCTTTGCTGGGACTAGTTCAATTTCATGTCCATTGCCGGATAAGTCGAGGGGGAATTTGGGCTTTCCGTCGTATCGGAAGATCCCCCAGTGCCGCTCGAAGCTTCCCGGTGCGATGCTCTTCATGTTCTCGTCGACTAAACCAAAGAGGTACACATCCAAAGGTCCTGGCCTCAGTGGAGTCCCCTTCTCACTAGCCATCTTTTTCATGAATCCACTGTACCACTTTTGAGCTAGTTCTATTGTTCCATGCTTATCTCCATCAGTAGGCCATCCAACTTCTCCGACGACGATTTTTAGGTCTGGCACGCCGGCATTTTTCAACGACCAAACGAGCGTATCGTAGTTAGCATCAAAGACATTAGTGTACTGAATGTTATTGTCCTGGATCGGCTTGTCTGCTCCTTCGAAGAAAGCGAAATTAATCGGGAAATTTGGATTTAGGTAAAGGCTAAGGAATGGATAGATGTTAACAAGAAAGGGTGCTTTGTTGTTGTGAAGAAAGTGGACAATGTCAGTCATGAGGGTTTTGATGTCTGATCGAAAACTGCCTCCGGACGGTTTGTCCGTTGAGGATTCATAGACGTCGGCATTGAGGGGAATTGTAGCTTTGATCTCATCTCCATGACCAGCCTCATCAAGAGCTTTTTGAATATTTTTTAAGGCGGGAAATGTGGACTTCATGAAAGAACCATTGTAGCTCTTTAGAAAGGGTTCATTCCCAACTCCTACGTACCTGCAACCGAAAAAGCGAAATTAAAAGACTGCTATTAGCATTTTTAGATGGCAGATTCGCCGCGAGAAATCAAATAATGCGAAATTAGTTTCGAAAGCAGAACAAATATTACAAACAAAATTAATGATGCTGCAGAGGAATTTGGTGCATTACTTGATCTTCACACCACCTGGATTCTTCAAATGTGATGTAACATTCTCCTTGACCCAGTCCTTGGCATTGCCATAATCGTCGCTGAACCGCGAGAGCTGGTCATTAGGGATTGCGATAGTGACTTCGATGTTGCTATTAGCGAATGCACTCACAGTCCAGTGGTCCGAATCGAACAACTTTACTTTCTTTATACCATTGTCCTTCAACAATTGGACAACAACTAAAGGCTGTAGAGGGTGCGATGCCATGGTTCCCCAGTTGATGCCGATGCCCTCTGCGAGACTCATCGAGAGCAAGACCAGCAAACAGGAAAGCCATATCAGGGCCTTAGTCCAGGCCATGGCTCAAGGTGGCTCAATTGCCGATTCGAGACAAAATTTTCAGTGTGTGGTCGATGGTCTATAGAGTTTGGAAGATTTTAGGATAGAAAGTGAGAGGAGATGGTTAGGCAAAGAGTTAGTGTTTGTGGGAATGAATGGAAGAGCAAGAGTTTAGAGAGAGAAAAAGGGGTTGCCTTCTAGTGCTTTAACTACTTTTTCAAACATTCAAAAAGTAGTTGTAGATCCTGATGTTGTACTTCAGGAGTTGGATAACTAAGGAGGGCAATAGGTTGATTAGTAGCGTTTGAATCGAGTTTGTATTTTTTCTCACGATTATACCGTTATTTTTACGGTATTAATAAATTAATGCCCTTTCAAATTGGAAACGCAAATACTTAAACAAACCCCACGAATATTAATACCCAGTATTTGAAGCTCTTATAATTAGACCAACAGTTATATAATACGTTATTAAAACTTATTGAATTTAAAATTAACATATAGCTTAATATTGTTAATGAAAAAAATAGTGATTAATAATTAACTAAATATTATAAAATAAAGAATTTCACTAAAATTAAAAATCATTACACATTAATTTCTAAATTATAGATTATCTTGTTAGATATTTATTACATATTAAATAAGTTTTAACAACATCGAGTATAAAAATATTTTTAGATGTTGGCTCTGTTTGGCAAGGCTAGCTGATAATCTAGCTGATAGCTGATAAACTAGCTGGTAGCTGATAATCTAGCTGATAGCTGATAATCTACTAGCTGGTAACGGAAAGCTAATAATCTAGCTGATCAACTAAAAATTGTTTGGAATGATAGTTGATTGATTAGCTGATAAATGCAAAATGACAATAAAGGACATATGACACATTTAAGTATATTAATTATATAATCATATAATTAATTGTTATAAATAATTCTGTATTTTATTTACAAAATACAAATTGATACCATAAAATAATTTATATTATTTAGAAAACTAAATTATGTGTGTCCATAAATGCTTACATGAAAATAACTCTATATTAATTTATAAGAATTCGCAAAAAATAAACACATGTAAATAAAACACAATAAACGACATGGATAACTATAAATATACATAATGCATCATACATAATTGAGAAGCAATGTTATTGCGAATATTTTTTATTTCTAGAGAAGTCTCTCTATAACTTAAAAAAATAGTAATTAGTAAAAAAAATAAAATATGTAGGATAGCCCACCACTCGAACACTACATTAAAAAATATTTTTATAACATCTAAAAATTTTTTTATACTCGACGTTGTTAAAACTTATTTAATATGTAATAAATATCTAACAAGATTATCTATAATTAAGAAATTAATGTGTAATGATTTTTAATTTTAGTGAAATTCTTTGTTTTATAATATTTAGTTAATTATTAATCACTATTTTTTATTAACAATATTAAGCTATATGTTAATTTTAAATTCAATAAGTTTTAATAACGTATTATATAACTGTTGGTCTAGCCTATAAGATGTTGAAATGCTGGTTTCGCCCTGCCAACTCTACCAAGGTATAATCGCGGGGTACTAATATTCGCGGGTAAAAATAAGGGTATAATCGCGAGAAAAAATCCAAACGACAGATTTTTGGTTCAAACGCAGAGTAGCGTTTCAATTGGGAGCTTATCATCTAGATTATTTTTAAAATAAGCTACAAACCAAACACAACTTAACAAATAAACTAGCTTATCAGCTAGATGATAAGCTAGTTTGTGCTTACCAAACAGAGCCGTTATAAAAATATTTTTTAATGTAGTGTTTGAGTGGTGGGCTATCCTATATATTTTTAATTTTTTTTTTTTTTTTACTAATCTACTATTTTTTTAAATTATAGAGAGACTTCTCTAGAAATGAATAATATTCGCAATAACATTGCTTCTCAATTATGGATGATGCGTTAGGTATATGTATAGTTATCCAAGTCGTTTATTGTATTTTATTTACATGTGTTTATTTTTTGCGAATTCTTATAAATTAATATAGAGTTATTTTCATGTAAGCATTTATGGACACACATAATTTAGTTTTCTAAATAATATAAATTATTTTAAGGTATTAATTTGTATTTTGTAAATAAAATACAGAGTTATTTATAACAATTAATTATATGATTATATAATTAATATACTTAATGGTGTCATATGTCCTTTATTGTCATTTTGCATTTATCAACTAATCAATCAGCTATCGTTCCAAACAATTTTTAATTGATCAGCTAGATTATTAATTTTTCGCTACCAGCTAGTAGATTATCAGTTAGCCTTGCCAAACAGAGCCCATATGTGCTTCCTTGTAAGGTCCAAGGGGAAGTTCCCCCAATGAGAAGAATTATAAAAGAAATTAGGATCCCTCCGCTGCTATATTTCAAAAACCGCACGCATTTGTCGACGTCCATTCGATGCACCTTGGGATGCTAATCCCATGTCGTTTTGCGTGCGTTTCCTAAGTTACAAAACCATTTTCCAAATTATTTCATTTGGATCAATTTAATGCACATGGTATTTCATTATTAAAAAGATACCAAAAAAAATTGCATCATTATCATCATCATCAACAACAGCAACAAAGCCTTGATCCTGAATTAGTTGAGATCGGCTAATGAACCTCATTTATGTACAGAAATACCGATTACATACAAAGAAGAGATATACACAAGAAAATCCCCCAAAAAATTGGTACTACTACTAAGATGAATTGTAACGAAAAAAAAAAAAAGAGACCTAGACACCAGAAAATTCTCTTGCCCACAGATCTTTTCTCTGTGAATATGGAACCAAAAGATAAAACGGATCAGTTCCACTTCTCCTCCGACGGAATACACGCCGATTCCGCATATTTTACGAGTGAAGTAGATGCCGATGAGCTCCCTTGTTGCTTTCCTGCATCGAAATCTTTGCAGTGTCTAACATGAAAATCTGTCTTTGAAAAAAATTGCTGGTATTTTTAAATGTTTTCGGACAATCTTCATTGATTTCACATAAGAGGGAGGTAGCCCCCGCCATGGCCCTTCCTCAGGACCAGCGGTCCGGCATTGTCTGGCACCTTATCCAAAGCATTTGAGCACGCTTCTATGATGTCGGTGAACCCAGTTGCTATTGCGGCCAGTTGCAACCGCACCCTTAGATCTCTTGTTCTCTTCAACAGGCATCTAAATGACCTTGCAAGGTGCTTTAGCCATTCCGCGGGCAAGCCGCCAGGTGATAGCCACACAGAGAAGTGAGACTGGTCGACTCGAGCCGCAACCTCAGCCCTGTAATACCTAGCAACCTCTGCAAGCATTGAAGATTGGAGCGGAAGCACCGCTACAAATTCAGCCACAAACTGTTCTATCAGTTCTGGTTTGAGCATCTGGTTCCATAGCACTGGGGCCCATTCACCTGGCTGGTTCAGATTGTAGGCCTCTGCGACAATGAGAGCTTCTTGGAAGCGAGATTGCTCGACAAGAGCTCGTCTTGCATTGGTCTCGGACAGGTCAAGCCAGGCAAAGTCAGGCAAGCGAATCTGAAGAGAGAGGAGGGCTGCCTGGGAACATGCACGATGTGTTTTGTTCCCAGCATCAATGGTGGAGTGCACTTCTGCTGCTTCAATGTAGTAGTGCATGGCCTCCAGGAGATCTTCATTAAGATCTTTGTCATACCGGAGAGACCACTGTTGCACCGACTGCACGGCTCGTGACTCGAGAAGTGAAGCAGTCTCATGCTTCATGTCAAAGTGATTATACACCTTCACAAAGGAAAGAATACATCATTTTACGACAACAACAATAATAATAATTAATGCGTCCCAAACCATTGTGCTCGATATAGTGCAATTGTCCCAAATTAATTGGGGTCGGCTACATAAATCAAACTCTTCCATTGTGCTCGACTTAGTGCAATTGATGGTGAGCTTTCCAAAACATTCAAATCTCTTCTAATTAATACGTTCCAAGTTGACTTTGACCTACCCCAACCTCGTCGAATTTTTTCAGTTTCTAATGAATCAAGTTTTCTAGTGAGGGCCAAGCTTGTAACTGATTTCAGAACTTGTACCAATTACCATGTAAGCTGGGGGAAACAATGGTTAGCTTAAGAGTGGGTAAGTTTCTCAAAAATGCCCGAGTCTATTATCTCAACTAGTCAATGTGAGATTATTCTCTTCGCACTTTCTATCTGTGAATATGCATCTGTGAGGAAACTAAGATATTAGGTAAGTAAAAGATACTAACCATAGCGAACGCATCAAAATCATAAGGGTTAAATTTCTTCAATGCTGTAAGAACGGCCATTCGAAATCCTCGAACAGCTTCAGCTGAGCCTGTGGCGATCTCTGCCGCTGAATACTTCTGAAGGAGAAGTTCTAGTTGACCATTTTCAATGAGCATACCAAGAATAAAATTCAGAGCATGAAAGTTGCTCACTCCAGTTACTAAGCGAGCCAAACACGAAAAGTCGCCTTCAGCCACATAAGAATCAACCCTGTTCCCAGCAAGCTCTACGAGGATGTCTACGCCATCAAGACAGGCAGAAGACTTGTAAAAGTGGTGGGACAAAATAAGCAGCTCAACCTGAAACATCATTTTAAAGGCATATCGTAAGCCCTAATTACATAATAAAATTCAATATAAGCAAGAAACAACCAAGAATATATTTATATGCACTTATGAACAATTATTTAACTTAACCAGAGTCAAATTAAATGCAAATGGATTTATGTGCATCAGCTGACATACCAAACTTCAGCATGCAAAAAGAAGAGAGACAGCAACAATTAGTAGACTCTGCCACAAGGTTCTAGCGCGAAAATAAAAATTATAACACTCGATATGCTTGTCATTATAAAAGTGCAGAAATTTACAGTACACTGATAAAGATTGTGGATAAACATATTGCTTTCGCATAAAAAAATTCAGAAATGGGAAAAATTGACTAGGTCCTTCGATCTTGTAAGGTGTTCAAATGAAACAAAAACAAATCTCAAATAAAAGCCATGAATTAAGTGTTTTCACACACTTCATTTTGCAGAACCAATTCTTCCCATAAGGAAAAATGTTTGGCATTATAACATAGACAAAACGATATTAAGACTAGGCAATCAGCATCTAGGAACCTGGAAACTTGAAACCTTTCCAAATGTGCCAGAATATGTGAGGTGATAAAAATGGCAAAGGAAATAGATGGAGCTTGCTGTGGCAAGCTAGGCTTTGGATAGGACCCAAAGGCGGAATATGCAAACACTAATAGAACTAGAGGCAAAGAAATTAACTTTTCTTAGAAGTGATAAATAGACAAGAAAAGGGAAAGAAAATGCAAAAGGGAACATTCATTTCATAAAATTTGCGAGGAAGATTTAACACCTCACAAGCATGTGGTATTTCTTGCCCAGTTATCACAAGGCGCATCAATGCATGACCAATTTCTGGTTCAGAAGGGCAGAGCTCTGCCCACTTATAGAAGTCCGAAATTCTCCATAGAAGAGGGGCAGGCCCTTCCTCCTTTTGAGAATCCATATATCCCCCACGATGTGCAGCCAATAGACCCTGGAAAAGCAAATATGTACAATTGCTGAAAACGATTTGTAAACTTAAAAAGCATGAGCAATATAGATAGATAGATAGATAGACCGACCTTCAGAAAGGATTCAGCAAGAATCTGAGCAATACTAGCTGGTGGCATTGAATGAGTTTGTACTAGAAGCTTGGCTTCCTCAAGTGAATCTTGCGCCTTGAGAGAAAGCAACTGTAGCAGTTCAAGAGGATGTTTTGCGTAAGCTTCAGGAAAGGAGAGACCCAACATATTGGCTGCTTTTACAACTGCTACTATTCTCTCACACAAACCAAGGCCGCGATCTTTGCTACATTTGCTGGTTAAATTCTCAAGGACCTACAATTATGTGATAACACCGCGATTCAGTTTGATATAGGTGAAGCTTATTAACATCTTAAAAGGGAAGCAATCATATTTGATCATCTTGATAGTTTGCATTTTGCATAGCAATAATAACAAAGAACAAGTTCAGTTCCTAACCTGCAGAGGATCACCAAAGTCATCGTCACTCATTAAACTATATGATTGAACAACTGAAAGGACGTCTGGATCCAGCATTGATAAGGAGAAATCGCTGCAACTAGGTGCTGAAATAGCAGCAAGCTTTAAAGCAGCATCTACCACTGAAAATTCATAAGGCACATTTCCTGGGGAGAGCTTCTGTTGAAGCTGCCGGGCAGCTGTTACTTGTCCAAACTCTAGCAAAGACAGCACAGCCCTCTCCAACTCTTCAGGTTCAACTCTTTCCTCCCACCTTGATGCAGATGCCTCTAGTCTCACATTTTCCTCAAGCTGCAGAAAGCTTTTAAACAATTCATCATCGTTCCTCAAATTAACAGGAGAACCCAATCCATCTTCAGAGTCATTACTTTTTTCCTGAGGATTAATTTGTGGCCTTCTATATGATGAATACCCTTTTGTTTTACGTTTCGCCTTTGCAATGCTAACTGCTGTCGCTGGAGAGCTAGCGTCCAAGGCTTGTTGATTACGAAGATGCATCAAATTACTTTCCCTTGCATCACTTTTTTCTTTCTCATTGCTTTTCGTTTCCTTCAAATGATTATCCATTTTTGTGATAATGCTTGCAGTTTGTTCAATGACACTGGAGCTGTTTCCATTCATTGGACTTTGCCCGGAAATAGCGGAAGTTAAACTTCCTTCAGTTTTCACCTGAGCTTCTGATTCTACTGCCAACAGCCACACTCTTGTCTCAATTTCACGCAGAAGATTCAGAGGATACACTCTGTCAAATTAAAGCACATAATTAGAACATAATGAAGAAGGGGATAAATGAAAATTCAAAACTAGATAATGAACACACAGACATACGGGTTGGTTTTTGTCATGGTTCCACTTAGCCACTGAAGTGAAAACAATAACATTTCATGCAGCTCTTTTGCAGGGACAAGTTTCTCTATTGCTTCCGCATGTTTAAGGAAAAAGAGTCCAGCCTGCATGCAGAATATCAGTGATGAATTCGAAGCAAATATCAGTACAAAGTAGAAAGGTTGACTTCATAATCCCAATGGCCTACAAGTGCCCCAATTAGAAAATTAAATACAATAGAACCTGAAGAAATTCAATGGTATAAGGTAGACCTATGATAACTTGTCATGCAAAAATTAAGAATAACTAAAGGATTATGAAAGCACACCATCATTGATTTATTGTTGTTGTTGAACAATACATTAATGATGTGCAGGTAACCTCAAGTAATATCCTGTTGAACTGCTAATAAAACTTAAGCATACCTGCAGTGGAGGGAAGGAATATCTAAGGAACAGTGTTTGACAATGGCTCCACAAGGACGCTCTCTCATCTGGAACATCCCACAGGAACTCCTTCCACTCTGCAACCATGGCTTCGGCCTGCAAGTAATGCATAATTACATGCGCACAACCAAAAGCTGAATGAATGGTGAATGAAGGAAGAATACATCTACTGGTCTAATTCATGCTTAGAGAGAATGAAAAAATTGAATATATCAAATCATCCTTCATCAAGCCATCTGTTCAAACACGATTTTCTAAAATTAAGATTTTTTATAGACCACTTGCTGGTCAACAATTGCATAAACTACGAACCCAAACCGCAATGGACTAAAATTAAGATTTTTTATAGACAGAAAAGCCAGTTTAGAAGCAATTCGAAATATGGAAATAAGCCATTATGTACACGATCAATTTATGCAAGAGAATAATATTTGCACATATGCATACAAATGTACTGGCAAGGAATCAAGGTGTCACTGAATCTAACTAGTGACATGTAAGTTGTAACCAATCAAAACTTTTGAAAAATTAACAATTAAATGCCCATGGAACCTTTTTTACCAACTTATATGCTGTGGCAATCAATCCTCAAGGCACAATCAATATATGTTCATTGCAAGTTACAAACCACCTTACACATAACTTATCTAGAGTCCACCAGAACTAGCAAGAAATTAGAAACAATTTCATGGAGAAAGATCTCTGTGCTTCATTAATTCAAAACCAGCGTACAAAGAATATACTATATTTGAAAGCTTGTAAGAACCTAGAGTTTCTTGGAGAGAAAACACTCTCACCTGTTCAAAAATGCCCAAGCAACATAAATGAGAAGAAGAAAAAAATTCTAGATCAAGAAGTGATCACAGCAGCAGGAAGAATCAAGAGTTTTGCCCTCAATTTTAAGAAAAAAACTTCTCCAAAAACTTAACTCTAATCTTGACTATCAACTTAAATGCCCATGGAACCTTTTTTACCAACTTATATGCTGTGGCAATCAATCCTCAAGGCACAATCAATATATGTTCATTGCAAGTTACAAACCACCTTACACATAACTTATCTAGAGTCCACCAGAACTAGCAAGAAATTAGAAACAATTTCATGGAGAAAGATCTCTGCACTTCATTAATTCAAAACCAGCGTACAAAGAATACACTATATTTGAAAGCACGTAAGAACCTAGAGTTTCTTGGAGAGAAAACACTCTCACCTGTTCAAAAATGCCCAAGCAACATAAATGAGAAGAAGAAAAAAATTCTAGATCAAGAAGTGATCACAGCCGCAGGAAGAATCAAGAAAATAAATCTTAGAGTTTTGCCCTCAATTTAAGAAAAAAACTTCTCCAAAAACTTAACTCTAATCTTGACCATCAACTTAATCATCAAAATAATGATGCTTGCAAATACTAAAGCATCAATCAGGGTTTAAAAAGTTACATCAGGCATTGATAGTAGAACTAAGAAATTAAGAACAAGAAAATATTGTACACTTAAATATAGCATATATATGGTTATTACTACAACATAGATAGAGACTAAAAAGATGTCCACACATACTCAAAAATACTAATTCAAAGCATAATAACAACATAGCCTCAATCCCAAACTAGTTGGGGTCGGCTACATGGATCAAAATCTTCCATTGCGCTCGATTTAGAGCCCTGCTATTTTGACTTCAATTTGACATGCTAATTTGGCACACGCTCATTGGAGTCCCTTAGATGCATATCGAGTTTCGTGCGCACAAGTGCGTACATCGATGCAAAAATTAACGGACTCCAGTGAGTGCGTGCCAAAATTGGCATGTCAAATTGGAGTCAAAATAGCATTTTTCTTGTAATTATATCAATAATTGATGTCCTGAAATTCTTGAAATAAAGCCAGTTGTGCAGATAAGACATCTGAGAACATGCAGAAAGGGATGTTGTGCATAAATACCTGTGTTTCAGTTACATGGTGAACAGCAGATTTCCATGGCGTTCCACTGGACTCTAACTGCCTGGCCCAGTTACGAGCATGTTCCCAGCGTCCATTCTTTTCTAATTCTGCCAGAAGTGAAGCATCATCAAGACGTTCATTCCCAAGGTATGAATCTTCATCTTTCCTCAATGAAGGCTCAGCTAAATTTATTTTCCAATAACATCTACTAAAGAATGTTGCAGCAGATCCTCCATCTCCAAAGTCAGTCGCAGCAAGGAGTTTCAACAAGCACCTCTTTTCATATGCAGATGGGCATGTCGAAAGCAGTGCATCGGCAGCAGTTACAGCTGTTGAGCTTATCCAGGATGTTGCAATTTGCATTTCTTTACCCATATTTGTCTTTGCATGCAACGCTTCCTCTTTGATTCTTGTTGAGAAGGAGGTTAGATGAGCAGAAGCTTCAGAAAGTCGCATTTGCGAAAAATCCTGTGATCAAAATAAGAAGAAAAATGAAGAGGGCAGAATAAGTGTCACCAAAAATGAAGTCATATCTTACTCATCTATGCTAGGAAAAGGAGAGGAAAAAAAAGAGAAACAACTAGAAATCAGTAAATGATAATATAATTGTTCATACTTCATGCTAGCAAGAGTTAGAGAAAGGGAAGAAAATTTATAGAGTATTCCCTCTTTGCAGATCATTTACAATCATTTATTTTGCAGAGAAGAAACATAGATATATTAATATATAAAGAAAATAGTTACAATATAAAACGCAAATAAAACCGGCGATCCTCACATCTAATTTCCTTGACAGACTATGTAGCGCCTTTTCCATCCATAATCAACCCCCACCCCCAAATCAAGTCAGATGCAGATCATTTAGAGTTTTAGAGTGCTGTTTTTTCAAGTATTTCCACAAACAATTAAAAAAGGAAGTAAAGATTTGATTGCCAATTGATTTATATTCACATATGCTCAGAAATATAATGTCATACAGAGGTCAGACAGAAGCCAGACAGGACTTGGACTATTAAAAATAGTTACATACCTGCAGAGCACGGAGGAAAGGTAGAAGAGAACAAGATGGAAGAAACATTTCGAAGGCTCTCAGCAAAGGTAGAAAAAGGCGTTGCTCACACAGAACTCCAACCATCTTCGACAGATAAACAAGTGCTTCATCAGGATCACTCAAAATTGTGATTTCGTCGCCAACTTGTTTTTGGGTTTCTTCTTCAACCAAAATATCTTGTTCAATGAAAATATTTATACTACTAGAAGCATATGCTGCATTAGAAGACAAATCACACTGTGGATCACTAGAAGTAGGCTCAATCAACCGTCTTCGTTTTGCATTTCTTCTATTGTAACGAAATGTTAGAGCTCTACTACCAATTGGTAGTCTGTTCGTACTCGCCACAGCTGCTCCAACACTAACTGCAATTTGGGAGGCAATATCATTCACCTTGATGGATGAGGTTTCCCTGTAAGAAAACTTGCATTGAGATCTACTGTCGAAAACTTTGAAACAGAAACCACATAAAAAAGAAGAAACGAAGGCTATATACACAGAAAGGACTAGGAGAAAGTCCAATCGATCATTTGGTCCATCAATACCTCCGAAGAGGAATACCGACAAGGAGACAACAGTAGCCATAAAAAGTTTGAAGCAAACCTTGCAGCCGTGACCTCCAACCAAACCGTCAAGCATTGAAGAGGGGATACATCTGGAAAGCATGAAGCAATTATAGCCAAAAGGGACCAACGCAAGTCCTTTGCTTTAACCAGAAGAGTTTCTCCAGGTTTTTTCTGCTTCTCACACTCAGCAAGAAGTTTAAAAAGTTCTGCAGGACTCGTAACATCGTTCCTAGTTGAGAAGTCAACTTCATTACTTTTTCCCATATATGCTGAAATTGATGATGAGCTAGTCTTCTTTCGTGTTGAATACATGCTTCTAAGAATGGTTAGCACATGGATCATCAGTCGTTGATCACTGAACTCTTTAGATGCCTGAAATCAAATGAAAAAAAAAAAAAAAGCATAGGAAGTTTTTGTCAAGAAATTATAAAGTAATTTATGTACTTCTAAAAATACACTATAGTTGAGGCATCAAGGAAAGGGTAACTATTAGCATATAGAATGGGCCAAACAGAGCCGAATCAAGTAAGAAACTGGATAAAGAAAACTTTTTTGAAGTGAAATAAAGAATTTTTACAGGTATCAGGATCACATAATACTAATAGTTATAATTTGCTCCAAAACAAATAACAGAGGTTAGAGGAACTCCATTTCCAATAAAATTTAACTTACGACTTCAACAATCATTTCAAATGGGTATCCACCAATTTGAGCTTCTGTAAGGAATCCGACCTGTCAAAAAAGAAAGAGAGACACCTATGAATATTAAATTTAAACATTATCAGAAGACGTGGTATTAATCAATTGAAAAAAGAGAGATAGAACTACCCAGTCATTGTCTTTTGCAAGTACAGCAAGGTATTTAGTACTCAAGGGCATGTGATGCATCTGACAGAAGGATGTGACTAAGCTCCATTTCTGACTTGCAGCCTTTTGTTCCAACCTGAACTCAGATCCATTGCCGACACCAGATTTAAGCCAAGATCCACAAGTATTTCCTTCAATCATCGACGGCAAGCTTGCCTTTTCAAGATGATTAAGAAGAGACAAAAGAGCTCGTGAAGGTTTTTTTAAAGATGCAACTCCATTGGTAGCTCCCTTTTGTTCAGCTATGCTAATATTTTCTTGATGCAGATAGTCATCTGCCAACGCATGAGCAAGAGAAAGTGCAATATCACCTTCTTGAGGCATTGTATTAAATGCAGAGCCCTTGGGTGACAGATGTTTGAAGTGTTCATCATGCTCACTGACCTCGTAGAAAGATGAGATTCTTCTTAAAGCAGCGATATCCACCTGAAGCATTCTGGAAGACAAACCACAGAGCTCCAGAAGGAAAGCACAAGAAGCGACCAGTACAGTATCCTGAAAATGCAAAACGGCAAGTGGCAAAACCTGCAGTTTCAAACATAAAGGCGACCTATTAGAAAATAACGCAAATGACACATCCATGGCTAGAAAGCCCTACGATGAGCCATTACCACCTTCATGGCCACCACCAAAACTTCAAATCCTCACAGTTATAGTTAGTATGCTAGAGAGAAACAGTCAACAATTTATACTGAGTAGTGGCATATCAGTACATCCCCAGCATAGAGAATGATCTTGACAGGATAAATTACGAATTAACCTCGTATGTAGCAATCAACATTTATTCAACAATGTTCCCAGCCATAAATATTTGGATGCAAGTTCGGTTTTTTTCCGATATAGAATTTCATATACGAATGAACCTCGTAATCGTAAGAAAGTAGGTTTTCTAGCTACATGCCCAGCAAAAGAAGATTTGGGATAGGTTCCTATCAGACTCCCCATTCTCCTCAAAATCAGAAATTAAGGATTTTCCTCATCTGTCTCAAGATGTAACTTTGGTAGACTAAAAAAGGATAAACAAATGGGTTCCCATTTTCGAATTTTCAATTTTTTTTTTCTTACAAAGATCCTAAAGCGTCTACTCATTCAAGTTGCACAAATCATCAACAGTTCAATCGTTCGATCACAAACAAGAAAGGGGTGAACATGTTTGAGAAATGGGCTACAACTGATGCAAAATCTTAATCTGATATTTCCCTTCTATTAATAAGAAGAGCTTTTCTAAAATAAACCAAGGCCAGTTGAATGCATATGCGTTAATTGTTTGGGACTGCAACATCAACATTTCCAGTGTTGCGCGTTCAGACAAACTAAGAGATTAGACAAAAGACCCAGATTGGTTCCGACAACTAAATTGCAAACTCTATCTATGACTCACCAGAGTCACCACTCATACTTAAATTGGACAACCGATTGACCATGATTTCATGACAACCACAACTAGCAAAGACATGCAGGTTTAAAGCTTAAAAAGGACCTGCTCTGTTCTTTCTCTTTTTTTTCCTTTTTTTTTATTATTTAAGTTCGAAACAACAACAAAGCCTTGTGAGATCGCAATTGAACAACTCAACAAATTGATCAACAGAACTATAGATCGATTCAAATTAGAGTTCTAAGAGCATTGAAGTACAGAGAAAGAAGATATGGGATGAATTGCACACAAGGAACACTAAACAACTGCCAAACAGATAGACATTCAAGAGGTCAATCAACTCTCTCAACGAAACTCTTCAGGGTCTTCACACACTAAACTTCTCTCCAATGCTATTTATACTCTTCCCTATTTTTAAGAACGTACTAGAATATTTAACAATAACGATTAATCCCTAAACCACAATATGAACCTTTTTATTAACTTTGATTCCTACCAAGACATCAATCCCGAATTAGTTGTGGTTGGATACATGGATCAGACACTCCGCTCAATTCAATGTGCTAATCAATGCATACCAAGTTATCTAAGGTCTACCCCTGTACCGTCGAATTTCTTCAATTTCTACATTATGAAGTTTTCTAACTAGGGCATTTACATGCCATTTCTAAATGTGTCCAAACCCCCGCAGCTGCCCTTGCCTAATTTTTGCATCGATTGGTGCTACTTATAATTTTCTTTGGATCTCTATATTTCTTATTCTATCTTTTTATGTGTTTCATCACACATCCATCTAAGCATCATGAAATATGTCACGCTCATTTTATGTACATGTTTATTTACCGATACCATCCAACATCTACTTCCATAGAGGATAGCTGGTTTAATTACGTCACGTAAAATTTTACTTTTAGCTTAACAAGGATATTTCAGCCGCATATCACGTTGCACTCCTCTAATTCTTCCATCAAACTTGAATTCTATGGTCATGTTTGGTTCATTTTGCCGAACATCCTTGGAAGTTGATTTTTTTTTGTTTGCTTCAACTTCAAACTTCATGGGAAGTTGCATATTTTAAAAATAATGACATAAATACCCATTAAAGTAGAGAGAGACATGAGAGAGAGGGCTCTAATGAGGGGCAATTGGGTCATAACTCCCAACTTCCCCTAAAAGGAAGTTATCTTCCTCCATGTGGGGGAGGTTGGGGGGGTCAACGTCCATGGAAGTTGAGACAAAAAGCTAGGGGTGTACAAAAAACAGATTGACCCAATAAACCCGATTGATCCAAACCAACTCAATTTTTGGGTTTGGTTAAAAAAGGCTATTGATTTGGATTGGACTCTTCAAATTTGAGAACCGATGGATTGGTTCAGTATTTGGGTTATATAATTGTAGACCCGATCAAACCCAAACCAACCATGATCATACTAAGTATTTGTCAAATATATTTAAATTTAGCTTACATTAAATGTTATTTTTATTTCAAACAAACAATGTTACTTATTTTATTTTATTTTTGAACTTTAATTAGCTTTTATAATAAGAATTTCTGAAATTTGCATTTTAGTTTTCAAATGTAAAGAACCTCATATGTGATTTGATTATTGTGCTTGAATATTGGTTTGATAATAATGTTACATTTTTATTGGCTCAAGCTAGCGATCATGTTTTTGTTTAGTTTATTATTTTAGGCCAACTAGAAGTTGAGTATATGATGCAAGGAGTAAGTGTTTAGAGGTTTATTTCCTTATTTTGAAAGAAAAATTAAAAAAACTATTGTGCTCTAAATTTTTATGAGTATGTTTTATAAAATTCACAATTTTTATGCTTAAATTTATAAAATCAACCTGAGGATTGGAACCAACCCAACCCAAATTCATAGAGTTGGATTGGTTTGATTTTGAAGAATCAATTAGTTCAAGTTGGTTCTAAAAAAAATTAGACCCGAACTATTTGGTTTGGTTCATGTTTTAGGCAAAATTCAAATCAACCCAACCCTTGTAGACCCCAACAAAAAGCCAACCAAACAAGAAAAGTGACGACTTCCCTGGAAGTAAAATCACTTCCTCCAACTTCCCCCCTTAACCAAACAAGGCCTATGAGTAACATCATTCTCAATATGCCCATCTAATCATATTATCAATCCTAGATATCTAAAATTTTTCACCTAGGAACTTCTAATTCTCCTAGTTTTACTATTACATTATCTTGATGGTTGTAAATTCAAAGTGCATGTATTCAATCTTAGTCCTGCTCAACTTAAAGGCCTTAGATCCTATTTCCTAATGTATTCCTCCAAAGTTATAATTTCCTTCATTCCACACTTATTTCACATATTAAAACAACATTGTCTACAAATAACATACAACATGGTATATCTTCTTGTGTATGTCCAATAAGTTCATCTATCTAATTTCTTAAGCAAGTTCAAATGGGGATTTAAATTTGGACCATGCTACTGCAATCCATAAAAGACAAGTATTTGTTAGCATCCCTTCAATGTGCATCAGGATGCATGCGCACACACATGTCGGAAAAAATAAGGGATGTCAGCAAGTGTGTCTTTTGTGCGTGTTTTTTCTAGGTTACAACAACATTTACCTATAAATTTGGCCTCATACTCCTTTTTTATTTTTATTTTTTTCAAGAAGATAAGTCTTGACTAATACACTCATCGTAAAACTTCCTTTTATAGGGCGATACAGCAATCAAGCCTCAATTCAAATTAGTAGGGTTGGCTGCAAGGGTCCTAAAATTCCGTGCGCTCTATTTAATCAGTTGGAGACATGACTTGGTAATTCTTTATAGGTTGATATCATAAAGAAAATCACAACAAACCTTAGTTTCAAAAAATATCAAATCACCCTCACTGTCAAAATTGCATACAACTTGAAAAAGTGTCTTGAACTTCTAATTATAACCATCGTATAATAGTTTTCATAAACTACATCTCACAGATCAACAACAAAAACAAAGCCTCAATCAAAAATTAGTTGGGGTCTGCTATGTTGATCAAACTTTTCTACTGCTATGTGGATTGAACTTTTCTACTCCCTTTGGTTTACTCCAGTAGATGGCTACATGCTGCAGATCTAGATAAATAAATAAATAAACCGGTTTTAAAAATAAACTACTAAAATTTTAATCTAAATGTGTTAGAACATCAAATAGTAGTGCAATAAAATGTATTGAGATAACTAAACTAATTTTATTTCATACAAATCAAACATTAGCTTCAAAGCTAAATCTCATTTGCAGATTTTAATTTATAAATACCACGAAGCCCAGATTTGATAAAATTTCATCCGTATATCATTGCAATGCAGTTTAAAAAGCAATTTCAAGATATGATAATTACTATATAACAACAAAATAATCACTAGGTCGAACTTACAGGATCCACAAAGAAAATGACACAATCGAAAAAAACTGATAATATATAATGCCTCCGTAAGTGATATGATATAATCATATACCTGCTTGTCCATGTCCATATTGTGCAAACATGCATTGGTTTCGGGCTTAGAATTTAAGATGATAAGAATTAACACTTCTTCATCAAAAAAAAATTATAAAAAAGAACTAGCACTTGTAGAGTAACTAGACAATAAAAATACTGTAATAAATGTCATGGTAGGTAGCCTTAATTGGACTTATAAGTGCATCATTAGAATTGCAAAACTAGAAGGTAATGAGGACAGTTTTCCGCACCGATGCAAGAAGAGACTCTTCACTTTGAGTCACAGGTGCAAGAAGCATCTGCACATCTGACTGTATACTTGCTTGGCCATGAGAAGAGCCACCAGATTGCTTCTGGTGCCCATTACTGGACTTCAACTTTTGCACCCGTGCATCTATAAGATAACTAAAAGCTGCTAACGCACGCCCACGTTGCAAATAATTTTCAACTCCACTTCCAGATTTCTGCAACAAAACAAAACTATTAAAAGAGATAAAACAAAATTTAAGCGGCAAGGAGGATGAGATCATCAGTGAAGAATAAGAGAGAAATCCCATACCTGGAGGAATACCTAAGAGTCTAAAAGCTTTAAATTGAGTAAGATTAAGACAACCTATATGCATTGTGAATTCTTGAATACTAGTGATCAAGATGGTAGAGTGGTACAATACTGCAATTAGGAGAAAAGAGGTTCCAAAGATGTACAACCTATATCTTTGTTACTCTAGAAAGAAGCTTCCATAAAACCACAATAAGGCTAGTTATTTTAGCTACACAGTTGCTAAAATAAAACCAATTGTGTGGCAAATGCATGTATGAAAAGCATGTCACCCAATCATTTTCCTTACATAAAATAAATGCGGGGGTTCCAAGATGGCGATGCTTAGCAAAGCCAAAGATATAACGAGAAATATGAATATTCAAATAAAAGTAGTAGCACCGATAAAGGAAAAAAATAATCTAATGGCAATTTTTTTCTTATTACCCATCCAAAGATGATTTACAAATGTCTCATTTAGAATACTCGACGCACTAAGAATTGAAGGAATTCAAATATTCATGCAGAGGTTGACCTCATATACCTTGAGATGCATTAACCATAAAGCATTAAAAAATTACCAAATTACATCATCAACTGCATCAACTAGACGCAGATGAGATATTATTAAAAACCCATCAAATTTATTGTAAACAATATCTTGCAGATTAAATGCTAACTTGCCAGAAAAAAAAAAGAAAAGAAATAATTGATCATTTTTATCAAGCAACACTCATAAAGAATCAACAACAACATAGCCTCAGTCCCAAATTAATTGGGGTCGGCTACATGGATCAAACTCTTCCATTGTGCTCGATTAAGTGCGATTGATGGTGAGCTTTCCAAATCATTCAAATCCCTCCTAATTAATGTGTCTCATGCTACCTCGTTGAAATTCTACGGTTTCTATGAAGTCAAGTTTTCTAGTGGGGGCATTTGTAGGCCGTCTTTGCAGGTGACCAAACCACCGCAATCGTCCTTCCCTAATCTTTGTGTCAATCGGTGCTACTCCTACTTGTCTTTGAATTTCTATATTTCTTATTCTATCTTTACGAGTTTTACCACACATCTACCTAAGCATCATCATTTCTGCTATGTTCATTTTATGTAATTGTTGTTACTTTACCGCCCAACATTCACTTCCATAAAGCATAGCTGGCCTAATTGCGATCCAATAAAATTTTCCTTTTAACTTAGTAGGAACAAAGAGCCAAAACCATTAAAATTAAGCTGAAGATCAGATATTTAAAAATATATTAAAAAAAAAAAAAAAAAAAAACATGAAATATTAATGCTTCTTTAATGTGTTGACAAAACTCCAATATTATCTTATAAATATTGAGATGAAGTAATTTATACTAATCTACAATGTCAAACATTTTATGAAATAATGAAAATTCCCCACATCAAATTAGACTTCCTGAATTAATACCAAATTTTGAGCAACCAAATTCTTAGGAACGTCAAATTTTTATCCTTGCAAGCAACGATACTGATTACTTGGATAACATAATGAAATGCTTGAAAGATAAACCAAGGGATACGCATGCCCAATGCACATTATGATTTTAGAAAGGCATGAGCATCACCTTACCTCGAAAGAAGATGCATAAAGCTCTACTTCGACTCTTTTTTGGATAGCAACTTCCCATGATATGGCACTCTCCTCAGCATTTTCGCGTGTCGTAATAAAAAAGTCAGCTTCTCTAGGAATAAAAGATTCTCCTGTAGATAAAACTGCTAATGTTTGCCAATTGAAAGAACCCTACAAATCGCAAGACTTAAGTAAATATCAACATTGACTGTCATAATAAGAAGGGTCTAGCAAGAAAAAAAAAAAGAAGCACGACAGGAAATAACCTGCACAAAAAGCTCTACTAATCTCCTTATAGGCTTTGAAAACCATCCAGGAAGCATTTGAACAAGTGAAGTATCACGCCCGGAAGAAGAAAATATGGTTTCCCGCCAATTCAAAAACTCGGACAAAGCTGAGTTTCCAAATACTGCAAACAGGACAATGATATTCACGTTCACGTTGCTCAATAGACTACTAAGAAGAATTGAGGAATGATCTTGAGATACTATTTTTTTCAGTTGTACTGGCATGCTGATTAGAGAGAGAGAGAGAGAGAGAGAGAGAGAGAAAGAGCAGTTTTAAGGTAAACACTAACCACTCTTTGCATTAGGAATCAGAGAACTGCTAGCCACATCCTGTCCAAAGCATGTAGAAATAAGCGTACGCCATAGAGTAGGAAAACGCTGGAGAGCTGGTCTTAGATTCTCTAATGTACATTGAGCTGAAGAGCTAAAGTTCCTATTTACACTACCACTGCTTAGACAGCTTTGAATTGGAGTAGAGGCAAACATTAGTGTTGCTAAAGCAGCCCTCTCTCCTCCTCCTTCTGCCATGTCATCAACAGTATGTATTATATCGTCAACCTCCAGAATAGAAAGGTTGCTACCAGGAACAATATTGTTGGAAACAATGGAACGAGCATTAGACAATGATGCGTCATATTCACGCCCTTTAACCCTTGACAGCAGCAGCCATT
The DNA here is from genome assembly GCA_039657325.1 of Stephania cephalantha. Lineage (NCBI taxonomy): Eukaryota > Viridiplantae > Streptophyta > Magnoliopsida > Ranunculales > Menispermaceae > Stephania > Stephania cephalantha. The sequence goes on from CM077574.1 coordinate 3,044,505, forward strand.
TAGCCCACTCACAATCGCCCTGGAAAGTTTCAGAGAACGGTGCTTCAAATCAAAATAATAACTTAAATAAACAAATTAATTTGCAATATGATGGCCAACATACGATAAATAAAGGATAGTGCAATGTAAAAGAACCCGAAAAATCCAGTTTTACTTTTTAATGTGGACAAGCACAAATGTTAACACGCATTAGAGAATGGCAATGTTAGTTGCAGAATTCTAAAGTTTGCAAAAGCATGTCTTTAAAAATTTGTGGGACCTCCAAGAAAACCTAGAATATCTCCAGGACTCCAAAAGTGAGAGGATGAAGAGAATTCTGTAAGTTCCTAATTGATTAGAAAAGGTTCAAAATTTATCTCAAGAAATAAGGACAACAGATAAAAAGAAAATTTTGCCAAATAATCTAATCAAATATCTAATCCTTAAGTAGTACAAAATCTTTGAAAAGGACTTACCTTTGCACAATATTGCAGTCTTAAGTTCTACTAAAAAAAGATTGCAGTCTTAAGTTAGGTAGAGTCGTGGACTCGGGTCAATGAGAGCAGCTACATAATGCAGTCAAGGTCAGGATATAATCGCAACTCACAAGGTCTGGGAGTGGCAATGTAGCGTTAGGCATTTTTAATTCAATGTATAACATAATGGAGGTACCACCTTTAATCCTTCATGATTAGACTGCCCCATTTCCCAACAAATAGTTTGCAGGAAAAAGGAGGCTCAGAACAAACAAGTGTAAACTGTAAGGACTATGAGATCGACTCAGATGAGCTTGCTTAATTCCATTTCATTCATTTATACAGGTCATTTGCTTTAAAATCACATGCATGCTCATCAATTTACAACGCACGTCAGCTGTCCAAGTTCAGCTTTCCCTTTTTTTTATCCTGAATTTTTCATATTTCGTTTCAGAATGTTCAAGCTTGTTTTACGTGGCACATTATTCATCGCATGAAAATCATGGTACGAATTATGAATCATTATTGTTCTTCTCTTTATTGAATTACCATATATTGAAGGCATGCGCATACAAACAGTTAGATAATGCTTTAACACGTCAAAGTGTTTGTTCATTTTAGTCCGCTCCAATCTAAGAAATATTGAAAACATAAAAAGGAATTCCCGCAAAATTGTCAAATGACTTGAAAATAGCCAAATCTCAACCCTAAGCACCATAATAAATAATAATAACAATAATAAACTAATAATAATAATAATAATAATAATAGTAACAACAAAACACATAAGCACAGACACCAATAATAATATATATCTAGGAAGGGATACCCCAAGCAATATATTCATACTGCAGATACCATCCTAAGATACTCAATCACCAGAAAGGAAGAATTCAAAAAAATTGTGAATCTTGTGATCTATAATCATACGAGCTTTAGGCGCACGTGAAAGGATTACAAAAACCAATGCTATCACTATTAGAGTTTCGGTAATATAAGTATCATCAGACACCCAAAGCTTTAACGGAACTAGCACATTGAAAGCTAACAAGAAGTATAATAGTGACATTGAAGATGGAAAAGGTTATGTCCAGTTTACTGTTTACCAAATTGAATGATCAGTTCGATGAATGAAAGTAGATAGGAAGTACAATGACAATATCGAAGACGGCAAATTCCGTTTCTTGTTTTGCATCACTACTCACCAATTTACCAAAATGAAGGATTGGTAGCTCATCTTGAATAAGTTAACAAGAAGTACTAGTACAAAATGCTTAAATAAGATATTAACCATGCAAAAGAGAAATTCTCGGCATTTTTTAAGAAAAAAAAAAAAAAAGAGAGAAATGGTTCTGCAGAGGTCCAAACATTGATAGCATAAACATTCACAGGAATTTAGGACACTTACTGCTGCCTCCTGTAACGCAACTAATGACTCATTATCCAATACCAACTTGTGATAATCAAGGTAAAGGTCCAGAAGACTCGGCAAGCCATATTTTACGCAATGATGTATAATAAGATTGTGTAAGGCTTGCACAGCATCCTCATGCTCACCACCAACACTAGAGGAACCAGGAATATGCAAACTCGGAATAGATTCCGCTTCGATGTGAGCTTTTGTTTTGTTAGAAATGAAGCCTGCGCGTGAGAGAAGATGCAAAATCTCTGCTGTTCCCTCCCTATATTCCTTCAAGAAGATAAATTTCTTGGCAAGTTCCTCTTCCATGAGCATTCTAAGCCACATGGAACACTTTTTACTGGCTGAATATTTTAGCAGCTTAATATTTGGAATGTTGATGCACACTGGTTCCATCTCATCAGGTGGATATATGTACATGCTATAATCAGTATATCCGACTTTATGTGCAATATTCACAGCAGAAGGCGCTCCATCCCTATTGATTTGGAGACTTCCACCTGATAATAAAGATGCAGGAATCATGTCCAAGAGTTTAGAGACCTCTTCCCAATCATTGTGACTGGAGTGGTACTCCAGCTGTGACTCCCAGGATACGTGAACACCCATAAGAAAAGGTTGGTCCAACACAATCTGCATAGCAAGCAATATAAATTGACATGTGAAACACTCCAATCGTCCAGTGCCAAGAAAAAAAAAATCAATGAGTAAAAAACTAAACAAAAAGCAATAAGAATCACCCATTAAACAAAAAATTCAGTGGATACAAATAAAAACTAAAAATACTTAAAACAGTGTGTTCGAGTAAAATAAGGGGACGCTTATCAAAAAAAAAAAAAAAAAAAAAAAAAAAAACTGATATTCAGTACGATGGAATCCTATGTAGGATCAATTACCACTTTATATTCAGAACTATCATTTCAAAATATATGCACAATGCTTTCAAGGAAACATACAAGTAGACCACGCACATCCAGGGGGCAATACAGTGGGACGAGGTCCGAAGCAGCACATTCACTTCTTATGGCAAAGTCAGGACCAATGTCCCAACACCTTTACTTACAACTAAGAAACACAAAGATAATCTCTATGTCTGGTTTACATACAGTTAAAAACAAGAAGATAAATGGCTGAAATGTCTTATATGCAAGCCTTTTATGAAAATTAAGGTATGGTTTTACATCCATTTACCTTAATTTGTGAAGAGCGCCCAACAATGCCAAGAAAACTACAAAGGGAATTCAACGGCTAATGCCTATATATGTCCCAATGGATGGCTCTGAAACATCTTAAGGAAACTAAATTAATCTAAAAGCCAATGGGAGTGCGGCACCAACAAAATTGAAATCAAACCTTCCTAACCCAATTAATCAAATTTAATTTTTAAAGCATATTCAAACCACAAAACATGGATCCCACATTCCCACTGTAAAGAGAAATCTATACAGTCAGATCAAGTTTTCTGAAAGATACCAGTCAGCTAGCCCCATGCTACACATTAGTTGCAAAGGTAAGTTTCTACCTTTTACAGTAAACAATACTTTTTACTTTCGAAGCAAAAAAACTTCCTAAAGTACTTTTTCTAATACAGCAACGAGGCTACTCACACATGTTGAGTGAATCGTATAGATGTGCTCTAAATCTTAACTAAATACAACATTGGCTTTATCATATTTGAAAATCAAAATTGTTAAAATTAGCAAAGTAGCAAAAAACATACATTTTAGCCACCGAAATACCACACAAGATAGTTTACTACTTTTTGCTCTGCAGAAGCTATGATACACTGCATGAGACAAACCTATCCCCCTTATGGCATGGTTATGTCATGACACTTAGGCTTCGCCTCAATGCAACAACTGAAAAAGGACAAAATCCAAAATACTAATAGAAAAACAAGTGATAAAAGACTAACACGATCAAAGGTTTCCTGATCCCAGGCATCAGACCAAACTGCAGCAGCAATCCAATACCCAACATGTGCATTCTCAGCGTCAGCTACGGGGAAAGAAGTGCTCCCTTTAATATTTGCCCAAGGACCAATAACAACTCCATCAATATCACCACATTCAATGACTAGTGAATCGGAACACTTGAGAAAGAACTTTTTTTCTTCTGGCAACACTGAACTGGATGAAATCTTCTGCCTGTCGAGGAATGTTTTCCAGAAACTACAGCTTGGATACAGCCTCTTCATAAATGATTTAAAAAAAAAAAAAAAAAAAAAAAAAAAAGAATTAGTTCAATGAAGTCGAAATTGGAAATTCTAAAAATGCTGTCATCTAATAAAGAAATTTACTTCAAAAGTAATAAATGGTCGCACAAATAAACCTCAATAAGTGATATTCTCTCCAGCATCCTTGACTCATATGGTGCAAGGTATCCAAATCTTTGCATTGCATCAGCAACTTGCAGTCGAAGAGATCTCCTCACAGTACCAACAAGTAATTGTCTAAGAACAACTTCTATATCCTCTCCAAGTCTTTGCAGTGTCGCCACAGCAAGGCCCGTTTCCCCCTATGCGTCAGATTATATTAGTACAAAAAATAAAAACCTATGTTTTTGCGTAAAGCTTCAATATACACCTTTAGAAATAGATCATAGGCAATAGCTCTTCCAATCTCACGAACTTCACCAAAAGTGTCCTGAGGCTCCTTTTCAACAACCAAGTCTCGCAAGTGTTGAAGGTGAAGTTGAAGAACCGCTAATGGCAGACGACCTGAGCGCAAAGCATCTCCAACAACTGTCTTCAAGTCCAAGTTATCTACTTCCCACCGGGAAATCATATCCTTAGGGTTTTCCGCGGGAATAATTTTTTTCCCTTGAATTTCACCTTCTGACAAGGGGATGGATAACACATTGAAATTCTCTGAAAACGTGTGGCTTGAGGACTCGCGCGATTCCATGGGAATCAAAGCAAGCTTTTCCTTCTCATTAATGACCGAATCAGGCACAGGACAAGCTAATTCGTGCTGGTTTTGAATCTCAGATGCTACATCATCTACAACAACCATCCCAAGATGAGAGTCATTCTGCAATTGAATTGCATCCAGTGTACTTGAGCTTTCCCCATCATCTGACTGTCACAGAAAAATATCATTAGTCATTGAATCAAACTACCAGTTATGTTTATGGACTTGCACAAAACGTCCTATGACGTACCAGCCCTTGATCTGACTTTATGAGTTTTGGGGTAAGTCGACACTGCAATTTTCTGATGACCTCCAAAAAGTGAGCCATCTCATGCAGCCTTCTCGAATTGCCTCGATTCATATCAGAAATCATTCTAAAATCATCAGTAGTCTGACACATTATTGCAATTTTTTTATGCAGTAGAAGTCCATACTTTCTAATACTGTTCGTTGCAAAGTTTGCTGCCAAAGATAGAAGCCTGCAAACAAAATTAAGACAGACATGAAACAAAAAACATACCATCCGTTGCAAGAGCTGCCTAAGAAAAAAGAGTTTTGAGATCACGATTTTAAGAGTACCTACCACTACTTCTAATAAATAAACTAATATGCAATGATATTCATTTTAACTTGATCCCAAGATTCCTAACTTACCGCTTTGGAGGGGAAGAGACTTTGTTAACAAAAAGAAGAGTCTAGCTCGTGATCTGAGAATTCATTTTGGCTCTTGGACCATCTTAAATTCAAGCCAATTTGGCAGTGGTTTTCTTCCATTCTCTATTTGTAATTAACCTTTTATAAAAAAAAAAATCTATAGCCTTTTTTTTTACATGTAAATTTTGTGTTCTACATTGCGATTAATTTTAATAATAATATTGTATATACTATATACCAAGATTGAATATGCATTACAAAGAGTCGAGAACGACGCCTCAATCCCAAATCAATTTGGGTCAACGACGACTCAATCCCAAATCAATTTGGGTCAGCTACATGGTTCCACCTGGCTTGATTCAATGCCCCAGATGGCATGTTTTTAAAATCCACTAATTCCTTTTTAATCAATACGTCCCAAAATATCTTAGGTCTACCCTATACCATCAACAACAATAAAAAATTTCAAACATTAACGTCTGCATTAATTAAAAAATTCGGGTAAATAAAATTACCAACATATTCAAATTAATGATACCAAAATTAAATGCAAGTAATACTACAAAAACTAATGAAATACACAAAATAATTAGTTAAGTAAAGATGTATATATATTATATATTAAAAAGTAAATAAAACAAAAGGGATATAAAGAGAGCATGCTTTTAGGTTTAGAAATGCTGTCATCGGTTTGACGTGGTCGAAGAAATGCCATCAACTACCAACTAAGAAACCATTGACCATACCATCCACACATCAATTAAGAAACCTCTAAATACACATCCATTACTAGCATGCGACCTACAACAAATGATGAGAATAATAATATAGTGAAAGTAAACAAATAACATGGCATAATAGAATAAAATATATCTGTATAAGTTCTTATGTAGAATTATTCACCTGAGGAAAAACAAAAATAATAAACAAGTATAAAGGTTAAATTTACCCAAGAAAAAATCCTGAAATATACAATGAAATCTCACTTCTTAATGGCATGATTGCAAACAAGAATCATTTAAGCAAAATAGGGAAGTAAATACGAAATGCTAAGTGGAAAAGTGGGCAAAAAATAAAGAAAACAAGGGCCAATAATAGACATGATTCAAGCACACATCCCATCAGGAAGTGTGAATGATGATAGATCCCAGTCGAAAGTAATAACATTCAGCGTCTTACTGATGCATAAAGCTGATTCAATGTTAGCGATATCTTTACCTTGATGCAAGAGCAACCTCACTATCATTGCCAACTTTACAAAAAATTTGATAAATGGTAGTGAAGAGCAATCTTAGGACACCTTCTTCAGCCAAATTGACATCCATAAGCTTCTCCAAGGACCTGTTCCATTCATCAGATGTTCATTACATCAATCCAGAGAGATGTGGTAATTGTCAACATATGCAGGAGATCCGTATTTAGTGTAACTGCATGCATCTAACAAGACAAGGATCAATCACATTAATAGCGATACCTATCATGGGTCATAAATACAATTAATGAAACATGATACTTTCTGCACCAAAATTTTTACAAGAATTTGTGAAGTGAGCTCTGCAAAAAAGTATTAAATGCTTTCCCCATATCCAAATATGTACAAGTTTCTATTTTCTACATTCTTTCTTAATTTTCATTTCTCTCCTATTTTTATTTTCTTCTTCATTTTTTCCTTTTTATCTTTCTAAGTTTTGTTAAAGGAAGTTCTTATTCTTTTTTAGTCAAACATGTATCAGGTACTTTGGGAAGTATAAGTTAAGAGTATCAAAAATCTTAGACCAAAATATGTTCCAAACAACATCCACAGAGCTAGTCTCACAAAAAAGGTCGCAGCTGTAATTACACTTAATAGAAAGCCTCACACCTAATAATTCAATTCTCTTCATGACACTCTATGTTAAGGAATTCATTCATAGTTTTATCTCAGCAGCACTCATCATGTCCGCACTCTTAAGTTATTATTTCAATACCATGCATTCCCATTGCTTGCAGGCTTATTACACTTGAACTTTACCATTTTCTAGTAATTCACCATCAACTCTTCAAGTTTATTCTTAATATAATGCTGAACTTACTATTTACTAACCAAAACACATGCTAAAGTTCGTAAAGATCCTCCTACATACACCCGCATTTCTTTGAATGCATTTTTTTTAGTTTCGCTTTTCTAATTTAGTTTACCTCTTCAAGTTTATTCTAAAACTAATGGCACATTCACTAAACAAAATCTTAATGGAGATTACAAATTTACAAACTTGATTCAATAAAATTATTGTTTCCATATGAATCTGCTTCCTTCATTTCACTTTATCAAAGGCCACATCATAGTCCTGTTACTGGCCTATACATATTTTTCACAATTTTAGACATATTTTTTAAAAAAATGAACGTAAAAAATGAAACAACTCCAGTCCCTTACCTATTACAGAGAGATTAGAATTGTTTTCCAACTGCCAAATATGAGGATGATTGGAATTTGCAAGTGTCACAAGTCCCAGACTTCCTCCACTAATACTTCTACTTAAATGTTTTAATTGCACTTTCATTCCATGCATACCGAACATATCGAGTAACGGCTACTAATATAACTTATATTTGACCTCATTTCATATTGACTTTATTGTTTCCAAGACTGCCCCACATCACCCACGAATAGTTTCAAAAGAGATATAAAGATTCCCACAATATGAGTTTATGCTCGCATGACCGTATGACACCATAGTTCATAAGAAAAAAAAAATATAGCATGTGATCAAACTATTCATGAAAAAACCAAACAAATAGAACTTGATTTATTTTCTTATCAGCAAATATAGGAAGGTAATAATGTTTTTCCTTTCCTTCCATTATATAAAAGATACAAAGTTCTTCAACATTTATTTTACATCAGTGGCAATTTTGATATGAAGAGTTTTAGCATTTTATGGTTACAAACTTACAATGGGTTAATTACACATGTAGTCATCCAACTTTTTAATTTGTAACACTTTGGCAACTAAACTAACGTTTGTAATGATAAGGTCGCCTAACTTTACAAATTGTTTAAGTCACTCTAACGACTTTCCAGTCGAGAATCCGGCAAGCGTGCATGCAAGTTTCCTAACTCACATAAAGTATTGTGACCTAGGGTAAAATGCCAATGGACGCGCGCGTGCAAGCTCACATGATTCACAACTGAAAAGTCACTGAAGTGACCATATTAAAACAGTTCGTAAAGTTGCGTAACCTTGAAATAATTTGTAAAGGTGGATGAGCTCATTGTTACAAACTTAAGTTTAGTGACCAAAGTGTTACAATTTGAAAAGTTTGATGATGATCTGTGTAATTAACCCTTACAAATGCACCCGCATGAATTTGAAGCACGAAATGTCGAGAACCTTAATGGGAATAACACCTTCATGAGTTATAAATTGCTTAAAGGCATCATGAGCATTCGTTCATTTTATATCTTAGTCCCCTCTTTGGGTTCCTTAGTTTACTTAAAAATTTTAAGTAATAAGATAACTTTAAATATTGAAGAATCTCGAAATTCCTTTGTTTTTTTTTTTTTCTGATGCTAGGAAATTTTATCAAACGAAGTATAACCAAGAAAAAACATGCTAACAAGTTAAAACTGACCAAATGTTAGAGAATCTTACTTCTCTATCTCATTGTACTCCATATAGTCCAAACCCAACTGCAACCGCCGTATTCGAGCAATTTTTAGGTCCCAACCTAGCACAAAATTCAGTCAAGATTTAGCATTAAATTTATACATATACAGGTATAAACAATATGATTTTTTAGATGAAAAACATTATACATAGTGCAAACTAGCCAAAAATATAATTACAATTAAAAACATAGATCTGGTAATTCCTAAAGACTGACAAAGTGATAACAAAATAGCACAATGCTTTGGTATGTGATTATTGGTGTAAGAGTTGGGGGGTTCGAGTCTCAAAGGGGGTAAATAAAAAGGGTGATAAGTTGGTTTCTTTGATTCTTTCCTATCAAAAGAAAAAAGACTGACATAGTGATGAAATTCACGGCGACATACAATCATCATTTCGGCCATTCGATTCCCTCCAACATTTACAATAAACTATTTAAGTCACATAAACTTCATTCCTGTAAGTATACAACTTCCTCTAAGATAAATTCAAACAAAAATTAAACTAATCAAGGGCATGCACACCTAATGTCATAAATTGAAAGGAAAAAGCAGAAACATCATTAGAAGCAAAATATTTGTAAAACTAATTCCCCAACAGCCAGAAGAAGTTCACCAAGGACCAGTTGAACGAAATATGCAATGACCCAAGGCCAATTGACTATGCATCATGCAAGATCACCTACTAGAGGTCAAAAGTTCAAGCAGAACTGACTCAACGTCTCACACTACTTACCCTGTAGTGACCTACTAGAATACGCACTAGAAATTATAGATAAAATAGTAAACATTAAGGATCCTTCCTTAAAATATTCTTGATAAATTTAAGCAACAAGCATATGCTCCTCAGCTTTAATGAAAAGTGGGAACATCTGAATATACTCCTGATCGTTGTAAGCTAGCATGCAATTGGTCAAGTGCGGAGGGTTCGATCCAACGATTAATAGGGAGAGGATAGAATCTATGAAGGATTCCAAAAATATCGAGAATTTTTCCTTGTGCCTTATTTCGGAAGCGAGTTCAGATAAGCCAGATATCTTAAGCAAAATGCTAGCACACAGCCAACCACTCTGCTACTATTTTAAAAAAAACTCTCAAAGCTAACATTTTAAAGAATTAAAGAACGCCATTTATGGTAATTAGGTAAATGACGTAAAGGAGTTCGTTGCAACAAATATTTTTCCATTCGAAAGAAGTTAGTACATCTATCTGTAGCAGAATCATGTTTTATACAGACAGTGGGTAAACATACAGAATTCGATGATGAAAAACTTACAACAACAACATAGCCTCAATCCCAAATTAATTGGGGTCGGCTACATGGATCAAACTTTTCCGTTGTGCTCGATTAAGTGCAATTGATGGTGAGCTTTCCAAACTATTCAAATCCCTCCTAATTAATGTGTCCCGTGTTAACTTTGGTCTACCCCTACCTCGTCGAATTTCTTCAGTTTCTATTGAGTCAAGTTTCTAGTGGGGACATTTGTAGGCCGTCTTTGCAGGTAACCAAACCACGGTAACCGTCCTTCCCTAATTTTTATGTCAATTGGTGTTACTCATACTTGTCTTTGAATTTCTATATTTCTTATTCTATCTTTACGAGTTTTACCACACATCCGCCTAAGCATCCTCATTTATGCTACGTTCATTTTATGTACTTGTTGTTGCTTTACCGCCCAACATTCACTTCCATAGAGCATAACTAACCTAATTGCGATCCAATAAAATTTTCTTTTCAACTTAGTAGGAACATTTCGATCACAAATCACCCATGTTGCACATCGCTTCTTCCATCCAACTTGAATTTATGTGTGACATCATTCTCAATATATCATTTTGTATGATTAATCTTAGGTATCTAAAGTGGTTCACCTTAGAAACTTCTACTTCTCCTAATTTTACCACTCCATCATCTTGATGTCTAGTATTCCTAAACTCACAGTGCATATATTTGGTATTCGTCCTACTCAACTTAAAGCCTTTAGATTCTATGTATTCCTCTAAAGTTCTAATTTCCTATTCACTCCATCTTTTGTTTCGTCAACTAAGACAATATCATCTGCAAATAACATACACCATGGTATATCCTAATTAATATGCCCAATTAGTTCATCCATAACTAAAGTAAGATGAAAAACTTAATACAGTTATTATGTTTTCTAACTATGCCTCATCCTGGAGGCTCATTGCACTTTCCACTCCAAAAATTGCACTTTAGTTCAGTATCCACCATCTCTTAAGAACTTGGTTACATTAACCAAAGCAAGACCTAATTTCATTTAAGAATATCAATAACTTCATTCATATTTCATAAGGATGTTTGACGTTAATAAGTATAAATCCAACTTTAGATTCCTCCAGAAATGTCAGTTGCAAATCCGTCTTTAGGCTTATTGCATTTTGGAAAAATTGACATAAAAAAGGAAATGTCCAGGGTACTAATTTCCTCCCAATATCGTATAATGCAAAGAAGGAGATTGTGCAGAAAAAACACGCGTTCTTTTGCAGCCAAATTCTCCAAGATGATTTGGGACATGTGAAGCATTTTCTACAGAAAAGATCAAAACACCTATATCAAATGTGTAGGTGTTCTAGCACGCAAATCATAATCACGCCATCAGGGAAGGAAAAAATCAAATAAATCCAGAATTTGCAATGCGCTAGATATTACATAGATTTTTTTTTGCAATGAAAGAAATTTAAGAATCTTTGAGAACAAAGAGATAATGCAATCAACAGGTATTGGAGAAAACAATGTTGATAGTAATTGCGTGGTAGTCAATATTAAGTTAGGTTCCGGTTTCCATATTTCTTGCCCATTCTTTATTCGGATTTAGTTTTGAGTGCACCAAGCTCCAAGCCTACCAATCTCTTTGGTGGTCCCAGAAATGATAAGTGGTATATTATTCCTAGGGCATTGACGAAACCAAATTAACTTTATCTCTTTCTCCCTTCTCCCTAAAAGAAAAAGAAATAAGAAAAAGCATTTCAGATGGCATCCAATAATTAAAGCCTTCCAGATCTTCAATGATTTCATCACCATATGCCAATCTTCTTGACGATTTCTTTGCTTCTTGATGTAATTTAACAAGTCAAAAGCCAGAGTCCTTATTTTCAATCGCTAGATTCACTACTTATACCTCAAGCTTTCATTCAAGCTCTCAACAACCTATAAGAAAAGAACTCTTATAAAAACAACAACCTAAAGAGAAATTATGGCTTCTTCTCAATCCTCAATAGATTCCAAGTCCTAGAAAAAAAAGACCATAGATTTTAATAGTTGAGAAATTACAGCAACAACAACCTATACGAAAAGAACTCTTATAAAAACAACCTGCGCTTCTTCCCAAACACTTATATTTACAAATGAGATATAGTTGTTCATGTTTATAAGATAGAATATATTTAAAGATCCCTTACCATTTTCTGAACACAAGTGCTCTGCTTCTTCAGGGCCTTCATATAGAAGAGCCCTATCCAAAAGTTCCATCTTCCAAGGTGATATATGTCCATGTCTCTCACTTTCCAAGATGTTTTGTGTCTGACATTCACTGCCTGTACTGAGACTTGGTTGCCAATAGCCCATAGATCCTACAGAAAGGGCATTCGATGAGACTGAAACTGAGGGAAGAACAACAGAGAGACCATTTCGGGTGACCAAATAGAGACACCCCTGATATGAGAAACCAATAACTTCTCCTACAAAAGTTTCCCTCTCACTGTTAAACTCAGCAGTTCGAAAGTTCAAGACTCCATCATCGTTAACTTCTGAAGACAAGTGCAAATGAGTGTGAGCAATTTTAAAACCCCTTTCATTTCCTATCTTGCACTGCTTAACAAGCCGAGTAACTCCAAAGAGAGAAAAAGAAATGGAATCATCTTCATTAAATCCATCCACGGGAAAAAATATCCGACGAACAGGATTCAACGATGATTTTAAAAGGGACGTATCTTGATCTTTTATCTGGGATGCCACAGAGAAACCACTCAAAAAGAAATCATGTTGGCTTTCTTTTCTCTTAAAGAGCCATCTTTGCATATTCGAGGATTTGATGTGTTCCCTACGACAATGAGAAGGATCAGACAATACCCTTTGACACCCTATTGCAGCACCTCCAACCTCCCAACCCGTCCCAAAATGTTGAAAATGTGGGAGCAATTGGTTACTCCAGCAATACTTCTCCAAGAAATAGACGTCAGGACGAATTAGATATACTATACCATATTCATCAGTAACAGCTAAATATGAACAGCTAGAAGCAACCATCAGCCTTCTGAATCTTCTATTGCCCAAATAATGTTTGAATTCATTGATTGTCTTACCAGAAACTTCTTGATGTTTTGCCTCTTGGTTATCAGTGCTACTCGGTCTTAAGTCTTCATTCATATGATCTTTTGCTTGCTTCAATGAGTTTAGCGGTGAACTAAGACTGCTTATCTGTAACACATCAATACACTCTACAAGTTTGCCAATTGTTGTATCATAAACAGAGATTACACCGCAAGTGTTGAGACAAAGAAGAAGATCATCAGAAAATTGAAAATCTGTCCATTCAAAATTTTGGTCTAGACTCTGATGCATACCCTTAAGTTCCACAGATGATATCCATTTTATTCCTGACCGGAATAACATAACGATTGTCACATAAATCTTATATACACTTTCTCCATTTTCTTCAAGAGGGTTTATCAATTTCAGAACAAAGCCAACTAAGCGGTGAGAAGGGCTGGAGAAAATCCTCAAACATCTGAACAAATCACAGGCTTCCAATCTCAACTTTTGGAGCTCATTATGCAAACTGACAGTTTGATCAATGGAACCAGAATTTAAATGGCATACTGAATGCAGCAGTGCAGTTGCTGCAGTCCATTTTTCCTTTTTCACTGACATAAGATCCTCACGAGAAAGGAATTCCAACAAAAGTGAAATGCAATCGAAAATGCTGAATGAAGCAACCTCTGCAGAACAAGAATCTGTTGGCATGGAAGGTAACATGGTCCAGATGTCACCATCAATTTCTCTAGTTTCAGCTTCAGTAAGGAATGTCCGCAACCATTTCTTTGATGTAGATCTTCTAATTATTGTACCATCAACCTCAGAAACACTACCGTCTAGTAAAGCTTCCTCATTTCTGTTATTATCGTCCCCTTGGTAAGAAACACCCATGTCATTGCCACAAAAGTTGGACTGCTTATTTTGCATTATTTTATTAATTGTTGCTGGGCCCCACTCAACCCACCTCCCTCGTCTAAACATACTCTCTGGAAGAACTTTCTTTGTCACATTGTCTTTGTGACAGAAAGCATGTGCTGTGATACCGTGATCACCAGACACAAAAAGAAGTTCACTGAAAGCTATGTCCTTATGCTGATTATAAGCATCTCCACAATGGCCCCAAGCCAATGATTTTACATCACAAATAACAGGACAATGCTCAAATTTCAAAGAACTACTTTCAAGTGTAAATGCTTGACAGGAATCAACTTCTTCATATCCAGAAGTGCAAGGAATATCATCCAAGGATTCTGAAAAACTTGAATCCATGCGGGCTGAAGAATTGATATCTGAGATATTCGAGTCCTGAAGACACTCTGAATTATAACCGTTAACGCCATTCCTGCCCGAGAAGTACCCTGTGGATCTAAAAGAATAACTCTGAGTGGAGGTCAAAGACAAAGGCAAAATAAAGAAGAAATAATTAGAACAAGTAAGAATCTTCACCAGTAACCAAAGGGAGCAAAAAAGCTTCAGACTGATGCGAAAGCAGCAGTAACAGTTCCTTTGTTGGCGAGAGAAAAGCATCACAGAACTCTGACGGATTTAGCTGCATCTGATATGGATCCCATTTTTGCAATCGCACAATTGCAGGATGATCTACATCCTTGCCAGTGCATGAGGATTCCATTTTGACCCTACAGAACAAACGACCATAGAAAAGAGGGAAGAGGTTGGTAACAAAATGCATAAAAACAGTACATTATGATCAAGCAATAACAAGTTCAGACAGGCATTTCATGTGAAAAGAGAAGCCTGCATCAACACAGAGTGTCATAGAAGGTTAAAGTGATGCAATCCAATCAATCAGTTGGAAATTCACATAAAATGATCTCTAATTGTTTCAGCATTTGGATCACACAAAATATACAAATAAAAATTGCAACTTCATGACAGTTAGATTCAACTTATGATGACTCCTAATAAGAATCAAGTCCAAATTTCTCTTCAACCAGCACTCTCAATCACCAAGCATGAGGATCATTCCCTATAAATATAGCACCTTCCTGAAGAACTTGTTCCCTAATATTCTGTCATCGCTGATTCCAAATAGAAGAAGGAAAGCTACTAGAGCTTTTCCCTCTAGGGACAACAGATGCAGGAATCACCTGCAACTACTAGTCCATAATATCATGAAAATTATTATAGAATGGCGAATAGAAATAGTAATTCAGTAAATCTAAAATCAGCTCCATCACTAAGACATCTTATACGTCGAAAGCATCAAATGATAAAATGAAGCTTTTGCTAAGTCTTCTTCTTAACTATGGAAAGCATCCTTTACTTTAATAAGAGAAGAGTTTGTCATATTATTTCCTAATCCTGTCAAAATACTCAACTACTGATTTAAATTTTTTGTTTGGCTGCAAAGGCAAAAAGTTTTAGCCGAAGTTAACAAATTTGAAGGACAGGTTTAAATAGTGGGATTGTGGGATAAAGAAATTTTGGGGTTGACCAAGGCCAGTAAGAAAAGGCTGGAGGGTTTGACGACTGAAATGGATAAAGGTGAGGACCAAGCACTGAAAGAACTAACACTAACCTATCCTACAATTTCAATGAATGAAAAAAGGAACACAAACAACAGTTCTTTTCTTTCCAGTAATTCTTGATTTCTGTGATCCAAGAATGCATCTACAAAGCTAATAAGATTGATGACACCATAACGAAAGTCTCCCAAGGTAAAGAAGAGAGACAGTTTTTAACGAGCAGTTTTTCAGCAAAAGAGCAAGCTAATTAGTTACGGCCTACGAAGAATAGTGTTGGTGTTGCAGGAAAAAAAACTATGAATACAATTCCTATCCATGCGGATTGGATTAGGTTCTCTTTTATAAACCATGTGGATCACCATGTCGTTCGTCGAGCAAATTGAATTAAGTTAGGGTGACTGATCAGTCACAATTGCCTTTTTTGAACCTACTGACTGAATCAAATGAAATTAAACAGTGCCTACAATTCAAAAGATTTAGGTTACGCCGAACGACGTCGATACGAACTTCAAATACGTGTATCATCTCAATCTTTCACACTATACAGTCATAAGCAACTAATTCGCCTTGATATACATTACCTACCAAAGCACTTACTGAGTCGCAAAAGCGATTTTATCAAATGAACATCATTAGACCTAATTCATTCAGAATCTAAACACGCAACATCAACGCAAGTTTCGCAACCGAACCTTCGCTATTGAACCTCAATTAGATCTCAAAACCACAAAACTAACCATCAACAGAGAAAACAAACACAAGAACCGAACCTCGTTCTTCAATCGCTCGGTCATCAACTGATTCCGCTTCTTCAAGAACGCGAATTCTTCACACTCCGATTGATGCTGAGCGATGACCTATTCTGAGCACCGATTTCAAAAATCCAAAACACAGTCGTCAAATCGAACCGACACAAATCGTTCAAAAGAGACGAAATCGGTGATGAACGGATTGAAATCAACGCAAATGAAGAGATTGGATCGATCTTGGCCTACCGTTACAGGAATCGAATCCCGATCGCACAGTGCGAGCGAGCGAGCGAGCGAGCGAGCGAGAGAGAGAGAGAGAGTGAGAGAGAGGGGTTTGCGTGAGAAAAGACGAAAGGGCAAGACAGTCATTTCGTCTATACATTTGGGGCATATGAGACATGAAGATGCTACAATAACAATCCAAGATCAGTACAAATCGGACATCGAATTGAGTCCGTGAGATTCACCTCGAGAGGCGGTAAGATTGTGTTTCGTGGCTTTCGATTGGGTGTGGTACGTCTGTATGTTAGGATAGGATTTTGTGAGAGAGGGAGAGGAGAGAGAGAGAAAGGAGACGTTGGGGGTGGGGGGGTGTGGTTTCTACTTGGCTCCTCTTGTTGATGAAAGCACAAATTGTCTGTCTTTCAGATTCTGTAATGATCTTTTCTATTTTTGTTCTTTTTGGGATGTGTGACATCAAGACTATACAAGGACAAACCAACCGAGTGGTAGCGCACTCGTTTGGCACAGGCTCAAAATGTAAGAGATTAGAAAAGTTGGTGATACTACGACAACAAAAGCTCATGTTCTGTCTTCGATGTTGAATATTGTAGGGTCCGCTTTTCGCTTTAGGGCTTGCGATTGACACGGCATAGCAAATAAAAGATGATTCTTGAGATGGATAACAAGAGGTTGTAGAGATTCTCAATGGGCAAGTTGTGGCGGTGAACAAGAATAAATATTTAATATTCATGGTCAGACAACTCCTAACTTGCTCGCCAGTGAAAAATTCGAAATGTGCTTTTGCATAGGAAGGGTGACTGGACCGCAAATTGAATGGCAGATTTTGCTGCTCATGCAATTGGTGCCTACGAGATTTTAGATTGTCATATCGGTCTTAGATCCATTATAAAAGACGATGTAAGGGGCGTTGTAATACCTTTAATGTATTTTATGTAATGATGCGCTCTGTCTCCTACTAATAAAAAAACCTAAATTATAAAATTGTCCCTCATACATAGTGAATCAATTAATAGTCGGGTTTAATGTTTTTGTACTTTTCCAACATGATACCAACCATTTAAGCGACTCAATGATTTGGTATCGAGTTTTTATTTTTTTTGCTTTTATAAGATTTGGTACCGAATTCAAAAATAAGAGGTCATGAATTTGAACCACACCGGTGCAAGTTGTTTACAGTAATTATTTCTTATATTAAAAATGTACTTTTCCAACAGTTTTACAAAGGTGAAATTTAATAGAGTATGATTTTTTGAAACATGTACAGTTGGAATATGTCTACTGATAACTCTTATTTCTTTTTTGGTTTGGTCACATCGACTAACATGTCCACTCATTTGGGCTTGAAATTTTGAATGTCAGTTTTTTTTTTTTTTTTTTTTTTTTTTTTTTTTTTCAAAGCTTCAATTATTCTATTGATAATAAGAAACTTTATATCAATAAAGTATGAAAGCTCAGTCTCAACACGAGAACAAAGTCTCTAACGAGAGCAATGGAGGCCTAAAGCCTCATTGCGACCCACCATCAAAAGCCTCGATGACATTGTTGGTGGAAAAGTGCCGGTAAAACCGTAGGAAAGCCCTCCAAGAGGGAAAAACAACAACACAATAAACAGCTAAAACACATAAACCAACAAAAACATTAGAATCCTGCTCAAAGAGAGTAAAACATGAGATCAAACTAATAGACATGTAGCTCCAACAATTTCCATCGCGGAATGTCGCCACCTTTGGACCCTGACTGACTTGCTACCACTGGTCAATTTCTTGATGGATGTCTTTCTTTGTCAGATAGGGAAATCCAAGATTCAAACTCCTCGTCTTGATCTCCTAAACAAAATCCTAAGCAAAAAGGCCGTAGCGAACCCAACATCAAGTTGGACAGTTGTCTAAAAGGGAGGAAAGGGGGAGATGGCGCAGAGCATGACTGATGGGTGGCGCAGAGCATGCAGTTGGTTTGGATGAATTAACCAACTTTTTGTTTCCTCTTTCATTTTTAGATTAGTTTTTTTAGCCAATTCATAGGTTAGTTTATTTGTAATATTTAGAATCCACAACCAAATCACTCGAACACAACAAATTTCACGATCAAAGTATATTTATAGCCCTGTCTGCTCAACCCTCGAACCATAATTTTAACTTACTTTAGATATAAATTAATACAAATGTTGCTAACCGTTTAGAAGTAAGGAACTCAAATAGTACCCCTTAAGTGATCAATGTTTTTAGTTTCTAATGCCTTGTTTGGTACGAGGCAAAGAGATAACTTACAAGGAGTTGAAAATTAATTTTTGTTTGGTTGCTCAACTTGTTTGCAAATTATCTCATAACTTACACCATACCCCCCTAAAGAGTTCTCTCATAAGAGTTGTGAATACAATTACCCATCGCTAATAACCATTTTATTACTCATCTCTCTTTTGTTTGAAGACTATTTATGTCAATTCATATTTTTTATTGTTTAAATTGGGCAAATTGGATTGAGTATGGAGCCTGCAGTGCCTGAGTGAGGATTGGTTGCCGCAGTTGGCGTTGGATATCATGTGTGGAACCAAACAAAAATTTCAATTTATTGATGCTAGAATGACAACAACATGTCACTGCAAGACACATTGGCTAATAGGAGTCATCCATACACGCCTCGGGATGCGGGCATATACAGATCTCAATGCATAACATGCGGGTCGAGGTCGCATGGAAGGCTCTTCTAAGCCAATGTGTCTATGGATATCATCAATAACACAATGCAATTGATGATGGTCTCTGCTTTGTTGATCATCTCGATAGCTCTCAACACCTACTTGATCTTCAACAACTGTGGTACTAACACTATCAGTACTGCTAATCAGTTATATTACTATGGTAGTAGTAGTAGCAGCAGCAGATCTAGAGATGGAGGTGGTGAGGTGAACCATATAAGTTGGAGCAGGGCGGCCGCGGAGGAGGCCGAGGCTGCGACGATGATATGGTGCTCAGGTCATGGCCGAGCCTACTTAGACGGATTGAGTATTCACGCCCAACTGTGCTGCAGACGCTGACAAGTATGTTTTCATTTTTGCATGAAGTTGAGAGTTCATTTTTTCTTGAGTGAGAGTTGAGACACACACAAGGCAAACGCATACTCGTGCATGTCTAAGAAACTTTTAACAACTTTGTAGTACTAGCAGATGTATGCATGGCAACCAATTATGATCACACGGTGCATCGAAAAACAGATTCACATAAAATAGATCACTCGAAACCGTTGGATATATAAGAGATCAATCAAATGTTTCTTGTGCAGCGGCAACCCTTTGTTCTTGGAGCCATACTGGATGAACCATGCCGCGACCACTGCGGTGGTGGTTTCCGGGTGGAACAGGATGGGCTACGCCTACGAAGACGACTCCAACATTTCGAAGGAGCTGGAGAAGATCATACGCCAATTCCGTGCGGTGGTCGGAAATGCAAACACATCCGGGAAGTACATTCTCTTCGGCGCTGGATCTACTCAGCTCCTTAACGCCGCAATCATCGGTCTTTCACCACCACATCCAGATCGAGATCATTCATTCTCGCCCGCAAGCGTTGTGGCCTCGGCGCCTTTCTATCAGGTTTGTTCATGTCTAGCTTTACATTACAGACTTACAGTTACCACACAACAGTTAGAACTTAAAACAGTTATCTTGATAACTTTACCGCGGCATCAATTCCATTGGGGCTACATTAGAAATGCCTTTAATTTTGCAGGTTTACAAACAACAAACAGACATATACAATTCATTGAACTTCAAGTGGCAAGGGGACACGTCTACATGGAAGAACAAGTCAGATCAAGTTGGGAACTTCATTGAGTTTGTGACTTCACCAAACAATCCTGATGGTTAATTGAAGGAACCAATCCTCAGAGGCCCATATGTTAAGACAATCTATGATCATGCCTACTATTGGCCTCATTTCACTGCAATCCCTACTACAGCTGATTCAGATCTCATGATTTTCACAATGTCCAAACTAACTGGCCATGCTGGTAGCAGATTTGGGTAACAAAATATTCCATCTTTTGTAACATTTTCTTTTTTGACAAGGAACCAACTTAGTACCCCTCAAATCAACCTCATCAATAGGTGATCACATTATGGCTTGGTTGGTGTCTCTTCTCACATAAAAGCTTGAAGTTAGTACACATTTTGAAGACCTGCCTCACAAGTCACAACTATACAGCATCAATTTCACATGTATCAGACTAGTAATTACTACAAGTCTAAACTTCATTAGCAAAAGTGGCTTTAATTCATCTTATAAACAGGTGGGCATTTGTGAAAGATGAAGCAGTGTATAAGAGGATGTCAAGCTACCTTAGCATCAACTCCATTGGTGCATCTCAAGACGCCCAACTGAGAGCTTTCGTCGTACTGAGAATGGTTGTGAAGGACAAAGCGAAGGGGCTATTCGAATTTGGATACAAGACTATGAGGGAAAGATGGGAGATGTTAAACAAAACCCTATCAAAATCCAAACGTTTTTCGCTTCAGAAACTAGAGCCTCGGGACTGCTCATTTTTCAAGGAAGTCACTGGTCCTTCTCCAGGCAATTAACTATCAAAACACTGACTTGTATTGTTTCTCGCATTCTCATCTTTCTTCCTTATAAATGTTAATTAATGTCTGTTTCGCAGCTTATGCGTGGCTCAAGTGCGAGAGGGAGGAAGATCACGATTGTTATGCAGTGCTTAGAGCTGCCAGGATAATTAGTCGGAAAGGAAGCGTCTTCAG
Organism: Stephania cephalantha; assembly: GCA_039657325.1. Lineage (NCBI taxonomy): Eukaryota > Viridiplantae > Streptophyta > Magnoliopsida > Ranunculales > Menispermaceae > Stephania > Stephania cephalantha. Next base: position 3,066,099 of record CM077574.1, read on the forward strand.
TGTCGAAGATAGGTACGCGAGACTGAGTCTCATCAAGAACCAGGATGAATTTGATTTGCTTCTGCACAGAATAGATGAACTGGTTTCACAGGAAGAACAACCAGGTCTCAAAACCATTTGAAAACACAGTCAATCATCTGTTGATTGTGACTTTCAATTCAGATTTGAAGCTAAGGAAAGTTTAGATAAATCAGAATCCCCATCAACCCTTTGTTGATGAAGCTATCTAGCTAGTAGCAGGAATTTCTCCAAAACCATGGGGGCAATGCTTATTTATGGACAGAAACATCTGTAATTAATTTCATGAAGACTTAATTGTATAAACATTGGAGACTTTCCTACAACATATATTCATATGGGGAAGCTCAGACTTCACTGCACTACCAATTTTTAATCTCAATATGATGTTCTTCCCAAAGTATTGATAAGGTATTTCTACGAATGAGAAGCACAGATTCCTAAAACTACCACAAGAGTTCACCAGAAATATCACAGGACCATAGTTTCAAGTTGTTTCAATTTTGAGCAGAAAAAGAAAGGTAAAAAAAATAAGGTAGAGCACTAGAGAGCATCTATTTGGAAAGATGATTTCAGTAACAGCCAGAGGCCAAGAAGTGCTCTCTATTGCTGTAAATCTAACACAACAACAATCTAATCAAATGACAAATGCCACAGTTGAGACTTAAATTTGCTACAGATGCAATATCAAAATAGTAATCACTGGTAGGAAAAACAATACATGTGGATCACAAGGTCCTACTCAAGTTATGGTGCGAATAAATAGAATTTCAATTCATCCAAAGTAAGGAATAAGAAGCGGCATCATGCTTTGAGGCAGCGACTCATGCAAGACTTGTCTACAAAAGAAGGCATGCGGACTATAAGAGCAACTCCAATGCAAAATGTGGATTCATGCCACATCATCACCGTGGAGAGAATGTTCATGCTACATGGTTTAAACAGACATTGAACTTCAAAAGTGCTCTCCAATGCATACTATGGATTGCACCTTCTATTACTGAATTGATTTTTTTTTTTTTTTTTTTTTTTTGTTTAAAATATTTACTGGAATGCAAAATGCAGATTACAGAAGCAGTAACCAACCATGAATGTATAAAAAAAACTAATTGCAGAAGTCAAAGAAAATATATACACAACATATAGATCTTAAGCCAACAGGTCATGAATCATAAATGAATATAACGGAAAGGTTCCACTTTCAGTAGCACTGTGTCACGATACATATGAGAAACTGTACACGGCAGACACAAGGACAAAGATGCAATAATAACCATTGATTTATTCCCATGAGTAAGAGAGCATTTGGTACCCTCTTTCGTTTGGATAAAGGTACTTCCCAACTCGAAAGCAAATCACAATCCATTAAGTAGCCAGAAATTCTTTAGATCATTTATATCAAGAACACTGCTATCAAATCTTATCAATCTTATCAGCCTTCACAACCGGGTTCGCCTTGGCAATAGCATCTTGGCCAGCACCTCTGTAGTCAAACACACAGTTGTGCTTGTCGGAGTAACGATGAAGAGAGCAGAAAGTATAGCCGCATCGGCACTTGAAACCAGTGAGTCCAACGCGCTTCTTGCAGAAGTTGCAACGGTTGGAAACCGGTTTCTGTGGCTCCTCAGAAGTTCCTTCCTCTTCCACAACAGCATTGTCCTTACCCTCAACGACCTGACAAGCCGCTTCCAGCACAGGTTCCTCAACCTTCTTCTTCGCAACCTCCGTCACTATAGACGCCGCCTTCGACTGCTTCAGAAAGAAATCCTTGTAACATTTTGAGCAGAAATTGTTGGTCGCCGCAGTCCCGAAAAACCCACAATTGTTTGCACACATAATCGGCACATTAGGCCCTTCACAGCCAGAATCCTCAACTTTCCTCTTCTGACTTTCCTGCTCCATATCTCACTCAACAATAACCCTCTAAACACCCCGCCAGCCGCTAGCCGCTACCCGCTAATCGCAATCTCCCCTCGCCCCCAAATTCCCCGCCGCCCGAACCCAATTCACAGACCCTAATCAACGAACCCAATAAGCAATCCAATCACCCGACACAAAGAAACCGAATTTCTAACTTTGTTTATGAAGCATTAGCATAAATCTTGATGTCTACATATCCAATTTTAAAAATTTCTGATTCCGATCAAGCTCTAATTTTCAAGCCCTAATTTTCAAGCCCTAATTTTGAATTATCTACATCACAGAATCAAATAACCACACAAATTCAATTCAATCGTCGATGCCCACAACAGTGAATCAAAGCAGAAAACCCTAATTGAAGCAACCACAAATCAAAGAAACCATAATTTTTACCAACACAATCAAAGCAACAATAGATCGAATCAAGCAAGGAATCAATCAATCAAGATCTTGCGAAGACGAACCTGAATCGGAGCTCCTGCTGCTGCTGCCGCTGCTGCTCCTCGAGATACGCGCGCCGGCCGATCGAACGGACAAGAAATCTGCGGCGACGATGATCGATCGGCAGAGAGGGCGAGGCCTCTCTCTCTCTCTCACTGAGAATTCCGTGAAAACCATACTTCGCGAATCTGGTACACTTCTCTATATAACACACATTCGTTCTGATATTGTGTCGCGCGGGGCAGGGTATTAACGGACGTTCGGATTGTGTATCTGCCACGTGGGGAGGTCGTGCGGACAGGGAGTGTGTTGTGGACTGAAGAGTCTGGTGCGTTTTCGTCTCCAAATTAGGGCTCGGTTGAAGATCGTCGAACACACAGATTTTGCGCGAAATCGATCGTTTGAAGTTACGTTTATAGTATAATTAAGTTACATTTGGTAGAGTAGTTGTAATGTGTGTGTGGCGGTTTGTAGAATGGTAAAAAATTGGGAAATCGCGGTTCTCGGCCACACAAAGCGAGATCAGAAGACCGTCTCGCCAAGCATGGCCGAGACAGAAAGCTAAATTTTGGGAACTCGCAGTCTCGCCACGAAGGCGGAAGAGTTCACGGTGTCTCTGTTACGCATGGCCGAGAATACTTCGCGATTATCTCGCCGAGACATGACGAGAGCTACAATTAGTGATAGGTAATGTGGCGTCTGGTGGTGTACAACCGAGAATTTTCTCCTACTCTCGGTTGTACACTCGGCGAGAGGGTTAGAGTAGGCTCGGTCCTCTATGACCGAGACATTTCAATATGTCTCTCTGCCCCATGAGGCCGAAACAATCGCGCACATTGACTTTGGATGCGGTTGACTTTGATGGTGATGGGTTTGGTTTGTTATGTGGCGTCTGGGAGGATGGGATAGGAAGTTCTCGAACGCATCAGTGACGTCACCCACTCGGCCGCTACTCTGAAGTGGACGTCAAATTGGGACTGTTTTTTCTCACTCGGGGGGTTGTGATTTGTGAATATGGAGGTGTTGTTGCCATTTGCCTGCTTTGATACTTGTGGCATAGGGCCACCCACGTTCAAATAATAATAACATGTTAATTAAAGAGAAACTTTGAAAAAATATCAAAAGCTTGATAGATTTTTCTTGCCCTTTTTGTTAATTAATCATGCAAACTTTTTGTCTTTGTAATCCTTGATATGTTGGCTTCTTCGTGGCAATGAAATTGAGACGCCACGAAATTGAGACGCCTAATTGACTCGTGGGATTAGTTGAGCCAAAGCAAAAGGGACAAAAAAAAAAAAAAAAAAAGAGCAACACAATAATCGAAAAGAAAAAGAAATAAGCTCTAACGTTTACAATATATTTGAATATGATTTGAATTACCAACAATTGATTGGCCTGAATGGTGATGGACTCGATTCTCCTTAAAAGAAGCCTCAAGTTTGAGTTTTATGAATAAAAAAAAAATTTGAGTCGGCGTTGTTGGCACCTAACATCACATGGGAAACCAAAAAACGAATGACTTGAATTACGCAAAATATACACTTAAGAGTCGGGATAACTTAGATGCATTGACAAAGAAAATTAAGAGATTTTGAAAATACGCCCTCGACTACATAAGCCCTCCTACTAATTTCGAATCAAGGCTTTGTTGTTGCCGTTGTCGTCGTTGCATATTGCATGTTGCTAAATATGTCTTAAAGCATAGAAAGGGTGCAATTAACAGCACAAAAATAATGCCAGTTTAAACTGCAAATTAATAAAGAGACAATGCAGTGACAGTCGATACTCTCCTTTCTTCATTTCATTGCTAGCATGGTCCCTGCACTTCAATGATCATCCATGGAGATACATGGAAAAAATAGTTTTTTAAAGAAAAAGCAAACAGGCTTTTTATGTACCGACCCATGTGTAGTGGCCTAATGCCTCCAACGCCACAATACTCATCACTTTGTCGGCTACAAAGATCAACATTGCATAGCACAGTTCATTTAATTTCCTCACTTAAAAAATACAAGTGTATAACTAGACTCCTATCCAGTTTTTTTTGTACTTCAGGATTGCTACAAAGATTTTTCCTGTACACCTGCAGAGTTGCCACTCAAAGAAGTGGCATTCACAACTAAAAATTTTGGATGTACATCACTCATGGCAGAGTGCAGCAGAATGGAAGTAATCGATGCAGTCGACCCCAACTAATTTATAATAAAAGTTTAGTTGTTGATCAATGATGCATCACTTGTTAAAAGGAAATGTTTGAAAAGGTCTTGGCTTTCTGAATTTGTGTTGAAGTCAAAAATAAAAAAAAAAAGGCCTAATTATAAAAAATATTGTAACATATACAAGAAGTATCGATTATATCCTAACCTTTATAATTTATCAATTTTATCCTGACTTTTTCGACTTAGTATTAATTATATCCTCAACTAATTCGGGTTCTTTTTCGTTTCATAATATAAGTCCACACATTATTTTATTCAACTTTCTCCTTACACCATTTAAGGATTTATTCATAAGTACGCATTAAAATTCAATATTTATGATAAATATGTATTCATGTATATAATACTCAGTTTGTGTATATATAATCTAAATGCATAGTTCTTTTTGTCAAATTAATTAAACAACCATGGGTAACTTTCTAGCAAGTTTTACATGTTATTTTTTCTTTATTAGTGCAATTGAGTATGTCTAGTCCTGTATCAAGCCATTGAGTATTACTGAAATGTACTTCGATCGATCTATTTCTTAAAACTCTTGCTCTCAATATCAATCTTCTAGACAAAGTGGAATTCGGAAAAGCAGCAAAGCAAACTCAACAGATTGTTCCCTATGCAAGATCAAAAATTTAAATAAGCTCACCTTGGAATCAATAGTTAGTAATAAATATTAAAAAAGGAAAGTTTTACTTGACAAATGTTACAGTTGCAACTTTTACGGCCGCTGCAATATATATCATCTTAAAACAACTTTCAGCTTGCTCTCTATCCCTTCTCGTACTTTCCACTGCAAGAAAAACACAATGGTGTCAATGCTATTTTCCACAAAGAACGGAACCCGACGGATGCACAGACAACGTGAACTTTTTTACCTGCAACTGATTGATCTCCTCATCTGTGAGCGACCGCTCCATGGAACGATATGCAATTCTGTAACAGTGACTAGTCATTCCCTTCTTGTTCGTAAAATTATCGATCAACTTCACCTGTCAAAAATGATGCCAAAATGACAGGAATATCATTAGATGAAGCATGGACTTGCAAAGAAGCAGAAAGAATATCAATATAAACAAATAGGAGAAAAGACACCCATGTAATTAAGCGTAACGAGTAACGACGATAAGGAGTACTATTCCAAAGATCGGATCGAATTTACTAGATTCCTCTACCTCTACCATAACAGATACAGAGGCGAAAAGTATTGTAATTACTAGGTCCTGCAAGGACAATGTATAAATTGAGAATGCTAGAGGTGACGCAATTTATAACTGCATACTTGATAGTATGAAACACATAGACATGCATAATTTTATCGCATAATGCCATATACATATAGAATTTGTTCCAGTTCATGATTGAGCTGAATTGCTGTAATATGATTCAAATTTAATTAAAGTGTTTTTAGTCCTAGTGATGTTAATTTCTAAGTGATGGAGTTGGGTAGTTAATCAAACATGCACTGTGTAACATGGGTAATTACTAGTTAGTGAAGTCCGAATGGGTCATGTTGACCAAGTCCATACATGTATAAGCTCATAAATATGCATTTCCTTTCTCTTGTAAGGCAAATCTCTAATGTTAAAGAAAATTAATTTCAATGTACTTGCAGCTAGCAAATCCAATCAAAGCCTTTTTATTTATTTTATTTTAAATTTCAACAATTGCTAGTTGGGCAGTATTAGCATTTCTTTAGGGCTGACCACATGAAAAACTTCCACAATCATGCGTCATTCTACTGAAAGCATGAGCTGAAAAGTGATCCTCTACCATGTACTGGCACACAAGCTCAATCCCTTCACCTTGTGATGACATACTTCCAAGTTTATCACCCTCATTGCGCTAGTGTCCTTTAGCAGGTTGAAGGCATCTGTTAGAACCTTGAACTTTAACTGAATTGAACTAACAAAGAAAAGATAAAAACCAGAGAATTGAGAGAGAAGAAGAAGATCTATTGCTGAACTGAACCACAGTACAAGCAATCGATACCTCACTTCTTATAATCCTACTCTACCACTATAGGCTCTCTTGTGCTATACCGTATGTGGGTATATCACGACCCTTCTAGACTCTCCTATGGGACCACATAACTAACATTGTCCTTTGTCCTTGTGCCGACCTTGTGCTCTTCTTGTGCTTCCTCTCGATATACTTTCGGTGTGGGCTTGGAGTGGGACTTGGTTTCCACCTCTTGTGCCTTTGGGTTGCTATCAATACTCCCCCTTGAACTATCACCTTGTCCTCAAGGTGAAAGGCGAGGAAAGACTTCTTGATATGCTTCACAAGCTCCCATGAAGCATCCGAAGGTGGCAAAGCGACGTCCATTTGATGAGGATTTCCGGTCCCGCCGCGATTGACGATAAGACAAGATCCGTTCGGTTCAGCGTGGCACCATTGAATTGGGCAGCAAAGGAGGTAAATCCACACTCACTTGAGCCGTGCCCACTTGGCGTTTGAGTTGGGAGACGTGAAAAACCGGATGAATATTGGAAGAAGGAGGCAAATCCAACGTATATGCCACCGTCCCCACTTTGCTAAGGATCATGTAGGGACCATAAAACCTCGGGCTAAGCTTGGAGTAGGAGCTTCGGGAGAGAGATAACCGACGATACGGTCGCAACTTAAGAAAAACCAACTCACCCACCTCAAACGAAATGTCACGTCTCTTAAGATCACCGATCGTTTCATCCGAGTTTGGGCTATGAGGAGCCGATCACGCAGCTCTTGCAAAGACTCGATCCCTAGATTGCAGCAGCGGCTCCACGTCGGATAGTGTCGCGGAAGAAGAAGTTCCTTGGCGAACTAAGGTGGGAGGGTCTCGCCCATATACTACTTTAAAAGGAGAGCACTTGAGAGATGTATGGAAGGAAGTGTTATACCAATATTCAGCCCAATGAAGCCGGTCGGACCACTCTTTGGGGCGTTGACGAGATAAAACAACGAAGGTAAGTCTCAACACAGCGGTTCACTACTTCAGCCGTCCGTCACTCGAGGGTGATATGCCGTGTGCGATGGAGCCGAGTGTCTTGTAACTTGAACAACTCACACCGAAATGGTCGAGGAACACTTTGTCTCGATGCTCGAAACAATACTCCGAGGAAACCATGTAACTTCACCACATCCTTAATGAATAATGCACCACTGTTTTTGCGAGAAAATGGGTGTTTGAGGGAAGGAAATGACCAAACTTGCTAAGCCGATCCACCACGACTAGGATAGCATTAAACCCCTTTGACGCAGTAAACCCTCCACGAAATCCATGGAGATATCCTCCCAAATGGCACTGGAATGGGCAAAGGTCAAGGAGGCCACCGGGGGCTGTGGAGTCATACTGTAGCTGCGACGGCATACATTGCAAGACGCGATGAATGTCTTGATGTCCTGTTTCATCCCCCGCCAATATAATTCAGTGCTATACGCTTGTAAGTCTTCAAGAAACCACCATGTCCGCCACGGGACTCGAATGAAACTCTTGGAGAATACGTTGTTTCAAGGAGGAGGATGATGAAATTGCCACCCGCCCTTGTAGCGTAATCGCCCTTGGGATAAAGACCACTTTTCTTTGGCATTCGGATCAGTAGAGATGGTTCGAAAGATGGGGCCCAATAATGGATCAGCAAAGCAACCTCATCTCGCAATCAAAGAATCATCCGCAAAAGAAACGATGGAAATAGAATGCAACTCAATCGCGGAGGGATACCTAGACAAGTGCATCGCCCACCACATTCGAACGACCGGTCGGTAATGAATGTCAAAATGGAAGCCCAACAACTTGATCAACCAACGTTGATATTCAGAGCAATCTCTTTGTTCCAACAAAAATTTTAAGCTCTTTTGATCGGTCCTCACCAAGAACCGCCGCCCCTAGAAGGTAATGCCTCCATTTTTGTATAGCTAACACAATTGCCATCAACTCACGTTCGTAGGCTGATTTGTCGCGAGCTCTAGGGCCAAGGCTTGACTAAAGAAAGCAATCGGCCTCTCGATTGTGATAGGACAGCTCCCAACCCGACCCAGCTCCCAACCCGACCCCCGATGCGTCCGTTTCCACCACAAAAGTATCCTCAAAATTAGGAAGTGATAGAGTAGGCACTTCTTTCATAGCTTGCTTAAGTGTGGTGAAGGCCAGAGAAGCCTCATCAGTCCATTCGAATGCATCCTTGCGTAACGGTTGAGTCGAGGGCTGCGATTTTGCCGTAGTCGCGGACAAAGCGGCGATAATAGCCCGTAAGCCCCAGAAAACCCCGCAACTCTTTAGGGGAAGTAGGGAGTGGCCAAAACTCCATGGCTCGTACCTTCTCCTCATCTGCCATGACTCCGCGACTGGAAATAATGTGGCCCAAGTAATTCAACTGATCCCTAGCAAAACAACATTTTTTCAAGTTAACAAATAAAGAGTTGGACTGGAGAATAGATAAGACCTGCGCGAGATGTGTGCAGTGATCGTTCAAGGTTTTGTTGTAAACCAAAATATCATCAAAGAAGACCAAAACTGACTTCAGTAAGAGGCCTTTGAAGATTGCATTCATCAATGACTGAAAAGTAGCAGGAGCATTTGATAACCCAAAGGGCATGACTAAAAATTCATAATGTCCCTCGTGGGTGCGAAAAGCTGTTTTGTGGACGTCCTCAGCCTTGACCCTGATTTGGTGATAACCCGAACGCAAATCGAGTTTGGAGAAGACTGCTGCCCCATGGAGTTCATCAAGCAGTTCATCAATGTTGGGGATAGGAAAACGATCCGAATAGTATTTTTGTTAAGAGCCCTATAATCCACGCAAAACCTCCAACTGCCGTCTTTCTTCTTCACCAATATCACCTGGGACTAGAGAAAGGGCTATTACTTGGTCTGAATTATCCGGATTCCAAAGATTTCGAGACCATCTTCTCTATTTCTTCTTTCGAACTGCGGGTACCGATAAGGCCTTACTCGGATAGGGTCGAGCCATCCTTAAGTGTAATTACATGATCACATGTGCGGGAAGGCGCAGCGGAAGGAGGATTAAACAACTCCGTGAAAGAGTTCAAAATGGATCGCACACACGCTCAACCGACGAATTATCCTCCAAGTGATGTCGGCTTCACAACATTGTAACATTCGATGAAGAAACACCCTTCCACACTTTCGGATGACCGTTGAATAGCCTTACATGACACCACTGCCCGATGAAGTTTCGGATCGCCGCGTATCACCACTGGGCTGCCCTCCATCTCAAAATACATTGTGAGATTCGGCCAATCGATTGTCGTTACTCCCAGCGATTTCAACCAAGTCATTCCCAAAATCAGATCCGTATTCCTCATGCCTATAGGATAAAGATCGACAGTCATCGACATACCTTGAACTGTTAAGGTAATGTCACGGCATACCCCCGAGCCGGATAGGCGTGCTCCGCCTCCCACAAAAACCCCATAATCCTTGGTCGAAGTGACTGGCAGAGAGAGAGAATCCACCAAAGCTGGAGCAATGAAGTTGTGTGAGGCTCCACAGTCTATTAGAATTACAACATCCCGTCCCTTCAAAACTCCCCGTACCTTGATCGTGCGAGGGTCCGGAGCGCCATCCACGGCGTGAGCTGAAAGCTCTAAAACCGCGCACTCCTCTTGTTCCCCCGGGCTCTCGGGAGGTGATTCACTGTACTCATCACTAGTGTCATCGGTCACCAACATCACGTTCAACACCTTAGGCCGACAACGATGTGAGGCATGCCATTTCTCATCGCAGCGGTAGCAGAGACCGAGCTTCCGTCGAGCCTGTGCTTCCGTCTCTGTCAGGCGCTTGTACTGCGGTGGAGATACTCGGGGTGTGACTGCCACCGACGAACTAGGGCTGGACGAACCCGATGAAGTGGGACTGGTTTTGGCTGCGGAACTCACCACCGAACTGGATTTCTGTTGTGGAAAATTTGGGTTTTTAGTTGGGCCCGAAATAGTGTGGGACACCCAAGTGGGTGGGCGTCCTTCTGACTTAGTGGGAGGGCCCAACTGGGTGACGGGCCTGGGCCCAGATCGAAATCTCCCACTCAATTCGTCTCCTTCGCTGATCTTCTTCTCGATCTGGTCTGCGCGCTCCACCACTGCCTGCAGCGTCGCCGGCGGATCGACCAACATCTCCACACGAATGCGATCGTTGAGACCGTTGATGAACACGGCGATTTTGAACTCGTTCGGTAGTCCCTTTGTATATAGTGACAGCGATTCGAATCTCTTGCGTACTCGCAACAAGTGGACTCGCTGATCGCGAAGAATTGTTGATGAAGGTATAATGGATTGGCTTCGTAAATCTCCGACACAACCGCGAGCGCATCTCCGACCAACTATCGAATGGCGTCTCCAATTCCTCGTTTCGCAACCGAGATCCGAGCGGCTCCCACGAGACAGATTCGGGCGCTCGAAGCTTCGACATCTCCGACATTTCGTGCAAGGCGAAATAATGTTCCGCTTGGTTCACCAAACCACAGATCGTCTCCGCCTTTGGGTTGCTATCACCCAGAACATTCGAGAGGCTGGACTCTCCACGAACTCCAAGAGCTCACCAATTACAATCAAGACAATGATATCCTCATCCTATTACCCACCCTTATTTATAATGTGTCCCACTAACTAACTCTATGAGTGACCCTAGGTGAGATCGTATCATTACTACCTCCTTTAAAATCCACCTTGTCCTCAAGATGGTAAAGAAAAAGAGAATTAAAACTAAAAGAAGAAAGCATCCATGTGATGTCAACAGCATTAGGCACCGCCTCATTCCATGCTAAAACCCAAATAAGTCTTATATCCAAATAAGGAAACCCCACCAAAATGATGTCATCAATGTAGGGAGCAACAATTTTGAAACATGGGAAGAATTGGAGCTGAACTCCACCAAGGACACCGTGATCACACCTCAAAAGTGTATTGTAGGTCCCAAGCTAAGTACATCAGATTCTTATGTGCAAGCCATATGCGGGTACCAAACTGTCATGAAATCAACATAGAGAAATTAAAAGGCACATTCATCCTTCAAACTGCAGTACATCATCCACAAACCATCTTCATAATGAACGCCATCCATAAGCCCATCCTGCCTAGGAAGGACGAGAAGCAAAGATTTCAGAGAATGAGTAAGTGCAAAAGCTCAAATTACCCAACATTGCTTCAAACACTCTCAAGGCAACAAGAAAAACTTTTTCAATAACGTTTTCCATAGTAATGATTGTAGGCTCAAGTTTAGGCGTTCTGTGGATACCCAATGCTCTACAAGATTGGCTGAAAGCATCTTCATGACTGCCTGAAGATCTTGAACTGACTGTATAACCCAAAAAAGGGCAGTCAATTTCGGGTCCACTGTAAACAAGACAACAATCGACCAAACTTGAAGATAAAACAGGTCCCTTTCGATGAGTCTCGAACAACGCACAACTTAAGTAGCCCAACATCTTTAAGTGAAAAAAATATGCAGTCTGAGGAGAATCGAACCACCAAATATGTACGTGAACATGAAACCAAACACATTGATGCGGTTGCATAACTCCAATCGTTCGATCACCTCGAATGTCGCGTCCATCCCTGTAAGTCGTCTTCCCCAAGTGAAGAGAAGATCTCGACGGTGGCCAAGGAGGTGGAGCTAGGGCAGCATCTATGAAACCCTCCTCGAGTACGACCAAATCTGGTGGATCTGTGAAGAAAATCTTGGAAGTAAACAGATTGGGTGGTCGCGGTGGTATTGGAGGGGCTGGATGCGGTTTAGTAACACTCCAATTGTCTACCAAAAACGTCAAAAGTAGTGGATCTGGTGGTTGTGGAGGTGGAAGAGCAACTGGATCTGGCCCAAGGGCGCTCGGGTTGTTCCCCACGAACATCGAAATTGGTAGATCCATGAGTTTAACTCCCTTTGACACCCTGATCTCTTGAACACTTGAAACCTTCAACGAGATGGCATGAGGTTAAAGGAGAAGCTCTTCAATCCACATAGCCTAACCCCGGATCTCTGATTTCATCTCAGATTGGAGGTCGAGCGACTCATTTTTCATCAAATCTGGAGCGCCAAAAGTGTTAAAACCTCAGTTGCCGCCTGATTTGGCTCACCAACGATCCGAATCCACTCAGACGTCGTCGGCTTAAGCGGATCTGATGACTTGCTCCCATCTGCCTCACCGATCTGTTGCGTTCCACTCAACGCCGACCTTTGTAACCCAAACATGGATTCAACTTTTGAGACAACGCCTGAAACGGGTTATCCATCACCGATCGTTGTGATTCCATCATAGATCTCAACTCACCCATCGATGCTTTTGTCTTCATCATCTCCGACTCCAGTGCATCCATGCGAGCATCTGCCTTTGGAGCCATATACATTGGAGTGCTTTGATACCAAACTTTAATTGAATTGAACTAACAAAGAAAAGATACAAACCAGAGAATTGAGAGAAAAGAAAAAGATCTATTGTTGAACTGAACCATAGTACAAGCAATCCCACAACATTCGAGAGGCTGGACTCTCCAAGAACTCTAAGAGCTCACCAATTACAATCAAGACAATGATATCCTCATCCTACTGTCCCACTAACTAACTCTAATGAGTGACCCTAGGTGAGATCGTATCAGCATCCTAGTTTTAGACTCGGACAAAACAAGCCAAGGATTATTAGCAACTATAATAGTAGAATTTCAACTTATATTGCAGACTCACAGGTGATCTAATACGTGATTGAAAGTGGAACAAGGAAACAAGATAGGTTTCCATAAATATCCTAAATGAACTATCTGTAGAGCTACATGGAAGATGCACATATTTTCGAGTTTACAACTTCAATTGGGCGGCTTCTTAGTGCATCCGAGGAATCTGATTACTGAACCAGCCTCTTCAATGTAAGTCTCCTTATACCATCATAAAAAGAGGAGGGTGAAGGCTATTAGATGGGCCCAACAATGTATTATGAGCAGTTCTAATAATGCACGTTTAAAATGTTAGGCAGCGTGCAGTTTGAAAAAAAAAAACAGTTAAGCAGTTGAGAAATTCTCTACAAAATAAATAACTTAGCCCCATTAAGAAACATCACCACTCAAAAAGACGTAAAAGCTTACCTCCTCCGCAAGATCCCCAGCAATTCCTCGAACAACTTCACACAAATTGTTCTCAGTGAATGCATCACTGATCCAGAAACTCATATCTTTGTAACAAGGAGGAAACTGCAGCAACGTTACAAATCCAAAACCATGAAAGCATTAGTCGTCAGAGCTATGGCTTATCATATGTACCATGGAATCAAAAATATAACATGGAATCAAAGTCTAAAGTGTTGACAGTGACTGGTAGCAACAATAGTAAACAACAAACTAGCAGAATATTTTACAAACCATCAATTTTAAATTAGTTGGGGTCGCTACAGGTAAATAACTCTTCCATTGCGTTCGAGTTGGTAGAATAGGATTTACAAAGTATAGCATTATATGCCTATAAACATGTCGATGTGGAAAATTAAAGCTGAAGATGCATCGAAAACCTTACTTAAAATATCCGTAAACTAAGAAGAATATTTCGGAAAATAAGTAGAAAAGATTCCAAACTCAAATTCAATTTTCTATTACTCGTGATGCGGCTACAAAAATAATTTTTTTACATGAGCCGACTTTTGTTATTCATAGAAGAGTTTATTTTGAGTTTGTGACATAACTATATATAGTATTCATTGGGTTGGCACAACAATCCATGATTTGTAAGCAAGATATATCTCATACCTTTGAAAACGGCTTAAATTTCACTCCAAGTTTTCCTTCAGAAAACTGCATGCAAAAAAGCCAACATTACAAATTGGATTTGCTTTTGCAAAAAAAAAAAAAGGAAAAAAAAGAAATGCCAATAAAATTGCATATAGACTCTAGTCAACAATGAAATGCTATAGTTATGAGTGAATTTAGCCTATAAAGAATTCTAATGTTCTGAATATTGACATCTTTTATTTATCGAAAAACATTGCAAAGTACTCAAACAGAAATATTTAAATTCTTCTTGGAGTTTAAGAAATACTTGAGAGGTAAAGCGCTCATCCGTAGACCAAAAAAGCCGAATATCTGGTATGTCAAATAGAACCATCGCAAGCCGCTCTAGTCCCAGTCCAAAAGCCCATGCCACATTGTTTTCCCGACCGTTTCTCTTTAATATTTCCTGTTCTGTCACACCACAACCCAAGACCTCCAACCATTGCTCCTGCAGAAGCCTGAGTTTCAGACTATGTAGGCTAAAAACAAACAGACAGGAAGCAACGCCAATACAAACTTGATAAAGACGACAAATTTGCCTTAATGAAAGCCATATGAATTTCACTTTAACGAACTTATGGAAAACTCAATTGCAAGGCCAACAGGTAATGTCATTTTGTAACCACATTCCACATGTAAGAATTTCAAAAAAGTGTGATATACCATACAGTTACCTCTCTTATATTATCCAGATATACTACGCCCTAGTCAAAATAATTTGATCACTTTTTGAGGAGCTTCATCAAATTATGTATTATCAAAATATTCATTTAAAGAGGGAAGGTGAGGTTTTCAACTCGGGAACCTTATGGCGCTTTTAATCCTAGTAGCACTGAGGACTCACATAATTGTCTCACTGTACCGCTACCATAATTAATGATTTGTCATATTATTTAGGCAAAACCAATCTTTTGGTCCCTCAACTTTCAACCTTTTACACTTTTGGTCTCTCAACTTTCAAAACAATACATTTGGTCCCTTAACTTCTCATGTAGTGTAAATTTAGTCCTTCTGTTAGTTTGACCGTTTAATTTGGTGACGTGGCAAACGCGAATCGCCACATGGCGCCACGCGGCCATCTTTTTCAACTAAACTGATGGTTCAAATGAACCAAACCGGTTCGCAAAAAATCCAAACCACAAATCATAACCTAAGTCCTAACTTTTTCATCCTCCTCATCCTCTCCTCTTTGTGCGTCATCCTCATCCTCTCCTCTCTGTGGTTTTCACCTTCCTCTCCTCTCTGTGCATCATTTCCCTCGCTCACACTCTCTGTGCATCATCTCCGTCTTCTCCTCTCTGTGCGTCTTCCCAAATTTTCAAATCACATCCTGCAACTAATTTGATGAAAATAAATGAAAGAGAGAATGGCGAGTCAGACATTAAAAATACGCCTCAATAGTTTGAGTTCATTAACAACTTTCACACATCTAATTGATTCATCATTCTCGCCACGACTCCCCCCCCAACACACACACACACACACACACACACACAGAGGAGACTTATGACCAGTGCTTGGAGCGAGGGAGATGATGCACAGAGTGGAGAGGAGGGTGAAAACCACTGAGAAGAGAGGATGAGGATGACACACAGAGAAGAGGGGTGCGGGGGTTGGGGGGCATTCAATTCGTACATAGAGGAGAGGATGAGGAGGATGAAAAAGTTAGGACTTGGGTTATGATTTGTGGTTTGGTTTTTTTGCGAACCGGTTTGGTTCATTTGAACCGTCGGTTCAGTTGAAAAAGATGACTATGTGGCGCCACGTGGCGATTCGCGTTTGCCATGTCATCAAATTAAACGATCCAACTAACGGAAGGACTAAGTTTACACTACATGAGAAGTTGAGGGACCAAATGTGTAAAAGGTTGAAAGTTGAGGGACCAAAAGATTGGTTTTGTCTATTATTTAGATACGCAGAGAGTTCAAAAACATACCTTAAAATATATTTCAAGTTCAAAGGATGGATTGGTGAAAGGGAAGTATGTATCAACCCATCTCATTTCCACAGCACCTGTGAATTTCGCAATGGTTGAATGTTCAGCAAACACCACAATTTGCACTTACTTCTACGGTCTCATCACAACAGCCATAGACAACAGATATAATATAAAATAATCTTCAATTACCGAATAAGTGGCGTGCCAAACCCTCAAGACATTTCTTCAGATCAATAGCTGCATATGATGTGCCATCTATGCCAGATTTCTCCCACTCATCTGTGGAGAAAACACGAACCCCTTCCATCTGCACAGTTTAGAATTCTATCCAACTAATCAGGCATGGGAACCAAAACAGGGCTAGAAGTGTGGGGGTAGAGGAAAAGAAACATTGAGCATGGAATGACAAGTACTAAAAGGCAGAAAGAAACCTGATGAAAAACGGGGTAGTGAGTTGAGTCTATAGAATCTCGACGATAAACATCTCCAGTTACAAGGAAATGAGTCTGCCCCTTCCGAAACAGCTCTGCTTGATGGGCACTTGTGTGGCACCTAAGAACAGTTTGAGCATCAATGTAATATGTGTCATTGTAACTCCTGCTAACATGGTCCGCAGGAACCAAAACATCATCAAAGTTCTGCAAGGAGCAGAGCAATAGCCAAAGTGTGAAGCCAATGATTCATATGAAGCAATTTACACTTGAAAATCACTTGGGTTCAAACGAGATCTACATACTACATAGTAACACTACAACAATAAGATTTAAAGAAACAATAGTAAAGGCATAGACCTAGTGGCCATAGAAAGCATAAATACATTCACAATCTTACAACAACAATCTTAAAAGAAAATTCCAGAAAAAAAATATATGAAAAAAAAACCAAAGATTCCATATTAAAAATAAAAGTATTAACATAAAATGTCTAAAGAAAATTGTTACATAAAACCAAAGGCTAATGCTGGTAACAATCAAAAAGACCTAATAAGTGACAGAAGCACTCATGTAAAAAAAAAAGGCTAAATCAGAAACACAAATTTTTTTCCCGAAACAATCACTATGAAAAGAAGGTTACGCATCTTGAAAATTTATGCATTAGAATTTAATCAAATCTCACATTTTCACTTGATTGGCTGCAAGAATTGACAAGTTCATGAAATTAA
Source organism: Stephania cephalantha (assembly GCA_039657325.1). Lineage (NCBI taxonomy): Eukaryota > Viridiplantae > Streptophyta > Magnoliopsida > Ranunculales > Menispermaceae > Stephania > Stephania cephalantha. The sequence goes on from CM077574.1 coordinate 3,083,536, forward strand.
GGAAAAAAAAAAAACTCGTCAATATTCAATAGTCTTATAATCACTAGATCAGCCGAAAGTATGCCTTTTTGGAGTTCATTTCTATGATTTCCAAGAGTTAGACCGAAATTTAACAAAAGTAAAACTTTTCCAACCATTGTTTCTAATGCAACAGTCATCATAAACATAATATGAAAGCAGCGCGTTTATGTTGTGGCTTCAATGATTTTTAGAGAATGAGACTCTGAAAAGAATGCAAGAACATAGGAAAGATTTGCCTAAAACTGATGGCCACAATGGTATGGGGAACTAAAGTTATAATTGACAAGCTAACAATATGAGACTAGTCAAACAATTGGCGTAACATACAGTAATGTTCTTTACTCATTTAAGGACTTGGAAGCAACCTGATAAAGAAAAAGAACTTGGAAACAAGCATTTCTATGCCATTTAATTGTCTCTAAGTGAAAATATGCAGAGAAGTAAGGAGCATTCCTCAAAATATCATGATTTACCTGTTTAATGGAGACAATTGGGCATAGGTCATCAAATTTAACAAACTTGGTCGAGTAGTTCATATCAAAATAATCATATATTGCATTCTTCAAGATCCCAAGTGGATGTTGATCCCTCATATGAAGTTGCAAGCCAAGTTTTGTAAATATGGTATCCGGGACATTGTTTGTAGGATCGTCCCTCACCACATCTACAATTAGACAACGTAGAAATCACTACATATTTGCTTAAAACAGTCAAAAAATCAATATAAGCATGAGATAAATTTACAAATACAACTCATACACACCATCCTTGGCAATCTTAACTCCGCCAATCTCCAACGCAGAAACAATCGAGTGCCTTGATGTTTGATTAAGTTGTTTCTTCAAGAGCATAGAAGATGAAGACGCCGATGAAGGAAATTGGGTAGAGATGGTGAATCTTCTAATCCCATTCTTGTGAAGGAAAATTGAGGATACGCAAAGAGCAGGCTGACCCAAAACCCCTGACGTGCTGCTGATCAAATACCTCGAGCTCGAATGGATAAACATTTTCTTCTTCTCCGTAAAACCTGGTCCAATCAAAACGCAAAAACCCGTAACACATTCACTCGAACAAGTATCAACACTAATAGTGTTGTACATGAGACATCCTCCCCTTTCCCACCAATACAAAAAAGCAAAGAATCGATCAAATATAAAATTCTCTCTAAGAAAAAGGTAATAAAAAGTTTGAATAAAATAGAAAGATTCCTTTGCTTTGAAGATAAATCAGTTAAAGGGTGCAGCCTTTTCTCCAAGAACAATAATATTTTGTTCTCTCCTAAGGCACCAATATATTATGGATCAATCATAAGAAGAAAGTTTCATCATCCCTAAAAAACGACTTCAAAACCCAGTAAGTCGGTAAGTTTTGCACAAGAACAAATTATTATATTTTTCTAAAGCAGTCAGCCTTCCAGTTTACTTTTGTCTTTGTTACGACTATTTAAGTATTTATTTGTTTGTTGAATAATCTACTTATTGGGGAGAGACAGTCGCTATAAACCATGCTATGAAGAATTTAATCTGCAGCAGAAGATGCCAAGTTTCTAAGATGACGTTTTGCTAAGAGTCAACTACATCAACCCTTAAACCAGCAGATAATAATGGCAAGAGATCCATTCATCCTATTCCTGTAGGAAAAATTAGGACTGCCATATAAACCGCCTTGGCGGTCGGATGAACAGTCACATCCTTTGGGTGTTTTTGAGTAGTTTTTTGTGTCTTTTCACACCAAAAGTCACGACTATTTTGCAGTGTTTTCAAGGCGGCGCCTCGGCACCGCCTTAGGCGTTTGGAGGTTTCCACCGCCTAGCCCTTAATAAGGCAGGCGCTGGGCTTGAAAATAATTATTAAAAAAAAATTTTTATTGAAAATACTATTTATTTTTTTTTTTTTGAAAATATTATTTATTTATTTTTGAAAATAGTTTTTTAGTTCAAAATGTGTAGAAAAGTGTGGAGTTGAAAATATAGTGGTGAGTCTATCAAAAAAAAAATGGTGGTGAGAACGTGTAGGCGAGAAAGTATGCCCCTTACTGTTAGGGGTCTCTAAATAAATTAAATTATTTCTTAGGGAGGTCTAAGTAAATATTTTGTCGCCCTCCTATATGCCGCCTCAACTAGGCTGGGCTAAACCGCCTAACACCCCCTCGCTGCATTGAAAACATTGCTATTGTGAATGGGTTTCACTCTTCTATAAAAAGAGAAGTCCCATTACATTTTACTATCATCACAAACACATTTTTGAAACGAAGTGAGTCTCGTGTGTTCTATAACATCATTCTCTCAAAAGTTCTTCAAAGAGTGTTCTTATTTTCAGAATCATTATCTACAGCACAGAACCAAAGAACCACACAGATTCAATTCAATCATTGATGCCCACAACAGTCAAGCAAAGCAGCAAAACCCTAATTGAAGCAAACACGAATCCAAGAAACCCTAATTTCACCAACACAATCAAAGCAGCAATAGATCGAATCAAGCAAGGAATTGAAAAACCCCATGAACGAGAACATCAATTAAACCTAGATTCCGAGACAAGGAATCAATCAAGATCTCGCGAAGACGAACCTGAACTCGAGCTCCTCCGCCGCCACCTCCTCCTCGAGATACGCACACTCGGCGACTCCTCTGAAGCGGCCACAAGCTGGGACTGTTTTTTCTCACTCGGGGCGGGGCGGTGGCGAATGTGGAGATAATGTTGTGAATAGGAGAGAGTCCCACGTTCAAATATCAAAAGCTTGATAGATTATTATTATTATTATTTGCCCTTTTTTGTTAATCAATCATACAAACTTTTTGTCTTTGTAATCCTTGATATGTTGGCTAATTGTCTAATTCAGAGTCATGAAATTGAGACGCCTAATTAACTTGTGGGATTAGTCGAGCCAAAGTAAAAGGGGAAAAAAAAAAAAATCGAGCACCCACAATAATTAAAAAAAGAAAGAAAAGAAATAAGCTCTAATTTTTATAATATCTTCGAATATGATGATTTGGATTACTAACAAACAATGGATCCAAATGGTAAGGGGATCGATTCCTCTTAAAAGAAGTCTCAAGTTCGAGTCTCATAAATAGAAAAAAAAAATTGAATTGAGACTCGAGAGTCACTTCCGAATGACGTATGACATTGCCCAAACGTGAATTTATCAGTGCAATTAGCACCTAACACCAGGTGGGAAACCAAAAAAAAAAAAAAAAAAGACTTGAATTTACATAAAACATACATTGAATAAAATTGAACGGAGCAGCAGAATTAAATCAATACATTGACTAAGAAAATTGAAAGATTTTGAGAGTACGTCATCAACTGCATAAAATTGAACAGAGTAGAAGAGTTAAATCAATATGGCCAAGCCCAACTACTACTAGTTTCGTATCAATAATCGTTTGCATATATTTTTTTTGGCATAGATATATATTGCTAGTCGAAAATTTGAATAACTCTAAAATGTATCAAGGACTCAACTTGGAGCGTGGTATTAAATTGGGTTTACATGTTGGAAGATTTGGAAAATTCGAAATGTCGAATTATTCACATCAGATCCAATCTTCTTACGTTCAATCACATTTGAAATCACAGCAAAAGCTAAAGAAATAACAATATGTTACATCCGAATTTGCAAATAATACAATCAGTGGGTGGATGAAAGATGTTGAAATTCTTATCAGGTGGCTGCAGGGCGGGTGAAGGTAAACATAGATGGTGGGTTCTGCTATGAAAGCTGAATTTTGGGGAGCCTTTCATGGATTACCAAAGCAACTTGAGGCTATGTGCTCATCTCTGGGAAGAAATTAAGAAATTGGAATCTAATAGCTCCAATTGAAAAGCTATTGCAAATGCACAATGTTTCCACTATCAATTGGGGTGCTAGCATGATCCCTTCAATTCAATGATCATCCATGGAGAAACATGGAAAAAAAAACAGTTCACAACTAGACAACTATCCAGTCTTTCTGTGTACTTCAGTTTTGCTACAAAGATTTTTCCTGTAGACCTGCAGAGTTGCCACTTAAAAAAGTGGCATTCACAAATCAATTCAAACAAATGCACCAAAATGCAAAGGAATCCAGTAAATTATGATGGATTTCCTTCCTAATGCATATTAGAAGACATGTTTGATCATATGTGCTACTTCTCAAAACTGATGCCTCGCAAAATTTGATTCAATACTTCAAGTAAAAACAACAAAGAAAAGTGTAAATTAAATATGCCAATTGAAACAAGGTTTAATGCTTAGAACGAGAATAGTGATTGTCGTTAGGATTCCTTTTTCCGCTAAAAACTGCCAATGCTTTTCTGACTGGGGGCTTCCAAGGTGCTCTTTTATCCAAATTATGGCCAAAGATATTATCGGAAGAGAAAATATCGTCTCCCTGGAACAAAATAGACAGAAGAGGCGAATGTCGTGTTAAGAAATGTCGTGGAAGGAGAGCACAAATGAAAAGGTCATGATAATCATGATGATTGAAAAAAAAAAAATATATATATATATATATATATACCTCTTTATTCACTTTCTTCTTTGTCTTTGGGTAAAGCAGCTTCTGTGGAAGTTGATCTTCTCGTAGAATGAGATTTTTGGCAATGGCATCTCTTCCACCTTGAGGTAAAGGCAATGAAAACTGCGCATGCACATTCAAAATGCGCTTAGTTGGCGGAAATATTTGCAAAACCAAGTCTAGAAAGTGAAACAGGTAGATAAGCTATTCTATTTTATGGATGCCACAAGAATAAACATGTCCACCCACAACAACAGCAACAACAACAACCGATCCAAATTAGTTTGGGGTCGGGTACATGGGGATCAAACTCTTCCATTCATGTAGCGGACCCCAACTAATTTGGGATTGAGCCTCTATCATTAAAGTTCTTTCTAATTCCTAATAATTCTTCATGCCTCACAATATAGCTGGCATCATTATACACAATCAGAATAGAAAATCTAGAGGGATGTTCAGGCAAACAAGACCATTAAGCAGGATGAGGGAGGGGAAGCATCTAGGCAATCATTATCATACAAGTACGCCTTTGCCATGAACTTAAATCCATGTCAAGATTCTAAATATAGCTGGAACAGAAACTGAAATGGGAAAAGCTACACGAGAAGCCATCCACAACCATAAAATAGGTAATGTTAATATGTGCCTCAGAGAATATGAAAAGAAAAAAAAATTGCATGAGCGACAATGAGCCTTCACCGCTACATTGTTTGAAATAAAAGGAGAAGTCTGACTAAAAAAAGACACGAGGCTAGCCGCCTTGAGGAAGATTCAGACACAATAACTTCAAAATAGTTCAACAATAGATGGCACTTCATGATTTCAAGGGAAAAAAAAGGCTATAATCTTAGTAGATGGTATTTTTCCCACTCGATTTTTATTTTTTTCTAAAAAAGCCATGTCTACAGTCCATAATCCTAGCATCAATTGCATAAAATATTTGAATATACGCATAACCACAAATCACATACTAAACCCCAGGCAACAGACATTGTGACAATGAAACTTATCACAGTCACACTGATAAAAATCACCAAGCGGCAAAAATGAACTTTGAAGACCAACTTATTTGCAACACCATAACAATTTCACATACGAGAAACTAGTAATACAAAAATTAGGCCAAATGTTATTTTCCTGGACCTATATTATGACATTATGAAATTATGAAACACATGATTTGCCCATTTACTCTGATAAACCTGAAGAAAAAGATGTGGAACTAAGGGCATAAAATGCCACCTGAAAAGTTTGCAAGCTAATTGTTCCATACTTGAAAAAGTGCTTTCACACTGTTATTATATCACCAAACAGTCAAGCAGAAATGAAGATTCTCATGCATTTGAAGACACACCTTTGTGCCTCTGAGGGTAACACGTGGACGGCGGGCTGCTAGAACAATCCCATTTTCTCCAACAGTTACAGCTACTTTGCGTAAAGTACCACCATTTCCACATTTAGGACAGAATATCCTCCCAATTTCAGCAGTCACCTTGTTGCAGGCATGGCATTTCAGTATCCACCTGGAAAACCAGATTAAATCAATAAAAATATCAGGGAATAATACAAACTCAAATATTGGTAAGAAAAACAACCATGTGATTATATAAGATAAAGGCATCAGTAGTGGTTATAAATTATAATGTATATAATCATTAAACTTTTAGTTTGTGAACTGTCATTTTTCAGAAGATACAAATGAGCTAGCTCAACGAATACTGACAGTAAATTTTTCTCGTACAACTCGCCAAGATATTAATTAAAAGTCTAAACTGAAATGAAGCAGAAGTCAGAAACTTGCAAAAGCAAGGATTGCAAGGCGGTAAGGCGATCCCGAGGCGATTTCCCTGAACTAGGCGAGGCGGTGCCTAAACAACGCCTAGGCGATGTCTAGGCGAACAAAATAATATTTATTTAAAGGTCCTCGAATAAATATTAATTTATTTATAGATCCTTAAATAACACTAATTATTTATTAGCCAATGTGATCATTATTTAATATATACTTCAAAAATACTAATAAGTCTTTAGGTCCTTATGTAACATTAATTGTGTCAAGATTTTGTTATTAGGTAAGTATTTTATTATCAAACTTAATTATAAAAAGCCCCTTCAAATTTCTAAGAATTACTTAGAAGGACATCGCTCGCCTAAGGCACCGCCTTGGCAATTTTATCCCAAAACGCCTAGGCGATGCCTAGGCGACGCCTTGCAATCACTGTGCAAAGTCTTATACATCCATCTCAATGACTGGAAGACTTCAAAAACTGAAAGCAATCAATCTCATGGAACTTCTTTCCAATAGGATTCCTCACCAATGAAATGGACCATGTCAGTGATTTGATATACATAGACATCATTTAATACAAAAACACCATACCCTTAAGGTCCACAGCCAACATAGAAACAGTTAAACTAAGAAAAAATATTATGAGATCAAAATCAGCTCCATCAAACAGATGCAGCAGAAGCATACCTGTGCAGCTGACGAATCTGCATCCCTCCTGGTGCTAGAAGACGAAGACCAATTTGCAGAATAACATTCTGCATAGCAAAGTCACTCGTTATACAGGCTACAGTTGACTCAGACAAGGACTTAAGCATCCAACTCTGCTCGCTGCTGTTGTCATCTATAAATGAATCATCAACACTGTATGGCTCACAAGAATCTCCTTCGCCCATAGCATTAGAATTATTTGAAGCATCTACAACCACCATAGAATCACAAGCCTCCTCTCCTTCGACTGCCATGCAGAGTTCCTCCTCTTCTCGCGAAATTGACTCCGCTTCTAGTCTCATCTGCGCTATGTTCGTCGTAAGAGCACCAATATCCCCATTAATAGTCTTTCCATCTTCTAAATTCTTGTTCGCAACTGGCTTCTTCTCAGAATCATCTACTAACACATCAACACTTTCATTCTCCTCTATAACATTCATTTCAACGTTAGTTCCCATGTCATGATCATCACCTTTTTCTGATAGAGTCTCTGATGATTCACGTTTAGCTTTTCTTCTCAAGTACCTCCGGTGTGTACTCCGACTTACAGCTGGACGCCAATCATCAGCATTATCATCAACTTCTCCCTGTGAAGCATCAATTCCATCGGCAACCATCTTTTTCCCGTCAATATTTATTTCTTTCTTGGCATTTTTAAATCTTCTAGGTCCCCTCAAACTGCCGCTGACATCCAACATATCCTCGGAATGAACCTCACAACCATTTTCCGAAACATCTCTAGAGTCAATTTGATCATCCATTGGGATAACATTCAAGTTTAGATCCTTCAAAGGGAGGATTCTTGATTCAGTGTTGGAGTCCGCCTCTGTCACCTGTTCTAAAGCTTCCCATTCTTCCAAATTAGGGACGTTGTTCCCCCAGCCAGGCATCTCCTTCTCAGTTAGCATTCTCACATTAACTAAATGAATAGGAGGCGGTGTGTCACGTAGATGGTTCACTCCATGAATTTGAGCCTCCAATGTATACGCCAAAGCAATAAGTTTGAGATCAACGTCTGATAGAGTTTGCAAGTCACCAGTTGCTCTTGCAAAGTTAACAACTGCAAGCGGTTAAGAGGTCAATATAGTATTCCATCATTATTATCAGCATTGTTAGGGTCCATCAAGGTCTTAATTACATCAAAATCAATAAAAAAGTAAAAGCCACGTCAAGAAGAATAATGGATTCCCGGAAAAATTTATAAAGTCGAAGAACTCCCTTAAAAAGTGCGCAAACATATATATATTTCACATCTTCAAAAACAAAGGAGACATTCAAAGTTGCTCAAACTAGTATAAAGACATTTAGAGGAGCTACAAAATAATTTCTCATTACGACAGGACTACATCAAGGATCGACTTTAAGCCCATATCTATTTACTTCAGTTATAAATAAACTAACTAGACATATTCAATAGGATATATCATGGTGTATGATATTTATGAGATGATATTGTCTTAGTGGATGAAACTAAAGATGGAGTGAATAGGAAATTAGAACTCGGAGGAATACATTAGAATCTCAAGGCTTTAAGTTGAGTATGACGAAAACCGAATACATGCACCTTTGTGAGTTTAGAAACACTAGACATCGAGATGACGGAGTGGTAAAATTAGGGGAAGTAGAAGTTCCTAAGGTAAACCACTTTAGATACCTATGATCAATCATACAAAATGATGGTAACATTGAGAATGATGTCACACATAGAATTCAAGGTTTGGATGGAAGAAATGGCGGAGTGCAACAGAGGTGATTTGTGATCGAAATGTTCCTACTAAGTTAAAAGGAAAATTTTATGATCGCATCTCAATTAGGCCCCAGATTGATTCAAAGCCAAAATTTGCCTAATTGGTACATTGGGCTTGAGACTTTTCTTTGATTCTAAAAAGCGTGCAAACATGTATAAATTTCACATGATCATACCTCAATTAGACCCCACATTGATTCAAAGCCAAAATATGCCTAATTGGTAGATACTTTGTGCTTGAGATTTTTCTTTCTTTGATTCTAAAAAGCGCACATAATTAGACCCCAGATTGATTCAAATCCAAAACTTCCTAACTAGTACATACATTGGGCTTGAGATTTTTCTTTCTCTTATTCTAAAAAGTGCGCAAACATGTATATATTTCACGTGATCACATCTCAATTAACTTTTGTAATTAAATTTGCTAAGACCTTTTGTGGGTTTAACATAACATGATAACATTGACAGAATTCGCTGATACGACTTGCGCTCGATATGGCAAAATTTCATAACCTTAGAACCAAGTCAACAAGGAATGATTATCAATGACGCCCTACAATTAATGGCTTCTAGTCTTCGGCCTTTGAACATTATAGTCTATGAATAAACACTAAACCCTAAACCCTAAACCCTAAATCACATCACAAGTGGAATTGAAACGCCAAACACAAAACAGTTTGCACAATCAATACGAAATATCAAACAAACAATGAATCCACGAAAAATAAACCCTAAACCCTAAATCACATCACAAGTGCAATTAACCTGTCCTGAGCGACTCCGGAGAGGGTTCCATGATCTCCACAGTGAACGGGAGCAAATCGAGGCGGTGCCGCGAGACGGGGTCCCTGATCTCCTCCATCACTTCAGCAACAGAGACGAACTTATCAGCGAAACTCATCAAACTCTCTCCTCCATGGATTACTGCGTTCGCATCGACGACGGCCACTGCGATTCCCTTGCTCGATTTGCAGGTCTCGAAGACTTGTTCCACTGCGACTCCTTGGGGTTTCTGCGCCTGTGGCTTCTTCGCGATTGCGCTCCATGAAACTTCCATGGCGGATCGATCGATCGATCGATGACGGAAAACCCTAGTTCCAACCGTCGAACAGGTTATTATGGAGTATATATTGGGCGGGTAAGTTCATTCCACACTCGCTTGGTGTTCCTTGATTCGCGCATCGGGATTTGTGCACACACTCCTTCAAAAAGGTGAAAGATATATTACAAAAATGTCTAAGTTATAATAATAAAAATTAAAGAATTTAAAAGTAGATGGAATTTATTTTGTTTTTTATTAGGGTGGATAGAAGTATTAGAGCATCTCCAATGGTAAATAAGGATTATGGCCATGGATTCACGACAAGTCATCAACGTGGAGAGAATTTTAATTCCATGTGGCTCAAATAGACATTCGATTTTAAAACCAATCTTTAATGGTAAATATGGATTGCACCTCAGTTGATGATGTGTAATTTATTTTCGTTATTTTAATTTCTCTTTTTGATTTTCGGAAGTTCGATTTTTATTTTCGAATCTGGCGTGGCTGTCAATTGCACCCTCTACAAATCCACAACTAAAGTAGACAGTATGCATTTTTTGTCCACCACGTCACCTCCACATCCGAAATGGACATTTACATTGGAGAAAGTTTTTTTTTTTTCTTTCAATGTCTATTTTGTTCTACATATCACACATTCTCCCTCAATCCACATCCCCATTGGAGATGCTCTTATATGTTTAAATAATTGGTTGTCAGAATGTATAGTGTTAAGAAGCTCTGCCCTCTCTCCTCTTTCCTTGCTCAACAAGTTTTCCAGCGGGCATGCTAGGAGGTTTCTGGCAACGCCGGAGCGCTCCGACGGTCTTGTGTTGGCGGTAGCCACCCCCCTTCTCCTCCTCCTCCTCCTCATTTTTTATGTCTTTTGCCCTTTCCTTCTCTTTTCTTTCTTCCCTCCCTTCATTTCTTTTCGGCGGTGCCTAATAGAGGGGTCAATTTTGTTCTTTATAGGGGGTTTGAGTGGTTGTATGGAGAGTTGCCCGTGGGTAACACGGAGAAGAGAACTTTTGGGAGACCGGGTGGTATTTAGGCTTTACCTAGCCAAATCTGCAAAAGCCCAAAACAGGCCTCGTCGATGGAGTCCGGCGGCAGATTGGCAATGAAGGTGCTGCTGGATGAGGAATACAAGTCACTTGTTGATCCTCACGATACCATTATCCCCGGTGTCTTGCCTCCTTACTTTCGGCTCCGTTTTTCCTCTTTTCTCTAATCTTATAAGCTTTAGAGGAGATGCTCAGGGGGCTACAGAAAGGTGGGGTGAATATGAAAAAATGTTTTTGTTAGTCCCTTTTTTATTTGTTTATCTTTATGTAAACAATTTGTTAAAAGAAGATTTTGTGTATTTAGGGAATAGCTAGTGTTCTTAGTGTTCCTTCTAGAAGTGTTGTTTTCCTTTTGTCAGGGATTTTTCCCAAGCTATTTTCAGACTTTCTTCCTTATCGATTATGCCCTAGAGGCATTCGATGGTGGATGTGGTGAGGCTTCATTGCCCCCGCTTTTCTCATGGAAACTGAGTGTTCGTTCTCACTTATCAATGCCATATATCTGCGCCTTAACATAAAAAATAAAAAATAATGGGTTGTCTTATCTACAACCATGACAACGGTACACAAATTAATTGTTGTCTCACAAACGACATGATTCAACAACAACAACAACGACGACGACGACAACAACAACAACAACGACGACGACAACAATAATAATAATAATAATAATAATAATAATAATAATAATAATAATAATAATAATAATAATAATAATAATAATAATAATAATGTAACTGTCCGATTTTATTGGCGTCGTTATGTGGTGGCCCCAAATCCCGAGGCAACCTTGGGACCCGCCATGTCGCATCACACGTCACTAAGCCCTGCCACGTCATGGCCCGCTTATTTTTCACGCCCCACAACCTAACTAGTTGCTTGCACTTTTCCAACTAACACTAGTTTAGCTAATAAATCTCCATTTAAGTATTAATGGTTTAATTAGCTAGTTAACCAATTTATCAAGTTATATTAAAATTTTACAATGGAAGTCTTTAAGTGAATAAAATATGCAATATTTAACAATTCTAAGTAGCGGAAAACCTGACAAAAGATATCATGTATATATCAAAGGCGAAATAAGTACAACAAAAGATCCATATACATGTATTCAGTGTTCTACAGTCCCCGAAACCCAACAAAATATAAATATATACATATCGATATCACACACGAGCTGGCGTCATTGTCTCAGAGGTAGTCACTCAATACCTTCTTGCCCTTGCCCTTGCTCGTCGAAGGATTTGCACTCTGTGACGACCCTAGTTTCCTACAAACTGGGCCTCGCTCGGCCTAAGCCCACGTGGACCCCCGAGCCAGCCTCGCAAGGTCAACGTAGGCCTAGTCAGCCTTTTGATCCATCCATATAAGTAAATTCATAACTTTACGTTAGTTATTAGTATTTTTCAAGTTTTACAAGTTAGCATAAGCTATTAATACGTTAAATAACTCAACAATAAAGTAAAATAGTCCATACCTCGCCATGACCACCGCCTTTGCCTCAACCCTCAGTCTGCAGATATTGTTGTGGCGGCCCTGACTGTGCTGGTTGATGTGGTGTACTAGCATAACTCCGTGCCGAAACAGACGGACAGTACGCTAGCGCATCTTGTATTTGGATGGGATGGTATCGCCACAGATCCTATACTTTGTGCCCTAACATCTTTGAGCCTGAACGGTCAGTGTCTCTTCCTCCTCTTGTCGGACTGATCTATAATCCGATGTCTTTGGTGCCGATCTTTGGGATGATCTCATCGGGGTGTGTGCTCAGGTATGTCTATCTAGTCAGGCTCCTCTCTTATGCCGCCTGTAAACTCCCTAGCTCAGTAGTCACCACGGTGCCTCTGATGTCCCTCAACAGACCCTCTATGAAATAATGTGTCTGGTCAACGTTTGTGTCAGCTATGCCTCCAGCATAATCCAACAACTGCAAATACATACCCATATATTGCATCACCAATTCCTCAGTGTACTGATGCTCAGAAATTCGACCATTTTCAGCTTCAGGACCGAAGGCGAAAAGTATTTTTGGTTAAACCGCCTCTTGAATTCTACCAAATCCTTGGGCTTTACCTTGGGTAGCCACTATGTTGCGCCACCATGCATCGGCCTTTCCAAACATCAGTCCTAATGATATACTTTGTCTCATGTGTTTCGGTGTGGCCAAGATGTCGTGTATCTTCTCGTGGCTCTTCACAAATCTCTCTGTCGTCTCGAGATTTGTGCCCTATAGAACTCAGCCGGTCTATATCTCTGGAACTCTCGTGACTGTCTCGCCTCAGCTATTACCCCAGTGTTCGTCTCTTTGGGCGTTGTCGGCGTAGTCTCTGCCGGAGTAGGGGTGTAAGTAGTGTTGTTTGTGTCTGTACCGACACTATTTCAACTATTATGGGTCTTGCCGGTACGATGGGAACCGCTAGAGTGGCTTATATGGCAGGCACACTCCCTTCCTGAACAGTGGGCACTGTCGATGAAAACGGTGGTGATGGTGTAGCTGCGATCTGTGCCTTGAGTATCCTCAAGATTTCGTACAGTCGCTGATCTTGGAATTTGACCCTCTGGGTCAAGGACTCTACCTCCTCTATACTCGCAAATCGAGGATATGCGACCCCATTATCATCACTCGACTTAGGCTGATCTGTCATCGCAATCAGCAATAACAAGCGAGTCTCTAATCAGCGTGTAGTTACCAGTATACTATAGTACAATACAACAAGTATCATATATATGATCCAAGTTTTTCTTATTTCCCCAACTTTCCTTACTTCCCAACTAGGACTCTAAGTCAGGATCATATGGTTCCACTCTAAGTTATAATCGTGTCCTAACTCTATTATTAATTTGTGTCCTATGTTGATCGTGGATTAATCGAGAGCTAGGCGTAAAACCTTAGGCTCTAATACCAACTGTGATGACCCTAGTTTTCCACAAACTAGACCCCGCCAAGCCTAAGCCCACGTAGACCCCCGAGCCATCCTCGCATGGTCAACGCAGCCCGTCAACCTTCTGATCCATCCATATAAGTAAATTCATAATTTTACGTTGAGTTATCAGTATTTTTCGAGTTTTACAAGTTAGCGGAAATGATTAATACGTTAATTAACTCAACAATAAAGTAAAAGAGTCGGTCATCCTAAATGTGGAACCCTGTAAACATGTGTAAATCACGTATATCGGTGTTAGGTGTAATAACTAAGCAAAATGATATACAAGTCATGTGTATCTCTTAACCCAAAAAAAATATCCCAAGTGTGATAAAACAACATATATAAGTAATACAAAATGTAAAAAACCTATAAAAGTGCGTAAGGGAGGGCCACTCCAATGTCCTAAGAGTAGATCACCAAGTATCGGCGCATTGCCCTTGCTCGACTATAGATCCGCACTCGGTTAAACACAAGAATGTCGAGTCCCGTAAGTAAAAGCCAGTAGGATCAAAACAGTAATTCAAAGTAAATAAAATAGTCTAAAAGTCATGCAGATAAAAAGAAAACTATATGGAATGCATGATAATAAAACTGTAAAAATTAAAGTAAAACGAGGAATGAGTGTCGAAAGAAACAATAAAAGGTGCCTAAGTAGTCCAAGACCACCGAATGCGGGTGCCACTGGGTCGAGGTCATAGAGTCGCGACAACGCCAAGCAGACTTGGGTTCTAGGACGTGGCATCGCTTGTTGTACCTAGACCGTCGCGAATGAGGGATATCAACGGTGCCCCGGATAAAACTCATCTCATTTTGACCAAATACTCCAGTGACTCGAGGTCATGGCCTCGATTGCAAGCTGGCGACCACTCCATTAAAGACACTCTCATAACTCACTTGGCCCTCGAACACTCATATTAAAGTGAGCATTCCAAGAAAATGACACAGTACAATATCAATAAAATATAAGCTCAAATCAACTACTGTGCATTTTCTAGTTGGTTTTACTTACATCGGATCCATGTTATCCCACCCTGCAGGCTCTGACACGTTCCCCAAACTGACACTTGGTACCCGACATTAGTCTCCTAGGCTCTTGGTATCAATTTACAATAAATTAGGTATGTTTGAGTCTATCTAATAAAGTTTAGATTTTTAAATCCTTAAATTGTTCAAAATAGAGAATTTATTGAATTTCTTAGCCTTAAGCATGTCCGAGACTTGTACTAAAGATCCCAAAATCATGCCTTCATATTTCGGGGTCAAATCCTTACTAACGAGGAAGTCGAGATGAGACGACTATGAGAAAATCCCCCATGCGTTTTTTTTTTTATTTTTTATTTTTTATTTTTGAAAAAGAATTATATTACATTTTTGAAGTATACATTTATCCTTTTATATCTATATAAATGTATACAAAATTAGGCACATATATATATATATACTTTACCATTATATATGTGTATATCATTTCTTTTCTTTTTATAGTTATATTTGGTTTATATAAATATATCTTTTATTTATTTATTTATCTATTTTTATCTATTTGTTTATATATATGTTTATTTATTGGGCTAGCCTCGATCGCGGCCGTGCCGGCCATCGGTGCCATGTGCACCAGCGCCATGGATGGTTGAATGGTGCTCAACACCATGCTCCCGTGCTATGCATTTCCCCTTTCTTTATCTCAATTAAATAGAGCAATGCATTAAATCAAGCAACAAAATTAAAGAAAGCTAGGAGTTATTTACGTATATTAGTCAAGATCTCCAATGAAGCAAGTGATGTGCTCCTCTTCCATCCCCAACATACCATTTATTACAAAGGAGCAAATGAGAGTTTTTACTTTCTCTATCTCTCTCACTTTACTTAAATAGCTAAAGAGACCAATTAATCTCAACCATACACTTTCTTTAATTATTATTTTTTTCTTAAATAAAATTTGTATTTATCTTCTTTCTTACCACTACAACATGACACATCAAATTAATTTAATTAAATCCTCTTATTCCATTTTAGGAAATGTCAAAAATACCCCTTTAGACTTAATTGTAAACTTAGACATCTATTTTATTTATTGATCAAACTATAGTCACAAACCCGTAAATGCACGTATCTCGAGAAGTTACCTCATTCGTAAATTGGCGATCAAAATAGAAAGAATTGAAATTGTGCGCATTTATATTAGATATATAATACACACGTCACATAAAAAATAAAATACCCCAATGTCAACTCCCGAGAGTTGATCAAGTACGCCACGTCAACTTAAGTCTATGTCAAGGTCCTAAAATTTACACATGACACGAGTTAGAATTTTAAAGTCGTTACACACTCAGTCACCTAACAAATACAATGACAAGTCCAAGTAAGTAAAATCTAAGAGAAGTCCACAAAATATTCATGAAATAAAACTGGTAAACTATGAGACATGCGAATATAACACCTAACAACAGTAAGTCATATTCCCATAAATGTAGGCAACATGCGACAAACAAAAATAGTAGCGATGAATAAACAACACATAACAACTAAACATGCTCGGATAATAAGGCATTAATAAGTAAACAACCGTATAATCACGAGAAAACCCGACCTAAACCAACCAGTAATCGATAAACAGGACATGAACCACGTATATACTTACAGGCTTACAATGACTAAACCCCAACTACGGTTGACAGATGAACCCCTCTAGACGTTATTTCAAGTCAAGGGAACATCTTACATCCCTCCCGACGGTTGTAGATATATTCTACTGTCGTCTACACGAGCACTAAACACAAGTAACCCGTGCAAGCGATTTAGGCACAACCAATGTGTACACAAACTGAAATAGGAGTGAAACCCCATATGTGTCCACTAGCAGTCACACATGAAATCCGATACCGATAAAACAAAACCATGAATCCTGTGAGGCATTCCAATGGGTTTACGCACCTCAATACGCACCCTGACTTCCCCGGACTCCCGAATTCGATCGACTAGCTCCCCGATACTTGAGCTACGGTTCCCTAAGTCCCTAAAGTCCAATTTTATATATTTAGTATGTTTATAGGTGTTTGGGTATGTATTAAGTCAAAAATTCCAAAACTGCCCTTAAATTTAGTTTTCATTATTCATTAGCGCGCTAAAGGGTTGGCCTATCTAGCTCGCTAGGTGGAGTTAGCGCACTAGGGGATTTATCTAGCACGCAACTATTCTTCGTTTTGAAAAACAGTAGAACACCCAGACTAGTTAGCGCGCTAGCCAGTCTAGTTAGCGCGCTAACTGCATTCTGTGACATAATTCTCAACTTGAGAATTATGTCACCAACTCCCCAATTAGCTAACCAAGCCCTACAAAACCATTCTCCATTCAATAATGACTCCAAGACATCATTCAAAACCATCAAAATAACACCAATTAGCTCAAAAATAATCAAATCCATGATTCCACTAGTTTTTTCAATTTCACCTAAAACCCCAATTTTTCCAAAACCAGTTGTAAATTCTCAATTGAAATACTAATTAATAATACTTGTAATTCATCAAAACAGCACTAGAAATCAGTGAGCAACCCTTCAGATTTGAATTATACCTAAACACCAATTTTGAACTCAATTGAAAGTGTAGAAGATGGAGAAGAAGATTACCTTAACCTCGATCCATCGATTGACCTCCAAATTTTGGTTTCCAGCTCCTCAATCACCTCTCTTTCTCTCTGGAAATCTAGGTTCACAAATGAATTGGTTTTGATTTGCATGTGTTGATCGATCCATCAATATATAATAAGGCGAGCTTCATTTCTAGCCATTGATCTCCATGTATTTACGTATCCCGAGACTCATCTCATGGCTTACAATGTGCCACTTATCCCATTAACTCTCCACTAACTCTCTCATAGTGACACCAATTTGTTACTCACTTGGTTTCTAGATGTGCCAATACGTATATCTAGAAAAATCATATGGTTTCCAAATTAATTAACCAAATTATAGGCCTCATTTATTTAATTTAATTAATTTAGCTTAGGCCCATTATAATACATATAGTTAGTGTTTTTATTCACTAAAATTGACACATTTGTGATCCCACTGACCCTCGACTACTTAGCACCCGATGCCCGCGCCTCGACATGTCCCTCGAGGTAAGTCAACTAATTCACCCGATAGCAAAATACACACATGTGGTGCAATACAATAATAATGATTTTAAACACCACATATACACAACTATCATCCATAAATAACATATTCAATCGGTTCTCGTGTCTGAGTCAACCAAGTTATCCACGTAACACCCGAATTACAACCATTAATCCCCGAGATTAATGCTAATCCTAGCTGCAATGTAGCCTGAATCGCTAATCGACTGGCTCTTTGAACCAGGTATGTCTCGTGTGCGAGGCACCTGTCGTATGTCTATGTCAATGTTCGAGCTCCACTAGATAATACCGTGCTCGCAGTCCTCTCATCAAGACCTTGGACAAAGTAATATATTTGTATTCGATCTGTACCAGCTACATCCATAGAGTAAGACAACAGATATCAGTACCTCTCTATGTATTCCGTAACCGACATATCACCCTGGACTAAGGATAAAAACTCATCCCTCAATCGGATCCTGACCTCCATAGGGATGTACTCGTCCATGAATAACGCTCGGAACTCTGCCCAAGTAGTCACAACAGGATGAGTCGCAATGTACGTAGTCCACCAAATTGCCGCATCGGCTCTCAAACAAAAACTAGATAACCTCGGCCGATCAATCTCCTCGACTCGAAGCAAGTCGTGTAGCCACTCATGCGATAACAGCCACCTCCCAGTTGTCTCTAGATCTCCGGCCCCATAAAAATACCCCGGCGAGAACTTAATGAAGTCATTCATCTTCTTCGCCTCAACCGTCATCTGACTCCCTGAAGTCGATGCCACTGCTGGCTGCTCGGTAGTAGCAGGTGTAAGCACCACCGCTGCCTCCACGGTACTGCTACTGGCGTAGCTCTCTCGGCTAATGTCTCGGATACTGCCGCCTGCACCTGAACCTCGGCGGGAGTAGGAGCTACGACTGCCTGAGTAGTCGTCATCGGTGCAGCCAACATGGTAGTCGGAGTTGTCGTAGTCTCTCGAGCTCTCATCATCTCTATAAGCATCGCGAACCTATCATACATAGTCCGCGCTAATGACTCCAACGTCAAAATCGGTCTCGTTGGATCACTGGTATCTCCGACCTCAGGCTGGGTGGTATCTGATGGTTGTCTGTCCATCGACAACTGCATCGAAGAACGTGCATCCAGTCAGCCTTAATACAAATATACGTGTATTGTATGCATAATACAACCAAAACATAACACATATATCCCTGATTTCTACCCATCTCACCTCACTTCCCAACTAGGACTCTAGGCACTTTCTTAAAGTTTCCACATCTAAAGGTTATTCATCAGGTTTATCCTCAAATTATACCACAAATGTAATCGTATCAGAGTTAACTTTCAATTCCTCGAGGTTCACTAACCTTGCTCTGATACCAAAATGTAACGACCCATTTTCCAAATGGACCGCCACGGGGGCCAATGCGGGCCCACAATCTGGCCTACCAGCGCCAGCTGTGTCCCACATGCCATCTCATCCACCATTTAATCATTATTAACCTCAATGAACAAAAATTTACTATTTAAATTGTTAATGAACTCAAATCATATGCCTATAATATCAAGTCAATCCCAAATAAAACACAGAGAAAGTCTTTTATCATGACAATTAAAATACGAAACAATTAATGCATCTAACTCGATACCTAGTGTGGAAAACCTATATATCAACATAGACCAATAATGTACCTCAATGTATCAAAATATCAAAATTAAGGAGTCTTGAGGTATCTACAATCTCAAATCCCAAAATAAAACAAAATATGTATATACAAACGTACAAGCTTGGCTATATGTCTCTGAATCACAAGTAGTCCGGTAGCTTGCCCTTGCCCCGGCTTGTACTAGATCTGCACTTAAGCCATCACAAAAAGACAGATGACAAGTCCAAAGTGAGTATTCCCAAGGAAATTAAGTGAGCAATACTGAAAGTAAAAACTGGAATTTAAAGAAAACTATTAAATAGACATGCGGAAATAAATACATGCAAATGTGCTCATCGCATGCATACGTAATAGTGCAAGCTTAAATGTGTATTCCTAGAGCCTAGAGTCGACTAGCGCCATACTTCGGACTCCTCCACAGACTATTGCCGGCGAGTAGCACTCAAGCAAGGCCATTATCTGGATCCGCTAGGTGGTCGGCGTGGAACCAACGACGCACCCACACGTGCCCTGACGCGACTCTCGGGTCTACCTATTCACCGAGATTCCTGACGCACGTGTTATGACCTAGTGGACATATACACAGAAATGACACGGATGGAGAGCCTCAACGTCCGTCCATTAACCAACCCAGGAATATAGTATTTGAAAGATAGAATATGAATTCAAAAGCAAAAATAAATACTGCTCAAGTAATTTCAGTTGGGATACTACACACCTCAAACCGCACTCTGTGTCCCGTCACTAAACCATGTTCGGCTTCGCCTAGTTCCAGATATCCCAAATTACTGCCCGAAATGACCTATTTCCAATTATAGTTAATTTTTAGTCAATTGGATGTGTTCTAAGTCATTTAACAAAAATAATATCAAAACTGCAGGATCTAGCGCGCTAGGTCTGGGAATTAGCGCGCTAGATTCCCAGGCAGTTATACGTTCTTCGTCAGGAAGAACATTAGCGCTAACTAATTGCGCTACTGACAAAGAAAGCCGCGAAAAATATCGGGTTCCTCCAACACCACCAACAACAACAACCATTACCACAACTCCAACCACTGAAATTCATACACTTAAACACCACTAAAACAACTACTTAACAACCATTAACATAATCCATATTGGATTCACCAACACCTCCATAATTAAGACCAAAAGATAGAGAAAGATGGGGTATTTGTGATTCTCACCTTGCTTTTGATGATTTCACCCCTCCAAGCTCCTTGAATCACCAAGTTTGATCCTCTAAACCCTGGTTTTTCTTGTCTCCAATTTTGGATGGAAGGATAAGAGAGAGAAAAGGTGGTGGAAAATGAGTCAAATTATTGACTTTTATAGTTGATTTGCATCTCTGCCCATTTACACATCTCAAAGCAATCCAATGCACTCCATGTACTCCATTTCCAACCTCTCATGACTCCAATTGTGACACCGATGGCACACTCACCCTTGTATTTAACCCAAAAAGTGGTGTTTCAGGTGTTCCGACGCCCGATTTTCTCGTCCCGAACCGCGACATACGCATACTACCATGTCCTTAACCACCAAATATATATTCCATATTATTATTTAACCCATTTTATTCATTTTATGTGTGTATTATTTCCCCGCCTAATATTTAGTCTTTTAGACTACCAAGTACCGCGTTCGACACACATATCGAGGCGAATACTTAACACACAATCTCGCACGTCAAATGAACTATAATTACACACATTAGATGTCATTTAATCTATTTTAACATAAACATAGTAATTTAGACAAATCAACATACAAAAATAACTATGTACATAGCTTGCAGTGCGCACAAGCCTAGCTGCAGGTCCCACGAGCGTCTGAGCTGTCAGCCGCGTCTGCAACCACGTCATAAATAACGACAAATTAAATTCAGGTCGTTACAGTCGGAGTCAGCTGTTACCTGTTTAGATGTGTCGGTCTTATATGTCTGACACCTCTTTAGAGGTGTCGACTCTGTGTGTCCGACACCCATGGGCGACACTTCTTCACTTTTACGACACGACGCGACCACACACGACTTTGTCAACGAAAAAAAACACTCCTATGACATTTGGTGACTAGTACAAATGCTCTACAATGACTAAAATCGAGAAATGAAGAGAATTGAGGGGTGTTAGGGTGAGGGTGAGGGTAATTGAGTACAACAAGGGTATTTTTAGAATTTTGAGAAAAAATGGGGTAAACTAAGTAAAAAGTGGGATGTGACGAAGTAAAAAATAAAAAATGAGGTCCTCTACGCAAAAACTAAGGTCCGTTTAGTCGCTCCCAAATAAAATTATAACCCATTACTAATCTTATAAAAATGAGAAGTGCTAGAATGACAACATCATGTCACACCACAAGACACATTTGTTCGCAAGAGCCATTCATGTGCACTTCGAGATGCGGACATGCACATATCCCGATGCATAACACGTGGGACGAGGTAGTATGGAAATGCTCTTGTGAGCCAATGTGTCTTGTGGCGTGACATTGTTGTTGTCATTCTAGTATTTTCCATAAAAAAATATCAACCAAACTTACTTTATTAGCTATGCTTGTTTTTTTTTTTTTTTTTTTTTTTTTTTTTTTTGGTTTTTCACGTTGTCTATGAAGCCAACTATACCGATTAATCTATGTTCGGGCATTGTCGGGCTTCATTTGGGAACGACCTTCCCCCAACCAGTTTTTTTCCATTCACAAGACTCGAATTTAAAACCTTCATTAAGGGGAATCAAGTCTCTTACCACTCGAGCCAACCGATTATTGGTTAGCTATACCTATTTATGAGCTTAGTACTCGCTCGACTCGTCTAACATGGGCCAAACTTAAGCTTGGGTGAAGACATAATAAGGCCCGACCCGAGCTCGCCTAGGCTCAGCTTACAAACAAATCTCTAATATTAGCCCATCATCAAGCAATAAAAATCACAGGGATGCCGTACATTTTGCCTCGAGATATGCGCACTCACATCTTCGCATGTATTGCACCACGTTCGACTAAGTCGGTGCCTATAGTAGCATTCATAATCCCCTTTAGAGATGGACAAAATAAAGGCGAAGACGAAACGTAAACCACTCTCACCATAAAAGTAGAAAACCCCCCCCGTCGTTTTCTTTAACAGATACGCTGAATTATTTCATCAACTCGTCCAATTTTCCCCTCTTTAGCTTTTTCTAGGGTTTCGTCGGAGATCGATCGTTTTTCAACAAATCTTTGATTCTCGTTCTTCAATGGCGAAGAAGAGGAAGTCCGATGCAACGCGCCTCGATGAGTTCGATCGCACCATGTACTCCACCTTCTGCAGCGCCGCGAATTCGCTCTCCCAGCTTTACACGCAAGCCATGAACCAGCAGAAGCTCGCCTTCCAGGCCGGGGAGCGCCACGGATTGGTTTGTGTTTGATTCAGTCTTGATTTTTTTGTTCATTTGGTTCGGTGTTTATCTGATGAGGATGTTTGTTGGTCTTAGTTTGTTTAGGTTTTCTAGGTTGACGCTTTGATGGTGATGGTGATTTTTTTAGGGTTTTTCGGTCGATGAGAGATTGATTTTGTTTTATTATGATTTGATTGATGAGATTGTCATGCATGATTGATTTAGATGTGACTGTGTATGCAAAGATTGCTCCTTTTTGTGGTTTTGGATCTGAGTTTTGTTTAGAAGTGGCATTGAATTGGGAAAGCACGCACGCCCCTTTCCCTTTTATTATAAGTTTCCGTGAATTTATTGCCCGGCGAGATTGAGGAAGAAATTTATAGCTTAAGAGTACCATTTATGTAGAGTTGAGGCTCCATTGTTGCGGTGCCTTATTTTCGCGGACTTGGATACTATGTTCTGAGACTAGCGAAAGCATGAGTTATATCGGGTTTTGATATCAATGTCTTCAAGTTTTCCAGTGTGGGCAGGTTTGTAGTGACTTTGGACATGAATCTTCGGTGTATTTAACCTATTTGGAGGGATATTTGGTGCCACACCAATCCATGCTACATCCATCTTCTACATTTTGTGATGCATAATATTCTAGTAGTAAGTTTTCCTTCATGGATGGTCCAAGCAGAAGTTTGTAATTTTCTTTAGATTCACAATAACACAATTTGAAATCTGATAAAAAATTAGAAGTCATTTTTGGGCTTAATTTATCGGTTTAGCCATGATAGATATGTTAGTGTGATTGAAAGTAATGTTATGAGGTGAGGATGAACCATGGTCTGTGAGACACGAAGAGGGATTAGTCATCTAGAATGTCAACTGTGGTCATTATATGCAATTTTTTTTTTCCCTTGAGAACGGTTGATGGTTCGTGAATTACAAATGGTGTGCATGGTGAATGTTTGTTCAATTTTGAATGGAAATTGTTTGGTTAGCCTCTTGTTTGGGGAGTTTAAATATTCATAAAACTCTTTACTTTTTTTTGGTGGACATAAAACTCTTACTTTAATAGTACATATGCATTTGAAGAAAGTGGTAAAGATTTTTATTGGGGCTAGATCAACGATGAGACTAGTTGGTCCATGGTCAACCATTCTACTACAAACAGGTAGATTTATAGAGGTAAAAATCAAGAAGTTAGTGAAGTGAGAAAATAAAGACATTGAGACATAATAATATAGCTAATGGAGTAATTCTGGTGGATTTTAATTTCGGTCTCCTTTATTTCTCTGTTTTCTAATTTTCCCATTCGTGGTGATTTAAACTCGAAAATTCAATCTGTAGCATACAAATTAAACATCATTGACTAAGAGGAGCCTTGACTGGTGAAGGGGCTACACCATTAGGAGCAAATAATTAAGTCGGTTGTGCAATCGGATTTCTTGTGCAGAAAGTATGGAATTTATCACTTCAAAAGGAGAGGTAGTTAGTCATAGTAGCTCAAAATGAAATGTGAAAGCATGTAAGTAGCATAGAGTAGTTGTTAAAAAACATATTATGGCCTTTTCATCTTCTCCACATTTTTCGTGGAGGTTCAAATGTCATGTTCACCTTGCATCAGATTATTATGAACTTCCTTACTTAGAAAAAAAAAAAAACTCCTCTTCATGAAATCAAAGGAGTATCAAATTGCTGGATGGGAAAGAAAAGCTTATTTTGATGATAGGGTGCTTCGAATGATCTGATTCATGGTGAAGGTGATATTTTATAGTCTAGCCATTGCAAAGAAAATCTGAAAATGAGAAGATGCTCTTCAACTAGTGTTTATATATATATATATATCAATTGTGACTCCCTAATCACAACATACCAATTGAGTTTTTCTTAGACTACCCGAGTAATGGTTGCCTCCCTCCAATTGATGAAGCTAGTTGGAATCTTCATTTCTCTAAGAGCCTATCTATCCCACAGAGGAATCTCGAGAAGTCGTTTTTTCATTGAATGTCTTTTGTAATTTTAGATTAGTTCCATTTGTTATTGATTTTGTTCTATCTCTTGGAAGTTTTTCTTTGAGAAACTTTTTCGTAGCCCTTCCCATATATTTATCTAGTTGTTCAACAAAAACTTGAGACTTAATGTTGAAATATGGTTGAAGTATTTTGTTATATAAAATTAGAACTAAACATATTGAAGAAATAAACTAACTAGGGGAACTTTCCTTGATTGAGTATTGATCCTCTTGGAGATGGAATGAGAGTGAATAAAGTAAGATTGTATGAACATCTTCTGAAGGGCATAATTTTGCTTGCTGGGAAGAGTGGGATATTAGTTATTGAAAGAATGATGGATGAAGAGGTTGTAAAATATCGTGGTCATGGGTAGCTCTTTAGCACTATATTTATATTACATATACTAACTTCCATGCTTAGGATCTGTAAGGAGATTAATTACATTAGTTACTTCTTTTTATGTTGATCTGTTGAACCAAGAAAATTAGCTCTCTTTAATATTGGTGACTGATCGACTTTTTTGAATTTTTTCCATGCTGTTTTGGTTAGTTCCATTGGGTTTTTTTTTTTTTTACTTTTTAAGTAGATGTTTGCAAAAATTCTTCTTTTAGGAGTATTATTGTCTTGCCAGATTCTTCAGGTTACGTCTTCTCTTTTTTTTTATTGACTTACCCTGGTTAATAAGGTTAGCTTCCTAAATATAAGTATTAAAAATTTGCATTTTCTCTTTTTCAGGAGAAACTCTATCAATGGATGTTGCGGCAGCAAGAGGAAGGATCAAGAGTGGCACCAGCTGATGTACTTGCTTATCTGCAGGTTTTTTCAGCTTGTTACCTCTTTTAGCATGTTCTAATTTTCATTTTTGCGTTCTTGGTATTGTGTTTCCTTGTTTTGGTGTCGTTTTATATAATTCATAGATTTCTTGCAAATGAGTAATATGTGATTAGAGGACTTGTTATTGTTTAGTTATCTATGATAAAATTTATTAGGATAAGAGTCAACTTTGGAAAGGCATCTGATCCTAATATAGATGGATATAGATGAAGCGCTATTTTGACGTTGAAAGTTGAAACGCCCAAAATTCGTTGAATAAGGCAATGTTGATTACATCATGCTATTGTGATATTTGATGATTACCCCGACGTCATCTTCCAATAATGCTTCTAGTGTGTTCAGGTTACATCATTGATCATCCTAATATTATATTTATTATATGTATGTAAAGTGGTGGGAATTTTGAGTTGTGTGGATTATTTATCACGATCACTCATATTTGAAAAATATTTGAAGAAAGTTATTTGAAAATCAACTGAATTGGATTTATGCCTTGATCCCATGGAGATCATTTATAAAATTAGTTGTTTCTTAACGAGTGGAACTGAGAAATATAGAAGAAAAAGGAAGACCTTCACTTAATTTCTTGATTTAGAGAGATTAGGATCACCTATGATGTACTTTTGGTGAAGAATGATTAAGAGAGAGGTATGGTAACTTGATGAAGAATATATCTTCTGTGAAGAGGCTCGACACAAAATATAAGATAGAGTGAAAGGTTTATAATCTTTATCTGTGACAAAAAAAAGGTTTATAATCTTTATCCAATCATCAAAGCTATTGATTTCAGCTTGAAACAACAAAGCCTCAATCCCAAACTAGTTGGGGTCGGCTACATGGATCAAACTCTTTCATTGAGCTTAATTTAGTGCAACTGATGGTGTGGTTTATGCTTGAAATCTGAAAAATAATAAGAAAAAAAATCGAACACCCAACTTAAATAAATAAAAAAACCTAATTAAGTGCTGAATTATTGTTTTTTGCTTGAAGAACTCGCACCAAGGGAAAGGAAAATGCACAGCACCTTAATTTGGTATCATTCAGAACCAGCATTGGCTGCACGAATTGGAAAAATAGAAATCTTTCCTTGAAGGTAAAGCTTGAGTTTACTTCTTAGTCTTCGTTTTGTGATGTCTAACGTTGATTTGCATACCCGAAACCAGCCTTTGCAAAGAAGGCTCCATGGTTATATGCGTCATGTTATTGACAAAAGAGGTACGAGCTTATGCATCTTATCAATACGAGAGGTCATATTCGAAGCAATCTAATCATAAGGAAAATTGTATAAGATATGCTTGAAGAAGTGCAATGGTGCAGTCTATTGGCAATGAGAAGAGCATTATACAAAGAGGGAAACCTTAAATAACATTACTAGGGATTATAAAATTATAAATTATGTAGACACTTATGCTAGACCACGGTCTTTGTCCTTAATAGAGGAGTGGGACTGGACAAAGAAAAGTCATATAGACAACTAAGCATGTTGTGTGAAGGTGGCTTTGTTTAGTTGAACCAAATAGTGGGAGAGACGACAGGGCAGATGGAACTGCACCGCAGTTGAACCAAATAGTGACCAATGTTGTATTGGTTTAGTTTCTTTCTTTAGACAACTTTGGAGCTGTACATGACCAATTTTTGTAGTTAGGTTTGACATCTGGTAACCTGCCATTCTCCGTATCTAATTTTATTTTTCCTGTGGTTTCAGTTACACTTCTTGCTTAATTGTGGTTTCAGTCAGTTTCTTTGTCGAAGAAGGCATTAAAGTTTAAACTATATAAAACTATGAATTGTGCATCAGTTACTTGTCTGCTACACATCTGATTCTATTGACGCTACTTTATCATCTTTCTTTCAAAATAATATGGAGTGCAATCGTTTATTGGAATATAGAATAAATCTCCATTGCTGATTTACAGTCAGATTGCCTGCATTGTCAGTCCATTAATAGTTTGGTAAATGCTTTCTGATTGAGAAAAACTTGGAAATAGTAGCTTCCGAACAGTTTTTGTCAATTTGAAAAGTTGCTCTTTGAAGTTGCCAATTTTGCTGCAAGTAGCAGTTAGAATTGCCTCGTTTTTGCCTTTTTGGAGACCATGAAGCACCACTTTACTACCAAGTTGTTGCCAATAATATTAAGAAAACATGGAAATGATTCTAGCTTCCAAATGGAGTTAAGTCTCTTCAAAATGTTTGTTTGAAGTCACTTTCACTTTAAACATCAGTAAGAAAATTGTCTTGACCTTGGAGTTTAGGGAGGACCATCTTTACAAGCCCTGCTATCGGCTATGAAATTAAGTTTCTGTCAAGTGCAAGGCACATTCTCTGTGATTGGTTTGAAATGGAACTTGATTGTGTTATAATAAAGTAGTCTTTAGAAAGTGTTTGGGGATGGATGGGATGGTTTATCATTTGGGAGTTCATGCGTGAAATATGGTTTTGGTAGCAATCCGATTGTTAATGTTTAATAATCTAATATTTACCTGATTGCCTATTGTAGTGTTGAAAATTGAAATTAGAATCTGCATCGAGCATTGTCCAACCAAAACTTTATACCAACGATTGAAAAATGTCAACTTTCTACTTTTGATCGTCATGAATTGGCTTTCAATCCACGCATACACAAATTCGTCAATGAGAAAGTCTGCTACTTTATCTTAGATGATGGTTTCTTGTTCCGCTACTTTGGTATTATTTTTGGTTGGTAAAAAATGTTAAATTTTCGTTATTCTCACCCTAGGAATAATAATAACCACAAAAAGAAAAGATGAATGATGCATAATTCATTATTGCATGCTGACTCATACATCACTTCTTCAAACTACGCAGCATGAGCTTGATTATGGTGGAGAAGAGCCTTCAATGTCTCCCAGGCATCAATTCCAACAGCACTCACAGCCAACAATGCACACCATGAATTCTAGTGGTCATGTTTCCTCCGGCTCATTTGGACCTGCGACTATTGGTCAGGGCCACCACAGGCCTGGTTACCCAGACCATCAAGCTAAGAACTCAGTCTTCTCGAACGCTCTCTCCAGCCCTGTTCGTCGGAGCCTTCAACACTATCACTTGGCTCAAGGAAGCTACAATTCAAGCAATGCTACGCCTTCAGCAAATGGTGCGAGGACTGGTGAAACCAACTTTTCCATTCAGCATAATAGGGAATCCAACTCATTGAGCTCCAACGACGCTATGGACATGCACGCAGATAGTCCTGGTCATGATTCTTCTTACTGATGGCACGTCATGCGATGGCCGCCATCAGTTTGTTGGAAGTCTTGAAAGGTGCGCTTTAATCTATGTTTGGTTGGGAGTCCCATGTGAAAGAAAGGCTTTATATGAATCTAAAAGCTTTAAGCGCACAACATTTGTGGTCCATGCATGCCTTGCTTTAGACCATCATAGGTGAAAATCATAGATGAAAAAAAAAAAATGTTTTGAATCATGCAGTAGATCAAATTGTAAATGTGTTTGGTGAGTTCATGTCTGTTCTTTGCTTTTGGTTTTTGTCATTGTTGAAAACAATTGCTACTTCTTATTGGGTGAACTTGTAGTGATATTGTTTGTATTGTGAGTGCAACCATATAGCAAAGTTGTACATGTTGATGTCATTGATGGTTTGATTCTTACTATTAAGCTTTATAACAGCCTGGCCTTTGTCGGTGAGCTCTCGAACTTGAGACCTTTGATTAAGGGGGATTCAATTCAACACTTAAGCTGATGTTGGTATTTTTGTCATGCAAGAGATAATGCGGGTCTTTAAAACTAGACTAGCTAGAAACTAAGTTTCAAGTACATATTCTCGCATTCTTTCAATTATTTCATCACTTTATTTACATGGGATGGGAGTCGACCAACTTGAACAAAGGCATAGCATGACAGCTCTCATGTCATGCATAATTGGGTCATCTAACTAAAGTAGGAGACAGACTTGATTTTGGTGTCTACATGAAGAAGCATCTACACACATGCATGCATGCCTGCCTAAGATTTAAATATAACTCCTTTCCTTTAGACAATTGTAATATATTATTGGTACACTGACCTCTGATTCCAAGCATGAGGCATCAGTACTTGATTCCAAGATCTCAATTTGTGATTCTGCTTTCATGCATTTGTTTAAAAAGTTTCTTGAAATCTCACGAGTCATTTTGTTTGTGATAACATACGTTTTTGAGACCATAGTTGTTGGAGTTAACTAGCGGTAACAACAACAACAACAATATGACAAAAGGTTTATCTCTTCTTTTCTGGTTTCCTACTGTCGGCCCTCCCAACTCAGGTTTTTTTCATTTTCATCTTAGATTATTATAATCAACTACATGAATCATAAACTTTTACTCTGCTCGACTTAATGTAATTGATATTGTATTTTTATAATCTTTTAATCGCTTAACTCACATTTCATCAAATGATCAAATTTTTTACTCTGCTTGATTTAATTTAAGATGTTAGAGTAAGCCGCGTTGGACACCCACTTTAGACATCTAGTGGGCTCAAGTGGATGTCTAGTCATACAATACACCTTAAGGTGCCTTGAGGTGTATGCATGACACCTCAAGATGAACGAACACATTTCTCTGAGGTGTATCATATAGAGGGATACCCATTTGGGCCCACTAGGTGTTCAAAGTGAGTTAGAAAAACATTTTTCTTAATTTAACTGATTTCATATTTGGATAATCCTTTTCGTCTATTGCAAGGTAACAGTCTATATATTCCTTGTGTGTAAATAATGGAATATATAAAACAAATAGTTTGATGAAAAAATTGAGAGAACAAACAAAATTTATTAAGTAAAAGTCTTAAATTATAACTTTATGATTTATGAATTCTATATATACCTTTATGTATTTCTTGGATGTGTAAATAATGGAATATATAACAAATAGTTTGATAGAAAGATTGATTGAGAGACGAAAATAATAAAGTAAAGACTTTAAATTATAACTTTATGCATTATTGTGTCTTCTTATTAAAACTAAAAAAAAAAACTATAAATACCTCATTCCCTATAACATTGAAATCCATCACCACTACTATGCTCTGTGTTCTTCAAATATTTTTTATCTTTATCTTTGCATTATCTGCTATACCCCTTGCTTTTAGAAGACTCGAACAGTCTCGTTATAATGTTTATGACCTTACAAAAAAGTGGACGATTCAAATAAAAAATGAAAGAGAAAAATGCAAACTCAATATATTCACGTTAAAGGCATAAGTACAAGAATATATTTATTTTATGACATACTAAATATTGTTGAAAGTCACGTTGTTAAAATTTATTCCATATATAATCGATGTACTAGAGCTTACCACTAATTTTGAATATATATTCATATGAAATGATCTATCAAATAATATAATATGATCAACACATCATAAAATGTTTGTTAAGTTTGTTTTAGAAAGTAATATTTACTTATATATTAATTATGTGTTTAATAAATTCTGACAACACATTCATCAAGAACGTTCAATCTTATCGTTTGAGGCATTAATTATCATCGAAAGTAGCAAGCTATATTATTTATCGTTTGAGGCATTAATCATCATCGAAAGCAACATGATATATTATTTAATTTTAAGATAGGGGTTAAGAGTTTATATAAAATTTATAAAAGTAATTTAGGTTTCGGAACTAAGGTTTTTAAACATTGCTAAACTGCACTTAAATATCAAATTTAATCAAAAGCTAGTGTGAAAAGAGAAAATAAATCAAAAGACTCAAGTAATAGTGCTAAATTAAATTTTAAAAATTATGCGTTCTATTTACCTAGACTTTTCCAAACATTATGTCAAAGGGACTCTAACAAGTCTATAACACTACCATGAAAATATGAGTTATGTGTTGGAGATATGAGTTTCTCTATCCACATTGTACTAAATTCAACTTTACCTTGAAATTTTACCCTTAATCCTTAAAAAATTCGCTATAATGCACACATTGTAACCCTTTCTCAAACTAAGTCTATAATGAACACCATCTTAGAAATAAAAATGATTCTGAATATGGAGAAGCTCCAAAACAAGGTTGCAAAAGCTTTGGCTTCTAGGCATCGGATCATGCCTCTGCCTTACTCAGGTGGGGAGTAAGCATATTTTGTAATCACCATCACGATGCGCGGAGACGCGGCTTTCTCATTCAATCTAAGAACTCAAGACTTGAAGTTGATCAATAAGGATAACGGTTCTATATATAGAGTAATGCCTGCAACATTATATGCATCAATGCATCTGTAGCTTGGGCTAATCACAGCATTTAGAGATGTCCAACTGCATATTAAACTGTAACATAGTATGACAACTTCACTTTCTTGCATTGGGCTACTTGTTCCATATCCTTAATTTGCATTGTCTTCATCACCTTTGTTTATATTATGATTGACAAAATTGGTTTGGTGAGGAGCTTTATGGCTAGTTTTTTCGGCATAGGTAGATATCCGATAACCGAACTAAAAACGTTGCGTTTAACGAAGGTCATGGAGAAGCTGATAGATCATGCCTTGGGCAATTTAACTGAAGTGTATACCCATTGTAACAGGCTCATTATTGAAAGAAATTGGAGGAATGGATGTTGTTTAGGCTAAGTATGACTCTGTTAATTGGCATATATATATAGCTACAATATGCCAAGTACTAGATTTTGCATGTCTTGTAGAATGGCTTCTTAAAGTGTTGTTGCAGAAACATTACAAGGATCACTTGTCATATTCATTGAACGTCTTTTCTCAAAAATAAAAAAAAAAAAAAAAAAAAATCATTGATTGATTTTTAATATAATTTTTTTTTTTTGAATTCAATGTGGTTCTGCCGGTTTCAGCCTTAGATTACATCTGCAATCAAGTGGATATCTCATCTCTTATTTTTTCCCCTTTTATTTGAACTGAATATTTTTTCATTTTATTTGATATGGTGATGAGCTTTGATATATATAACCTTGTTTGGGTCCTGACTCAATGAATCAAAATATATATTATTATATCAATTGCACTAAATTGGACACAATGAAAGAGTATGATCTATGTAGCCAAATCCAAATAATTTGGGTTTGAGGCTTTGTTGTTGTTGTTATTGTTATTGTTACAAGAAGAATTACTATGAATAAAATTATAAAATCTCTTTTACATTATATTCCTTTACATCATAATTAAATTGTTTTGATCAATCACTACAAAACATTATGTGTTTAACAACATTAATTTTCTCATTTAACGACGCTAATTAGAGCATCTCTAATGGTAATGTGGATTTAGACCATGAATTGTGGAGAGAGTGTTTATCATACGTGGCACTAGATAGACATTAACCTCTCAGAACATTTTCAATGGGACCATGGAATGGGGTGGAAACAGATCCACTTATGACGAAATTCACATTCGACTCAAAAAATACTCTCCAATGAGACCATAAATTGTGAATGTCTAGCTGATGTGGCAAGGAATCAAAGCGGACGGTGTCTACTACAATGTCCACATCATCATTATTTGTTATAAAAAGTAAAAAAAGTCTCAATCCATAGTCTAAATCCACATTACCATTGAAGATCATTTTGGAATTTGAATGTCTATCTAATGCCACATAAGATAGATATTATCACCACATCCATGATAAGGCGCCAATACATATTCTAAATCCACATTACCATTGGAGATGCTATAAGGAAATTAAAACTTTCTCATTATGTTGAGTAATATTAATATTACTCGAGCTCATTAATATTGAAGAATCTTGAAATCCAACAAAAGTAACAACCTTTTTCTTTCTGTGGCCCACTTTATTTTTAGATTTTTTAAAAAAGACTAATAAAATGAAATAATCAAAACTGAAGCAGAAAAGAAGATGGAGACAATTAGATCGTGTGTATAGTTATCTAAAGAAAAACAGATGAAAAAAGTTTGCGTTGCTAAACTAAGTTGTAAGACTAGAATTTAAGTTGGACTTACTAGAGACTTAAGCATAAAAGGCATAAACGAATAACTACTAAAACAAGTAGAGAAGATGAAACACGAGAGAAGAGAGCTAGAGATGAGAATGTAGAGATCTCATTCATACGTTGGTGTGTAAATTACAATGGGGTTGACACACTTTATATAGACCATTTGTGGATGATGATAATTGTACTTATACAATATGTACAAGTTATACATACACCACAAGTCATACAACACATCACAAACAACATAAACAATACATGAAATAGTTGGTGTACATTAGAGATGATTACAAGTTACATGAAGTATGAGAGTCATGCTTGATGTTACAATTCAATGTGAGAACCATGCTTCACAATGTTGTCACCCACATGCACAAGTGTCCATCCATTTCATAACAGTTTGGACGCAAACCCGCGCTTTCAAGTTTTAGAAGCCCCAAATTATTGATTTCTTTGAAAAACCATGTATAGCCCCAAGCCCCAAGTCCTTTACATTTAATGAATTTAATTTGGGTTAAATAAACTAAATAATTCCAAATATGCTTATCTCAATTTTATTTCATTTTTTTTTATAACGATGGGAGAAATCAAGATAATATAATGTAGCTACCTCAATTTAAACTCACGACCTCCATCACTAGGGATGCACGTGGGGCGGAGAATCCTCATTGCCTTCGGGGATCTGCCCCGATGGGACATGGATTCCTCGCCAACTAACCCCAACGAGGCTTAGGACATAGATAATTTCATCCACACCATCGGAGGCGGGGCGAGAGTGGTACTACCCTTCTCCACTATGGGAAATCCCCATGGGGATTCCTCACTCCACCCAGTGAGAATTCTCCACGGGGATCCTGAATATTCTTTGTCGAAATTACATTAAAATCATTAAATTTTATATTTCCCTTTTTATGGTGACGCTTCGCATAAAATTTGAAAACCGACTTACAATTGCGAAGAAAAGCTTTTAATGATTTTAATTTTAGATTTATAATGTATTTGATATTTTTTTTTTAGATATTATGCGAAAAAGTGATAGGGTGGGAAATCTCTTTGGTTTTTCAAACAAAAAATCCCCGCTCCACCATAAGTGGGGATCGAGATGAGGATTACATTTCCCGCCTCAAATTCACCCCACCTGCATCCCTATCTATCACAATTTTATCTTATCTTAATTTTAAATGTTGACTTGTATAGATGTGTTGTTATGCCGCAAACATCTTCTTAATAAATAAAAACATCTTACTTAGTCGAATGTGAGAGTGCTTGATTTAAATTGTACTAATACAAATCAATCCTCAAAATTAAGGCGGCATAAGATTTAGCTATCAAGCAAAGTTTAGTGCTACAATGACATCGATATGTCACACTGCAAAACACATTGACTCATAACAGAGACTCATTTTGAAAAATAGACAAATACAGATCTCGATGCATAACATATAAGTCGACGCTTCATGGACGACTCACGAAATGTATATTGCAGTGTGATATTATTGTTGTCATTCTAATATTTTTCAAGTAAATATCCCCAGGACATGCGGCTTACATACAGTAGCATTTTTTTCAAGTCTTTCAAATCCTCCTTCCAAATACCTCCACGTGTACACCTTTAAAGGAATCAAAAAAGCCAGTGCTTTTTCTTTTCTTTTTTCCAACTTTGCCCTCGCACATTTCAAGCACCACACCCAATACACATGCACAGAGTTCACAACGCTCACGACTCACACGAACAAAAAAAAGTAAAATCATCTAAATAAAAAACAATTTTTTTTAAAAAAAATAAAAACAATATTATAATTCCTTTTAATAAATTTAATTTATAAAAAAATTATAAATTACCTACGGCGCATAATGAAAGAGTAGAAGGAAAGCCACCATTTATAGGGGCTCGACAGTGCTTGAGCGTGAATTACTTGGTGCGATTGACGATAGATATTAAGTAAAAAATTCAAAAAAAGTAGAAAATAGATAATATTAAAAAAATACTTTTTTTTTTGTTAATACTTACTTATAAAATTTGAAAAATATTAAAATGACACTACAAAGTAACACTCAGTAACGTGATGTGTGGACTCGTGTTCTTGAGAGCTTTCATGTGTGCCTCGGGATACACATCTCGCTTGTTATTCACCGAAAACTACGTGCACACACTTATTTCTAAGTAGGACACACACATCACGTCATCCGAGTCTAATTTTGAGGTGTCATTGTAGCATCCGTATTTAAAACGACGCTATAAAGCCTAGAATGAATCCCCTTAGAACGCATATCTTCTCTACCCAACTATTTGTGTCCATATAGGGATGTGAGTTGAACACATCTCGAAATTAAAATACAATTGGATAAGATGATACGTGATTCGATATGTGTTTACAGGGGTGTGTGTTTTAACATTTTTTTTTTTTTAAAGAATAGACAAATTCGAAAAAAAATAATATACAAAAAGAAGTGTGTGTTGTGTGGTTTGGGAGAATGACGCTTGAAGTGTTTTTGGGGGCAAAATTGGCAAAACAAAAAACAGGAATCACTTGTTGCAAAAGAATTAAACACGTGGAGCTATTTGGAGGGAGGACTCGAAAGATATGAAAAAATACTATTGTGTATGTAAGCCGTTCCCAAACTTATAATAACCGATCAAAAGAGACCATTCGAGGAAGATCGGGTGGCATTAGTAATTACAACTGGCAACATGAAACATTAACACGTGGAATGTCCGAATAAAATAATGGCGTCACGTCAGGTCGCGTCACTGTCGTTGCATTATCTCCTCTCTCTCACTCATTTACTCATTTACGTCCAAACTTAAAAAGTGACACAGATTTCCACACTCGTCTCTCACTTCAATTCCTCGCCGATCTTTTCACGCTCGCGCTCTCGCTCTCGCTCTCTATTAGTTCCGCTTTATCTCCAACTAATCGCCGAGTGGACTGTCGAGTGTGAGCGATCGAAGGACGAGTCGCCGGAAATCTTCGTCGATGATCAATCAAAGTCTGGGGATCCCGTCATTCTCAGGTACGAATCAATCGAATTCGACTGGGTTTGATGAATTGTGAAGTCTCGGTTAATTGTTTCTTGATTCAAAGATTTGGGCGAATTCGTAATGTTGTGTGGTTTCTTTGAAGGTAATGAAATTAGGGTTTTGTAAGATTTGGGGGAGATTTGAGTTCTGTCAAATAAAGATCTTGTTTTGGAATTGTTTTCTGTTTCAAATTTGTTATCTTTACAGTTTGTGTTTCTGAATTGTTGGTGAATTGGGGTTTCTTGATCACCATCAGATTTCTTGTGTAATTGATTTTTAGATCATATTCTGAAATGGGGTTCTCGATAATCTTCACTTTTCTTGTATAATGGTTTTGACATGATTCTTGGTTATTTTGTTTGTTTTTGTAAATTGAGCGTAACGGAAGAATTTGATCCAGGTAGCCGAACTCCAACTAATTTGGGATTGAGTGTGTCGGCTTTAGTGGCTCGGATACCCTCGGCTATCAAAACAAGCAAAAAAAATAAAAAATTGGGATTGAGGCTTTGCTGTTGTTGTTATAGTAAAAAAAAATAAAAATAAAGAAATCAATTTATGCTAAGTT
Organism: Stephania cephalantha; assembly: GCA_039657325.1. Taxonomy (NCBI): domain Eukaryota; kingdom Viridiplantae; phylum Streptophyta; class Magnoliopsida; order Ranunculales; family Menispermaceae; genus Stephania; species Stephania cephalantha. The sequence goes on from CM077574.1 coordinate 3,120,851, forward strand.
AAACTGATGAAGAATCATGTTGTTCTTTTACATTACGCGCGGGACCCATCACGAACTACTTTGGTGGCATTGATGCAGTCGATCATGTAATGATCACCCATGCTTTTAAAATTTGTTGGGTGCCTTGAATTGTTGAGTTTCATGGCAATGATAAAGTACCTTTTGTTTTTACAGCACTATCTTTTATGGTATTCCTTTACTTGTTAATTTGTGTGTGCTTTTCGTTGAAGTCTCGGATAATTGGGGATTAGTTGACGTGATGACGCTTTTCTTTACTAACGGTGCACTGATTCATAGAAGTTATTGTTCATGGTGTGCAGATGTGTTGAACTGATGCTATTGGCAGTGGAAGGAGGAGGGTTCTTCTCCTCTTCGGCCTCTGGGTACAGGAAGGGCCTCGCCCTTCTACTGGGTTGGAAGAACGACGAGAGATCGATGAGAGTTGCACCATTGTGCAAGTACTGGTTGGTGGAACAAGAAGCTGAAGATCCTGTTTTTCGGCTGGCTTCCTTGAAGAATTGGGCTTCCCGCGGTTGCGCTTCCTTTATCTGCTTTGGTCGCGCTTCTGCGGGATCCAAAGCCCCTTCCCCACCAAAGGTGGGACCTGTTCAACAGCAGAGCAACACGTCGGAGACTTTGGATTCTATTGAGGCTGATGGGTATATTACAGATCACGCCAATGCAAAGAATGGGGAAAAAGTCTTCCTTAAGAGTAGCCTCAAGAAACCATCTGATAGTGCTCCTGGTGTTGTTGATGCGAATGATAATACGCAGAGAGAGTTGCATGGAACAGATCATGGGAATCCTGGTTGTACAGAAGGGAAGAAGGTCCAGTGGACAGATACATGTGGGCAAGATCTTGCTCAGATAAGGGAGTTCGAAGCCAGGTATTTAGTTCTGTATCTGAACTAACTCTATATTATTCACAACTATGCACCTTATTATTTTTTGGTGGAAAATGCACCATATTATATTCTGTAATTCAGGCCAAGTATTAGAAATATATCCAATGAGACCTCGAATCTATTTTGCGAATGATGCCTATAGATTCATATGCTCTTTGGGGAAGGATATTATTTTAGCTGTTTCATTATAGATTATTACTTGAGTTCTGCTGTTGTTCAGGGTTTATCACAATCTCGAATCAAAAACTTGTTTGATCTCGAACATGCGCCTGGTGATTGAATAGATTATTAATTGAGTTCTGCTGTTGTGCGTCATGAGCAATGGCAACAACAACATAGCCTCAGTCCCAAATTAATTTGGTCATGAGCAATGACATCTTTCAGAAATCTTTTCACTTGTTTGATCCATGAAATCTACTAGAGTATGGAATGCATTTGAGGCTTTTGAGCTGTTCTTTTTGAGTATTTTATCTCTATATTTGTTGCCTTGCTAATTTCTCTTGATGCCACACATACTATCATATGTGGAGGTTCCCCATGACCTAGTCAACTGCTTTGAAGTTTGAAGCATGAGTTTTTTAGGGTGATAACTAAGTCACAAGTCCATAGAATGTTTCCAAGTGATTTAAGATGCTGACCTGCATTGGAAGGGTGATGTGGAACATATATTCCCTCACCATCACTTGCTCCCTTAGACTTGGAAGAAAACCCCAAGAACACCAATGAAGATAAGAAGTGGGTGCAGATTCTCTATGTTTATCTAGAGTAACACTTTCTCTTGTATTTCACTCCATAAGAAGTTTAAGGATTACCTTCATCAATAGGCATTATGATCAATGCCTAATTAGTTGGGTCGCTTCCTAGATCAAAACTTTCATTTGGTTTGATTTAACGCAATCCATGATATGCTTTGAAAATCTTTTAAATTCTTCACTCTTAATGCATCTCTAGTTATCTTAAGTCTGCCCTTAAATCGCCGAATTGAGTTTTCTAGCTTGGGCATCTGCAAATCTTCTTTGGATGTCACTCAAACACCTTTCTCTAGTTTTGCCTCTATTATTGATTCTACTCTACTTTCTTTAAATCTTCATATTTTTTATTTTATCCTTGGGGGTTTTTAGCACTCATCCACCTAGGCATTGCCACCTCGTGTCAGTTAAATCCTAGATATTCAATTGACGTAGAAGAAAAGATGAAACTGCAGACAAGGCTGATTTACGCAGTTATGAGAAGTTGGGTTTTCTAGGTTTCTTACACATGATTTTTCTTTTGATTACATTGTCAACCTTTTTAATGAAGTTTCTGCGATAAGGCTCACTGAAAGTTAATCCAGAGGGTTGGATGTTGATGTTGTAGTCTTGGAGCATTTGTGCAGATAGGGAGATTTCATTTTACTGATTTGAAACTCTCAAGGTGTTGAACTGAATGGTTAATGGAGGGAAAGGGGGCATGTTTTTGTTTTTGCTCGTCTGTATTTAGTATTCATGTATAATTTTGGTTAGTATCAAGAAGACAGATTAAATCTAGCGGAATGAAAACGTTGGATCCTTGTAGCCAACCCAACTAATTTGGGACCAGGTTTTCTTCGTTTTTGTTGTACCAGGGAGCCTGATATTATCATTACAGGGGACCATGATTATAAGTTATTGAACAAATCAAAGCAAGAAACACATAAAAGTAACTTATCTGAGTCGTAAGTTAGAATCAAATTCTTTGCGAGCTTGGTGATCTAATTGAATTTTGGATGAAAGTGTTTGCTTTCATTAGTATCTCCTTATTGGACTTTGTTGGAGGTAGAACACGTTACTTATTCAAGAAGAAAAGAAGGGACCATAGACAAAAGAGTCTCTTCCAAGCACCTTGCTGAAATATTACATTTCATTTGGCAGATCATCTTAACACGGATTATAACCGAAGACAATTGTGAGCATCATTAGGAACTCGTCTACTTACAAAGTGATCTTTGGTTTTTTTATCCATATCACCTAATTACTAGAGTTAAGGTTGGGCTTTGGTTTAAAAGCATGGTCGTTTTATTATAATCTGAAGGACATGTGGTAGAATTTAAAGTAGATTGGTCATCCTTTTATCTATTGCTATCCTCTCTGGTTAAATGCGGTTTTCACTGTATAATTTAAGATCAGTACATTTTCCAAGGCGATAGTTGGTGGTGTCTAAATGCTTGTGCTGTATTGGAATGGCATACGCCAGTAATCTGGGTCCTTGCTGAAACTCATTCTTTGCATGGTACTGGAATGGATGAGTTTTGTGGGGATTTTTTGTGATTAAGTTTTGCTTTCTTGCATCTTTAGATTAATCACAACTCACAACTTATCTACTTTTTGTTCGACTACCTCTTTTTAGGGGTGGGGGAAATAGAGCACTGATTAGCCTGGAGGCTGGGGTTAGATACTTCTGTTTGTGAAATGTCTCACCAAGCAATGACTTGGTCATACTAGAAAAGTACTGTGCTCTAGACGAACAGCAACTTATCACATGTTGGATGTGATAGATTGAATCTGGGTCCAATTGCCTTCTTATGGTGCGAATCGATTTGTTTGATGCTGTGAGGAGGCGGGTCATGCCAAAACTTTTGAACATGTGGTGACGCTTGTTTGAGACTTTCACTTCACAAAATATATGCTTTTACATAGATCTTATCTTTAGACTCTTGGTTGGGGAATAGACTTTGAGATCTCAGTCATCATTTTCAGATTTATTTTCATTTATCGTCGTTTTTAAATTTGTGCATTCAGTTCACCGTCCATACAGTTTTTCTTTATAGCTTACAATTTGGAGTATTAAAATTGAGGGTGTGTCTATCCAGTATCCGCTGTCGCCAGTTAATCAAGTTGAAAAGCAAAGATGTATGCATAGTTGCTTTACAGTTGCATATTTCTCTGTCATGTCTATTTACCTGCCTTTGCATATTGCCTTCATACCACTTTTGCAGCAATTACACAACTCAAAAGTGAAAGGGGCACCGGACTTTACATTTTCGCTTATTAATGAGACATGCAGTTGTTTACAAATCTTGTTTACTGATCGTGTCAGTGTTGTTTTCTTTATCTGTATTGCTGATCTCCAATGGCAGTGAAGCGAGTGACTCCGACGAGGATTTTGAAGGCGTAAACGGACAGAGCTGTGGATGTGTTGTTATGTAGCTTTTGTGCACATCGCATAATGCGAGGAGCCTTGAGTCTCTCTCGCCGAGCAAGCTAACAGATTGTAAAGCACTTGGTAAAGCGCAAACGTATTGCTTCTGTTGGCTTTGTCAGGTGGTTTTATCAAGTTGTTAACATCGGATAAATGGGCTTCAACAATCACTTAATGCCATATTTTGCAGCGTTTCTACTTCTGGCTCCCCTTTCTTCAAATTGACCATTCTCTTAGGATCTCACTTTTGGTAGTCCATTTTCTCTGAATTGGTTGCTCTTTGTACTCTACATTTGTACAATAATATGTTTGCATCAATTCTTTGCAGTAAATTTGTAGATTTCTTGCCCACTTTTTTTTTGGTTCTTCTAAATACAGCTTTTTAAACAAAGTGAGTTATCTCTATGGCCTATCTTAATCAACTAACTTTAATATAAAATTTAATGTATGATTTTTGAAGACATAAAGCTGGAGAGGTAGTTCTCTGTTTTGATTAAAAATCTTAAATGGAAAGATTTGATGATATGTAGAGAAATATATATTTATGTGTGAAGAAACACTGATAAGATGTTGCTAGCAATTGAAACATATTGATGTTAACAGTCTTTTCAAGGGAAAGCAAGTGAAGTGACAGAAATAGATTTTAGGGTACTTGAATTAGGAAACTATAGATCTCTATAATTGAATTGAATAGGCAAAATGTAGATAACTTCAAATATTTAAGACAACACTTTCTTTTGTTGAGACAACCCTAATAATTCTCTGTTGTGCCCATTTGCAATGTTTCAATGACTAATAATAGATGATGAATCATTTGCACCACAATTATTAAATTCATTCTCATCTTTCTAAAGAATGCATTTTTTTATCGATGATACATCGATGCAGTAAGAGCTTATTACAATCAGTAAAATACTGCTGCGACGAATACTGGAGTTCGTCGCAACAATCGGTCTTCACCTGGAAAAAAAAAACCCTAACAAGTAACAATGTGGCATTAAGTCAGGTTGTTGAATCCCATCTTTCTGATGCTAAGAACTCAGAAGCAATGCCACATTTGCACTATAGTACTTGAGCATTTTGTCTACAATTTGTGTGCTTCCTTGGCTGGGGACACAAAACTTTTCTCATTAACTATGTCAGCAGAAGTTACATGTATAATCACACTTACACAGGTCTGTTCATTTTGGCCTTCAAAATCTTCATCACAATCAGTTAATTACTAATTCAATGGCATTTTGAGATTAATTTTTCATATATGTTCGCATCTAAATTATTTTAATTTGCTTTGTGCTGTTTTGGAATTTCTTTAATTTCTAACACATCTAATTTATGACCATTGAATCTTAATCAAATGGTTTATATTGTTATACATGTTAAACTATTACACGCAGACGATCTTATTATCATAAGCAACATCTAAAACACCTTTCATACTACTAAATATGGCGAATAATTAAAGTTTTTTTTTTTTTTTTTTTTGTTTATTTTATTTCTATAATATGCAGCACAAATTAAATGAAGTATTTTGAAAAGATGGAATAGAAATATGAGCTTATTTGGTGTAAGGAACACTGATTGATGGGAAAGCAAGGGAATATATATAGTTGAATCGAAAGGACAAAACTTTAAAAACTTACAAGTATTTGAGACAAGGTTTCTGTTGAGAAAAATCATGATAATTGATCCGTCCCAGTTGTGCGCAATGTCATACTCCAAATAAAACATAAGTGTAATTTTAAATGATGAAGATTCCAATTTCCCATTGAAACCTCTGGAATTCAATATTTTGCTTTACTTATCATATATAGTGATCACTCTATGAGGTCAATCTTCATATAAACACAATATTACTGTAGGGAGTTTCGAGAATAAATTTATTAAACAAAATGTTACCAAGAAAATTTCGCATGGTTTGTTTTAAACCAATAAGATCTTGAATTTTTTGATGTTATGGATAATTTATTTGGTATTTGAATCATATTTGTATCAAATCTTTTTTTTTTTTTTGGTAGATCATTTGTATCAATCAATAATCTGATAAATAAAAGAAAATTAACCTTAGCTTCGGATATCCATGGATACAACGATATAACCTCTCAATCCCAAAATTAGTTAGGGTCAGCTACATTGATCAAACTCCCATTGTGCTCGATTTAGTGCAATCTCACTTATTTAATCCATTCATAAATAGTGACAAAAATTTTATGCTGCACGTCAACTTAATGCAATCTTTCCCATTTTTTAGGAATGAAAAATGGGCTTGTGACCTCTCTTCTTTATATTACGGTATGAAAAATGAGCTTTGGAGTCCTCATGGCTCCTTTACCCGGACTTGGGACCAGGTCGACTGGCTATATGTAGCGCATATATACATATGTGGAGTTTTCGGACATCCATGGATATCTAAATAAAAAGTTGGCCACCAAGTTTCAGGTGAACAACAACCCTAAGCAAGATAGTCCACAGATAACGAAGTTTCTTAATTATAGAGCGAGTTGAAAACGCGTAACTAACAATTACTATCCAAAAAGGGTTTCCTAAGCACATGAATTCTCACTAGCAAATTGAAAGGGTTATGGATTGGACATGCTTTAACCTAGCTTTTCAACACCAAAACAATAAGAATGAGATGATTATTGGGAATTAATATTTTTTTTTAATTTCTTGGTAGTTGAATTAATATTCTTTTAGGAAAGAAATATCGATCCATACGAAAATAGGTTATATTGAATTGAGTTGGATGGAAGGGTTCGATCGATCCATGTCATCGACACTGATTAATTGATTAATTTGAGACTAAAACTCTAAGAAAAACTTCTATCTAAAATCTTTGTAATCAAACAGTGAAATTAATAAATATAACTCTTGTGATTAAAAAAAAAAAAAAAAAAAGTTACATGTGCAGATTATTTCATTCATTCATTCATTTCAAGTTCCAAGTTCCAACCATGAATCTTATACACTCTTCAACGATGCATACTGCATGACATGCATGATATGTTCATCAATTCCTATATATATATATATATATATATATGGTTATATACTTAAATGTAAATAAGCAAAACATGCGACTACATACATACAATTGGACGACACACACCATGACCACCGCCCGATTTTCTCGAATCACACACCATAGCGGATCTCGCTAAACTTGGTCTTGATCCACTTGAAACTATTTCTCACCGAGGTCTTCACCTTCTCCTCCTTAGTGAACACGTTGTATGAAGCAACTCTCTTCTTCCTCGACTGGTCCGGGTCGGTCTTCCCACTCGGCCCGTTGAAGTTATAAGAGTTAGCCCGGTCCTCCAACCCGAACTCGCCGCCGGAGTATGACGCCGAGTAGTCATACGATCTGCTCTTCTCCATCAACAACACCTCTTCTCTCTTCTTCAAATATCACTTAGCTTGTAATACACAATTCTCTTATATAGATATATATATATATATATATATATACATGTTAGGCAAAAGCATATGCACCTACAATTTGGATGCCAAAAGCAAATTGCATGTATAGAAGCCCATGCCACTAGATTAATAGGGGCTTCCTCGGGATACGCATAAATCAAAGAAGTTGGTCATATGGAATGATGAGAAAGAGGAAGTGAAAAGACTGAAATGGGCTTGAGAGGGAGTGGTGGGGGTGATGAGTGGGGGGTGCCCACCAAAGAGCACTAAGTGAGACTACAAAGGATGAGCCCAAAGAGGTTTTTGAAATGGCCTTCACAACTTTGCACCAAACAAAGGAGAGACACCAACTATGTCTAATCAATGTGTCCAACATGGAAATACCCACCTTCCCCTACTTTTTCTAAAGTTACATATAAGGAGCCATTTCCCCTAGCTAGCTCTAGCTAGCTAGCTAGTTTATACCTTATATATTGAGGTCATGATATTGTAGGACCTTTCTTGTATTTTGGCATATTCCCTACATTTTATAAAATGATTTTTAAGGGATTTCTTACCTTAATATAGAAGGTCAAGAATTTTTAGAAATTTTCGAAGCACGACGTCTCCAATTGCACTAAATAGATGCTAAAAAAAATGCACTAAATAGAGTTTTTTTTTTTTTTTTTTTTTTTTTTTTTTTGTGACTTCAACGGGAGTGGAACTCGTCTACTCTCTAAACCTTGCATTTTGACACTAAATAGAGTTGAGCAATGATTTAACTTTTTTATAAGAAAGAAACTGCAACTTGCACTCGAATCCCTAATCTCTTACCCGAGTCGCACATACCAAATCAGTGAGCTATCCATCCATTGATTGGTAGTTGAGTAATAATTTTTTATCCATATAGTTGAGTAATTCCGTTGATTTGGTATTGAGGCTTTGCATTGTTGAGCTCTTACCTTAATTTACTTTTTTCCCATAATTTTGTCCCATTAAAACGAAAGCAACTTGACTCAAATGCATCTTACAATATGAAAAATAATTTTTTGATATTATTTTGGTATATACATTTGCTACACAATAATGTAGATTCTTTTAAAATTCGTGCGACACACATCTCAATTAAATCTACATCATTCATTATGCAGCAAATGTATATTTTTTAGAATGTTAGATTATCAGCTTCCATAACCAAAAATATATCATTAGACACAAGTACATTAAAATCTAACTAAAGTTTTTCTCTTTTAATATTGATAAGCGTGATATGCATAATTTGTGAAAGAAGATATGGATGTCGGGGATGATGTTTATTGTAATCATAACTCAGAAGATTCTTTGTTGAAGATTATTAATCCATGTAAGCAAAAGCAATTAGGGGAGTCACCAGTGGGCCACTTGAAGGCCTACAGGTAAAACTTTAGGCCCACTTGATCAGTTTGTAGGCACCAACTTTATTTTATGACCTGCACTTGTCACAAAAGAGGGAGTGAAGCTTCTCTAATTTACAAAAGTTGGTATAAAGGTGGCAAATGAGGAGCACATGAGATATAGTATGTATATTTGATAACTGCTTCAAATTATTTTATGCATAAATATCACTTAAAATCAAACTTTATATCTATCTTATTTGATCAACTTTATTGAAAATCTGACAAATGTTCTATGCTAATTGGCAACCAATCGCAACTCTTATATGAAAACGTAAGAGAAGCTCTAATGGTCAAAATAGGTGTAGCTATTTAAGTCCCAAAACAATTTTTAACACAACATAGGTATAAACTAGGTAACATCCTGTCACACCGCAATCTTTTACGAAGTACTAGAATGACAACATCATGTCACTAGAAAATGACAACATCAGAACTCACTTGTAACACGTCACACCAAATATATCAAAACACATTAACTCACATGCCACATACACACCCACCCACCCACCCCACCCCACCCTTAGTTCACCCCACCACCATTAAACCAATTTCTATTCTTCCTCTCCAACCCCCTGTTTTTTTTTTTTTCCTCTTTGAAAGCCATTCATCGTACTCCTCAAGATAGCAGTAACATGATTTCATACACAAATCCGTAGCATATATGAATGCATAAGTCGAGGTCATATGAAAAGCTATTGTGATGTGGAAGGTTGTCCTTAAAGCAATGTACTCTTATGATATGACGTTGTTGTCATTCTAGTATTTTCCATCTTTTATATAGGACATCCTATAATCATGCTCCAGTAAAATCATTTGTTTGAGAGGGAATACTATTTTCGTAAAACGCATTGACTACTAAGAAAAAAAAATAAAAAAAAATAAAAAATAAACTTTCATCTTTGTTCCCCTTGTCATCTTTTTATTCCCAACAAGATATTCTTAAGCCTCTCTAAATCACTTAATCACACAATGTCTTGACTTGCATATCTACCCAACAAAAAAAAATTAAACTCCTGTTTAAAAAAATATAAAAATAAACTTTCATCTTTGGTCATCTTTTTATTCCCAACAAGATATTCTTAAGCTCTCAAGTTGGGAATTCATGTCAACAAGGAAAAGCTTGTTGTCGGCACTAAGAATTGCATTCTATTCTCGACATAAATATCAGACACTTCACCAATTGATTCAAGATAGATTCGCAGTGAAAATACATACCCCACCCAACAAGAGATTTGCCTCGATAAATTAAAAGATTCGAATATGCGACCTCAAAGAGACACAACAACGGAGGCTCGTGAGATGACAATCAGTCTTCCATTCTTGGGTGCAAGTTCCAAGCACTTAATAAAGGAAAGGCACCAATACATAACACCCATGTTAAAAGCTGTTGATTCTCAGAACTTCAGCTAAGGATCACAATAGAAGTATATGAATTGGTGGTTAGACCAACCACTATTCAAACACGTAAAAAGAATTCTATTGATTTCTTTGAAGGAGTTCACTTTTGGAAAGAAACAGAAGAGCGTCATCAAAGAATAGCAGAGAAAGTCTTCTATGGTAAAGAAGGAAATTGGGTCCCCTTGACAGATTTCTCTGCCACTATTTTTTTAAAAGAAAAGAGAATATTGATTAAAACTACAAATGATGGGAAGCTTGTACAGACATGCAAAGTGCATATATACCACACAGTGAAACTTAGACATGTAAATGAAATATATTTGCACAGCAGGAAAAGCCAAAAGGGAAGGAATAGTTTTTCCGGCAGTAAATTAATGAATCCGCGCAAGCCAAAAGCAACTGTACACTTATCAAAATCTATATGGTAAATAAAGGTCATCGATTCGTAAATATTCACGACGCATAAGATGGAGATCAAACATTAAATGGATTGCGAGCCTTAATCATCTGGAATATGAACTTCGATCCATCAAAATATCAACAGCCTGGGTTAAGACAATTGACTGGATCCACAAAATTTGTCAGATATGACCCTTCCTGGCTGATTTTCAAAGAGTAGTTACTCAACCATTAGAACTCGGGAAAAAGCCTCAGACACCAAAACTTGTTATCTTAATCCGGGATTATATTATATCAGATGAAATAACTATGAAAACAATAGGGAGAGAAACAGTTGATTCTTTTCTGGGAATTTATCCTTCCCAAACACTATACAACTCGCAGTTGTACTGCACTCTCCAAGTGAAGATGATTAAATAAAAGCGGCGGCTCAACCTTTTTCATCTTGTGAGTAAATGACAAGAATTCGAACTTACATGATTCAATGTGACTAGTGCCTAAAGAAGTCGGCACCATCCTCCACATCGTCAGTTCTGATGTTCCCATTTTGTGCCATGAGTATCCTGTACACTCTCTTGGAACATATTTCACCAACTCTCCTATCTTCTTGACCAAGCAGTCCTTCTGTTGGCAAATCTTTAAGCAAGAATTCTTTCTCGTGGACCTAAATTTCAAATAAGAACACAGTATTTCATTCTCAACTGCAAAACCATGTTAGAATGCATAATGTATTTTCACATGGATCAAACAAAAAGTTCTTCACATTATCTTCAGCATCATCAGGGTATCAATTTACCTGTCACTGGCGTTTCGACTCAAACTTCTCCACTTACCCAGGAGGTTCATTTGCAGTATAAAACTCGAGAAGCTTTTCTACGTTAATTTCAACCTATTGAAGTTAATTTCGTAATTTTTGCACAATATTTTTTTTTGGGTACATTTTTGCACGACGTTTAAAGAAGCCAACAAAGCCATTTTGTTTTCAATCAAAGAGCAATAGCCGAAAGGAGACCAAAATAAGAGGGGAGGAGCTATACTTACAGATTTATTTGGATCCATGTAAACGCTCAATAGAGACTTCATGGTCGGGTACTTCTTCCATATGGCAACAGCAAATCTTGGTTGGACTTTTGGGATAGCTACCAATACCTTCAACCTAGAACGAGAGCAACTATCAGTACCATCCATTACTCAGACCAAACATAGCTGAACAGTAACAAGGTTTCTGAATTTAAACAGATTAACCTTTAAATGTCTAAAAGACTCGAGAATTTGTGCATGCTAGCGTGAGGATATATGCAAAGGATAAAGTACAACGGCATCCGAGAGACAGGGAGTTGTATTGAAAAACTACATTACCAAATGGACTTCAAAAAAACAAACAACATTTTACTCGCTTCTGGGGGTAGGGTTCCATAATTTCCAAGATTTGACTCTTGCCTGGTAAGTCTTTGAACCAAAAGCTATATTAAAATGTTACTCCAAGTCATGAAGGTTAAAAGCTGCATAAATGTAGCTTAGCTTCACCTAAGCTACGGCAATTGGCAAGTATTCGTGGTTCAAAAAAAAGTAACAATCAGGAATGCGTCATTTTCTTTGTCAAATTAAAATGTTGTACTTGGACAATCAACAAAAACATTATTCTGTTGAATAAACAAGATAAGAAAGTTATCAGGGAAAACTATGTGTCCACTTGATCTTCTAAGTAAACATGCATTGAGCTTCATAACTCGAAAATAAAGAAGCAATATTATAAGGCTTCACAGCATAACAAATATTCCAAATATAAAATCCTACTCACCAAATGCTCTTTTTTATAAGGTTTTTATCGATGAAGTCTTTGGGGACATGAGATCCATTGGCATTTATAGATAATCTTGTTAACTTCTTCCTGCAATTGAACATCAGAAGATGAACAAAAGAGTCTGGCAGTTAAAGTTTGTCGAAAGCAATTATCCATATTCTCAAATATCCTTATGTAAATCAATTTAACCTGATTAACCTTATAAAGGTACAAATGCTCCTAAAGATAAAAGGAAAAAATGATAAAAAAATGATAAGAAATAAAAGACAAAAAGTTTCTACCACTGTCGTGAGATATAGGGAATCAGTTGGATTAAAATAATGATTATTGAATTTACTGTTGCGCAAATCTACAAAGAGTTGTTTACATTTGACTAGATAAGGAACAAAAAGAAAGACATGCTACCGAGGAAAATAAAGAGAGAAACTAAAAAGCAAAACTACCTAAATTGGCAACTAGCAAGGCTGTATGTCAAGCCCACAACATGATCAGCTATTTCAGCTTCATCTCTACATTGCCGTGTATGTACCTTCACAAAATCGGTGCTCAATTTTGCCAGCGCCTGTAAAGATTGAAAAAAGTAAGATGTTCCAACAAAAGACTTAAGTATGAAATTTCCACTGGAGCTATGAATGAACCTCTTCAACAGGTGGTCGCCGCCAATGACTATTATTTAATGGGTTCTTGTACTGTGCCTGTTCCCTAAGACAACTCAAAAAACCAATACTTCAAATTCGTTGAAGCAAGGGGGCAATCATCTAGCCCAGCAGTCGCTCAAGGACTGTAACTGAAAACAGTAGCAAAAAATGTAAAGTACAAATAAAATAAGCCAGTTGTTACAAAAATAACAAGACAGCTCACGTTTTGTAAAAAAAAAAAAAAAAAAAAAAAAAAGACAGCTCACGTAGAAGGAACCCAAAATCATCAGCAGGAGTGTCTAAATTCAACAGTACTATTAATCGAAAATAACCATATTATATGCGATAAGAGAAGACAGAGTTTCAAAAAAAAATGCCCCGGAAAACTAATGCATTTTTCCTAGAAAAAACAAATTTTAAATTGAATGCCATGGGCTGAGAGTTCATTCAATTTTTTTTCTTTTCACAGACAATTCTAAGCAGTTGGACCATGAACTAGCAAAAGCTATATAGTATTCAAAGAGAATTATTTGTTTTAACAATTAATGAAGCATGGTCGTTAATGTGATAGAATGAAGTAAAGATACAGCGTTATATTTGAATTTTCTTTCTATACAATTAATTTAACAATTATAAATTTAGATGACAATATTAAAGAACTCTAGAAAAGCATGGAACAAGTTTTTAACACTTGCAATTTGCTTGCATTTAACTTCTCACTTTTAGCACAGTGCCTTTCATGCAATCCAAAACTCAAAATAGGTGGCAGAAATACCAACGAAAAAACACTGAGTGCCGCCAAAAAGCTGGTGGGAACAAAAAACATTAATCTGTGATTATGGTCTACAATCATAAGAAATCAAATCTTGATATTTATAACAGTGACTAGGTGGAAATGCTGCTTTCACTAAAAAATATGAATGTGTATTAAGATAACCCCAAAAGGAATTGCCCAAGATGCTTAAAGGCAAACACTCTGGAAAGCTCCACCTTTTATTGATATACGCCATCAGCTTATTTGTGAGGTAGCATATTGTGTAAGATGGATATCGATGTTGAGTCCTTGAAATGTGATCCATGAGTGATTTGCTGAGGATAAGGTCACAAAACTCTTCTGCTTCATAGACAAGTAACAAATATGAAACTTCTGCCCCCTTGGACAACTGCTGCATCCAACAAATGAAGTTTATTACCGCCTAAATACTTGCATTAGCACATATATGATCCCAATGAAATATCAATGTAAAGAATGCGCATGAACTGGTATCCTTTAATGAAATCAGGAATCTTACAAGTTACAACATAACATACTTTCTTATTTTGCAGAAAAATGATGAAATCTCCGAGTAAAGATTGCACGTCTCAGGCCTCGCCTGAATTGATAATTGAGCCCTTTATGTCAATTTTCCAGGCAGGACTTAATAAAAATGAATGAAAGCCTTGCTGGGAGCCTAGGACCAAAGTTTTGTGATGAAATCAAAAGAATTGACTAATTAACTGAACTTTTGCCTTCGTCAGATATTATTGACATTGAGAATATCCAGTGAAAGATCAGTATCCTAATTTCAAATTACAACAGCTTATCATATCCAAGGGCGGCTTATAGGCCAATGCACTATAAAATAATGCTTAAGAATCCAGCACCATATATGAGATCAAGCAACACAATATATAGAAATACAAATCAAATATAGCTAGGGTTTAGGGTATAGGGCTTCAAAGTATTTAATGATCATTGAAAAGACAATGGATGTAATTATAAGAATGTTGAACTGGCCATTAAAAAGATTGAGCTGATAAAAGTCAACAAAACATTTTGTAAAAAGAAGCAAATCTTTTTTTTTTTTTTTTTTTTTTGTATGGAAAAGAAGCAGAAAATCTATTAGGTAACACTCTTTATGCAAAAACAACAAAATTACAAAACTAAAAAACTCAATAGGTTTAAAGCATACAAATTTGTCCAAACTCAAATTCTTGCCACTCCTACATAAAATCAAAGAGCACTTTCCCATCCAAGTCAATTTAGTTTTTTAAAATAGGTGATGACAGGTTCAAGACACACAAAGCTGGTTTTATTGAAGTTGTCCATAGCAACTCAGCCAAATATGTTGGAGCAGGAGACAATGCGAACTATGCTCGGAAATGTGATTGTATATGATATATAGAATCTTTTTACAATATCAGACCATATATTTATACATATTTTTTTAAAAAATACCACACCCTCAATCCCAAAGTAGTCGAAGTCCTATACATGCATCAACCTCTTCCACTCTGCTCGATTTAATGCCATTGATGGTGTCCTTTCATAATCCTTTAAATTCCTCTTGATTAATGCATCCCGAGTCATCTAAAGTCTATCCCTATACCACCGAATTTCATCAATTTATGTTGTGTCGAGTTTTATAAGGATTCTATTTATAAATGCATCCCAAGTGATCAAAAGTCTATCCATATACCATCGAATTTCATCAATTTCTGTTGTGTCGAGTTTTATAAGGATTCTATTTATAAATGCTGAGATAATAATCTAATCTTTCAACAACAATAAATCCCCGATCCCAAATTAGTTGGGGAGTAAGGTAAACTTTCATTTTAAACAAAAGGTAATCTAATACATCAGATAAATAAAGGAAAATATGCGCAAAATGACAAATTGAATTATTAGATGGAACTTGTACACTTGTCGGGCAAATAAGAATGATTTCACACATTGAAACAGGTGACTTATTTAAGGGTGCTTAATGAAAAGAGTGCTATTATGTGGTTTACCAGCTAAAAATTGTTGAAAACAATGAACTAATAAGAATGAAAAATAAATAAACTGCAATCAATTTTAAGAAAACACAGCAACCAATAATCAAAGAGAAGTGCGAAGAGATCCAAGACAAACACCCATCTTAAAATTCATAGTCACCTTTGAGAGTTGTTCTGGAACAGGCATCTTCCAAATTATAGATCTTTCAATGGGATTGGAAGTTATACGGAAATTGAGGCCTTTTTCAGCAAATCTAGATAGGAGATGTCCTGGATAAAGAAAGTAGCTCAGCGTAATGTCAAAACAATTTTGTAGATGAATGGAAAGAAGGCATAGATAAACATAAACAGTAAAGACCAAAAGCTTTGGCATACCTCCAATACTCCCAAGTTCAACAACTTTAGCATCAATTTCAGCTACGATCGACTTAAGAGCAAAGTTTCCTTTCTCCCACTTTTGTTGCTCTTTCTGCAACTTCTTCATTTCCAATGCCTCAGCCTTCAAAGCTTGCTTCCGCAGTTTCTCTTGCTGCCCAATAAAATCATCAGCAACTTAAATGACCCTTAAAAATATAACACACCCTTAAAAATATAACACATCGCGGTAGAGTAGAACATTCAATGAACGAAATCAAATATTTATAAAGATGTATTGGGAATTTACAATGTGAAAAAACAAAAATCACAATGTGACCTAAAAGCTATCATGTAAGCCCACTGAGGTTAGACATATGTTTAATATTGCATTAGCTCTCACAAACGTTCAGCAAGGTAATGGGAGACAAGCATGCGACAAACAAAATAAAAGAGTGAATTGTATTAGATAAAAAGGTATTTGCTTTGTATAAAATAAATATATGCAGGTAAACATATAAAGACAAATAAACATAGCTCCACAACAAATGTTGATATTTGCATATTAAATACAATAAAAAGAAATGTGAATCATTGTCTCCTTACATAAATACACTCAGTTCTAAGGCACAATGCTAGACTTAAAAAACTCACCTCCCTCTTCAATTTCTTTTCTTCAGCTAACTGGATCTTTTCTTCCTTTGTTTTTCTTTTTCTAGCCATCACTTCATCCTTGCGGTTCTGTTTTCCTTCATCTGCTTCAGATCCTTTCTCCTTCAACTCTCTCGCATTGGCCACTTGCTCCAACACTGCATTTGCTTCCCAATCAAACTACATTAAATGAAGGATAATTATGTCAGCAATATCTAAACAGGGAAGAAACTCTTTGGAGATCTACATAAAACTCATAGCTAAGAAAAGATGCAAATGGCAAAAATTATCTAACCAACAAATGTATCTTGATGATCTTCATTTAGAACCACAAAGCAATGAAACGTTATTTATCAAAAATCTTTAATTAATGATTGTTCTAGTAGGCAGTAGCAAAGCAGCTGCAGGAATCGAGTACTATGACAACTATCGATCATCTTAAATTATGCGAGTTTTCATTACCTAGTTTATCAAAGAGAAAATGTATAAATCGAAAAAGGGGACTAACATGGTTCACATCAAGCCAATCCTACAGCCAAGGATCACCCTAATACACCAAAGGCTCCAACTATCAATAAATTGTCCCACTTGATTAACCCTTGAACCAGCCCATACCCTAAGGGAAAATTGTTGCACATGCCACCAGTAGTTGGCAATTCAGACTCATACATCTCCTCTCACAAAGAAAGCATGTCCTAAATAATTGTACCTACTCCAACTAAGTGGGCCACAATATAGCAAAATAAAATACAATATATATTATTACATCTAGATAAAACTATTCTAACAAGATGACGATTACAACACTTTTGAGGAAGACATGACTCCCAATGCCTCCTGGAGAAGGTTCCCACTAATACCAAATATTAAACAAAAAGAGAATTGGAAAACAAGATTGTCCAAAAATTCTTAATCTGCTTAAATTTCAAGTATAGTAAAAAATTGAGCACATGGGCAAAGAGGAGTATATCACATATCTGGTGTGCAAGTGGGA
The DNA here is from genome assembly GCA_039657325.1 of Stephania cephalantha. NCBI lineage: Eukaryota > Viridiplantae > Streptophyta > Magnoliopsida > Ranunculales > Menispermaceae > Stephania > Stephania cephalantha. Next base: position 3,138,739 of record CM077574.1, read on the forward strand.
GCTCATTGGCTTGATATGGGCCATATGGGGCCACTTGTGTAAGAGGTTGAGGGTTCAAGTCTCAATGGAGGTAAGTTCATTTGTTTCTTATCAATATATTTAAATATGTATAGTGCAAACCTTTTGCATAATGCATACCGTCCATGTATGTGTTCAGACCACTGCAATCAACATTCTCTAATTTTCACATATTGATCCTACTTCTCATTGAGTCATTGTATTTCTTATTCTATCTTTAGATGTTAAACCAGGTATCCACCTAATAATTTATACAGAGAAAATCACCTTGTTTTATTAACAACAACAACAACAACAACAACAACATAAGTCCCAAATTAAGCTGGGTCGGCTACATGGATCAAACTTTTCCATTGTGCTCGATTAAGTGCAATTGATGGTGAGCTTTCCAAACCATTCAACCTTGTTTTATTAACAAACAAAAAAAACCATTTGAAAATGGAGAAATAAAACTTGGCAGTTGATATTGGAGGAAGAAAAATCTCACCAATCATCCACATCAAAACGTGATGGATACACATTCAGATACCAAATTGCCAATATGTCTAAAATTTATAAAGTACAGAGTCTTTGGGTGTCAATTGTCAAAAAAATGTCTAATAGGCCGAGCAATCATCCATTCTTATGCGCTTAATTAGACAAAACGGCCATGAAAAAAAGAAATGAAAGATGCATTCAAATGGATGTCTGCAATTACCTCACGTGTAACATCAACAGAGCATTCACCATGCTTAAATCTGTCTCCAACGCTGCAAGTTAAATCATCCGTATCTGAAACAAATATCGTAAATATGAAGCAAGTCAAATCTTCACCATCATTATCAAAAACAGCAATTTTCCACAGAATTATAGATTCTTTAATTTCAAAAGCTCAAAACAACATTGCTAATCTAAGAGACTTACAAGTACCAAACTCGGATCCCAGAAAACTAGGGTATTCACGAAAACTAGGGCTCGCCCCGGAGTTCCTCCCAAAACCAGTACCCAGTTTTTCATTCTCTTTCGAATCCTTCCCCTCACGGCCTCCTTCGGACTCATTGTCTGACTCCAACAATATCAAACCCCCAGACCCTACCAATCACAACAGCTACAACAATTCAATCCTAAACTGCCCACCAAATCAAATCCCAGAAAAAACCAAAATGTCAAAACCCTAAATGACCAATCATACATCCAAATCTTCAAAAAATTCAAACTTTTCAAAACCCCAGATCAACCAAAACGAATACAACAACAACAACCAAATCAAATCAAGCAAAAAACACAAAACGTTGAAACCCTAAACGAGCAATCAAGCATCCAACCTTCAAAAAACTCAAACTTTTTAAAAACCCTAGATCGACCAAAACGAACACAACAACGATCAAATCAAATTAAGCAAAAAAACCCCAAATTTTCGAAACCCTAAATGAGCAATCAAACATCCAACCTTCAAAACCCAATCTTTTCAAAAACCCTAGATCGACAAAAACAGATTACCAGAGCCCGAGCTCTTGGGATCAGAACCCGAGATTCTGGCGGTGCATTTGATGATCAACACATCGGAATCGAAGCCCATTCGCGGCGGCGGCGACATTGGGGTTTCGGGGACGATGGAAGGCGTGGAAATCGCTGGACTGGGCTTCTTAGGGGTTGGATCGTCATCGAGAATCACAACAGCGGTGGATTCTGGACGATCGAGGGTTCGAAATGGTATCTTGAAGGGCGGAGACGACGGGTCCTCGTCGTCATCGGAGAGAATCTCGAGGTGGCGAGAGAGATCGGCCATCGTTGATGCAGTTCTGTCTCACTGTGTCTTTGAACTTAAGTCTGCGCGGGCTGAAGGCCTGACTTGTCATGTGAGTTCCACAAGGACCTGTTTGGCGCGCCTTATAGATCACGTTCTCAAGTTTTCACAACGCAGAGGGCTCAACAAAAGACCGTTGAAATTTGAATCTCATGTTTCCAATTATGGCTATGAAGCAGGGGATAGCTCAATAGTTGTAGGTAGGAGGAGGTAGGGATGCAAGTAGAGCGGGGAATGAAGTCACGCCTTTGTTTCTCTTCTCACGAGGAGCAAGTAGGTGGCGGGGTTTCATTGTTGTAAATTCCCACCTCGTGAGAATCCCCAATTCCCACCATTTCTTTTTTTCTTATAATTTAATCATATTTTTATATGAAAACTCATATATAGGTTCATTGCAAATTCTATACTAACTTTTTAGTATTTTTTTTTCTTTTTTTTTCTTTTTAAGAAAAAAGACGATGCTCCGACATTTTATTGATATGAACAAAATTATAGCCCAGAAGGAATATGTACTCTAAGACTCAAGACTCTCTAGTGTGCATTTAATATAAATTTGTTATAATATTATATATGTCTATTTTTAAAGGCGTATTATTGTGACGACCTCTTCTTTAAAACATGGCACCGCTTGACCTAATCGCGTAATTAAATCATAATCTCAGCCACGTAGGACTTAACTATGTATTAGTCAGCCTTTTCGTCTCATTTTCCTCGTTAATCGTGTTCAAGATAAGTAATACACATATCATATTATTATTGAGTTTTAGAGTTAATTAAAACTGTTACAGTTAAAAAAACTTAGCGGAAGTCTTAACAGTTATGCGAAAGCAATTATTAAAAATCATAAGTGTGGAAATCAGGAAACAACATCACATGCATATATATATATCATAAGGATAATAACACGGTGAGCTAATCAAATGTCAAGACGAGGAACTATACGCTCAACCTAATATACAACCTAAAATATATAGAAAAGATAAAAATTAAAATAGATAATACATCAAAATTCGAGATCTATAAGATAGGAAGTAGAAAAATCGTCAAACGCTCAGAGATAGTCGTCGATCTTCTCCTTCCTCGGTCTATTACTCGACGGATCTGCACCCACCGTCATAAAAAGGACAGTAAGTACAAAAGTAATAAAGTAATACTTGGAGATTCTCATGTACATTTCCAAACATGATCAACTGGCATTTAAAAGCGTAAATATGGCGAAGAAGTGCTGAAAATGAAACATGCTAGAAAATACCACAATTAAACAAAATGAGACGGACTCAGGATTAAGTAGTGGTGGTCTAGATCCGGTCGGCCGTGCGCTACGTCACCTTAACCTTTAGTGCCATTTTTATTTAAAAGACATGCGTGTTACCCCACAGTCTAATAGCCAACCTAACTTCAAATATCACTAAGGACTCTAACCCCAATGGGTCGGCATCCCTGAGTATCCAACCCGTGTGCCGCACCATAACGACGAGTGTCGACATCCCTATGTATCCAACCACGTGTGTCACGCACCTCTTATAGCGCAATGGTCTTGACGCTAAAACTACTTTATAAGTTCAATGAGAGAACCTAGAGATTTACATTATGAGTTGAGCCTAAACGCTAAGCGAAGCACGCTAACCAAGAGTACAAAGTCCATTAATTCATTCATAATCCATCTGATCCTAGTAGCATGCTATTTATAAAGTACATATCATTAAAACAACAAAGAAGACATAAGACAAAAGAATAGAGTCAATGATTTCCATAAGCAAATGATATCATGATAAAAAACACTCATATAATTAGTAGAATATGAAACTACTTCATGATATCAGAATACAATGCATTTCATAATCAAATAGACTGTAAAACAGAGCAAAACTAGAATGAAATGTAAATAAGAACCTCAACGAGATTACTTACAAGTCACGCAATGTATTTCCTAGCTTAACCGGCCTCCTGAAACTCCAAAATACGTGCCCAGATTCTCATGGCTCTTCCTTAGGCTCTTGATATAATTTAATACGTATTAGAGTGTGTTTAGACCCTTAGTTTGGGTTTTAGGCTAAGCTATATATGTTAAGTGTGATGAAAAGTGCAGATTTTTATGTTGTCATAGTACTTAGCGCGTTGGGTGGGATGTCTAGCGCGCTAGTGACCTCATTAGCTCGCTACACACAAGTAGTGCGCTAGCTAGCACGTCTAGCGCGCTATGTGTCGAAAAACCCAGAATTCTGCGCTTTGAATTCTGAGTTTTCGCCACACATGGCCAACTCTAACACCTTGGGATCTCTTATTCTAACCAGCCAAGGACCCAAAACACCCATCCAAAACATTAGAATAGCCACTCTTCATATTTACCATAAATTCATCAAATTAAACTAAATTACTAGTGTAAGTAAAATTACCTAGTTATACACCTAGCTTGATCGACTCCTTCCCAAACCAATCAAACTTCCACCCTAGCTTGCTGATCTTCTTCTCTGATCTTTTCTCCAGCATTTTACTTCTTCTAAGAGTATGAAATGAAAATGAAATGATTTGCATGAGTTGATTTATTTAATCTTATATATATGATAAGATTGTTTAATGGCCATTGATCATAATGTACACACGTATCCTGAGGCTAATCTAATTTCCTACATCTTGACACAATTCCACTAATTTCTTCTAACTAACACCAAAAGAAACTAAATTGGTCTCTAGATGTGTCAACATGTATCTCGAAGAATATCAATGCATAATGATTTAACTTGCTAACTTAGTGACATTTAATGTAAATTCAATTATAGTGATATCCAATTCAACTAATTAAGCTACAATAACTCAAGTAGCTTACCACATCACTCTCTACTCCAGTCCCGCGTCAACACACATATCAAGTTACGTCCCTGCTTAAGTCTCGACACCTAAATACAAGTAGGAGTGACTTAATAGCCTACACATATACAATACAATAGGCATACATCACAACAAATCTAACATATACCTCGGCCACATCGCCTTGGTTAGTGCACGTATCTCGATGCAAGTCTCACGTCACAGGTCGGCAATCCTGATTAAGGATTTAAAACGCAATTACAAATTTGGGCCGTGACAATTATATTAAGTGTAAATATATTACAGTTATATAATTATAATAATTGGTTTTATCGTGATTATATGATTACAATACTGATATATATTTACACAGGGTTTCTATTGAAGCCTTCCTTTAAGTAAAAATGGTATCCAATGCACGATTCACGTGGATTGAGACTTTCTTTGTCCTTTTTTGCTTTTATATGTGTAATGAAATATTAATTGTTTTGATTTTTATAATAAAAAATGATATAATGGATGTCGGGAGAATGTTTATTACAAGTAGACATCGAGGTAGATTGTGACGATTCAAATCTTAATTAAGACAAACTATGGCCTTAATGCATTTTATATTTGACTCAAACCCTAGGTCAATTCACTTAATGTGGGCCCACAAAAGAGCACACACTTACCGAGAACGTCTAAGAAAGGAGACGACGGCTAGAGGTATTAGTTTCCTATTTTAAATTGTCAATTTAGGAAAGAAAGACAATTGAAAATCTTTAATTGATCTTAATATAGGAATGATTTTTGATTCAATTATATTCCCACAAAAAAGGAAGGAGAAGATATTGGGAATGTTTAGTATACTAAATATTAGGAATGAATCAAGAGGTATGAACCATCTCTAACTTTCTCTCGCGTTAGGGACGAGCGTGCACGCAAGTTAAACACACAAGTGACCGGAGAGGAGGTAGCAAGTGCAAAAGAGATCCATGAAGCTTCAAGGCGTTGAATCGAGGTAACAATCCCACAAGCCGATCTCTTAGTTTTGGTTTACTCAAAGAAGAAGAATTATGATTTGAAAAGTGTTATATTGATTTTTGCGATTAATCGTCAAGGCTATCTTAAAACGAGTTTTCTTTATTGATTGAAATGGGGTACAAACTAAGAAAGATCGGATTTATATTAGAGTTCTTTTGAAAAAAAAAACATGGAAGAATATAAGAGCATGCGCGCCCCCTCAATCAAAATAGAGAGGTTGGGCCGATCAAGCCCAACCCCGCCAAACCGACCGCCGATGCAACACAGTTTAGGGGAAAAGGAGGGAACGCTTGTACGTTCCCCCCTTCGGCCAAACCGGCCTAGTTAGGCTCCAAAGCGTTGGGTCGATCCAGGCCCTTCGACATTTACTCAAAACCCAAATAAATAATAATATATATAAACAAAATTTAAAATGATTAAAATAAATTAATTAAAATGAATTTTGAGTTTTAAACTTGGAATAAAGAGGTGAAACTTAAATTGTTATAAATAAGTATAAAATGGTTTTCGAAAAGAATTTCGAAATTGGTTTTTTATCAAGTTAACTTATTTAGTTAATCAACACTTAACTTATTTAGGTTGACTGAACGTCGGAGTGCGCTCGTAAGTGCCAATTCAAGATTTTTGGAAATTAGCGTACCAGGTAAGTTAAGACTTAAGTTATTGGTTTTATGATTATTTACCTTTCTACTAGACTATGTGATAGGGATCATGTAAGTATGACATATGGGTAGATTGAGGTGCATTGTTAGACATTGTATGTAGATGACTCAGCGGAGCTCGCTAGGAGTCCTCGCACCTGATACTACAAGTTCGAGACAGTTGGATTGTACAAGTGAGAATAACAAAAAGGCGTTACCCATAATTCATATTTAATAATTGAGAATATGATTAACTCCTATGCTCTCAATAAATGTTTGGTAGTCGGTGCTAAGTCCGGTTGGACTAGTTTGTGGTGGTGATAGGTAAATCTTTCATAGTGTAAGGGAATGAAGTGTTGATCGCTATGGCCATAGTAGGGTCAATCTTCACAAACTTCAAGCGTGATTGAGGAGTCTACCACAGTAGCTCATACATGTTTAGCATTATTAATTATTTGGTTTATATACTTTCTTGCTTATTCCCTTCGTCATATTAAATATTTGCAAGTCATGCATTTTATTTATTGTTGCATATATTATATGGAATGTTCATAATGCCAGCATCTTAACCTAAACTTACTGAACACCATTGCCCATTTGTGCTCACCTAACAATTTTTCCCACGGGTTCTTCATCGAGAGTTAATAAGGGAAAACGAGTAGCTTCAGCTGTCTAGCGGACTTTTCTGACTGTTGATTGGTATGGTTCGAGATCGAACCAATGTTTTGTTTTTATTTATAATATCTATCATGGGTTTTGGTATTTGAAATAAATCGAACTAGATGAGTATTTATTCTAGTTGATAACTTTTGTATTCCAGTATTGGTTTTATGTGGAAACATTGAAATAAATTTTAATTTATGATATTCCGCTGCATTTACGATAATTTAATTTAAATTCCAATTATTGATAAAAGATAATGAGTTGATTTCGAAAGAAGACTTACTAGTTTGGTTCTTAACTCAGTGACTGAGTTGGTTAGCGAGTTATGGATCGAGCTAGGCCGGTCGAGATTCATTTAGGAAAAGGGGTCCTGACAACGTGGTATCAGAGCGATTTAAAATTAATCAAAAAGTTTTGATCTTATCTAGTTATTTTTGATTATATATAATTATATCGGATATATATAAGCTTTCAAGTTCTCACCTTCACTTATTTCTACCAGTTGGAAATGGCAGACGGAAGGAATCCCAACGACTTGGCGAATCTGTTGGCTCATGAGAGGGAGATGAGAGAAGTGATGGAGACTAGAATAATTCGTCAAGAGGATAATGTCATTCGAATGCTACAACTTCTTCAAACGCACATAAATCAATATAATCGGGATATAACTAATGTAGTGCCAGCAGTTCAAGTTGAGATGGAAGCAGACTCAGTCAACCTATAGGAGACAACACCAGTAAACCCTCCAGTGGCACTTATTGCACCAACGACCCCAGTTATATAGCACCAGTAGCCCTAGCAGTAATGCCAAACACTGAAGAACGATTACTCTTACTGGCTAGGCTGAGACGGGAATTCATGAAATATGGAACGCCTAAGTTTTATGGAACAAATGATTCCAGGGCAGCCGAGAACTAGATAATGGCTATGGAGAAGAGACATAAGGCTATGGATCTAGATGAAGAAATGAAGGTTAACTTTGCATCCTTTTGCCTCGAGGAATTGCTTACAAATAGTGGAACATGATCCTAAGGACTAAGGGCGAGGTCACTACTTAGGCACAATTCAAGGAACTATTCAATGAGAAGTACTTTCATGAGACAGTGAGAGATCGGAGGAACTTAGAATTCATTACACTTTAGCAAGGTGACATGACTGTGGCAGATTATGAGTCGAAGTTCCACGAGCTGTCAGAATATGCACCGGAGATGGTGGCAACAAAAAGAGCAAGAATCAAGCGATTTGTGGGAGGTCTCAGCCAAGAGATTCGAGGTATATTGTCAGCGCTCGTACACTAGACATATGAGGCGGCAATAGCTAGCTCACGTCATTATGCAGTTGCTATGATTAAAGACGACACGATTAAGGTTGCTCTGCAATGCCCCAGATACGAGAATCGGGGTCGAGCGAGAGGGATTGGTAGATTCTTTAAGAGGCCAAATGACAAGAAGCGCGGGACGGGTAACGATAAGGGTAACTCATCATCGGAGCTTCATTTCAACACCGGGCGAGGCGGGATGCTTGTGGTAACGACTTCTACGGCGCCAAACAACGTCAATAGGGGTTCGTGATATCCTCCAAGGCATCGCAGTGGTCGCGCCATGCGGAAGACTCAATCGGGTAATAGGACAAAGAGTACGGGACAATTGCCTATGTCGGGGGAATCGGGGTACAAGGCACGCACCACTTGCTTTAAGTGTAGGAAGCAAGGTCACTACCATAATCGTGTTCGGGTGCTCCATCAACGTCTACGTTGGCGGTATAGCTCGGCCCGGTCGGGGGGACGAGATGAAAGGCGTGGGTGAGCGAGATCCATACTTCACCCGTCGACTTGTTATAGGTATTATTAATATTTGTGGTAGAGATATGTTTATTTTAATAGATTCGGGCTCCAACATTTCATTCATATCGGGCGACGGGGTAGATGAGTTAGCGTTGAAACTGTCGGGGATAGTATATTACTTGTCTTGAGCACGCGATGAGTGAAAAGATATACCCCTACCTCATATGTCGAGACAGGTGTAGTCAAGATTGATAGGCATGACCTACCGACCAGACCTTAGAGTTCTAGAGTTTCTTGATTATGATGTTTTGTTAGGAATGGACTGGTTTTCGCATATCACGCCCACATTGATTGCTTCCACAAAATAGTCATTTTTGAAGTGCGAAACCTACCTCCATTCTTATTCGGATGCGGAAAACCTCCTCAACACACCACTTGCTTGAAATCTCATTTTTATATAACTATGGATTCATGGAAAGTTGTATTGTACTTTAAGCATGAAAAAGGGGAAAATTGGTCCACCTAGGGTTCTTGCTTTGATCTCCAGTACTTATTTCTTCAAGGAGTTGTAAGTTTTCTTCTATTTGCCTCCTTAATTGTCTAAGATCAGCAAGTCATTTCTTCTTCTCCAGAATTATCTTTCTAAATCTAATTTTTTATGCATATGCATGTGAAGAAATGTTTTCTTTATATATAGCTTTCTTCTTAGATCTTAGCCTTCTATTTCTATTAATATGTTCATCTCTAGGAACATCAAGGGTCCAAATTTGATCCATCTATCTCCACTCATTCTATCACTATCCATTGCAAAAAATGTTGACCTCTTAGGATTTTCATATAACACACATTTTGAGGCAAGATCAATGGTTCGTTCTTTTTGAACTTAACTTAGGCTTTGATTTAGATTTATTTAATCAACCTAATTCGAGATATATAATTTAAGCCATCTATTAAATTAGAAGGTATTCTCATATGTCATTATCCTAGATCGTGTATCCGTATCCCCGCGTAGACATGCATATCGAGGCAACGCCTATCTCTTGCGACGAATTAACTAAATACCAAAATAAAATTTGACTATAATATTGGAATGTCGAATTAATTAAATTGGGCCAGGTTACACTCTAATTAGGGATTAGCAACATGTAATTCGGGTTAACGTGTTAAGCTCGTTCAACACCTCGAGCTCGAAAGCCGAGGTAGCTTATTATTTATGGCGTGATGCGTGTATATTATAGGTATTATTAAATATATGTGTCATTCAATGTAATTTTGAAGCTTGCGGTGCATTATTGAGTGAGTCTCGATGAGCGAGTATTGTCGCAGGGTACGCATTGCGCGTGAGTATCGAGAAGTCGACACTTAGGGATAACAATATTGCTTAGTGATTAAGTTAAATAATAATAATTTACTTTAACGACTCGAAATATTTTATTTTTGTTTGATTGCTTGTATTATCTATCTATCTAAAATACACAAATTATTTATTTTATTTCTTTGATTTTACAAGCGATGCTCTTTGGGATGCATGCGCGCGGGTGTATGTGATAAGTCAGTATCCTGACTAGACTTGAGATTTATTTATAGATTTAAGTAAAACTTAATAAGTTAAGTTAACTAATGACTTATAAGGCAAGAAATATATCATGAGCCTAAGTTAGATTAATCTCCTAAACTAATAAAAAATAACCTAAGTCAAGTATTATCCCATGCAAGAAATCTAAGTGAGCCCATAACAATGGATATTTATGCATATGCACAATCGATAAGAATGCCTAACTTGAATCACGTTGCGAAAACTGAACTACTAAAATCAAGACTCAAAGAAGCAATTCATTAAACAAGTGTGCGTGCCTCATCAATTAAGCGTGTGTATTCAACTAAAGAGTGCAATTCAGATCAAATTGAGAGTAAAGCACACACATACATCAACGAGATTTAAAGATTCGTCGATAATCCCTAACAGAAACTAGGAATGAATCGAGAGAAGCGAATGTTCATAAACGTTTGAGAAACCCTAAAAGGTCGAACCGTTTTGACAGTGAGAGGCGGCCGGAGGCAGAGAGAGTGAGACTCGGGAGTGCGACTGTGCGAGGCAGAGACGACGGTCGACGGAGCCGTGCGTGAGGCAGAGAGAGTGAGAGGCGGACGGAGGCAGAGAGAGTGACACTCGGGAGTGCGACTGTGCGAGGCAGAGACGGCGGAGCCGGAGCCGTGCGTGAGGCAGAGAGAGTGAGAGGCGGACGGAGGCAGAGAGAGTGACACTCGGGAGTGCGACTGTGCGAGGCAGAGACGGCGGAGCCGGAGCCGTGCGTGAGGAAGAGAGAGTGAGAGGCGGACGGAGGCGCGCCGTGCGTGGCCGTGAGCCGCGGTGCGTGGCCGTGAAACGCGAGGCGATGAGAGACGACCGTGAGGCGGTGAGAGACGACCGTGAGGCGGTGAGAGACGGAGTGAGGCGGAGGCGTTAGGGTTTGTTTGTTGAGTGAGGAGATCGGGAGATTCGGGACGAGCCGTTGGCGTTGAGGGAGAATCTGGGAGATGACGACAGATGAGATAAAATGATAAATCATAAATCTCATAAAAGTTAAAAACTTTAAATACATTGTGAAATTACTTATATGCCCTTCAAATTAATCACAAACGGGTACCCGTTTTTTTGAAATTTCTGCCGAACCGGTCCGTATTTTTAAACGGACACAAAAAATTGTCGAGTCCGTATGTTTGTTAAAAAAATATTGTCCGGTCCGTTTAAAACGGGGCCAGGACAAAACAGCAAACGGGGCCAGGGCACATTTTGCCGACCACTAGTTGCACTAACGGTTTATACCGATGCTTGCTTCAGAACCAGGACTTGGTGGAGTGTTGATGCAGGATGGAAAAGTGATAGCCTACGCATCTCGACAACTCAAATTCATGAAAAGAATTACCTGGTTCATGATCTCGAGTTGGGAGCAGTTGTCTTTGCATTGAAGATTTGGAGACATTAACTTTATGGCGAAAAGTTTACCGTCTATTCAGATCACAAGAGTTTGAAGTATTTGTTTACTCGAGTGAGTTGAATATGAGATAAAAGAGGTAGCTCGAGTTTCGAAGGATTACGATTTCGGTTTAGAGTACCACCCGAGAGAAGGCGAATGTGGTGGCAGATGCTTTAAGTAGACAGAGACATGTGACAGAGACAATTGCTTCATTGATGACACGTGAGTATCAGTTACTTGGGGATTTGTCGATGTTCAGCATTCTCAGTGATTTACCAGGGAACTCAGTATGTGCACATTTGAGGGCCGAGCCAGAGACCATCACCGGGATCATCGAGTGTCAAAAAACATTCGAGTATGAGTATTACAAGGCTTGGGCCGACAAGACTGAAAGTACCCAGATTGGAGGGAATTGGCGAGATGGAGCGTTGATGTATCGAGATGGATTATGGATTCCAGCTCGGGAAGAATTAAAAGAAAAATCTCTCCGAGATTCGCATAAAACCAAGTACACTATACATCGGGAGGTAACAAGATGTATCGGAACATGAAGTTGGCGTATTGGTGGCCGAAAATGAAGACCAACGATGCGAGAGTTCATTAGGAGATGTGATACATGCCGGCGGGTAAAGGCGAGAACATCGGATACCATGTGGTCGGTTGCGGTCGTTGCCGGTTCTAGAATGGAAATGGGAACACATCTCGATAGACTTTGTGGTTGGTTTTTTAGAGATCGCAAGAAGGGTAATGATGCTATTTGGGTCATAGTGGATTGCTTGACCAAGTCCGCTCATTTTCTACCGTAGCTACCCAAGACACGCTCGAGAAGTTGAGCAAGCGTACGTGGATTGGATTTTGAGGTTGCATGGAGTGCCGGTGTCCATCATTTCGAGATCGGGATCCTCAATTCGCATCAATGATGTGGCAAGGTTTGTAGAAATAGTTGGGTTCCAGAGTACACCTCGGCAAATCATTTCATCCTCAGACAGATGGTCGGGCGGAGCGTACCATAAAGACTTTAGAAGACATGCTCGGGGCTTATGTGTTAGACTTCGGTGGTAGTTGGGAGAAATACGTGTCCTTGTGCGAATTCACATATAATAATAGCTACCAAGCAAGCATCAGAATGGCTCCTTTCGAGGCACTTTATGGCAGACATTGTCGTTCGCCGTTTTGTTGGAGTGAAGTTGGTGAAGCGGCGTTGTTGGGACCGAGTTAGTGCGCATGACTACACGAGAGAAGATCAAGTCGATTCGACAACGCATGAGTGCGGCACTTTGGACAGACGGAAGAATTATGTAGATAAGAAACGCAGGATCGTTGTGTTTGAGAAGGGTGAATGGGTACTTTTGAGAGTATATCCACGAAAGGGACACCGAGAGATTTGAGATCATAGGAAATCTTGCTCGAGATTTATTGGGCCATTCAAGATCAGAGAAGATTGGTCCGATAGCATATCACTTGATGCTCCCTCCACGATTAGCAATAGTACACAATGTTTTTCATGTCTCAATGTTGAGAAAGTCATTTTCAAATGCACCACGGGTCGTCGATTGGGCTCAGTTTGATTTACAAGAAGATGCCTCTACATCGAGCGGTGGTCCGGATCTAGATAGGAAGGTCCAGAAGCTCGAAGGAAGGAGATCGCTGGTCAAAGTGAAATAGTAATTTCATGACGATAAGGAGACGACGTGGGGCTGAAGAGCTAGATGCGCGAGTACTTCCCAGATTTATTCTAAATCGATGTACGATTTACTTTTAAATTTCGTGGACAAAGTTTCTTAAGTTGGGGAGGTTGTAACGATTCAAATTTTAATTAAGACAACCTATGGCCTAAATGCATTTTATATTTGACTCAAACCTTTGGTCAACTCACTTAATATGGGCCCATAAGAGAGCACACACTTACTCGGAACGTTTAAGAAAGAGAGGCGGCTAGAGGTATTAGTTTCCTATTTTAAGTTGTCAATTTAGGAAAGAAAGACAATTGGAAATCCTTAATTGATCTTAATATAGGAATGATTTTTGATTCAATTATATTCCCACAAAAAGGAAGGAGAATATATTGGGAATATTTAGTATACTAAATATTATGAATATTTCGTATACTAAATATTAGGAATGAATCGGGGTGTAAACCATCTCTAACTTTCTCTCGCGTTAGGGACGATAGTGCACGCAAGTTTAACGCACAAGTAATGGGAGATGAGGTAACAAGTGCGAGAGAGATTCGTGAAGCTTCAAGGCGTTGAATCGAGGTAACAATCCCATAAGTGATCTCTTAGTTTTGGTTTATTCAAAGAAGAAGAATTATGATTTGAAAAGTGTTGTATTGATTTTTGAGATTAATCGACAAGGCTAAATCAATGTTTTCATGAGATCTTAAAACGAGTTTTCTTTGTTAATCGAAACGAGGTCTAAACTAAGAAAGATCGGATTTATATTAAAGTTCTTTAAAAAAAAAAAAAAAACATGGAAGAAGAAGAGGAGGGAGCAGCGTGTGCGCTCCCCTTCAATCAAAATAGAGAGGTTGGGCCAAAGGCTCAACCGGTAGAGAGATGGAGGGTTGGGCCGATCAAGCCAAACCCCTCTCCAAACTACGCTTCTTGATGCAACACAGTTTAGGGAAAAGGGAAACGCATGTACGTTCCCCCTCGGCTAAATCGGCCTAATTTGGGCTGAGATGAACCGATCCGGGCCCAATTTGGATCGGCCCTTGATCGGCCCTACTCAAAACCCAAACAAATAATAATAATAAAAAAATATATAAACAGAATTTAAAATGACTAAAATAAATTAATTAAAATGAATTTTGAGTTTTAAATTTGGAATAAAAAGGTGAAACTTAAATTGTTATAAATAAGTATAAAATGGTTTTGAAAAGAATTTGAAATTAGTTTTCTATCAAGTTAACTTATTTAGTTAATCAACACTTAACTTATTTAGGTTGGTGAACGTCGGAGTGCGCTCGTAAGTGCCAATTAGAGATTTTGGAAATTAACGTACCACGTAAGTTGGGATTTAAGTTATCGATTTTATGATTATTTACCTATCTTAGACTATGTGATATGAATCATATAAGTAGGACATACGGGTAGATTGGGGTGCATTGTTAGACATTGTATGTAGATGACTTAGTGGAACTCGCTAGGAGTCCTCGCACTGAGATAGATACTACAAGTTCGGGACATTGGGACTAGTATAAATGAGAATAACAAAAAGGCGTCGCCCATAATTCATATTTAATAATTGAGAATATGATTAACTCATATGTTCTCAATAAATGTTTGGTAGTAGGTGCTAAGTCAGTTGGACTAGTTTGTGGACTTAGTGATATGTAATTCTTTCACGGTGTAAGGGAATGGAGTGTTGATACCGCTATGGCCATAGTAGGATCAATCTTCACGAACTTCAGCGTGATTGAGGAGTCTATCACAGTAGCTCATACATGTTTAGCATTTGCACATTTTGATGCATTATTAATTATTTGGTTTATATACTTTCTTGCTTATTCCCTTCGTCATATTAAATATTTGCAAGTCATGCATTTTATTTATTGTTGCATCTATTATATGGAATGTTCATAACGCCAATAACTTAACCTAAACTTTGCGAGCATCGTTGCCCCTTTGTGCTCACCTAACAATTTTTCCCACGGGTTCTTCATCGAGAGTTAATAAGGGAAAACGAGTAGCTTCAGCTGTCTAGCGGACTTTTCTGACTGTTGATTGGTATGGTTCGAGATCGAACCAATGTTTTGTTTTTATTTATATTATCTATCATGGGTTTTGGGATTTGAAATAAATCGAACTAGATGAGTATTTATTCTAGTTGATAACTTTTGTATTCCAGTATCGGTCTTATGTGGAAACATTGAAATAAGTTTTAATTTATGATATTCCGCTGCATTTACGATCATTTAATTTAAATTCCAATTGTTGATAAAAGATAATGAGTTGATTACGAAAGAAGGCTTACTAGTTAGGTTCTTAACTCAATGACCAAGTTGGTTAGCGAGTTATGGATCGAGCTAGGCCGGTCGAGATTCATTTAGGAAAACGGGTCCTGACATAGACACCCTCTACTTTCCTCCTACATCAGCTACACTTTCGCAATCCACGATTGAATTGGATAGCCTTTTTGTAGGTTGATGTATGCAGGGCCGGTCCTGACATATTTTAGGCTTAGGGAGAAACAAAAAATCGGGGCCTCAATAATTGACTAGTTTAAATTAATTTTAATAAATAATATAAATAATAAAAAATATGCTATAATTAAAAGGATAATAACGTATAATTGACGAGTATCGATAATATTTTTTTGTTATTATGTTTATGTGTGACGACCCCAAATACCGAGGCAACCCTGGGCATCGCCACATCGCATTACATGCCACCTAGTGCTGTCATGCAGTGGCCTACTATCTATGATGCCCCACAACCTAACTGATTGTTTACACATTTTTCATCAAACCCTAGCTTAACTAATTAATATTCATTTAAGTATTAGTAATTTAATTAGCCAGTTAATCAATTTATTGAGTTATATTACAATTTTACAGTAGAAGTCTTTAACTGAATAAATTATGCAATATTTAACAATCCTATGTAGTGGAAAACTCGGCAAAATGATACCATGTATATAACAAATGAGAAATAATACAACAAGTGATCGATATACATGTACTATGTGTTCTACAATCCTCAAAACCTAACAAAAACATAAATATATACATTCTGTAGTCAAACACGAGCTAGCGTCACTATTTTAGAAGTGATCGCCCAATACCTCTCTGTCCTTACTCATCAAAGGATCTACACTCGGTCACCCAACAAATACAGTGACGAATCTAGTGAGTAAAATCCTAAGATAAGTCAACAAAATATTCATGAAATAAAATTGATAAACTACGAGACATGCGAATATGACCTCTAGCAACAGTAGTCATACTCCTTTCAATGTAGGCAGCATATGACAAGCAAAAACATCAGTTATTAATAAAACAACACATATTAAATAAACAGACTCGAAAATAAAGCATTAATAAATAAACAACCGAATAATCATGAGAAAACCCCGACATAAACCAGCTGGTAATCGATAAAATAGGACAGGAACCACGTATATACTTGCTGGCTTATAGTGACTAAAACCTAACTACGACTAACAGATAAACCCCTCCATACGCTATTTCAAGTCAAGGGAAAACCTTACATCCCTCTCGACGGTCGTAGATATATTCTACTACCGTCGACACGAGTACTAACATAAGTAACCCGTGCAAGTGATTTAACCACAACCAATATATACGCAAACCGAAATTTGAATGAAAACCTAAGTGTGCCCACCATCAATCACACATGTAATCTGATATCGATAAAACCACGTCATGAATTCTGCGAAGCATTTCAATGGGTTTACGCACCTCAAAAGCCGCGCTCCAATTTCCCCGGACTATCAAATTCGACCTCGATGTTCACGTGTCATTCGTGCTAAATATAACTCATACTCAAGTTACCAATCCCACAAGGGTGTAGTAATGGTAAATACGGGGTCGAATCCACATGACTTAGGTTTTACTCTGAGTTAACTAAAAAGGGAGATTCGGGGGTTTTTATAGATTTTTAAGAAAACAATTAATTAACTAATTAAAATTACTAGAAATTAAAACTTGTAAAAATGAATTCAATATGAGAAATTACCTAGGTCTACGGTTCCACAAACCGAAATCAAGGTATAATAACATGTCACATGTGTTGTGAGCTCGGTGGAATGGGGAAAGGGAAGGTGGATAACGATGAAAGGGGGAGGGGGAAACTGTGCAACATTATTGTGTATGGGTGTTGTTGTTGTGGCTATTATGAAATCGTTGATGTGTTGATGATTGAAATCAGTAGTTTTAATTTATTTTTTTTTGTGATTTGGAATCGAATGGGATTAGTTTGAACCGGATTTGAGGTTCTTTGAGTTTGACATATTAAAGTTTTGACTGTTGAGGTAGGAAAAGTCGAGTATAGTTAATTTATTCAATTCTTGGTATTTGGTGATGATCTTTAATGGATTAGTACTCCGTATAATCTATTTTTATTTGAAATTTTCGGTTTTAAGGTTGGAGAAATGTGTGTGGAGTTTTGAAAATTCAAATAGGGGGCAGAACCTTAGTTTTGAACGGCTCAAAAGTCCCAAATTGATTAAGTATAAAAACTGCTTGCAAGCAAGCAAGTTGGGTCGATAAGTTAAGGTATCAAATGAAATCCAAATTACATGGGATTGAGCTTATTTTAACCCATGTCTATCATATTTTATAGAATGAAAATGTACAAACTTAGAATCATTTGTTTTGGTACTGAAAAAGTGGTGCAAAAGTAACCTCTTAGTTATTGTCAAAATTGTGAACAGATGCGAGTAACTATATTTGACGAATGATTCAAATACCTTATGGATGTCCAAAATGCTTGCAAATAGGTTCGTTTGTATCTTGGTATATCCTATTTCAATGGTCAATAAGGCTTATGGTGAAATTCATTGGTTTAGTGGTTGAGATTTAGCGTTGAACATATGGTCTCGCTAATGAAAAATTTGCACGACCTATAATTTAACTAAGTGTTGAAGGTTTATTCGGGGTAGTTTTGACTTGGAATTTTATTGAGAGACTCATAGAAACGTTGCATTGCAATGTTTAAATTTTTTGGCGAAGGAAAATGCTCCCAAAGTTGATAAAATGAGTAAGTTGGAATTTGTTGAAGTTCTAAAGTTGAAATTTAGAAATTGGTAAATTAAAATTGCCAATTGACTTAAAATCCCACTTTAAGATTCATAGTAGATTTGTAAATTATTTTTGAAGCCAATTAAGTAGTTTATGACCGAAACTTGAAGACATAAATTAAGTTTGAGACTTAAGATGAAGTTGTTAGAATTTGGAGTAGTTTGAACTACATTGTAGCTTGAAAAATGGTTTTGAAGTATTAAAATAGAGTTGTAGCTTTAACATCTGAGTTTTATTATTTTAATAGATTTTGTTGAAGTGTGTGAAAGTCGGGGAATGTTGTGTGAGGTTTTGTAACCTACTTTGAGTTGGTTCGGTGGTAAGTAAATCCTATAGTGATATCTACTATTTATGAAAATTAGCTTTGAACCTGTAATTGTTTCATAGTCTGCATTGCATTTTATTATTCTTGGTCATTCATACATAAAGTGAGTGAGGGGGATAAGCTTGTTTCGGAGTCTGATTTAATTGAAACTACTTCAGTCCTACCTCTACGTCGTCTAGTGAGACTAGCAGAGTCTAACGCCGACAAGTTATCTCTGTATTTCATGATCTCTTAATACTGTCTCTATACTATTTGTGGAAGTCGACGTCTGATTATTGTTAAGAGACAGCGACAGAGTTGATTGCATGTCATGTTGACGCATATATTTTATTATTTATTTGGAAATGCAATTACATGTCTCCATGTATCAGACTAACAATTGCGGAAGTATAGATCAATGTAGGAATTTACTTACCTGACATCTTCGAGTTGTTTTTGATGGTGTCAGATTATATATGACGACAAGGGAAGAGTGGACAAGATTTTAAGATTGTGGTAATTGTTTTCACAAATTAAAGTAAATTCTTGTTTTCAATTGTTTATATTTATTGTTTTGGGATTATTGAGGTGAGTGTAGGACGTGAAGTTTCATTAAATGGTTATGAGAGTCTCCTAACTTAGTTTAAGATAAACTGAGAGGTTTATATTTCAATTTTGGTCTACTATGAGATTGTAAAGTTGTAATTAAGCTTGCGGAGACTCTAAGTTAGTCGTAAATTTGAATTTGATATATATTGTAAACTGCGGGGAGTTGTGAGTCCTTTTAGGCCTCTCCCCAATTTTGTTGTCTATTATATGAAAGTTTTCCAGCAGACCATATTTAGAGGAGGTGATGTCGAGATTTTTATAAAAATACGAAGAATAACTCGTATTATTTCCTAATTTGCTCCAATTGAACAAATCATGAATTGAGTTTCATCGAGGATATAAATTTAATTTTGGAGCTTTATTAAGGATTGAATTAAAATTTATTTTGAGGTCAAAGTTAAAAGAATGGATAGGCTGACTAGATTATCAAGTGATTAAGACAATCTAGGCCGGTCAGTTATCTTAATGACGAGGGGGCTGACAGTAACAAAGGTCAAAAGTGTAATTATGAGGCCTTGTTTAGGGAGGGAGCTTGGGGCAGTCACCCACCTCCAACATCAGGGCTTGATGTATGTATATTCTAAGTGGCATCCATTTTCGCCTCAATGCATAATTGCACGGGAGAAGCTCTAACCTTTTTGGAGAATTTTCTTTGGCTTTGTTTGAGGCGTATATCTAATAAATCAGTTTTTGTCGCAACATTGGTGGATTATTTTGGATAAGAATATTATTTTGGATAATTTGAATATAATTGGTGGGTGCATATATATATTGGACAAAAGATGCGCGCTAGGTAGGCTGTCACTCTTGAAGTTGTGTGCTGAAGACACGTTGTGGAATCGATTCTTATATAATAATTATTTCACGATGAATTATTGTCTAGTTCTATATTCATGCATGTGCATAAATGTACGTCCAATTGGTTGGTCAAGGGAAGATTAGGGTTAGAGCTAGCTATAGCTAGTGTAAGATTAGAAAAAATAAAATGCGGTTGCCAGGAAATTGCAAATGTCAATTGGAGTTAATTAATTAATCTTTCCAACTACCAAATTGAATTAAATTCTATTTTTTCTTGAAAATTCTACGTTCAAATTAGCAAAAATAAGCTAATTCTTCTTTATTTAAATACAAAAAAGTATAATACATTTTTATATTTTATATATGAATCTAGCAACCCCTGATTTGTCTCGTAGTCATATAATGGGATTTAACCATGCCACCAAGTTTGCATTAATTAATTAGTAGATCTATCTCCAATTAAGTTCACTACAACAAAGGGGGTCTATAGCAACACTTTTTTGCCAACGCTAATAAAAAGTATTCCCAAATTTTAATTTTAGAGACACATGATATACAAGTGTTGTCAAATTTAAAATTTTGAGACGCATAATATACAAGTGTATCCAAATTAAGGACACTTGATATTAAAACGTCGCCGAATTTAAAATCTCGAGACGTATAATGTACAAACGTTTCAAAATTAAGGACACTTGATAAACAAATGTCGCCAAATTTAAAATTTGGAGACACTAATTTATAAATGTTGTCAAATTTTTAATTTAAGGACACATCATTTATAAGTGTCGCTAAAGTTAAAATTGAGGACGCAAAAAACAAGTGTTGTCAAAATTCAAATATAAGGACACATAATTTACAAGTGTTGTTAAATTTTAAAATCTAAAGACACATAATTTATAAGTGTTGTTAGATTTTAAATCTAATGACACATAATTTATAAGTGTTGTTAGATTTTAAATCTAAAGACACATAATTTACAAGTGTTAGTAAATTTTAAATCTCAAGACACATAATTTACAAGTGTTGTTAGATTTTAAATCTAAAGACACATAATTTACAAGTGTTGGTAAATTTTAAATCTCAAGACATATAATTTACAAGTGTTGTTAGATTTGAAATTTAAAGACACATGATTTATAAGTGTTGGTAAATTTTAAATCTCAAGACACATAATTTACAAGTGTTGTTAGATTTTAAATTTAAAGACACATAATTTAAAAGTGTTGGTAAATTTTAAATCTCAAGACACACAATTTATAAGTGTTGTTAGATTTTAAAACTAAAGACACATAATTTGCAAGTGTTGGTAAATCTTAAATCTCAAGACACATAATTTATGAGTGATGCGTTAGATTTTAAATCTAAAGACACATAATTTACAAGTATTGGTAAATTTTAAATCTCAAGACACATAATTTACAAGTGTTGTTAGATTAATCTCAAGACACATAATTTACGAGTGATGTTAGATTTTAAATCTAAAGACACATAATTTACAAGTATTGGTAAATTTTAAATCTCAAGATACATAATTTACAAGTGTTGTTAAATTTTAAATCTAAAGACACATGATTTATAAGTGTTGGTAAATTTTAAATCTCAAGACACGTAATTTACAATTGTTGTTGGATTTTAAATCAAAATTCGTCATTAAAATTAGGTTAAACATTACGATTTTTAAATAAAATGTCATAAAATTATCGTAAGAATCATTACACACATTACAACGAAAACCCTTTTTATGATTCAAGTTTTATGATATTTTTAAAAATTGTCATTGAAAGTTGGTAAGTAATGAATATGAAATGTCATTGAAGAAGTCCTCGAAAGTTTTTTCCATTGAAAATATATACAATGACTCATTTATTGATTATTTATGATATTTTTTAAATTTCATTAATAAAAGTTAAAGATTACAATAATTTTACCTCTCAAAAAGTAGAGACTGTATTTAAAATCTTAAAAAAAAAAAACAGACCGCTTCGCGTTGAATAAAAATCACGCATGAAACTCACTTCGTCGCCGACTTCACCGCACGCTCGACTCGATCGACCGAGTGGGCGCAGCATGCGTTACACCTCGAAAGTGCGTTTTGGGCTAACCTGCCACCCCCGCCCCCCAAACAACGTACGCTTCTACATCACATTCACAACCAAACCAAATATCCCCCCTCTCTCTCTCTACTTTCTCTCTCTAATACCCAAACCCAAACAAACACACATCAATCCGAATTCGTGAATCCGAATGTACGGTAAGCCCTCTCTCTCTCACTCATAAAAAGCGCAACTTTTCTTATGCATTTCTTCAACGGAACCCTAATTTCCCCCTTTCTTTGTCGCGTTGTCCGTGAAATCTAGGGTTTTCAAGGACGATTACACCGAGTCTACTGCGCGATGGATGATAATCAGATCGGGCGATCGATCGTCATGATTGGGGATTTTTCAAGAACGTATCGAGCGGGGGCGGCGGCGGATCCAAGTCGGAGATTGGTCGTCTGGATCGGAAGCGGATCAACGATGCTCTCGACAAACATCTCGAGAAGGTGTCGCAGTCGACGTCTAGGAGGTGAACGGCAAGGACAAGCTGGCCATGGCGTCCACTCCTTCATGTGCATGTTAGGGTTTCTGCAATTTGGTTGCAATGAAGCTCATCGTGAAGACATTGAAGCTCGATCCATCGAATCCGATAATTCATAGTTCAGACACAAGTTTTCTCAAACATCTGCTTTTCAGATCTTCGTTTCGCTTGTTTCTTCGCTTGTATTTGTTTGATTGTTCGTTCAAGGTAGGGGATTTCCTCGATTTGAGAGCTCATGATCCTTAATTTTTTGCCTTTCGTTGGTTTAGTATGAAGTTGTTATTTTTCGAACTTGATTCGAAGGGATTATGTTTGTAGGGTTTGTGAATTTGAGAAGGTGGAGACCGATCTCTTGCTTTGTGCAATCTGCTAGGGTTTATACTTATGTTTCTCTTACAACATTGCAGTGCTCACAAGGCCACATCTTCTGCAACAGAGCTAGCGATTTCCTTGCTGGTTTGTTGATGTGGACTCTACGCCAGATCTAATCGGTTAGCCATGAAATTTTAAACTTCTTGTTTTTCTACTAAAATTGTTAAGGTGGATATCAATTTAATTGCTAAAGCTTTTGTGAATGAACTCGCATTACATCTTATTCGATTTGTGAATATGAAAAATCTATTATATCCTGAATTTGTTGGTTTGGCTATATATGAACGATTAGCTCTTGATTCTTGTTGAGTACTTGACATTTAAAAACTTCTTTTATTGGTCACTTCTTGATTTAGTCTAGCTCATAATTAACTAGCTTAGACAGTCAAAATTTGGCTGAGTATATTGATCTTTGTAAATCCATCCTTCACTTCTCAATGATGTTTTATGAATCGATCTCTTCGATTGATGATCACTGCTTTTACTAGTACATGCTTAACAAGATTATATATAGAATTCTAGATGATTAGCAAAAACTAAGCGGACCCTTAATTGGTGCTCAACAGTAGTTGTGTTTAAGATTGCGTGTTTAATTAATTAATTATCCCCTTATGTGACGGTTAGAGATGCCCCCATTGATTGCTTAATTTGATGCACAAAAAAGACTTGATTTTTATTATGTATATTAGACATGATGATGATGATGATGATGATGATGATGATGAGCAATTTGATAAGTCGGCGGTCGGAAGAGCGGTGAAGTTGCAACTAGCGAAAGCGCCTAGAAAGAGGGGACTAAAAATGGGGAGCCAATTCTTAATTAAGGTACAAAATACAAATGATGGATGAATTGTTTAAATAAGTCCTATGTGTTTTAATTAACTTTTATTTGGGCACTCATTTATTTTATTGATAATGAAGTTTGAGGAGCGATCTTGAGCTTAATAGTTTATAAGGAATTCTTTTTTCTTTGAATGTAGTAGCAACTGGGATGAAGTTGAACCACCAGTCTTAGTAAGTGCTCGTTTCTTTCTCTGAATATATTTTTTTTTATTGTGGAACAGGTTTGTGGTTGGATTAGGTGAAAAGCAAACAAACTTAGGGATCCACTAAAGCTATTATTGATGATTAAACAAAGTCAACTGACATACTAAGAAAACACCAATAATTGAAGCACCTTAAAATGCCATTGGAGGAAAGGTACAATGAATGTGCTGGAAAATACTAAAGAAGGCTTCAATTTATATAATTTAGTTCATATAAATTTGTTAAATTGTTAGTTTTAGGTCAAGTACAAGTTGCATTATATTAGGAAGCATGTCATCCCTCTCTGCAATAACTGTATGATGCATTTTATTTGCGTGATGAAATGCCTCTATTAGAATTTTTTATGTTGTCCTTTCTAAACAAAACCCTGATGATGCTTTTTTATTACAATACTTGTAGTGTGTTCATCAATGAGTCCCCTATTACATTTACAGAATCAGCATTTAGAAGTTGATCCCTCTTTTGAAACAATGATGGTTTTGTCTCTCAGAGCATACATAGAGAATCTCAACTATGTTTCAAGTTTGGTGAGCAAAGTTATGGGGTCCCTGTAATTGGTGAGATTTTTTTCTTTGGCAAGTGAACCCTAAATTCACTATTTTTTCATCTCTCTTAAGTGCATATTGAGTTTAGTTTAATAGATTTTAGCACTTTCATGTTTTAAAGCACTTGCGCAGTATATTGCGGGTTTTGATTTTGTTGAATACGTTAAATGATTTGAACTTAGCTGTGTTCCATATTGTACCAAGTTTAGATCCTTGAGAAGTGTTTGGTTCTAATAATCCGTGAGCCTAGGCTATGATTAATCTTTGGTTTAAAGAGTTTGTGCTTCTTTTGTTTTTTTTTTTTTGTTTTGATTTATTAATGTGAAACTTTCATGTGCTTTGTAAGGAAAATAAGTGGGCCTTTTGTTTGTGGTTGCTAGAAGCTTGTTGGAGTTGCTTCGGGTGTCATTGGCGATGATAACTTATCTATAATACAAAGAGTTGTTTGATACTTTGATGTACTTAGAGATGTAGCATTACTTGTAATATTTTTTTATTTGATAAAATCGATGTAATGTTAGTTATGTAACTAACAAGAAGAATTATTCATATATATTTTATTATAATTGTATAATTGATTCATTGTAAGTAGAAACATATTTATAATTTATACATAATTATTTTTAATTAATATAATTCTTTTTATATATGCTGGCCTAATTGCGGTCCTATAAAATTTTCCTTTTAACTTAGTATGAACATTTCGATCACAAATCACCCCTGTTGCACTCCGCCATTTCTTCCATCCAACCTTGAATTCTATGTGTAACATCATTCTCAATGTTACCATCATTTTGTATGATTGATCCTAGGTATCTAAAGTGGTTTACCTTAGGAACTTCTACTTCCCCTAATTTTACCACTCCGTCATCTCGATGTCTAGTGTTTCTAAACTCACAGTGCATGTATTCGATTTTCGTCCTACTCAACTTAAAGCCTTTAGATTCTAATGTATTCCTCCAGAGTTCTAATTTCCTATTCACTCCATCTTTAGTTTCATCCACTAAGACAATATCATCTGCAAATAGCATACACCATGGTATATCCTCTTGAATATGTCTAGTTAGTTCATCTATAACTAAAGTAAATAGATATCGGCTTAAAGCCGATCCTTGATGTAGTCTTATCGTAATGGGAAATTCTTTTGTAGCTCATCCAAATGTCTTTATACTCGTTACTACTCCATCATACATATCCTTAATAGTGTCTATGTATCTAGCATGCACTATTTTTCTTTCTAAAACCCACCAAAGAACATCTCTAGGGACCCTATCATATGCTTTTTCTTAATATGCGAATATCATATGAAGATCTTTTTTCTTTTCTCTATATTTTTCTAACAATCGTCTTACAAGGAAAATCGCCTCCATAGTTGACCTCCCAGGCATGAAACCAAATTGGTTCTCTGATATTGTTGTTTCTCTCCTTAGCCTATTGTCAATTATCCTCTCCCAAAGTTTCATAGTGTGACTCATAAGTTTAATTCCCCGATAGTTTGAGCAACTTTGAATGTCTCATTTGTTTTTGAAGATTGACACAAGCGTGCTTCTTCTCCAATCCATTGGCATCCGTTTCGATTTTAAAATTTTATTGAAAAGTTTTGTTAACCAAGTCAATCCAATTTCTCCTAAGCATTTCCAAACCTCTATGGGTATTTCATCTGGGCCACATGCTTTCCCTATTTTCATTATTTTCAATGCCTATTTAACTTCTACAATTCTAATATTGCGTGTATAGTTTACATTTCTTTCTTGGTGTGAGTTTTCATCTATTATAGTAACAACTTGACCATCATTAAATAAACTATCGAAGTAACTTCTCCATCTCTCATTAATATCCTCATCGTGCGTTAAAACATTTTGATTTTCGTCCTTAATACATCTTACATGACTTAGGTCTTGTTTCTTTTTATCTCTTAATTTGGCTAGCCTATATATATATATATATATATTTCACCATCTCTATTACCTAACCTTGTATATAGATCTTCCATGAAATTTGTTTTAGCTTGACTAACTATTTTTTTAGCTTGTTTTCTAGCTTCTCTATATTGATTGTACACATCTTCATCTTGACACTTATGTATTTTTCTATACATCTCTCTTTTAGTCTTAATTGCTCGTTGGACATCCTCGTTCCACCACCATGTTTCATTCTTTGGTGGTCCCAAGCCTTTAGATATACCTAATACGTTTGATCTCACTCTTCTTATGCAACTACTCATTTCTAGCCACATTGTATTAGCATCTAAGTCAAGATTCCAAATATTTTCCTTTAGTAGTTTTTCTCTAAACTCCACTTGTTAACTATGTTTTAGGTTCCACCACTTTATTCTAGGGTCGCTAACTCTTTTATTTATAGTATGTCGTCGTGTTAGCTTAATATCAAGTACTACTAACTTATGTTGGGTAGTAAGTGCTTCACCAGGTATTACTTTGCAGTCTCTACATATTTTCTATCTATTTCTCTTGTTAAAAGAAAATCTATTTGACTCTTGTTATGACCACTACTAAAAGTAATTATATGCGACCCCCTCTTCCTAAAACTAGTATTTGCTAAGACAAGATCGTATGCTGAAGCAACTTCTGAGATTGATTATCCTTCTTCATTTCTATTACCGTAACCAAAACCTCCATGAACTCTCTTAAACCCATCGTTACTTGCCCCGACATGCCCATTTAAATCTCCTTCAATAAAAACATTTTCATCTAATAGTATACTTTGCATAAATCCATCTATATCGTCCCAAAACTTGTGTTTGATGCTCTCTCTTAATCCTACTTGTGGTGCATAGGCGCTAAGTATGTTAATTTCTTCGTCTCCAATAATTAATTTAACTAGAATCAATCTATCCTCCATTCTTTTAACCTCTACGACCTTATCCTTATAATCATTATCCACCACAATTCCTTCTCGATTGCATTTTCTATCTATACCGGTGTACCACAATTTAAACCAAGTGCTTCCTATTTCTCTACTCTTTTCTCCTACCCATTTTGTCTTTTGGAGGCAAGCAATATTGACTCTCATTCTAATCATGGTATCTACTAGTTCTATTGACTTCCCCGTAAGTGTTCCTATGTTCCATGTTCCTAAACGAATTTTTCTCCCCTTTGTATTTGTTTTCATTTTCTATTTCTATTTTGTCTAAAAGATCTAGTGTCCGTATCTACGATTTTGTTTTTGTTTTCGTGTTTGTTTTGAACTAGCTTCTTTACCCACACCCGTCTTTTGTATGGGAACCCTTGCTTATTTTTCTTCACATCTGGGCGATGATGTGAAGGGATTAGCTTCTTTACCCACACACGTCCTATGTGTGAGAACCCTTGCTCATTTTTCTTCACACCCAGGCGGCGATGTGAAACACACCCTTGCTCATTTCTCACTACACCCAGGCTCCGATGCAGCGCGTCGCTAGGTGGGAACGCCCCAACGTTTATATATGTTTGATCCATTTCATGAAAAGTGACAAAGGTTTTACGCTGACTGTCAACCTATCGCAACCCTCCTCCATTTTCCAAGAATGGAAAATGAGCTTGGGGCCTCCCTCCCCCACTTTTCGGGTATGAAAAGTGAGTTTGAGACCCCCCTTACCCATTTTTCGGTATGAAAAATTGGGCATCAGAGTCCTCCTCCTTTATCCGGACTTGGGACCGGCTATGTAGCGCACATAGTGTACAACATAGGTGGAGTTATAATTCTTTTTATATATAAATATATGTTTTTATATATTTATATATTTATATATTTATATATACGAAGACGCTAAATATAAATGTGTTGTGAACTTAAAAACACTAAGTGTACATGCGTTGTCAATTTAAAGACATTAAGTATACATGTGTTGCCAATTTAGAGATAATAAGTGTGCATGTGTTGTCAATTTAGAGACACTAATGGCATGTTCGCTTCACCGTCTTAGGTCGGATTAGCCACACTGGACTAGTTAATCCGCTGTTCGCTTGGAGGATTAACTAGGCCACATGATTAGTTAATGGGCATGGTAGTGGATTAAACAATACCACCATTTTTGGTGGGATTAGCTAATCCATTGTAACTGTTAGTGGAGATTACCACTTTACCCCTCACATTAACCAAATCACAATTCTCCAACTCTCGCCAAGTCCCTGTTTTTCTCTTCTTCGTTTAAGTGTACTTGTGTTGTCAACTTAAAGACACTAAGTGCACAACTGTTGTCAATTTAAGGACGCTAAGCTTACAAGTGTCCTTAATTTAGAGATGCATAAACAAATGAGTGTCTCTAAATTGGAGATGCATAAGAAATAAATGTCCTAAAATTAAAGACACATAAACAACAAGCGTCCCCATTTTAAGGACGCTTATAACATAAGTGTCTTAAATAAATTTTACCAACACATACCTTTTGTGTTGTAAAAAAATGGGGCGCCATCACTTTTACCAACGCAAATGACGACACTTTATAATGCGTCGGTAAAATTTTTAGTAACACTAATTAGTGTCGTTAAATGAGTAAATTAATGTCGCTAAACACACAATGTTTTGTAGTGTCACAATAATAATAATACATTATAAAGCTGAGAATATTCGTACTATAATTTGATAAAACTAATGCCACTAGTAATCTGATATTTCAAGTTTTACACGTACGTCAAAATGCATGTGCAAGGATATATTAATAAATGAAAGATATTACGTGTACATTAAAATGCCCATCGCAAAATGCATGTGCGTGTGATGTTTCTCGAGATGTACACGATACGCATCTCGAGGTATATCGCACGCACATGCGTTCATGTGCGTTTGCTTACGTACGTGTACCAACTCTCATTATAAATATCAATTCAAAGTTATCATCATCAACGTGTGTTGATTTATACTTAAAATATATAATTTACTCATCTCTATAGTGGCCTATAAATCACCTCATCTTCATTCCCATGAATCACAAATTAGGAGCAAGACATTCATCAACTTAGTACTGCTTGCCTTAATTCGCTGATGGCCATGGCATTCTCTCTTTCAATGATGATGTTTTTGTTTTCTCTTATGGCTGTCTCTCCATTATTGGTTCATAACTCGAATGCACAAAGCATTGTGAGTGGACTCTCGTGGAATTTCTACAATTACTCATGTCCTCAATTAGTACCCATTATAAGAAACCAGCTGAGGATAGTGTTCCGAAACGACCCTACCCTTCCTGCAGCCGTGCTTCGCCTTCACTTTCATGACTGCTTCGTCCAGGTAATCAAACTAATAATAATTATATGGAAGATATTAGAATGACGATGTGTAAGTCATATTTCAACACACATTAGCTCATCGGAACCTGTATGTACTCGCATCTCGATGTGCATATAGATAGTTTAAAAATCTAATATAACTTTCCACGTGTGACTTTTCCGTCGTCATTCTGGCACTTTTATTAATTTGAACTTTTTGATGTGTTATTTATTTTTATTTTTTTTTTATAGGAAATAAACTACTTTCGCACTCATCAAGATTTGAAATCATGACTTTTTACTTCCGAATCTTATACTAAACTATTAGACCACCCAATTGGTTAACTTGATGTGTAACAATATTATTGCAGGGATGTGATGGTTCAGTTTTGCTTGACGGTTCTGCGAGTGGTCCGGGCGAGAAGAATGCACCACCAAACCTTACATTGAGGCCCGAGGCCTTTGCCGCCATTGAAGATCTACGCCGACGGGTCCATCAAGTTTGTGGTCAAGTTGTCTCATGCACGGACATCGTCGCTCTGGCTGCACGTGAATCTGTATTTCTAGTACGTATTTTACATAGAAAAATGTTGTTTTCCCCCTATACTTAAGGATAGGTGTGTTGGTGTACATTAATTTTCGTATCAGGATGAGCCCACACACATCGATCAATGTGTATCACATGATAGACACTGACAAGTGCATGTCGATTGTGTGTGCCGTGCTGGCTCACCATATGACAACGTCCTTTTATAATAATATTTCATGAAAAATACTAGAATGACAATAGATATGTCACACTAGAAAACACATCATCTGCTCATCATAGAAGCCGTCCATGCAGCCTCGACCCGCATGTTATGCATCGAGATCTATGTATATATATATCTACATCCCGAGGCGCGCATGGACGACTCATAGGAATGATGTAACTTCCGGTGTGATATACTTGTTGTAATATATTATAGCACTAATTCTATTTCATATATAGATGGTAACTTTTTATTTTATTTTATTTTTTGAAATTCTTCTAATGCAGAGTGGAGGCTCAATCTATAGGGTCCCATTAGGGAGGCGAGACGGGACCAACTTCGCCACAATAGACCAAGTGCTAAACGATCTTCCATTCCCACAAGCAAATGTATCTTCTCTTATCCCCTTCTTCTTGAGTAGGAATTTGAGCATCACTGATATGGTTACACTCTCGGGAGCTCACTCAATTGGTGTAAGCAACTGCTCATCTTTTAGAGAACGTTTATACCCGAACCAAGACTTCAGCATGGACCAAACATTTGCAACTACCCTTAGAGGCATTTGTCCAACCAACACCTCCACCGGCGGCACCAACCTCGACGTACTAACCCCGAGACAGTTCGACAATCGGTACTTTGTAAACCTAGTAAATCGTCGAGGGTTGTTAACTTCGGACCAGGACTTGTTCACTGATGCCAGGACTAGTCCCATTGTAACAACTTATGCTCGTAGGCCATTGTTCTTCCTTGAGCAATTTGGATTGGCTATGATTAAAATGGGGCAGATAAACGTTTTGACGGGGACGGAGGGGGAGATTAGAGCGAACTGTGCCGCTCGCAATGCACGAACTGCAACGTCGACGATGTTGGAGGTTGATGGAGACGAACAGGAGATAGCAACATATTAATTGTATGTATATATTGAATCATTGGAATAATGCTTCATCACAAAATAAATTTATGTGTGTTAAGAGTTGTTTTTATTGCCCATGTGTTGAGGTACAAACATTCTGCAATGTTTTTTCTTTAATTGAAAATATTGTGGAGTGTGTGTGTTGGAGACATGACGTTTAGTCCCACATAGGCTTGTTACAAAAAATAATAAAGCTTAGAAGGGTGCAGTGGGCATTTTTGTGCCTTCAGATCCTTCAGCATTTTGGAATAGTGAACCACGTGCGAAAGTCTATACATAAACCAGTGCTAAAGTTAAAGTCTATACATAAACTAGCCGCCACACTCATATTAGTAAGTGGACATCCAACAAAAATCGCCGCACTCATATTAGTAAATGGACATCCAACAAAAATGAAGGGTTAAGGTTTTATCTCAAAAGGCGTCGATGCTCGTGAGGTTTGATGATGGATTACGATCAAATAAGCTTACACGCACGAGCCCAAATATCTCTATCATGATTAATACTATCTCCAACTTAATCACCTTTCAACTTATAGATTTAAGGTTTTATCTCAAAAGACATTGATACTAATTAAAGAGAGATCATCGATTATATTTTTTTATGAAGTTTTATTTAATCAATGTGAGATTATTATTTTAGTCCACATGTCTCAAAAATATTAATCTTTAGACACACTTTACAAAATATATATATATTGTCTTAATTCGTGCATGCCCATATCTGAATAATTTAAAAGATGTCTAACAAGAATTATTAATTAAGTTAATTAACAAATTAATACGTTAGCAAGAGGATGTCACCTACCATTTTCCCTCGTTCTAACTTTATTAGAGGGTCATTGATCGGATAAAGTTGCTCTTTATATAATTTTATTACAGGCTGTCATCACTTAAGGAAGTTGACGACAAATTAGTTGTTGAATCGATATGTTCATGCTTGTGCATATGTTTATTGTATGAAAGGAGTAAGTAGGTTCTTTAATTAGAAATCAAGCTCAATTGTTGTTTTACTTATATATATATATGTTGCAAGTGATTAAGTTGGACTATAAGTATATTTATATATATGACCAAAAAAATAGAAAAATTATGATGATTATGATGATTATGTAAACACAGACTGGTTGACTTAGCGGTAAGGGCAAATGCAAGACTATGTGAGATAGACGCACGATCTCGAATTCGATTCCCCCACGAAAACTAAGCGTTAATTTGTAAAAGTGCACATTCTTTTGTGAAATTAAGGGGTCCTATGTCATGCCCACTAAAAAAAAGGGGGTGTCGTCGTATATTCGACGGCTAATATTTTCTATACGAAAATGTTTGGTTGACACTGTGACGACCCCTTCTCCAAATAAGAGCACCGCCCGACTTAATCCCTAATTAAGCCCTAATTTCCCATATAGGACATAACAAGGAACTAGTCAGCCTTAGTTAAACACTTAAACACTTACCAATTATGATACCGCCTGTAGTTAACTATCTACTGACTAACCTATGGTTGTCTATAAAGCAGAGTTAATTTGAATTCTTCAATCTAACAAATTACTCGGCGGGTCTTCTTAAGTTACTGGTGGAAATTATAACCTAAGACCTAACCTATTGTTGAAAAACCAGGAAATAGAGATCACATGCATATATAAACAAAAGTGGTGATGTATAGAACATGTGTCTAGTTAGATGTTCCTATCACTCAACCCAAAAGTAAAAATATTATGTACATATAAAATGTATTACAAAAGAATACAAAACGTACAAAAATATGTCGTAGCAGTCCTTCACTGGCTCAGAGGTAGCCACCAATCTTCTCTTTGCCAGGTCTGCTACTCGGCTGATCTGCACCCACCGTCACAAACTAGACGATGAGTACATGAAATTATTTAAGTAATATTGAGAGACATCGATCCACAATCCCAAACAGGCAACAAGTATCAAATGACATAATTTAAATAGCAACTAAGCTGAAAGAAACATCATGCAAAGATATACTTGAGTTAACCAAATATGAAAATGACTCAAGGCTAAGTAGTAATGGATTAGGGTCGGTCGGCCGTGAGCTTTCACATCAGCCTTTCCGCTACAATTTGAGCTATGCTCTATATCATTTCATTACAAATTGAGCTCTAGATCGTAATTTCAAAAGGTCGTACTTAATATTACGCCTTTTCTATTCCAAGTGAATTAGTAATCACCGGAATGTATACTTGCTAACATACCCGAGTTTTAAAATTCGTCATGCTCACCCAAGTTATTCTTGCGCCAACACGGTACCCCGTTCGAGGTTACCCCATGTGTCATGCAAGGTAGTGGAGAAATTCCCTAACATCCCGGAAAGTCTAGTGACCCCCGTATGAAAGCTGAATTTCTATCATCAAATGACCCTAACCACAAAAACCATTTTCTCTTTCAATAATGACTCGGTAATAGAATCCAAGAGATGTAACCGCATACTAATGCACGAAAGACTAGAGCCAAACTAAACAAACTAACCTAATAGCATGCTATATCACTGACTTCCAAACACAAAGATCAACATGACAAAGTATAGGAGTTGGAATCAATGATAAAATATAAACAACAGAGTATGTTATGAGCAACGTCATAAAATGAGAAATAAACAAGGCATGACATATGGATTTCAAAGGTAAATTCAGTTCGGATAACTGAGAATGAATAAATAAACGGAATGAAATGTAAATAAATGTCTTACTTAATTTACTTACTTACACTGCCATTCCTAAGCTATTCGGCCTTCTCGTCGCATCACTGTACGCACCCAACACCCCTTAATAGCTCCTTTAGGGTCCTAACATTTGAGAATTTATCAATTTAGATTCAAGATTAATTATGGAAAATTTCTAAATTGGTCGAAATTGAATTCGAGACCAATTTGCCAATTTCGCGCTATTCGAGGTAAAACAATTTCGAATATTTTATTTTTCTTAGAAATTTATAAATTTATATTTATTTTGTCGAAATATAATTTTTCGGGATTTTTCCTAATTTTTTTGGAATTTCTCCCAATTTTCCTCCCTTTTTTTTCTATATGGGTTTGGGTTGAACCGGGCCGAACCGGTTTCGAATCGGCTCGGTTCACCCAACCCATATTCTCCTCTTTTTTTGTTTTTTTTCCTTTGGGCCTGAACCGGGCCGAACCGGGTTCGGCTCACACGAGCCGGGTTCGGCTCACCCGAGCCGATCCGAGCCGGTTCACCCTACATTCTTCTTCCTCTCGACAGAGCGTCTGCTCTGTTTTTTCTTTCTTTCGCTGGGGTTGGGCTTCCATCCCCAACCCCAGGTTGGCATCTGTAGGGGAGACTACTCCCCTGCCTTCCTTGAACTCGGGCGAACTGTCATGGCAGTTCGTCCGAGTTCCCCAACTCGTCACAACAACAACGACGACCAAACATCAACAACACACTCAACTCACCTTGCGTTACTTCGAGCTGTCGACCTCTCTCTCTCTCGGTCTCTCTATCTCTCTTTCTTCTTCTTCTCTCATCGGTTTCTTCCTTTTTCTTCATTGTTTTTTTCTTTTCTTTTTCTCCACCGACTTTGGAGATCAAAAATGGGATAAGTTTAGACTTTGGTTTCATTTGTCCAATATATATATATATCTATATGATTTGGGTGGCTTGAATGTGAGCCAAAAATCTCAACCCACACACGTATCTCAAGGCACATCAGGTGGTCTTGCTCACACCACTTGTCCCTTGTGTCACTCTCAAGTGACACCAATACTTGACACCCTTTCTAGAGATGTGTGTGTGTGTGTGTATCTAGATGTATATCTAATGATGTATGTTTTTCTTCTTGAACTTATGCCCATTTAATCTATAAATAGATGTGGCTACATTTAAACCACTAACATATATCATTTTTTAATGCAATAAAACTTAACTAGTTACGCTTACCCAACGAGCTGCTACCTCGGGCCCACGTCGTCACGCAACACGAGGTAGGTCCCCGCTCGTCTCGGTATTTACATACCCGTAGAATTGACTTAGTAGTCTACACATGTACAATACACTAGGCATATAACACACAAATATAACATTTACCTCGGCCACCGTGCCTCGGTAGTGACACGTATCTCGCTGCGGGTCCCACGTCACGGGTCATTTGGTCATGCTTAAAGAATTAAACGTGTATTAATTATTTGGGCCGTGACAATACTTCCCAACTAATAGGAAAGTTCGTCCTCGAACTTAAACTCAACGAATTTAAAAATATACCTAACTCGAAGAGGTACGGAAATCTATATCGCATATAGTCTTCCCGTTCCCAAGTGAGTTCTGAATCTCCATGAAACTGCCACTTGACTAATACCTTCGGGATAGACTTGCGTCTCAACTGTTGTACCCTTCGGTCAAGGATCTGAATTGGTTGCTCTTCATATGAGATATCTTTACTCAAATCAATCTGACTCAAATCCACTGTCGGTCTCTCGCCTGCCTTTGACTTAGCTAGTCGAAGCATCAATATATGAAACACCGGATGAATTCCCGACATCTTTGGAGGTAATTCTAGCTCATATGCAACATTTCCAACCCGTTTCTTGATCTTGAAAGGCCCGATGAATCTCGGTGCTAATTTGCCTTTCAAACCAAATCGATGATTACCTTTACGAAGAGAAACCTTGAGATACACTAAAGCTCCATCATCGTACGTGAGATCGCTGTGATACGTGTCTGCATACTTCTTTTGCCTCTCCTGGGCTCCCTTAAGCTTCTGGCGAATTTGTCTTACCTTTTCTGTGTGATCGACAACAATTTCAGGCCCTAACAAATCTCGGTCTTCTGGCTCAACCCAACAAGATGGTGAGCGACATGGTCTGCCATATAATGCCTCAAATGGCGCCATTTCAATGCTTACCGATAACTGTTGTTGTCTTCAAATTCACACAACTGTAAATACTCTTCCCACGATCCGCCAAACTCAAGTACACACGCCCTTAGCATATCTTTGAGAGTTTGAATCAACCTCTCGGTCTGCCCATCAGTCTGAGGGTGAAAGGTTCTGCTAAACTTTAAGCGAGTATCATACTGTTCCTGCATACTCCGCCACATCTTGGACGTATACATGACATCTTTGTCTGACGTAATTGTCACAAGTACCCCATGCAGCCTTAAAATATGTCTCTCGAACAATACACTCAGCTGGTCAAATGTGTAATGAGCTGTAACTGGTATGAAATGGGCAGATTTCGTCAATCTGTCCATAATCGCCCAGATGGAATCATGTCGATGAACAATCCTCAATAGTCCTCGAACAAAATCCATGGCTACGTTTTCCCACTTCCATCGTGGAATAAGAAGGGGCTGTAGTAATCCTCCAGGTTTACGATGCTCTGCCTTCACTTGCTGACAGATCCCACAGTTTCTGATAAACTCTGATATGT
This sequence comes from Stephania cephalantha, assembly GCA_039657325.1. NCBI lineage: Eukaryota > Viridiplantae > Streptophyta > Magnoliopsida > Ranunculales > Menispermaceae > Stephania > Stephania cephalantha. Next base: position 3,175,729 of record CM077574.1, read on the forward strand.
CCGCTTTCATCTCAGGCCACCAAAAATGTCTCTTCATATCATGGTACATTTTGGTCCTTCCTGGATGAACAATGAACCGGGAACGATGTGAGTCCTGAAGAATCTCATCTCTCAGCTCTGCCACTGCCGGTATCCACAATCTCCCTCGAAATCTGAGACATTGATCTGCCGTCTCAGTCCAGTCAATACACTCGGGACTCTGGGCTAACTCACTGAATCTCGGATATAGAATGTCAATTTTCTGATCCTCTGACACTCTTTGAGTCGACACTGTCTGAAGCCTCACTTGAGCACAAATCAGGACCTGCGTGTCGTTAGGAATATCTGACCGACTCATCATCGCCGCCGTCTCGAGTAAACCATACTCGTGCGTCATATGACAACTAAACGTCTCGGCATCTCCAGTCGGAATCCTACTCAGCGCATTTGCAACGACATTAGCTTTTCCTGGATGATATTCCAGAGAAAAGTCATAGTCTTTCAAAAATTCTAACCATCTACGCTGTCTCATGTTCAGCTCTTTCTGTATGAAGAGATATTTCAAACTCTTATGGTCAGTATAAAGAGTGAACCTCTCGCCATACAGATAATGTCTCCATATCTTAAGAGCAAACACTACCGATGCCAACTCTAAATCATGAGTTGGATAATTCTTCTCATGTATCTTCAGCTGTCTTGATATATAGGCCACTGTGCCTTTCTCTTGCATCAACACACAACCTAAACTCATACGAGAAGCATCTGGGTACACCATGAAACTCTTTCCAGTCTCTGGCAATATCAGTACTGGCGCAATAGTCAACAATTTCTTCAGTTGAGCAAATGCCTCATCGAATTCTTCAGACCAATGAAACTTAACGTCTTTCTGGGTCAACTTGGTCATTGGTGAAGCGATCTTTGAAAAATCCTTCACGAACCTTCGGTAATAACCTGCTAACCCCAGAAAATTCCTAATCTCAGTCACTGACATCGGCGTGGCCAATCCAAAATCGTCTGAATCTTTGTTGGATCTACAACAATACATGTTGCTCCAACAACATGACCCAAAAATTTGACCTCAGACAACCAAAATTCACACTTACTGAATTTGGCATATAGTATGTGCTCCCTCAAAGTCTGCAACGTCTCCTTGAGGTGCTGCTCGTGATCTTCTCGAGTTTTCGAGTACACCAATATATCATCAATTAACACGATCACAAAGCGGTCAAGAAATGGTCTCATCACTCGGTGCATCAAATCCATAAACATGGCAGGAACATTAGTCAAATCGAACGGCATGACTGTGAACTGATAGTGTCCATACCTCATACTAAACGATGTTATGTATCTATCATCTTCCCTAATCCTCAGCTGACGATACCTTGATCGTAGATCTATCATGGAGAAAAATCGTGCTTCTCTCAGCTGATTAAATAAATCGTCAATATGCGGTAATGGATACTTGTTCTTGACCGTGACCTTGTTCAATTGTCTGTAATCAATACACAGTCTCAAAGTACCGTCCTTCTTCTTCACAAACAGGATCGGTGCTCCCCATGGTGATATCGAAGGTGTGATGAATCCCTTCTCGCCAAATTCTTGCAACTGTTTCCTCAATTCTTCCAATTCTCGTGGAACCATGCGGTATGGTGGTATAGATATCGGTTTCGTACCAGGCACCAACTCAATAATGAAATCGATCTCCCTCGATGGTGTTAGTCGAGGTAAGTCTTCCGGAAACACGTCCGGAAACTCACACACAACCGAAATATCTTCAAGTTTAGGTCCATGAATCTCTGCGACGATATATACCGATACCAGAGTCTCCATCTCCCCACTAGTTGCAAGCCGACCTCGAGTGCCCTCGGCTCTCAGTGTACTACCGCTATACATGAACACTTGACGCCCCGAAATCTCAAATATCATTGTTTTCGCAAAACAGTCGATATGAGCATGATATGATGCTAACCAATCCATCCCTAGCAACACGTCGAATTCCAAGAATTCAAGCACTCTGAGGTCCGCAGGTAACTCTACCCCGTCGATCTCTACTTGACATTTCGCCACCAGAGAATTAGGGTACACTCTATCTCCGGCTGCAGTACTCAAGATCAAATGTACTCCGACACTAAAATTTCAACCCTAATATGCCTACCATGCGACCATAAATGAAAGAGACTGTAGAACCCGAATCAAACAAAACATAAGACTGTCGACCGCAAATGGAAACCATACCCTCAATGAGTTTTCGTGTAGCGTCTGCGTCAGGCTGTGCAACCACATGAACGACCTCTCGACGTTGTGGTTGAATCACTGTCGCTGACTGTGGACAGTCTCGAATCACATGTCCAACCTCGCCACATCGAAAACAAGTGACTGCTCTAGGCTGACCTTGCGTCCGATCTTGGGCCTGTGCAGATGTATGTGCCTGTCTCTACCCTGGTCTGGAACTATCTCATCCTCGTCCTTTACCTCTACCTCTGCCTCTACTACCATGCAGCTGACGTGGAGCTGGTGGTGCTGGTAAAGCTGGTAAAGTAGACGTAGCAAGAGCTGGCAATGCGCAGGTCTGATGGTGGTGGTACGGGAGGTCTACCCACAATCGTCTGCAAAGGTGTAGGAGATGCTACATAAGGCACAATTGCCCCCTGAACACCTCTATCCCATCTCCTTGGTCCTTTGCCGCTAGTCTCCTCCGCTCATTCTCCGCAATCTGATCAAGTGTCAATGCGGGTGCTGAGGGTGTCCCGTCAGCCACTCTGCCCAAGTAATACATCTCATGAGCAAGTGCACGCTCGAATATCTCGCCCAACGTCGTGGCACCTGAACTGACAACGTAAAAGCCAATATCAGGCCTCAGCCCATCACCAAAATGATACACGTCATCCATAGCCTCTCGCACCAGATCGCCGACAAACTGTCTCAAATAGTCGTATCGATCTCTATAGCTCATCACCGACTCGTCGGCTCCCTATCTCAGATTCATGAATTCCTTCCTCAACCTCTTCATCACCGCAGGTGGAAAGTACTGCTGATAGAATTTAGTCTTGAAGGCATCCCAAGACTCAAACTCTCCCTCAGCAGCTATCGTTGCACACCACCACACATCGGCGTCTCCCTGTAAGGTGTACGACGAAATTTCTGCTCGAAGTCTATCCTCAATCCGCAAGACTCTGTGCAATTTCTCTTGGGACATGACCCATTTCTCAATCTTCTCAAAATCTCGATGACCGTCGAAGTATACGTGTTTCAGTCTGATGAAGTCCTTCACCAACTGAACCACTGCTGTCGAACTAGATGATGGAGGTGTGGAAGATGGTGTAGACACTTTCTCTACTGCTGGAGCTGCTATCACTGGTGTCGCAGGTAAGAACGACACTACGGTCGGTATTGTGGAAGTAGTAGTCGCAGTAGGACCTGATGTCTGAGCTAGGCTGTGATGGTGGAGCAAATCGGGAAGTCATCAATGCAATGAACTCCGCCAACAGCTGACCCTGAGCAGCTACACGATCATAAAGCCTCTGAAAGTGCTCTGCTGACGGTATAAAAGGTCGATTGCCGCTCGCACCGGCATCACCGCTATCGCGTGAATCCGTCATCTCTGACTACAAATGGATAACGAACGCGAATCAGCTACTACGTTGATAACGCATATATACATATAACAAAAGTAACATGAATATAGATATATCAAATCCCCAACTCACTTTCACTCACTTCCCAACTAATAGTTTCTAGGCAAGGATCATCTTGTTTTCAACCACTAACTAAGATTATCTAGCTTCTACATTTTTTTAAATTTCTTTTAGTTCTTGCTGTTGTTGTGGTATCATATTGTAGAAAGTGGTGATTCTACAATCGTAAGCCATGAATTCTCAAAACTATGGCTCTGATACCAACTGTGTTGGTATCATATTGCCTTAAACCATCTAGGTCTCTAAACCTATGCTCTGATACCAACTGCGACGACCCTTTCTCCAAATAAGGGCACCGCCCGGCCTAATCCCTAATTAAGCCTTAATCTCCCTTATAGGACCTAACAAGGAACTAGTGAGCCTTAGTTAAACACCTAAACACCTACCAATTATGATACCACCTATAGTTAACTAGCTAGTTCTACTGACTTACCTATGGTTGTCTATAAAACAGAGTTAATTTAAATTTTTCTATCTAACAAATTATTCAGCGAAAGTCTTCTTAAGTTACTGGTGGAAATTATAACCTAAGTCCTAACCTATTGTCGAAAAACCAGGAAATAGAGATCACATGCATATATAAACAAAAGTGGTGATATATAGAACATGTGTTTAGTCAGATGTTCCTATCACTCAACTCAAAAGTAAAAATATCATGTACATATAAAATGTATTACAAAAGAATACAAAACGTACAAAAATATGTCGTAGCAGTCCTTCACTGGCTCAGAAGTAGTCACCAATCTTCTCGTTGCTTGGTCTGCTACTCGGCTGATCTGCACCCACCGTCACAAACTAGACGGTGAATACATGAAATTATTTAAGTAATACTGAGAGACATCGATCCACGTTCTTAAATAAGCAACAAGTATAATGGCATAATTTAAATAGCAACTAAGCTGAAAGAAACATCATGCAAAGAGATACTTGAGTTAACCAAATATGAAATTGACTAAAGGCTAAGTAGTAATGGATTAGGGTCGGTCGGTCGTGAGCTACGTCACATCAGCCTTTCCACTACAATTTGAGTTATGCTCTATATCATTTTATTACAAATTGAGCTCTAGATCATAATTTCAAAAGGTCGTACTTACGATTATGCATTTTCTATTCCAAGTGAATTAGTCGTCACCGGAATGTATACTTACTAACATACCCGAGTTTTAAAACTCGTCATGCTTACCCAAGTTATTCTTGCGCCAACAAACCCTGAGGTCCGGTTACCCCATTCGAGGCACGTTACCCCGTGTGTCATGCAAGGTAGTGGAGAAATTCCCTAACATCCTGGAAAGTCTAGTGACCCCCGTATGAAAGCTGAATTTCTATCATCAAATGACACTAACCACAAGAACCACTTTCACTTTCAATAATGATTCGGTAATAGAATCCAAGAGATGTAACTGCATACTAACGCACAAAGGATTAGAGTCAAACTAAACAAACTAACCTAATAGAATGCTATATCACTGACTTCCAAACACAACAATCAACATGACAAAGTATAGGAGTTGGAATCAATGATAGTATATAAACAACAGAGTATGCTATGAGCAACGTCATAAAATGAGATATAAACAAGGCATGTCATATGGATTTCAAAGGTAAATTCAGTTCGAATAACCAAGAATGAATAAATAAATGGAATAAAATGTAAATAAATGTTTCACTCAGTTTACTTACTTACACAGCCATTCCTAAGCTATTCAGCTTCTCGTCACGTCACTGTACGCACCCAACACCCCGTAATAGCTCCTTTAGGGTACTAACATTATAATTTATCAATTTAGATTCAAGATTAATTATGGAAAATTCCTAAATTGGTTGAAATCGAATTCGATACCAATTTGCCAATTTCGCGTTTTTCGAGGTAAAACCCCGTAAAAGTCTCGTCCGAAATCTCAAATATTTATTTTTCTTAGAAATCTATAAATTTCTATTTATTTTTTCGAAATATAATTTTTTCAAGTTTTTTCTAATTTTTCTGGAATTTTTCTGCAATTTTTCCTCCTTTTTTTTTCTTTTTTTTTCTATATGGGTTTGGGTTGAACCGGTTTCGAACCAGCCCGGTTCACCCAACCCATATTCTCCTCTTCTTGTTTTTTTTTCTTTGGGACTGAGCTGCAGGGCCGAACCGGCCCGGTTCACCCACCCTCTTCTTCTTCTCTCGACGTAGCGTCGTCTCTCTTTTTTTTTTTTCTCGTCACTAGGGTTGGGCTTCCATCCCCAACCCCAGGTTGGAGTTTCATCCGCGGGGAGACTACTCCCCTGCCTTCCTTGATCTCGGACGAACTGCCATGGCAGTTCGTCCGAGTTCCCCAACTCGTCACAACAACAACGACGACCAAACATCAACAACACACTCAACTCACCTTGCGTTACTTCGAGCTGTCGACCTCTCTCTCGGTCTCTCTCTCACTTTCTTCTTCTTCTTCTCTCCTCGGTTTCTTCCTTCTCCTTTACTATTTTTTTCTTTTTCTCCACCGACTTTGGAGATAAAAATGGGATAAGTTTAGACTTTGGCTTCATTTGACCAATATATATATATATATATATATATATATATCTATATATATCTATATGATTTTGGTGGCTTGAATGTGTGCCACACATCTCAACCCACACACGAATCTCGAGGCACATCAGGTGGTCTTGCTCACACCACTTGTCCCTTGTGTCACTCTCAAGTGACACCAATACTTGACACCCTTTCTAGAGATGTGTGTGTATCTAGATGTATATCTAGTGATGTATGTTTTTCTTCTTTAACTTAGGCCCATTTAATCTATAAATAGATGTGGCTACATTTAAACCACTAACATATATCATTTTTTTAATGCAATAAAATTTAACTAGTTACGCTTACCCCGCGAGCTACTACCTCGGGCCCACGTCGGCACGCAACACGAGGTAGGTCCCCGCTCGTCTCGGTATTTGCATACCCGTAGAATTGACTTAGTAGTCTACAATTGTACAATACACTAGGCATATAACACACATATATAACATTTACCTCGGCCACCGTGCCTCGGTAGTGACACGTATCTCGCTGCGGGTCCCACGTCACGGGTCATTTTGTCATGCTTAAAGAATTAAACATGTATTAATTATTTTGACCGTGACTGACACAAAGGGGGCGCATACATGGGACGCACAGCCTATATGGCGCCCCCTTTTCTATATACGTATATATTCAATTTATGTATAGAGCTACCAACTCTTGCTTTGTCTCATATATATATATATAGAAAATTCTATTATGATGACTTTTTTACATCACTCTTGCATTAATTTGTCTCCAAGTTCTCACCATATAGTACACACACAAAATTTAAAACTAATGCCACTAATATAAACAGTTAATCAACAGTATTTCAACCAATCATAATTAAATCTATTAATGCAAGCATATATTATAAATATTAATTCAAAGTCATCAACGTGCATGGTCCTTTATATTTAATATAATACAAGTCTTACCTCGCGTGTGGCCTATAAATCACCTCCTCATCTCCTTCCATTAATCACAAAGAGAAAGACATAATTAAAAAGATAGTACTGCCTTGATTCACTGATGATGGTCATGGGGCGGTTCTCTCTTCCAATGTTTTTATTTTCTCTCATTGCCATCTCTCCATTGTTTTATCAGTCGTCTAATGCACAAAACATCACCAATGGACTCTCATTGACTTTCTACAATACCTCATGTCCTCGGTTGGAAACCATCATAAGGAACCAGCTGAGGATAGTGTTTCAAAACAATTCTCGTGAAGCTGCAGGCCTACTTCGCCTTCACTTCCATGACTGCTTTGTTCAGGTACTTAATTAACTTAGATTTACTTTTTAATTAAAATTTCTCATAATCTTAGATGTTATTCGAGCTTCTTTTGTTATATGAGAGTGGTGGTTAGTTAGACGCCCCAGCCTTGACTCTAACGCATAATTAAAATAAAAATATTACATGATAACTAATTTGAATTTAATGCGTGACATCAAATTATTGTGGTGTTGTAGGGATGTGACGGTTCGGTTTTGTTGGACGGGTCAGCGAGTGGACCGGGGGAGAAGAATGCGCCACCGAACCGGTCGTTGAGGCCTGAGGCCTTTGTTATAATTGAGGATCTACGCCGACGAGTCCATGCTGCTTGTGGTCGAGTGGTCTCATGTACAGACATAGTTGCTCTGGCTGCTCGTGACTCTGTATTTTTAGTAAGTACTCTACTCTATTACATAGCATACACTCCCTTAATCTTAAATCTATGGGTATTCTTTTGATAAGAAATAGTTTTTTTTTTTTTTTTTTTTTGTCTAAACCGTCCGGTATCCGGATTTAACCAACTACTCTATTGGCTGGCCCAATAGTTAGTACCGGATTTAACAGTAAGAGGTCACGGGTTCAAACTCTGATGCGGGTAAGTTCTTTCTTTTTATAAAAAAAAAACATAACCAACTAATTGGGTGGCTCAATAGTTTGGCATGGTGTTTGAGAGTTAAAGGTCATGGGTTTAAACCTTGGTGGAAGCAATTGTTTCTTTATTATCAAAAATATATAAAGAAGTATCGCCTCCATTCATGCAAAACAAAAAATATAAAAAAATAAAAAAATAAAACTTTAAGTTTAGAGACAGAGTTCACAAGCCCGTTGAAAACTATCTTAAATAATCTGCATCTAATCGACAAAAATTATGTAGGATTAATTTAGACAAAATTTGGAGAGTGTATGTTGACCTTTTGTTCTAATTAATCAAACTTCGAGTAGTGTTTAAACAAGAACCACTTGGCCTAACCACTACAGTCAAATTTCAATTCAGACAAGCGAGTTTTGACACAAATTTCCTTAATTATAGTAAGGGACAACTTTTGTCAAATAGTTTAATTTAGTACTATATTAATGGGAAAGTGCATGCATTTAGTTGTAAAATTGTTTATTTATGTACCAAAAAAAAAATCTAGTTGTAAAATGTTTATTTACACAAGTATCAACCCACCGACATCACATGTCACAAGGCACAGGGACATATATCTAATTAACGTTTCAAACAATATTAATTAAAGTAAGCCAACCATGGCTTATACTAACTAATTAATCAACCCGATCGGGTTGCCACAACGGTTAGGGCGAAAGCAAGGTTGTGCGAGCTAAGCGCATGACCTCGGTTTTGATTCTCCATTGTGGTAAGATCGCTCGGACCACTGAAGTGTGCCCATGCCAATTACACCAAGGCTTAGTAAAAAAAATAGTCAGATTCGTCTGAATACTCACAAATTTTAAAAAGAAAATAATACTAACTAATTAATCTATGGGTATCCTTTTGATAAGAAATATATTTTTTTTTTGTCTAAACCATCCGTATCCGGATTTAACCGACTACTCTATAGGGTTGCCCAATAGTTAGTACCGGATTTAATAATAAGAGGTCACGGGTTCGAACCCCGATGAGGGCAAGTTCTTTCTTTCTTATAAAAAAAAAAATCAACTAATTGGGTGACTCAATATGATTTGGTATGGTGCTTGGGAGTTAAAGGTCATGAGTTCAAACTTTAGTGGAAGCAATTGTTTCTTTCTTATAAAAAATACATAAAGGAGTACCGACCAAAATTATGTAGGATTGATTTAAAAAAACAAAACAAACAAACTTAAAAGTCTAGAGTCGTGTTTTAAACGTGGCTTGAAAGACTTGGAGATGTGTACAGACAGAGTTCACAAGCCCGTTGAAAACTATCTTAAATAATCTGCATCTAACCGACCAAAATTATGTAGGATTAATTTAGACAAGATTTTAGAGAGTGTATGTTGACCTTTTGTTCTAATTAATCAAACTTGGAGTAGCGTTTAAATTAACAAGACCCACTTGGCCTAACCACCACATTCAAATTTCAATTCAGAAAAGCGAGCTTGGACACAAATTTCCTTAATTTTAGTAAGGGACAACTTTTGTCATATAGTTTAATTTAGTACTTTATTAATGGGAAAGTGCATTTAGTTGTAAAATGTTTATGTACACAAGTATTTACGCACCGACCGTCACAGGGTACAAGGCACATGGACATTTCTCATTAATGTTTCAAACAACATTAATTAATGTAAGCCAACCACTGCCTATACTAACTAATTACTCGACCGGATCAGATTGCCACAACGATAAATGTAAAAGTAAAGTTGTATGAGTTAAGAGCACGTACGACCTTGGTTTCAATTCTATGATGTAGTAAAATTGTTCGGGCCACTGAAATACGATCAGATCGATTACGCTATGGTCTCGTGGAAATAGTCAGGCTGGCCTGAATATCCACTGATATTAGAAAAAAAAATACTAACTAATTAATCTACAAGTATATAGTTGTGATGTCTTAATTGACTTTTTTTTTTTTTTTTTTTTTTTTTATTCAAATCAACTTTTTGAATGCAGAGTGGAGGGCCAAACTATACGATCCCATTAGGGAGGCGAGACGGGACTAACTTTGCCACCATAGAACAAGTCCTAAACGATCTTCCATTCCCACAAGCCAATGTATCCTCTCTTCTGCCATTCTTCTTGGACAGAAACTTGAGTCTCACAGACATGGTTGCCCTCTCTGGAGGCCACACCATTGGTGTTAGCAACTGCTCATCCTTTATAGAACGTTTGTATCCAAACCAAGATTTCACCATGAACCTAACTTTTGCAACTGCCCTTAGAGCCATTTGCCCAACCAATGTCTCCACCAACGGTACCATCCTCGACATCCAAACTCCGAGGCGGTTCGACAATCGGTACTATGCGAACCTAGTGAGTCGTCGAGGGTTGTTAAATTCCGACCAGGACTTGTTCACTGATGCAAGGACTAGTGCTCTTGTGGCAACTTATGCAAGTAGTCAGGGACGGTTTTTTCAACAATTTGTATTGTCTATGATTAAAATGGGGCAGATAAACGTTTTGACGGGGACGCAAGGGGAGATTAGAGCGAATTGCTCCGCTCGCAATGCAGGAACTACAACGGGGATGATCGAAGTCGATGGAGATGATCATGAGGAGATAGCAACATATTGAGAGGCTCATTTAGCTAGGTTAATGCTTTGTATGGAATTAATGTTTTGCTAAATAAATTTATGCATGTTGGAGTTTGTATTTCTGAGTGTTGAGGACCTTGAGGTTGAGAGGTATTGTATAATGTAAGGTTTTAAGGAAAGTGCAATAGGGTTCACCATGCATGTTGTCCTCTATGTGTAGGAAGATTATATATATATATATTATTGTCTTCCATAATAAAATTAAGTTTTGTAACTTAATAGCCTAGCTAGCAAACTTAATTCTTTGAGTTGTCCATACTTTTCTTGTAATTTTTTATTTATTTTTATTTAATTGACAGTCAAAGTACATACGACCTCCTTAAACCTTGCCTTTTGATAATGATTTATCTACCATCTAAATAGATATGTTTATAAATTAAAATGTTTAATAATTGTTTATTGTATAATCATTTCATGGTAGAAAAATAATTTTTTGTGAACAAGCCCATGATACAAAAAGCCAGCGGCGGAGTTAGCATTTCAAACTCCCCGAGTTAGACCAATGGCAGTCTACCATTAGCCACATTACTTGGAGTGGTGGGCTCCAACCATGTACAAAAAGCTATAATTATGATAATTCTATATTTCTTCAAGATTAAATGGTGGTATTATGAATAGGCAGCAGCTAAAAGGACCCCATAAATTACTAAACGGACCCAATTGCTAAGGTGTACCCCATATTTGAAAATATTTTACTAAACGAGCCCTAATTTTTTCAAAAAATTCCAACATTGCCCATGTCTTCAACCAAACAAAAGACCTCCATCTCTCTCATCAGTTTTTTGGAACCCCAGATATTCGACCCCCTTACATTCAATTTTTGCGCTAGTTTTGATCACATTGAGGTGGAGGTAAGGTAGGCTTATTTTCATTAAAATGATTAGGTAATTTATTTTCATTAAAATGTTAAGGGTTTTGATCGTGATGAGGTTCCGCGTATTTTGGTTGTATTTTTCTTGATTTTGGCCGATGTGATTTCGGTGTGGATTTTATAGGGTTTAGAAATTGTTTCCCGAGTCCATCGTCCTCACAGGCGAAATGTGTGCATATGGCACAACTATGTCAAACCGTGTTGGGCCTATTACGTTCGAAACCGTTGAACCGAGAGTTTTACTAGTACTTCGGTCACATATGGACAATACCATCACATGGGTTACGATTACCCGTAACCGTGTAACCTATATACACATTACGGTTTATGTCGTCCGATATCAATTGTATTGTTTCGATCATAGATCTCCGAACCTCATGAAATCTCAGTTTTATGTTTAATTTCTTATGCCTGGTTATATTACTGTTGTAGCAGTACTACATTGTGCACAATTTGTGTCGTTTTGAGGCATGAGGAGAACAAATTGCCCACGAGGGAGGTCTTCGACTATAGGGCGGGGTGGGAGGGGAGGCAAGGCTGGAGAAGGTAATATTGTAGCGTCCCAAGTGGAGGTTGCCCCTCTTAAACGGAAGCGTCCTCCTTCATCGAACCGTAAGAAGAAAGTGGATCAGAATAATCCACAACCCAAACGCAAACGAGCCAAGCAAGCCAATGAGAGTGACGTGCAACCGGGTGAGACTGGAGTGGAGCATGGGGCTGCAAGTTCTTTTGTTGGGGATAAAGATGGTCTCACACCTGGGGGTGCGAGCAAGAATGGTACTGAGATTAGTCGTACACCAACTGATAGTGTAGGTTCCGAGGATAATGCTGTTGACATTGAGGGTGCAGACTCCCCCAGTACGTCGTTAGATACGGAAGACGAAATGGCCATTTCATTTCCTGGTGGCCCGACCACTTTAGAGCTTTTACCATCATTTCGCCACCATGTATTGCTAGACATTTGGAGGAACAAGGTACATATTGCTATACCTTAGTTAAGTTATGAAATGTTTGAAGTTCTTTCTTATCTAATATTGGTACAACTTCTTTTGTAGTCTCAAGGATTCCTCAAATGCATCAACCATGGTTCTCAAGTTTCAATTTGGCGGACTATCCAGATACACCCAAAGAAGGAAAGGGTGAAGAAGTTGATTGCAGACAGTGACTTAGAACCTTTAGGTTATATCTCGTATGAAGGAAGCAACCGAGTGTTAATCTCTGACATTCTTAAGAGATGGCAGCCCGAGACCAACACGTTCCACATGCCATTTGGAGAGATGACAATCACATTAGATGATGTGCGGGTCCTTCTTGGAATTCAGGTCATTGGAAAGACAGTAGTTGTGAAGTCTAAGGAGCGAGTTGAGGTGACGGCTATGGTAAGCCGTTTATTAGGGATTCCAGTTGGTGAAGTTGATGAAGAGATTAGGACTATGCCTGGCCTGACTGTGAGGTTGGCATGGTTGAAGGAAAGATTTGCACTCCCAACTAAAAGACTTTTAGATGAAGAGGATGAAGAAAATGAAGAGGATGAGGAAGAGGAAGAAGAAGGGTCCGAGAGGAAGAAATGGCTTTACGTGTATACCCCCGTCGAATGCTTGGTCAGAGCCTACATTTTATACTTACTTGGAGCCACCTTTTTTGCGAATATGTCTGGTACGAGAGTCCCCCTCATTTCTCATTCAGCTTTTGGATGATATGGATAATGTGACGGCCCCAGTTCCACAACCTCAATTGGGTCCCGCTTGACCTAGACTTACGTGGACCGAGTCAATCCTCGCGATGTCAACACTAGTCTAGTAAGCCTTCCTAACCATTTTTCATTATAAGGCAGCATAATTTAGCATTTATAATGAGTTATTCAAATTTGTAAGTTATCAAAGTTTTATGCGGAAACGATTCACAATTCTACACAAATCAGTTAGGACAACCTAGAGTGTGAAAACCCCGTATATAATCCAAATCCTAAAGTATATCACAAAAACTCATATACCCATGTGACAAAAAAATAATATACATAAATAATATAAAACCTACAAAAAATATGAGGGAGAAGGCCACTCCAATGTCCTCACAATAAATCTCCTAGCTTCCCTTACTCGATTGCAGGATCTGCACTCAATTAAACACAAGAATAACGAGCCCAAGTAAGTAACGCCAGGTAGGATACTAAACAACATTCCAAAATAATAAATCAGTCTATATTCATGGAGATAGAAAGAAAAGTATAAGAATACATGAATAAATGAAAAATTGTAAATAAAAGCAATCGATACATGAGTATCCAGGAATGCAAACAGATATGCACAAGTAGTCCCGACCAATAGGTCGTTGAGTCTTGGCAAAACATTAAGACTCGGGTTCTAGGACTTGGTACACTCACAAGCCCTAAACCCACGAGATAGTGAGACTTCATGGAACAACCATGCTAAGAACTCACACCCCGTTAAAATCAGTAACCCGTGCAGTGCATCCCGAGGTCATGACTTTGGTATGTTACCTCAGCCAACCACTCCTTCCAAGGACCACCGTTGACTCACTTGCCCTCGGACAACTCAATTAGAATGGAGTTCCAAGGAATATATAACAAGCAATGAATAACAATAGTCAATAGCTTTAAATGAAATAACTGTGCATTTCCTAGCTGGTTTACTTACCTCGATCCACAAACTTGTTCCTAGCCTATCCGGCCTCCCGACACTCCTAAATGTGTTTTTGAATCCCCGTAACTCTTCCTTAGATTCCTGATATCATATTATAAGTTTTTGAGTGCATTGGAACCTTTACTTGGGGTATTACACCAATTTAGAGTGTTTAAGGAACTTTTGAAAATTGCAGATTTTTGTACTGCCAGGGTAATTAGCGCGCTAATTTTAACATTAACATGTTAATATCTAACTTTAGCGCGCTACCTTAAACCTCTAGCGCGCTAATCCAGATTAGCGCGCTAGTTCTTGACATTAGTTCGCTAATTTGAACATTAGCGTGCTACCTCTGATATCTAGCGCGCTAGATTATCCACCTACCGCGCCATGTGCAACAGAACCCAGAATTCTGCACTTTTAATTCTGGGTTTCCTCTACACATAAGCCTTGTTAATGGCTCGGGACCCCTCATACACCCCACTAGGGGTCCCTAACAACAATCCCAACGTATAAACAACAACAACAACAACATCAAATTGAAGAATTTGACCAAGCTAAGTTGATGGAATTACCTAGCTTGATGTTTTGATATTCTTCTTCAACATACCATCAAATAATTGTTCACTTCCACCTCACCACAACTCACTCCAGCAGCTCATCTCTTTCTCTCATTCCTTGCCAGCGATTTTGGTGTGGAAATGGAAATCAAATTGTTGATTTATATGTATTTGATAGGTTTAAACCTTAGACATTGATCTTGTGTGCACACGTATCTCGAGACATGTCTTGTGGTCCACCTTCACTCAATCATATACCCAATTCATGCACAAATGACATCATAAGTTGACTCACCAATCTCTTGATTGGTTGTCACGTATCGTGATGCACATCGTGTGGTCATTTCATTTATTTTTCTAACTTAGGCTCATTTAATTCCACATTAACATTGGTCACGTTAAAGCTTGTATAAAAACTTAATTAACTCACAATAGACTTACCCCATAACTACCTCGGTCCCACATTGACACGCAACTCGAGGTACGTCTCCGCTCGTCTCGACCTAGGTAAATAGTGATTTTGTGTGATTGTTTGCATATTTGTGATGCTGTATATTAAGTTATTTACCTAGCATCGCATGTGTGTATTTATATCATTGAATCGAGCGAGATTGTGTGAACTGTATTCGCCTCGATATGCGTGTCGACGCGGGTACCGGGTAGTTGACGGGACTGAATATTAGATCGGGGAAATTAACACACAAATTTAATAAAAATCTGTCAAGTAAATAATATGGAATATATATATATATTGAGTGAGTAGTGACGCGGCGGTGCGCAGATAACACGGTTCGGACACGAAACCGGGCGTCGAAACGCTTGGAAACAAGGGCGAGTGTCCTAGGGGTGTCACGAAACAAGTGTCACACTTGTCCTCACCCAAGACACATTTGGCAATTTTCCCACCACGTGTCGGTCCACCGATTCTCACTTACATGCACACAAAAACCAACTCACACACTCCATCACCTTCTCTCTCACCTCACACACACACTCTCGCACACACACACCAGGGAGGCCGAGAGCAGGAAGAAGAAGGAAAGGAAAGGAGGAGGAGAAGGAGGAACGCTCCGGGAAGGAGAAGAGGAGGTGGAGACGTCAACGGTCGAGGTGAGTCGTTATTTTTGTTGTTGTTGGTGCGTCGACCGTGGTGGCCGAGAAGGGAGTTCGGCCATGGAGGCCGAACCGAGGTCGGGGTGGAGATGGCAGGGGTGTCTCCCCCTGCCATCGAGTCCACCGGGGTTGGGGTGGATAGCAACCCCAACCCAAACCAGAAAAAAAAAAAAAAAAAAAAAAAAAAAAAAAAAAAGAACCAGAGACGTTGTCTCTGGGAAGAAGATGGGGTGGGGAGGGGTGCACGCACGCTGTGCGTGCGTGCAGCCCCTGGACCGGTTGGGCCGGTCCGGGCCCAACCGGAACCGACCCGACCCGGGTGGGCCCGAACCGGGTCAGGCCGACCCGGTGGACCGGGTCAGACCGACCCGGTGGACCGTGTCAAACCCGATCCAGGGACCCACCCATCCATTAAAATAATATATATTAAAATATAATTTAAAATAGTTTTAAATTAAATAAATTACAGAAAAATAAGAAAAATATGTGGAAAATTATGGGAAAAATCTAGAAAAATCAGGAAAAATATGAAAAATGAGAAAAAGATAGAAAAATGATATTCGAGAATTTTTCGGGCATTGACACCCCCCAGTATAACTCGAAAAGGGTGTCAAACCAAAACTTTTTGAAATGAGAAATTTTCATAATTTGGCAACACATTATAAATTCACTTAATTTGACTCTAAACTAGTTAAAATGATTTAATGAGACACCAGGAACTTAAGAGACCACAATCGGGAGTCGGGCGCGTTTCTCGAGACGTGAGTGAGACTTTGAGTGCGTTTTGAGGTACGTAAGATTTCATCCGAAAGTCACCGAGGGTTTACTTTTTCATCGTTGATTCATATTCCTTGTTATTGTACTCTATTCCGTGATACGTTTGGGTTGGTGGTCGAGTTATATGCCCCGCGTGTACCTTACCCGCACATTTTCAAATTTGATTAGTTTAAATTGTTCGATTTTTATATACATACTACAAACATAAAACAAAAATAGCATACCTCGGTGTCGACTCCCGAGGTTTGGACATACGTATCATGACAAGTGGGTCCCACGTACGACCCTGAAATGACATGTGGCACAAGTTATATTTTAGAGTCGTTATAGATAACATTGGGCAGTATGAATGGGGTGGAGCGGCACTTGCTTACTTGTACCGTCTTTGGGCATTGCAAGTCACGCCGATGTCACACAAATTTGCGGATACATGACCTTGTTAGAGGTAAAGTATTGAATAAGTCATTTAAATTTTATATTTAAATTACTTTGTTTGTAACATTTTTTTTATGCAGGGTTGGATGTACCATCGCCTATCATTCATTAAACCACGTCTCCGTACTAACTACAAAGTTGGAATGCCACGAGTGATGAGGTGGCACAATAAGATTGAGTCGAGGCTAACGTTGAAGCTTCTCATAGACTTTAGAGGCGAGTGGATAGATTACGACCCGAATAGGTGATGCACCTACACTACAATTACTTACACTTTTAAATTACATTTGTACCTAATTTTTATTTTCCCTAGGTGTTTTGGCATATAAATAAGAAGAAAGCACCTTCACTCCACGAAATGGACTTCTATTTAGGTTCGATGAGGTTTATGGATGTCATTGAACCGCATAATCTGCAAGAGTGTTGAGGTAAATGGGATATGTTCGAGGCATTCCCTAAAAAACCATACAAACTCATTTATGAAGATAGGAGCAAATTATCCCATACATATTCGGTGAAGTACATTTATGACCCCCAAGTTTGAGAGGAGTGTGAGGACCATCTCATTGCTAGAGAACGACATGGTGAGAGGGCTGTATTTCCATGGCAAACTGCACCAGGAGACCTTCAATGGTTTGAGTCGGTGAGCCATCAATTTGCTGGAAATCCTGAAAGGTCACCGGGGTGAATGATGAAAACGAGGGTACTTTGGTATTAATTTTATTTTTTATAAATTCAACTTTGTTGTTTGTTTTACATTTACTTACTCACATTATTTTATTGATAGTGTAACCGTCGAGCACTTGACGTTGCATTGCGATTCAGATCGATGCCTAAGACCAATGTCACGGCTGAAAATGCAATTGCAATGGCGGATGGTCATCGCCTTCTTATCCGGAGTTGAAGAGGAGGAGGAAGACACGGTGACTGCCACAACCACCTAAAGCGATGAAGCTACAACATCCACTACCGCAACTATGGCTCATTAGACAAGCGTTGAACATGCCTCAGAAGTTAGGGAATAGATTTAGGTGTTGGTCATCCTTCTAAACTTGTGGACAAATTTGGATTTTCAATTGTTGGTCATCCTTTTAAACTTTATGAACCTTATTTTAACTGTTTCATATAATTTGGGAATGGTTATGCCTTATTGTTGTTATTGAATGTATGTTCTTGGTAGTCATGATATTTTCATTGCTATATATTACTGCCAGCGGACTTGCAGGGCCAAGATGTATGTAATTGTATCGACTAGACTTGGCCGATATTGTTTGTTGCATTTCGACACCATGTGACCGATAGTTGTTGTTATGTTTCGATCAAACATGACTGAAATTATAATTGCATGGATTCTTATGAGGTATAACTATCAAATTTGTGGGTTATGCGTAGCACTATAATGAGGTATGACAAGATAAACGGCCATAGGTGACTGAAACTCATATTACCTTTTCGAACAGGGCCGACCGATATATGAGACCAACTTTCAGATTGCATGACCGAGAGCATTCGAGCACAAAATTCATGCAACAATGGGTATGGGGTATGATTAGTACTATAATGGGGTATGACCAGTTTAACGGACAAAGGTTACCGAAAGTTTTTTTCCAGTTTTGGTTCTGATGAACTGATATTGGACACGGAGTCACGGACGATCAAGCTCAAAGTACTATGAGTTTCTTCTAACTTTGCAAATATGGGGTACGCTTAGAACTATAATGGGGTATGACCAGTTAATCGGAAACATATAATTGAAAACTATATTACCGTTTCGAACTAGGCCGACCGATATATGAGAACAAATTTCGAACATGTCAGACCGAAAGCACTCAGAACCTGCAAAATTCATGCAACAATGGGGTATGAGGTATGCTTAGTACTATAATGGGGTATGACTAGTTTAACGGACAAAGGTTACCGAAAGTCTTTTTCCAGTTTCGATTCTGATTAACTGATATTGGACACGGAGTCACGGACGATCAAGCTCCGAAGTACTATGAGTTTCTTCTAACTTTGCAAATATGAGGTACACTTAGAACTATAATGGGGTATGACCAGTTAATCGGACACATATGATCGAAAACTATATTACCATTCTCGAATAGGGCCGACCGATATATGAGTATAAATTTTGACTGTCAGATAGAGAGCACTTAGAACCTGCAAAATTCCTGCAAGAATCCTTTCTACTGTTCAAAAAAACAATTTCAACCAACATAAAACTTTGTACCAAACATGTTTAACATTTGGAGACCATTGTTGAAGCATTCCATACAATGAACAACTATATTTGCTATACACACCCATGTACATGTCGATCTAAACAGAGCAACTACATGTTAATCATTGCGATACCCACCAATGTACAAAAACAAAAAAAATCAATGTCTAAGACCAAAAAAAGGCACAACCAACATTTACGCAAAAAAGGGTGTATATTAAAAAAAAATCATTGTCTAACCAACAAAAAGAACACAACCAACATATTAATCGAGAGTTATCATCTCCGTTGGTCCAATTTATGTTGGTCTCGCCATAACATTCAACCCATCCGGCTAAGTCATATATTCATGTAAGCCATATACATCTCATTGACTGGACAGAGGAGGTAGAGGTACATCGTCCTTATTCGTATCTAAAATTGGAAACAGTTAAAAGTAAGTTCTAAAGTCATAATTAAAATTACAAATACCATTAAAGAATATTCAAAAGCTTACCAAATCAAAATGATTTGTGTTAACCAAGCACAACCATATGACTTGTCTTTCAGGTAGTGGAGGGGGCTCTCGTAAGGCAGGAAACCAAGTCGTAAAACCGACACGAGGTAATGAAACAAATGCCCTATCATAACAATTGGCAATAATTACACCCATGTCTGCAATGTGAGCCAAGAACAACCCGGTGCAAAATCCATTTGAAACGTGTTGATGGAATTTCTAATTGTGTCAAAGTTTTCTTGTACCTGGAACAAATCGATGTAGAAATTCTTATGACTATCAAGCTCTCACACAAGTTCCATCCCCACCTTCATCCAACTAGAATTAGCTTCGTATCTGTGATGGCCCCAACTTCTAAATAGGGCACCGCCCGACCTAATCTCGTAATCAAGCCTTAATCGTAATCACATAAGACTTAATTACGTTTTAGTCATTCTTTCGTCTCTATATTCCTCAAAACACATGTTCAAATATTTTTAGATTTTAGAATTTATTTAAATTTCTTTATCATTTGCATATTATTTTATATGTATTTTAAAGATTATGCGGAAGCTTTTATTATTCAAAATCGTAAGTGTGGGAAACCAAGAAAATACAGCATCACATGCATGTATATATATGGAACTATTCACTCAACCCAATGTACAACCCAAAATGTATAGTAAAGACATAAACAATAATAATACAACAAAAGTCGAGTCATACAAAATGAAATAGGAAAGTCGCCGAAATGCTCAGAGGAAGTCGCTGATATTTTCCTTCCCCGCTCTGC
Organism: Stephania cephalantha; assembly: GCA_039657325.1. Lineage (NCBI taxonomy): Eukaryota > Viridiplantae > Streptophyta > Magnoliopsida > Ranunculales > Menispermaceae > Stephania > Stephania cephalantha. The sequence continues at coordinate 3,196,338 of CM077574.1, forward strand.
TGTTGCTGACGGACCTACACCCACCGTCACAAACTAGACGGTGAGTATAGTAATATTTAAGTAATAACTAGAGAATTTTATGCCATATTTCCAAAATATAAGACATGTATTTAAAAGCATTAAGTAGCTAAAGAATTGTTGAAACAAGTAATGCAAGTAAATACCACAGCTTAAGAATGTATAGACTGGCACATGCTAAGTCGAGATGATCCACGTCGGTCGGCGGTGAGAACTATCACCTAACCTTTCCCACTACTATATGGAGTTGTGCTAAACATATTCCACACCAAAAGCGGAGCTACGCTCTACGCATACAAATCATATATCTCATTCTTGTCGATCACCCCGAGTCCATAACCGTGTGCCGCGCAAGTGTAGTGGTGAGTGTCGGAACCCCTGTAGACCCATGTCCCCGTGAATCGCGCATCTCTCGTGCAATGGACACTAGATAATCCTACTTTAGTTTTCAAAGACAAATAATTCCAAATCTCTAGGATTCCAAAACTAGATAGGCTACAAAGCCCAAAAAAATAGAATACAAGTGTAATTCATTCCAACTTATCCCAATAGCATGCTTTTCATCAATTATCTAGCAAAAATGACATCAAGAGTAGGAATTGGAATCAATGAAACATGTCACAAGGCATCATGTCACAATATTCAAGCATGAATAGACACAAGAACAACATGATGTGAGATTACAAGTAGCAATATAGAAATAGACTATAAAATAATAAGAGTGAATGAAATGAAATATAGAATTCTCACATCTTTACTTACAGTTCATACGCTTGTCTAGCCTATCCGACCTCTCGACACTCCGAAATGCGTTCCAAACTCCCGAGATCTCCGCTTAGTCCCCTTGGAGTTATTTGACTGGTGTTAAAGTGTGTTTGGACCCATTTATAGTGTTTATACCATTTTTGGACTTGGCTGATTTTTAGTACTAGCTGGGAAATTAGCGCGCTAATTGTGAATAATAGCACGCTAATTGCCATATTAACGCGCTACCTTGGCTGTCTAGCGCTACTCAGTGTTAGCGCGCTAACTTTTGACATTAGCGCACTAATTCATCTATCTAGCATGCGCTAGATTTTCAACCTAGCGCGCTATGTGCAGTAGAACCCATAATTCTACACTTCGAATTTCGAGTTTTTGCCACACATAAGCCACGTTATTGGCTTAAAGACCCTCATATACGTTGCATGAGGTCCCTAACACCTATCCCAACACATAACAACAACAACAACAACAACATCAATTTGGATGAAATCACAAGTGTATGGTGTGGAAAAGTTACCTAATTGTTGTTCTTCTTCTTCCTCACCAAAGCTTCACCAATTCCACACCTTCCTCCTCTCCAAATCACATCAGAATATCTTTTCTTTCTCCTTCCTTTCTCTCATACCGATTTTGAGAAGATAAGAAACCAAAATGTTGACTAATGTGCAATTTGACCATATATAGTGTTATGTTTAAATACTAGCCATTGATCATTGATGTGCACACGTGTCTCGAGGCTCATCTTATGGTCCACCTTGTCCCACTTATCCTCAAGTCACCATGGAGTGACTCAACAATTGGACAACTTGCCTCATGATGGGTTAACGCGTGTCTCGATGCACATCAAATGATCCTTGTTTTATTGTAACTAACTATAGGGCCATTTAATATTTATATCAATATTGCCATATTAAAGCCACTTAAACCACTTACTAAATTCAATTTAACTCAAATAAATCAAGCTTAACCCGGTAAGTCGTTACCTCAATTCCACGTCGACACGCGACTCGAGGTACATCCCCATCGTCTCGATACCTATACACTCGTATAAAAGTGACTTAATAGTCTATACATATACAATACATGTACACTAGGCATACATCACAACAAATATAAAATATACCACGACCCTTGCCTCGGTTAATGAGACATATCACGATGTGGATCCCGTAGTATGGGTTGTTGATCATGTTTAAGGAATTAAACACGGTTAGAGATTTTAGGTCATTATAGTATCCCAATGTCTCTCCTATTGCGCGATACCCATAGTTCCATCGGACTCCACATTTTCATCTCAAGCTTGAATGGTAACCATAAATCTAGTACTTGATCAATAAACTTAGCTAGCCACTTGAGATCGGGTTTTTGATCGCATAGTTGGTGCAAATGGAATCGATGTAGTAGCTCGACCGCGTCCCTTTCCCCCCCCTCCCACTACCCCTCCCCTCGCCACCACTGTTTGAAGATAAGGATGACTCTATGGAATTGGAATCACTAACCACAGACTCTTGGGTGGGTCGAGGCTCAGTAACTGACCTAGTCTCCTCGATAAGAACCTCATCAGCAAGAACCTCCTCCGAAAACACCTCACGACCAACAAAACGAGCATCATCATCAGCAGACTGTGCCTCCTCTGCAGCAGACTGTACCTCTCTGCAGCCTTAGCTCGAGCATCGACCATCTCAAAAGAAGATGGAGTCCTCGTTGTAGATTTCTCAACCTTCTCCATTTTTCTCTCTTTTTTGGACTTCTTCTTCTTCGACCCCAATGGACCATTATGAGGTCGTCCCCTAGTCTTAGTTTTCTCTTTGGGTATGGAAATGACAGTCGTAGCTGGGCATGTGATTTCCCTCAACTTTCGGATAATTTTTGTTCTCACTTTCGCATTCCCGCTTTGGAACTTAGACTCAACTGTTTTGATCTCTGCAAGATACTCATGGTCATCTTGTTCTTCTTCACCAACTTTGATCGGGTTCAAGTTTAATTTCCTCCAATGGGGTAACATCTCATAAAGACTAATTTGGCTACCTTCCAACATATGAATTGCAAGCTCGTGGGCACACGACAACCCATGAGTGGCCCTTAACACACATCCTTAAAGATGTCTATCGAGGCCAACACCATCATTAACCGTCTTCAATTCCTTGTTGATCTCGTCCAATACGTACCGAGATACAAACCCAACAATGCTGCTGAAAATGTGATGTTCATACTGATGTGCAACGAGATGCATGAAACGATTAAATGAAGCATCGACTGCCCTTTGTTGGTGGTCAAGAACTGTGTATGGACCTCCACACATCCCCAAAGTGCCCCTGCGAAGTCCCTAACTCTTTCTTCAAAGTAGAGTGCGCACCCTCCACCCGATTAATAGTTGCATTCCCAAAATGCAAGACCTTACCCGTCCATGCATCAACAAATTTCTCCTTATGACACAACCACGTGTCTCATACGTAATCTATCAAACCAGGCACTCCTCTATACTCTTCTTCAAGCTCCTTTACCCTATCCATGTATGATAATTTTGTCGAAGCATGTATCACATCCATCTACCTCCCATACCATCTGTCGTAGTCCTCTTGATTAGAAAATAATTCTCTTGTCCTAGCTTGGACATTTCTATTCAAATGCCAACCACATAACAAGTGTGTGCAAATTGGGAAGGCTTCCTCAACTGCCCTTTTGAGAGCTTGATTTCTATCAGTCAATATCACCCCAGGCTGTGTCCACCCAACAAATAACTCCCTCAACTGCCTCAACGCCCATTCATAGTCAGACATCTTCTCCTTGGCTAATAATGCATGCGCCGCAATGAAAGTCATGCTAGTGGAAGTGACGTCGAGAATCTCAAGCAATGGGTACTTGAACCTGTTAGTCTTGTAGGTGCAGTCCATAATCAACACATGAGGAAAACACCGAAGAAGCTGCAAGGAAATAGGGTGAGCAAAGAATAGGTCCTTCATGATGTCGATCCTTCAACACATACTTGTTGCTCAACATATCCATGCACATCCAAGTTTTGAAACAACATTTGCATCTTTGTCTTGCCTTGAGCTTCAATCCTTCTCAATCGGGCCCTTTCATTGTAGATGGTTGTGATGAAAGTCACATTCTCCGATTCTTGTCCTTAATGCTAGCAAGAATTTGTTTAGGTTTTGCACTAATCTTGCTCAAATCCTTTAGAATGACCCTCTCCGATTTGGTAAGCCTTCTGGGATATGCATGGCCAATCAAATTGTTTGAGAATTTGTGGTTGTGAACCCCACACACAACAATAACATGCCATTTATCATCTAATGCATGTTTCACATTAAGCTTGAATAGACAACCAAACTTCTTTGAAGTCTCTTTTAGTCTCTTTACACAGCTCTGCAGCCAACTTCAACTTCTTCGCCTTAGACATCTTAGGTGCAAATGCACCATACCTCTTGCATCCAATGGACAATCTAGCTTTCCTACCAATTGGAGCATCGGACTTCAATATGATGACCACAAATCCACACTTCTTAGCTGTAGATTGTGCCCAATTCAGTACTTCCTCTCTATTGTCGAATGGCATGACAGGCTTAAAGGTCTTAGTGAAGTCCAGTAAGTCATTGCTCGATTTACACCCTATCTCTTCAATAGGAAATGCAGTAGGAACCTACAAGAGGGAAAAGAATCACTAATGAAACACATAACAATGGCATAACAGTCATATTTCATCAATTTTATATTATGCGGAGACTCAGCTCCTATACGTACAAATAGGTTTCGGTCAATTATGATTGAAACCTATTTGAAAGTATCGGACAAGTGCAGCCGATAGCTAACGATTGGTAACGGTTAACTCCGGTCAAAAGTCGTTGATTCATAGTGGGTGAACTTGACCGAGTAGAGTGTAAGACATACGGCGCAATAGGGTCGAGGGGCGTTTTACACATCTCGGCCTTGTGTGTCCAACAATCATGGCCAACAAAAAAAATTTACAATGCACTTGTAAATCGTTACAATACTTCAAATCTTACCTCATTTTGTTCTCCTTCGCTTCGATTTGACACATCCTCCATGTTTTCCATGATTACTTCGCTCGATTTATCCAAAACTCGATGCCCTACCAAATCCGAAAATGAAAACAATTGAGCAATCAAAAAACACACAGAACAATCCAGCGAACCAACATAGAAGAGATGAAAATGGACTTACTTGGTCGATTCTGTGACGATTCACCCTTATTTGCTGGAAAATGTGATTCCCGTGTGTAGGATCGAGAGGGTTCAAATAGTAGATGGAGGGGTTATTTTTTTCAATTGATAGATTTGGGGTATGCTTGAGACAAAACCCCATATATATTAAGGGCAATATGGACATTTCACCTATGGGTACAAAAAAAAAACTAAAAAATATCAAAAATTGGGGTCCGTTTAGTAATTGATGGGGTCCATTTAGCCTGAGCCTTATGAATATTGTTTTTAGTGTCCCGGATAAACTTGATGTAGTGGAGAATCGAACCTAAGACCGCGCCGCCCCACATAGCCTCAAGCTCGCCTTTACCGTTGGGCCAACTCGTCCGGTTTACTAAGCATTCATCACTTGTAAATTGTAATCCACAATACTCAATTTATTTTGTTTTCCACTTAGCTAGCGATTTGTAAAAACCTTGATCGTTGTAGCAAAGGGTGTCAATTTTTCGAGTCCGGATGGGTTCGGGTTCGGGTTCGGTCCGGCCGCACTTGATATAAACGAGCATTTGCATTGTCCAAACTCGGCCCAGTTTTAAATTCAAACAAGTGTGTCTTACCCAGACCCGATTTACCTTAAATACGGGTTGTCCAAATATCATAATTCTTTGAGTTTTTAAAAATAATTTTTGTTTAAAAACTTTTTTAATTAATAAAATCATTGTATATTCCTGATAATATAATTTTCTCTGATATAATTTTATAATGTCGAAATTGTATTTATTATTTTAAATTACATGATGTAATAATGTTTTTAATAAAAGACAAAATGCATAATGTTGTTTCAAGCAATTTAACTAAGTCTCAAAATTGAAATAGTACATTTCTATATAAGCTATGTAATTTTCTTATTTCTACTATTGTTTTTATAACATATATAATGTATGGAAGTATATTTTCAAAATAAAACATGTATGTACTGAAATTTGGGCCGAGATCGAGCTTCAAAGGGTCATGTTTGGACCCGACCCATATTTAAATATGAACATTAAAGTCTTGCCCAGACTCGGCCGGATTTAAAAAATTATTGTCCAAATCTTTTTTCGAGTAGGGCAAAATCGGGTTGACAGGCCGGACAAAAATTGAGACACCCCTAATTGTAGCTATATATATATTCTACGATATAATTATAATTGCTTCTAGCTAATTAGTTAATCAAATATAACCATATATGCTAATGTCTAAGATATATACATAGAATTTTTTTTACTATACTTCATAGAGCTACCAACTCCTGCTATGTCCTATAATAGAAATAATTTTCTTCTTTTATATGTATATATAGTCAACTAATTAATATCATTATATCTATTATACTATCATGCATTAGTTTTTTTTTTTTTTTTTTTTTTTTTTCCGTAATCTTGCATTAGTTTGTCTCCAAGTTCTCACAATCTATATATATATATACAGCTGACAATCCTGACCCTATTCAAAGTAAACAGCTCATTAGAGAGAGAAAGTATTAGTTCATAAACTAGTGCAATCAGTATCATAAATTATTAGTAGTATTTCGGACTAATTATGATTTTTTTTGAAACCTTGATCATCTATAATTAATTTAATGTCTCGTGCTTAACTACCAAGGCAATTGAATACATACATATTTCAAGTCATCAACGAGGTCATTTATTATTCATATGAACACTTATCTCTTGTGATCGATCTTTGGCCTATAAATTAAATGCATTCTCTTCTTCCTCTTCCATGAATCACAAAAGCAATATTTACTACTTATAAACCAAACTATAGTACTCATGTCCATGGCTCTCTCTTTCTCTCTTTCGATGTTATTATTTTCTTTCCTCGCAATCTCCCCATTAGTTCATACAAACGCACAAACGATAATCAATATCACAGACGGATTGTCATTGACTTTCTACAACACCTCGTGCCCTCAAGTGCACACCATTATAAGGGACCAGCTAAGGCTGGTGTTCCAAAATGACTCTCGCCAAGCCGCAGGCCTTCTTCGCCTTCACTTCCATGACTGCTTTGTTCAGGTAATTAATTAATTAGATCAATTTATAAAGAGACAATTAATCGATCTAAGATTATATACATGCTAATGAATTAAATTTGAATTTGAAGTGTAACATTTTTATTTTTATTTTTTATTTTTTTATTTTGATGGGGCCGGGTGTTGTAGGGTTGTGATGGTTCAGTGTTGCTTGATGGGTCTGCGACTGGGCCCAGCGAGAAGAATGCCCCACCGAACCTAACTTTGAGGCCCGAGGCCTTCGCCATCATAGAAGATCTCCGTCGGCGAGTCCATCAGGCTTGCGGCCCAGTCGTCTCCTGCTCGGACATTGTTGCCATTGCTGCACGTGACTCCGTCTTACTAGTATGTATTTTTTTTTACCCCAGTCACGTGCACAGTCCGTATTTTTGTTTTTGTTACATGTGCATCCTTTCATTTTTATTTGAAAAATACTAGAGTCACAACAATAATATCACACCCACAAGACACATTGACTCATAAGTTAGAGTTCTCCATGCGACCTCGACTCATGTACTATGCATCAGAATCTGTGTATGTCCGCATCTTGAAGCATGCATAAATAACTTTTGTGAACCAATACGTCTCGTAGTTGAGCTAGCACTTCTCTTTTTATTTTTTTATTTGTTAAAGGCCACTTAATTACAACACTTTTGAGTACTTCAACATAGTCAAAAAGTCAAAAACGTCCAACCAGTAACTCTTGACAGATGGGCAAGGCGCCATCACTTGCGAAAACGCCAGTAAGCTTTATGGCCCGTGATCAATTCCACTTTCGTTAATACCAAAAAAAAAAAAAAAAAGGCATGCAAAAACCTCGACTTTGTCTTTATATAGCAAGTCATGTCAGGTCTCATACATTTCACTATAGAGTATTTTGGCATGGTTTTTTAATTGTTTATTCACAGATTTCTCATGGTTAAAAGTTTCCTCCCGTAATTTGTTTTTTAGGATTTGACTCTTAATTTTTTAGCCATATAACCATCAATTATTTTCTTTATTGTCTATATATATAATGTCCCAAACAAAAGTTATTAGTATTTTTACTTCATAATTGTGCTACTATAACTAATGTAGATTTTCTTTTCAAATTACTTTCTAACTAATGCAGAGTGGAGGGCCATTGTATAGGATCCCACTAGGAAGGCGAGACGGCCTAAACTTTGCCACCACAGACCAAGTCCTAAACGATCTTCCATTCCCACAAGCAAATGTATCCGATCTCTTGCCCTTCTTTCTAAGCAGAAACTTGAGCATCGCTGACATGGTGACCCTCTCAGGAGGCCACACCATTGGCCTAAGCAACTGCTCCTCCTTCCGCGACCGCTTGTTCCCGAACCGAGACCCAACTCTAAACCAAACATTTGCAGCTCAACTCCTAGCCATCTGCCCAACCAACACCTCCACCAACGGCACCGTCCTCGACGTCCGAACGCCAAGGCAGTTCGACAACAAGTACTATGTGAACTTGGTGAACCGTGAAGGGTTGTTCACTTCGGACCAAGACTTGTTCACTGATGCTAGGACTAGGGACCTTGTGGTGAATTATGCTGCAAACGAGAGTTTCTTCTTTCAGCAGTTTCCGTTGTCTATGATTCGAATGGGACAAATAGGCGTTTTGACGGGGACACAAGGGGAAATTAGGACTAATTGTTCTGCTCGTAATAATGCAGGTCGGGTGAATATGGTAGTGCCTGACATGGACGAGGAAGAGACTACTAGAGCAACATATTGATAATTAATGTTGATCATATATATTCCTTAGTTTTGTATTCTACTCTTAATGATTATATCATTGAGAAGTAGTGATCATATTTGTCTAAAGAAGTTTCACAAAAATAATAAATCTATATAAAAGTACATGCAGTTAAGGTGTATATACTGTTGATCACATGTTATGGCTTATCAAGTCTTATGTATGTAAGCTTTATAAAAATAAAAATAAAAATAAAAATAAATAATAAATAATAAATAGATTTATGTGCGCGCATGTGCATGGACTTTTTGTATGTGCTGGAGAATTTTACTTGGTATTAGAGCCCATGGTTCAAATGGACCTACTAAAAGAGAAATCTTCCATCATGACTTTCGGTCCAAGGTGGGGTGTTGAGATGTGTAGACCGAAAAGTTGATCCCACATCGATTAAATAAGATTTCATAAAAAAGTATATAAGTGATTATCTCACTCTTAATTGTACCGTACGAATGCCTTTTGAGTTAAAACACCACGCTTAAAAGTTGAAGGTGGTTAAATTGATGACAATATCGGTGTTGGCGGAGATCCACATAGCAACCAGAATTATCACACTCTTTTTTTTTTACTGTGGTGGTCAAGTTATTCCTTACGAATATATATTTTATAAAAGACAATACCGTAGTCTACAAGACACATATCACATATATGCTTCAAAAAATTAAGAGATCCGAACTTAAAACCTTAATTATAAAACCTAAATAAACAATTAATAGGCCCCAACCATGCAATTTACTAAGACAAATTTTTGGTTATACTTTCTCTCCAAGTTAGCACTAAAATACATTACTACATTTTGCAAAAAAAAAAAAAAGTCGCGCTATATATAAGCACCCGAGCGCTTACTGAGCGCACCTCATTTTTTGAGCACCTATTGATTTTGTGAGGGCACCCAACATTTTACCAAAATGCACTTGATGTCAACCAACAAACCGCACCACCTAAAACACATAAAACAAACTCAAAATCCTTATTCTTATTGTTTCGTTCCCTACTTTTCTCTCGCATAGAAAGCCCTAATTCCTCCCATACATTCTTTGAAATTTAGCCATCAAAAAATGATTTTTTGTGATTCGCGTGGAGTTCGTTACAAAAAGTTGAGAGTTGTAAAGTGGTCTCGGTCATATCTTGCCAAAACCCTTATTAAAGTGTCGGTTTATACCAACCGACACCCAAATAAGGGGGTCATACACTCAATTACTTGATGGATGACCACCGAGACTATACAATATATTTTGGTGGACTTATGGTGAGACTTGCATGTGTGTATATCTTGATTGACACCAAGTGACACAATAACTTATGTCGATCGATTTTGTGTCTGAGACCATACGTTCGGTCATCTCCCACTAGACCTGAAACATAGTGTCAGTTGATGATAACCGATACAACATGTGCCTAAAATGTAGTGTCACGCTGTACCATCCCCTATCTCGATTAGGGCGATACTCGGCCTGAAACCCTAATTAAGCCCCGGTAACCCAGTCAGACTTAAATAGAGCCAGCAACCTCACCATTTGTACCTGATAAACTCAACATGTATATTAATATCGAATAAACAAAACAAACTATACGCAGCAAAAAACTAAAAACTTTTCGATATATATACAATATACAGAAATACAGAGTTTACCAAAACTTAAAACCTTGATTATAAACCTCCCGACCCTTTTTATATACATCAAAATATATATATCAAACAGTGTATATAAGTACAAGAAAGCTCATTACATCGTAGAAAAGATAACAAGATACCTAAATTGTGACGATCCCTTCTCAAATTAGGGCACCGCCCGGTCTAATCCTATTATTAAGCCTAATCTCACCATATAGGACCTAACGAGGGACTAGTCAGCCTTTCCAGAATCTTGTTACATACCAGTTAATTTATTTTTATTTAAATGAATATAAACTTATACTTATCCTATGTCAATTCATAAATGAGAGTTAGTTAAAATTTTGCTTACTTAAAAGTTTACTCAGTGGAAGTCTTAACAAATTAACGAAAGCATTAATGTGAAACCTAACAATCGTGGAAAATCAGGAAATAAAGATCACATGCATATATAAGAAAGCGGCAATATATAACAACATGTGTATGGTCAAGGTATTAATCACTCAACCCATAATATACAACCCCAAAAGTATATGATAGGCATATAAAAGTAATACATCAAAAATCAAAACCTACAAAATCTGGTATAGCAGCACTCCACTGGCTCAGTGGTAGTCGCCGATCTTCATTTTGCCTGGTCTGCTACTCGATGGATCTGTATCCACTGTCACAAACTAGATAGTGAGTACAGAAAAGTAGAAAGTAACACAGAGAGACATTTGTCCACATTCCCAAATATGCAACAAGTATCAAAATGCATAATAATAGCAACTATGCTGAAAGGAAATCATGCAAAGAGAAACTTTAGTTAAACAAAATGAAACTGACGCCAGGCTAAGTAGTACTGATCTAAGGCCGATCGGTCGAGAGTCCTATCACAATGCATATTCCACTATATATGGATGAATATGTGCTCTACATCTGTGTGAAGGTCGTAATTGTACTGTACACCTTTATAATTATCCCAAATGTCAGTCATCCAGGATGTATACTATCCAACAACCCTAAGTTTATAACTCGTGAAGTCACCCAAGTTATGCTTGCCAACAACCCAAAGTCTCATACCCCGTGTGCTGCGCAAGATAGTGGAGAAATCTCGATCACCCTGGAAAGTCTAGTGACCCCCGTATATCCGTTGAATTTCTATCATAAAGTGGTCATAGATACATGAACTACTTTCATATTCAAGAACAACACGGTAATGGAATCCAACAAAACCATTGCATACTAATGCACAAAGGATATAGATTACAATATTATGTAACACATACCTAATAGCATGCTATTTCACTGACCACATGTATTAACAATCAACAATGACATTGCACATGATTTAGAGTCAATGAAATCATTTTATCAACATACTATATCATGAAAGCAACCTCATGTAATGAGAATGAACAACAAGTCATGGCATATGGAGTACAAAAGAAATTCAGTCCAAATGACTCGAAATGGACATGAATAGGAATGAAATGTAAATAAATATCTCAATCAGTTTACTTACAATCCACGCAATTTTCTATGCTATTTAGGCCTCCCGACACCTCGAAACTCGTATTTGAATCCCCGTAGCACTTCCTTAGGTTTCGACATCATATTATCGGTTTTTTAGTGTGTTTGGACCTTTACTTAGGGTATTAGACTCTTTCATACTATTTAAGGAATTTTTGAAAATCACTTATTTTTATGATGTCATAGCACCTAGCGCGCTAATGACTGTGGTTAGCACGCTAATGACACATTAGCGTGCTACCAAGCCTTATCTAGTGTGTTAATCCAAGTTAGCGCGCTAGCTAATCCACCTAACGCATTATGTGCAGTAAAACCCATAATTCTGAAATCAGAATTCTGAGTTTTCTCTACACATAGGCCATGTTAATGCATAAGGAACTTCCATACACACTTATTGAGTTCCATGACATCAACCACAACATAAAACAACAACCCATACATCAGATTTATGAATTCATTTGAATTGAGCTAACTCTGTGGTATAGAGAAGTTACCTAACTTGATGAACACTAGCTAAACTTGATCTCTCCTTCACTAAATCGCAAAGTTTTTACTAATCTTCTTCTTCTCCAGCTGCTCCTCCTTCTCCAGCAAGTTTCCTTCTCTCTTAAGAAATCAAAATGAAAGAGTTGAGTTGTTTGAGTTGACCAAAAACTTTATATTCATGAATTGGATATGGTTGATTGATAGCCATTGATATTAATGTGCATACGTATCTCGAGACCTAACTAATGGTACACCTATTAACACATGTCCCACTAACTCATGCTAAATGACACCAATAAGTGACTCAATTGGTGTTAAGATATGTCAATACGTGTCTCGAGAAATATCAAGTGGCTCTCTACCTCGATCCCACGTCGGCACGCAACTCGATGCGCATTCTTACTCACGTCTCGACACCTATTCACAACTAGAAATGACTTAGTAGTCTACACATATACAATACACTAGGCATACATCATTAAAATATAACATTTACCTCAGCCATCTCGCCTTGGTCGCGACACGTATATCGAAGCGGGTTTGTGAAGACCCCAATTTCTAGGCCACCTTAGGATCACCCAATTTGCATTCCATGTCACCAAGCCCTACTACGTCATGGACTGCTTATCCTTGACGCCCTGCGACCTAACTCCCTTTAACCCTAACTTAGCTAATTAATCTCCATATAAATATTAATGATTTCATTAACTAGTTAATCGATTTATCAAGTTATAATGAAAGTTTACAACGGAAGTCTTAAACAAGTAAATTATGTAACTTTTAACAATCATAAGTAGTGGAAAACTCGGCAAAAGATACCATGTATATATCAATGTGAGATAAATATAACAAAAGTTCCATATACATGTAATCAGTGTTCTACAGTCCCCAAAATTCGACAAAAATATAAATATGTACATACCGTAGTCAAACACGAGCTTGCTCCACAATCTCATAGGTAGTCGCCCTGTACCTTCTTGCCCTTGCCCTTGCCCTTGCTCGTCAAAAGATCTACACTCGGTCACCTAACAAATATAGTGATGAGTCCAATGAGTAAAATCCCGAGAGAAGTCCACACAATATTCATGAAATAAAACTGATAAACTATGAGACATGCGAATATAACATCGACAATAGTACGTCATATTCCTATGAATGTAGGCAACATACGACAAGCAAAAGCAATAGCATGAAATAAATAAACAACATATAGTAACTAAACATGCTCGGAATTATACAAATTAATAAGTAACAACCGTATAATCACGAGAAAAACCCGACCTACACCAGACTGTAATCGATAGAGTCGAATAGGAACCACGTATATACTTACAGGCTTATAATGACTAAATCCCAACTTTAGTTACCGGATGAACCCCTCTAGATGCTATTTCAAGTCAAGGGAACACCTTAAATCCCTCGCAACAGTCGTAAGTATATCCTACTTCCGTCGACACAAGCACTAAACACAAGTAACCCGTGCAATAGATTTAGCCACAACCAATATATACGCAAATCGAAATAGGAGTACAAAACCCCATGAGTGCCCACCAGCAGTCACACATGTAATCAGATATTGATGAAACCAACCATGAATTTTGTGAGGCATTCCAATGGGTTTACTCACCTCCATCCGCGCTCCGACTTCCCCGGACTCCCGAAATCGAAATCCGACCCGACTAGCTCCCCGATACTCGAGCTACGGTCATTTAAGTCCCTGAACTCCAATTTTACATATTTAATATGATTATAGGTGTTTAGGTATGTATTTAAGTCAAAAATCCCAAAACGGTCCCTTAAATTCAGTTTTATCTGTCATTAGCGTGTTAATGGGTCTACTTAGCGCGCAAGGTAAAGTTAGCGCGCTAGGAGATCTGTCTAGCGCGCTACTATTCTTTATTTTGAAAAACAGTTAAGTGTCCATAATCATTAGCGCGCTAATCGGTCTAGTTAGCGCGCTAATTACCTTTTATGACAGAATTCTCAACTCGAGAATTACGTCCCAAACTCTCGAATTAGCTACCTTAATTGGTTTATACCCTCTCCATACACAATTAACTCCAAAACAACAATCAAAAGAGTTCGGAACATCAATTTGACCCCAAATTCCTCTAAATCTCATGCATTCACCAACTTTTCAATTTCATCAAAACATAAATTCCGGTTAAACCAGTGGTAAATTCTCTATGTAAATGATCTATAACCATGTAATTCATCAAGCTCTCACTAAAAACCAAAGGTCTAATCATCAAAACTCGAATTTCTTTAAAACATACCAAAAATGGGTTCATTGAAGAGTGTAGGTGATGAAAAAGATGATTACCTAGGTTGGATCACTTTATTTATCCTCTAAGGTCTTGCATTTCCAGCTTGAATTCTCCTCCAAATCTCAGGTTCTCTGGTTTTCGCATGAGAGTTTGTAAGTGGTTTGATTAAAAATCCCACTAACTGGGTTTATATATGTTTGGTTGGAATCAAATATGCGTACGTATCCCAAAGATTATCTTATGGTCTCATTTCATGCTGTCTCACACCACCTGATGATTCCATTAATGCGCGCATCTCCTAGAACTACTCACAATGATCCTCTTGATGTCCATCTTATGGTCCTCATTATTTAGTTCAAACTATATGCTTTTCATTATTTAATTAACTCACATTATATTAAGCCTTATCAAATAATATGGTTAGTGTTTTATTTATCAAAATTAACCAACTTATGGACCCACTAACCTTCGCTTACCAGACACTCGATGCCCCGCATCTCGGCACACATTTCAAGGTACGTCATAGCCTATTGTTTTAATTGAATAATCTTAGCCTATGGTTACATTACCCAATTTAACCGAATTACTTAGTCATATTAATGTGAATTAATCAAGTATCCTAGTGTACCCGTAGTTCACCTACTCAATACCCGCATTGGCACGCCTTTCAACACGAACCCCCATTACACAAACTAGCCTGATAGCAATATACACACATGCGGTGCCATATAATAATAATTTAAACACCACATATACACAACCACCATCCATAAATAACATATTTCCTCGATTCTCATGTCTGAGTCAACCGAGTTGTCCACATAATGCCCGAATTACGACCGTTAATCCTCGAGATTAATGTTAATCCTAGTTTAATTAAATTTGGGTCGTTACAGGGTCCCACGTCAAGGGTCATTTGATCCTAATTAAAATATTAAAGTCAAATTAAAGATTTGGGTCGTGACAATTCTTCCCTACTAAATGAAATTTCTTCCTCGAAATTAATCTTAACATAAAGTTATACGTGACTAGAAGAGGTTCGGAAACCTATCTCACATATAGTCTTCCCGTTCCCAAGTAAGTTCCGAGTCTCCAAGGAATTGCCACTTGACCAACACCTTCGGAATATAGTTGCCTCTCAACTGTTGTACCCTACGAACTAGAATCTGTACTGGCTGCTCCTTATATAATACATCATCACTCAAGTAAATCTGGCTCAAGTCCACTATCAGTCTCTCGCCTGCCTTCGATTTGGCTAATATAAGCATAGAAATATGAAACACTGGATGAATCCCCGACATCTGTGAAGGTAAATTGTGCTCATAAGCAACCTTTTTTACCCGTTTCTTGATCTTGAAAGGCCCGATGAATCTCGATGCTAACTTACCTTTCAAACCAAATCTATGAAGACCCTTCCGATGAGAACCCTTTAGATACACTAAGGCTCTCTCGTCATACGTGAAATCGTTGCGATATGTGTCTGCATACTTCTGTTGCATCTCTCTGGGCTCCTTTAAGCCTCTAGCGAATATGTCGTACCTTCTTTATGTGATCAACAACAATTTCAGGCCCTATAATGTCCCGGTCCTCTGGCTCAACCCAACAAGATGGTGAGCGACACGGTCTGTCATATAAAGCCTCAAATGGCGTCATCTTAATGCTAGCCTGATAACTATTGTTATATGCAAATTCACACAACGGTAGGTTTTCCTCCCATGATCCGCCAAACTCAAATACAAAAGCCCTTAGCATATCCTCAAGAGT
Organism: Stephania cephalantha; assembly: GCA_039657325.1. NCBI lineage: Eukaryota > Viridiplantae > Streptophyta > Magnoliopsida > Ranunculales > Menispermaceae > Stephania > Stephania cephalantha. The sequence goes on from CM077574.1 coordinate 3,212,740, forward strand.
CTGAATCAACCTTATAGTATGTCCATCAATTTGAGGGTGAAAGGTTGTGCTAAACTATAGGGGCGTACGATATTGCTCTTGCATTCTTCGCCACATCTTGGACGTATACATACCATCTCTGTCTGACGTAATAGTCAATGGTACCCCATGTAGCCTAATAATCTCCCTCTCAAACAATACACTTAACTGGTCAAAAGTGTAATGAGCTGCAACTGGTATGCAAAGGGTAGATTTTGTCAGTCTGTCCACAATCACCCATATTGAATCATGTCGATAGGTAGTTCTCGAAAGTTCTCTAACAAAATCAATGACTATGTCTTCCCACTTCCATCGTGGAATGGGAAGTGGCTGTAATAATCCTCCAGGTCTACGATGCTCTGCCTTCACCTACTGGCTGATCCCACAGTTCCTAATAAATTTTGATACGTCTGCATTCATCCCAGGCCACCAAAAATGTCTCTTCATGTCATGGTACATCTTGGTCCTACCTAAATGAATAGTGAACTGGGATCAGTGTGAATCCTGAAGAATCTCAACTCTCAGCTTTCCCACTGCTGGTATCTGCAATATGCCTCTAAATCTCAGACACTGATATGTCGTCTCAGTCTAGTCAGTACAATCAATACCCTTGGCTAACTCACTAAATCTCGAGTATAAGATATCGACTTTTTGACCCTCTACAACTCTCTGTGTAGACATTGTCTGAAGCCTCTTATGTGCACAAATCATCATTCGAGTGTCGGTAGGAATATCTGACTAAGTCATCATCGTCGCTGCGTCGAGTAATCCATACTCATGCATCATATAACATCTAACCACCTCAGCATCACTAGTCGATATCGTACTTAGCGCATCGACAACTACATTAGCTTTTCCTGAGTGATACTCCTGAGAAAAGTTGTAGTCCTTCAGAAACTCTAACCATCTGCGGTGTCTCATGTTCAATTTTTTCTGTATGAAGAGGTATTTCGAACTCTTATGGTCAGTATAGAGTGTGAACCTCTCTCCATATAGATGATGTCTTCATATCTTCAGAGCAAATACTACCGTTGCCAACTCTAAATCATGAGTAGGATAACTTTTCTCATGTATTTTCAGCTGTCTGGATGCATAAGCCATTGTGCCTCTATCTGGCATTAACACACAACCTAGACCCATATGAGAAGCATTTGTATATATCACGAATCCCTGTCCAGCCTCTGGCAATATTAGTACTGGTGCGGTAGTCAACAATCTCTTAAGTTGAGTAAATGCCTCCTCGCATCTTCAGACCAATTAAACATGATGTCTTTCTGAGTCAATCTGGTTATCGGTGAAGCGATCTTCAAGAAATCCTTCACGAACCTGCGGTAATATCCTGCTAACCCCGGAAAAATCCTGATCTTTGTAACTAACATCGGCTCAGGCCAATCAATAATAGTCTGAATTCTTAGTGGATCTACAAAGCAATGCCTGCTGCTCCTACAACATGTCCCAAGAACTTGACTTCTAACAGCCAAAATTCACACTTGCTGAACTTAGCGTAGAGTCGATGCTCCCTCAAGGTCTTTAACGTCTATCCGAAGTGCTACTCGTGATCCTCTCTAGTCCTCGAATATATCAATATATCATCGATGAAAACTATCATAAAACGTTGAAGAAATGGCGTCATCACTCGATGCATCAAATCCATAAACATGGCATGAGTATTAGTCAAACCAAATGGCATAACTGTAAATTGATAGTATCCATATCTTGACCTATCCTCATCCCCGATCCTAATCGAATGTCGTCTTGGACCTATCCTCATCCATGATCCTAGTCGGCCTTTCAATCCATTATTTTCAAACTCTCGATGATACCCTTCGATCGCATAGTCATATATCTTGGAGAAATATTGTACTCCTCTCAACTAATCAAATAAGTCATCGATCTGTGGTAAGAGATACTTGTTTCTGACTGTGACCTTATTCAACTGTCTATAATCGGTACGCAGTCTCAAAGTATCATCATTCTTCTTCACAAATAGGACATGTGCTCCTCATGGTGACAAAGAAGGTGTGATGAATTCCATATGTCCCAAATCCTAAAACTGACTCCTCAACTCCTCCAACTCTCTCAGAGCCATGCGGTATGGTGGTACAAATATAGGTCTAATGTCTGGTACTAACTCAATGATAAAAATTATCTTTCTTAGTGGTGGTAAACCAGGTAAGTCTTCCGGAAATACGTCTAGAAACTCGCACACAACCTGAATCTCCTCAAGTCTAGCTAGGTCCCTGACTCTCTACTACGGTGTGTAACGACACCAGAGTCTCCATCTCTCCACTAGTCGCAAGTCGACCTCTAATGCCTTTGGCTCTCGGTGTACTACAACTATACGTAAACATCGAACGCCCTGGGATCTCAAATATCAATGTCTTACTAAAAGCAGTCGATATGAGCGTGATACGTTGCTAGCTAATCCATCCCTAACAAGGCATCGAAATTTAAGAATTCAAGAACCATGAAGTCTACAGGTAACTCTACCCCACCAATCTCTACTAGACATCCCTCAACAAGACAATTAGGGTAAACTCTATTCCCGACTGTGGTACTCAAAATCAAATGTACGCTAATTCTAACCGGTGTCAACCTTAAAATGTCTATCATGCGACCAGAAATGAAAGATAATGTAGAAATCGAATCTAACAAAACATATAACTATCTACCACAAATGGAAACCATACCCTCAATGAGTCTTCATGTGGCATCTGCATCGATTTGTGCTGCCATGTGTACGCCCTCTCGACTATGTGATGGAATAACGATCGCTGGTTGTGTTCACTTTCGAAACACGTGTCCAACCTTACCATACCTAAAACAAGTGATAGGTCTACGCTACCCCTAAACCCGATCCCGGGTCTCTGCCTCTGTCTCTGTCTCTCGTCAAGAACTATCTTGACCTTTACCTCTAACTCTACCTCTACCACCTGCCGTCGCCGACGTCTTTGGTGGTGCTTGTAGAAGTGGCAAAGTAGTAGTAGGAGTTGGTATTGCGCAGGTCTAAATGGTGGTGGCAAGGGAGGTCTACCAACAAAGTAGTCCGCAATGGTGTAGGGGATTATACAAATGGTACAACCGCTATAGATGCCCCCGGCCCCTTGGGTACCTCTATCCCATCTCCTGGCCCTTTGCCCCTCTATCTCCTCCTCTCAAACTCCACAACCTAGTCCGGTGTCAACGCTGGTACTAACGGTGTCACATCAAGCAACTCTTCCCAAATAATATGTCTCGTAAGAGAGTGCACGCTCGTAAATCTTGCCCAAAATCCCGACATTTGAATTGACTATATAAGATCCAATATCTAACCTCTTTCCATCTCTAAAGTGGTACACATCATCTCGAATCCTCTTTCACTTAATCTCCAAGCAAATTGCCTCGATAGCCATATATATCTCTATAGCTCATCATCGACTCATCACTCCCCGTCTCGGGTTTATGAATTCCTTCCTCAACCTTTACATCAACGCATGTGGGAGTACTACCGGTAAAACTTCATCTTTAATGCATCCCATCACCCACACTCTCCTCAAAAGCTATCGTCGCACACCACCATACATCAACATCTCTCTGTAGAATGAACGACGAAATCTCGGCCAAAGTCGTCCTCAATCCTCAAGACTCGGTGCAACTTTTCCCGAGACAATACCCAGCTTCTAGATCTTCTTGAAGTCTTTCGACCATCAAAGTAGATCGGCTTCGATCGATGAAATCCTTCACCATTTGAACATCTACCGTTAAACTAGAAGATGGAGGTGTAAAAGACGATGTAAAAATTGTCTCTCGGACTCGAGGTGTCACAATCGTTATAGTCCGTACTATCGGCACCGTCTGTCTCAGTAATGTGGATGTAGTCGTAGTAGTAGGGCTGGTGTCTCGCGGTGGAGCGAAACGTGAAGTCATCATGGCAATGAACTCCGCCAACTGTTGTCCCTGAGCAGCTACTCGATCTGATAGCCTTTAAAAACCATATGCCGATGGAATAGGAGGTTGGCCGCCTCTCGCACTCCGCATCCCCGCTATTGCATGAATCACCATCAATATCTGCAGGATGATAGCGAACGCAAATCAGCTACTACGTAGATAACGCATATATACATATAGAAAACTAAAATGTATACATATAAGACATCCCCATCTCACTTTCACTCATTTCCCAACTAATGATTTGTAGGCAAGGATCATCTCGGTTTTCCATAACTAAGATTTATTTTTTCTTGTTTAAATTTTTATTTATTACTCATTGAAAAAATTTAGGCATTTTGCTACACATTGTAGTTTTGGTATCACCTTGTGGAATGACTATTTTCCACAATCCTAAGCTCTATAAACTTAAGCTTTATAAACATAGAATATGATACCACGTGTGACTTCCCTTCTCAAATTAGGGCACCGCCCGACCTAATCTCATTATTAAACCCTAATCTCACCATATAGGACCTAACAAGGGACTAGTCACTTTTCAAAAATCTTGTTACATACCAATTTATTTTTTTATTTTTTATTTAAATGAATATAAACCTATACTTATCCTATGCCAATTCATAAATCGAGTTAGTTAAAATTTTGTATACTTAAAAATTTATTCAACGGAAGTTTTAACTAATTAACGAAAGCATTAATGTGATACCTAACAATCGTGGAAAAATCGAGAATAAAGATCACATGCATATATATAAGAAAATGGCGATATATAACAACATGTGTCCGGTCAAGGTACTAATCAATCAACCCATAATATACAACCCTAAAAGTATATGATAGGCATATAAAAGTAATACATCAAAAATCAAAACCTACAAAAATCGGCGTAGCAAAGACTCCACCGGCTCATAGGTAGTCGCCGATCTTCTCTTTGACTAGTCTCGCTACTCGATGGATTTGCACCCACCGTCACAAACTAGACGGTGAGTACAGAAAGTAGAAAGTAACACTAAGAGATATTTGTTCACATTCTTAAATATGCAACAAGTGTCAAAATGCATAATAATAGCAGCTATGCTGAAAGGAATTCATGCAAAGAGATACTTTAGCTAAATAAAATGAAACTGATGATAGGCTTAGTACTCATCTAGGGCCGTCGTAGGAGTTCTATTCCACTATATATGGATGGAGTTGTGCTCGACATCTGTGTGAAGGTCGTAATTGTATTGTACGCCTTTATAATTATCTCAAATGTCAGTCATCTAGGATGTATACTTGCCAATAACCCCGAGTTTATAACTCATGAAGTCACCAAGTTATGCTTGCCAACAACCCCGAGTCTCATACCTCGTGTGTTGCGCAAGATAGTGGAGTAATCCCGATCACCCTAGAAATTCTAATGACCCACTTATGTCCATCGGATTTATATCATAAAGTGGTCCTAGATACAAGAACTACTTTCATATTCAAGAACAACACAAGTAATGGAATCCAACAAAACCATTGCGTACTAATGCACAATAGATATAGATTACAATACTATGTAATACCTACCTAATAGCATGATATTTCTTGACCACATGTACTAACAATCAACAATGACATTGCACATGATTTAGAGTCAATGAAATCATTTTATCAACATATTATACCATAAAAGCAACCTCATGTAATGAGAATGAACAACAATTCATGGCATATGGAGTACAAAGGCAATTCATTCCAAATGACTAGAAATGAACATATGAATAGGAATGAAATGTAAATAAATATCTCAATTAGTTTACTTACAATCCACGCAATTTCTTATGTTATTTCGGCCTCTCCGACTCCTCGAAACTCGTATTTGAATCATCGTATCTCTTCTTTATGTTCCCGATATCATATTATAGGTTTTTGAGTGTGTTTGGACCTTTACTTATGGTATTAAACTCTTTTATAGTGTTTAAGGAATTTTCGAAGATTGCTGATTTTTATGTCTTTGTCATAGCACCTAGCACACTAATGATTGTGGTTAGCTAGTTAATGACACATTAGCATTACGCTACCAAGCCTTATCTAGCACGCTAATCCAAGTTAGCGCGCTAGCTAATGATCCACCTAGCGCGCTATGTGCAAGAAAAACCCAAAATTCGAAATTAGAATTTCGAGTTTTCTCTACACATAGGCCATGTTAATGCCTAAGGAACCTTCATACACACTTCTTGAGTTTCATGACATCAACCACAACATAAACCAACAACCCATACATCAAATTCATGAATTCATTTCAATCGAGCTAACTTTATGTTGTAGAGAAGTTACCTAACTTGATGAACACTAGCTAAGTTTGATCTCTCTTCACTAAATCACCAAGTTTTTACTAATTTTTTATTCTCCAAGAAACCTCCTCCTTTTCCACAAGTTTCCTTCTCTCTTAAGAAATCAAAATGAAAGAGTTGAGTTGCTTGAGTTGACCAAAAGCTTTATATTCATGAATTGGATATGTTTGATTGATAGCCATTGATCGTAATATGCACATTATTTCGAGATCTAACTAATGGTACACCTATTAACACATGTCCTACTAACTCATGTCAAACGAAACCAATAAGTGACTCAATTGGTGTTGATATATGTCAATACGTGTCTCGAGAAATATCAAGTGGCTATTGTTTTAACTTTTTTAACTTAAGTATACTTAATATTAAATCAACCATAGCCCCATTTATATCACTTATAAAAACAATATAAAGCTTATACCATCTCACCATATTGCTCTCTACCTCGATCCCACGTCGGCACGCAACTCGATGCACGTTACCATGCACGTCTCGACGCCTATTCACAAGTAGGAATGACTTAGTAGTCTACATATATACAATACACTATGCATACATCATTACAAATATAACACTTACTTCGCCATCTCACATCTTTCGCGACACATATATCGAAGCGGGTCCCAAGTCACGGGTCATTTGATCCTAATTAAAAGATTAAAGTCAAATTAAAGATTTGGGTCGTGACATAAATCCTCTCTTTTCCTTTAGCTAAAGCTCTGGGTAGCGAACTTGAAATATTAAATTTGAGTGAGCGCTGCAACTTGCTCAGTAATTAAGGATTCACAAAGCCATCAACATTCCACATAATAATCAAGAACATTATGCACTACCAATACGCCCAATGTTAACTAAAAAGAATATGGAAAGTATATAAATCAATAAATAACATATGCAAAACATATTATCATGGACTATTACACTATTATTCCCATTTATTTATAAAATTATGGTCGATTACCCACCGACGCTATTAATGTAATTGCTAGACCAACATATTGACAGATATGTTGTCTAACCAAATCATTAATGCCCAATGGTTCTATCCGAAACTCTCTAGTGAGTACGTAATTCACGCAACCTATCGAATTGAGCAGGAGTTATATATAGGTCGGGAAGGGAACCCAACTCCTATAAACCTATTATCAAAATAATGAGTTACTATCGTGGGTCACATAACACACCGTTTTCCATTTATTGAAAACCATCACAATGTACATAGTCCCGAATTCCAATCCATATACTACATGAACTACATATACTAAGATAGCTAGGCAACATTGATAAATAAGCGAATCCATACTTACCTTTGTCTAGGTTTTCGTTCCAAATTCCTAGTTTTATGGGAACTCAAGCTTTCCCGAGAATCCAATACTCACCGTAGACCATTTGTAATTCAATTTAGGTCTAATACCCTATAATTAGAATCCCTACTTCAGTCCTTAAGTCCTTAAGAAATCCTAAACAAAACTCAACAATATTATTGTTTTCAAGGGTGGGAGCGTGCTCCCTTAGTGGGTGGAGTGCCCTCCAACAATTTGTGTTCATTACAATTGATGAAGGGAGCGCGCACCTCTCGCTAGGTGGAGCGCGCCTGTATCTTGTCTCGACAAGATACGGGAAAGCATCCACTGTTTCATCCATAAATCCTCCAAACAACAACATACATTCCCAAAATTCATCAAGGAGGACCTCTAGTGAGGTAACAAACCATATCCAATCATCAAACAACATAATTCACCGAGATTTAATCATCACCATCGAATTGAACTTCGACTAAAACAAAAACAAAACATATCTAAGTTATGATCTCGGCTTTTAAGTTGTTTAAGCTCCTCGATCCGCACCAAATCCACTCCCAGATCCGTCTCCAATGATCGAAATCAAACCTAAACCCTTTCTCTCTCACCGTTTATCGATTGATCAAATGAGATAAGTATGATGCTTTTGTTTAAATATATAGATTTTTCTCGACATACGCATCCACTATCTCGAGACCGATTGAGTGGTTAATGTATTAAAGTGACACTCCTTAAAGTGACACGAACTTTAACACTATCAAACATTTATGCTCCTATCGAGACAATCCGACGATCCATATAATTTAAACCAATCTTTTTAATTTCTAATATATATTTAATATATCTAAATATATATATCTCGTATATTTTCTCGCCAATAAATTCATCGGACATGCCTACAAGTATACTCGTGTGTGCACATTCATTCCACAATCCCCTCGTCGCATTTGGTGTACCGGTAATTCATTGTTTATTATGCATTTTCCGTTTATAGACTTTTATATAATCCTTTATTATACTACAACCCATATAAATTCGTTAAACAATCCAAATAAACACAAATCATCATGCAAACACACGCGCATGCTATTCGAGGTATGCCAGACTTAACCACGAGCCTAACTCGAGTTAATTATGATTTGGATTAGTACTAAAATCATCACCAGTTTTACGATCTCCCCAATTTAGAGCAATTTCATCTTCAAAATTAAAGTAAATGTAAAATTAAAGTACATGCATTTTAAGGTGTATATATATATTGTTGATTACATGTTATGGCTTATCAAGTCTTATGTATGTAAGCTTTCTCAAAAAAATAAATAAATATATGTGCGCGCATGTGCATGGGCTTTTTCTAACAAGGTCCTGTAGTAGCTATATTGGTGGAGATCCACGGGCTCACGCACATATGTGCGGTGCGACCGGAAGAATTTTACTTGGTATTAGAGCCCATAGTTCAAATGGACCTACTAAAAGAAAAAGCTTCGATCATGACTTTTGGTCCAAGGTGGGGTGTTAAGATGTATGGACCGAAAAATTGGTCCTACATTGATTAAATAAGATTTCATAAAAAAAAATAGAAGTGATTATCTCACTCGTAATAATACCGATGCCTTTTGAGTTAAAACACCACACCTAAAAGTTGAAGGTGGTTAAGTTGAGGACAATATCGGTGTTGGCGGAAATCTACATAGCAACCAAAATTATCACTTTTTTTTTACTATGGTGGTCAAGTTATTCCTTACGAATATATATTTTACGAAAGATTGTATCGTAGTCTACAAGAGACATATATGCCTCAAAAAATTAAGAGATTCAAATTTAAAACCTTAATTATAAAACCTAAATAAACAATTAATAGGCCCCAACCATGCAATTTACTAAGATAAATTTTTGGTTATAATTTCTCTCCAAGTTAGCACTAAAATACATTACTACATTTTGCAAAAAAAAAAAGTGGCGCTATATATAGGCACCCGAGCGCTTATTGAGGGCACCTCATTTTTTAAGCACCCATTGATTTTGTGAGGGCACCCAACATTTTACCAAAATGCACTTGATGTCAACCAATGCACCCCACCACCCAAAACACATAAAACGAACTCAAAATCCATGTTCTTATCTTTCGTGCCCTACTTCTTTCTCGCATAGAAAGCCCTAATTCTTCTCATACCTTCTATGAAATTTAGCCTTTACAAAATGATTTTTCTTTATTCTCGTGTTGTTCAGTTGCAAAAGGTTGAGAGTTGTAAAGTGGTCTCGGTCATGTCTTCCGGAGACCCTTATTAAAGTGTCAGTTTATACCAACCCTATTGGGTTTTTGGGGTTCATACGCAGCGAAAAATTTAAATCAAATTTTGAAAAACCACAACAGGATCGAAAATAAGTTCCATTAAACTAAATCTACGAAAGTAAATCATACCTTATTTCGTGATTTCCTTTTTTATTGTTCGATTTTCAAAACGTTCAAATGCGCGTCCTCTATCGAAATCCACACATGAACGATGATCACAATTTGGAGTGGTAGCCCAAGAGAGATTGAAAACGATTTTTCTTTCTCTCCCTAAATCCAGAGAACTCGAAAATTGTAAAACGAAAATATTATTTTGTTTTTAGGGTTTCACCCTTTATTTATATGTGTAAATAAGCCCTCACTTAAAATCTTATTCGTAATACAACTATTGTATTTAGGCAGTTTAAGCAAATTACACATACGTCCCTATTAATAAGTTATCATATAACAAATCGTAAGGGCTTTTATGTCATGAATTTTATCATATAAAATTCATTACTCTTGACCAATTGAAATTGTGTAAAGTCATTCTTTGTGTGCGACCCTAATAGGTTCATGCGACGTTGGCGGTGAACCAAAAACTATTTTGGTACACAATTCATAAGCGGTCTCTAGCAAGGCATTACGACATCCCAAGTAGCATGAATAGCAACATCGATACAACCTAATTAATAACGTATATCATATCCTTTTGTCGTGCGATATCATTTGATTAAACATAAGGCATGGAAAGTCACCCTTAATGCTCAATCATACTAGTCTCGATCTTTAGGTAGACTGAAAAACATCCAAGTGACATTAATCATATCAATTCACATGGACTTGGTCATCATCGGTCTCTCTTATCGAGGGATCCATCGATATCTCTCTCTATACGAAAGTGACAAATTCTATCTTGATTACACACATTCACATATTATTCACACGGTAACCAATCACAATCTTTATAATTGTCCAGGTTAAAGACAACATTTGATTGTGTCAAATTATCGTGCTCCTAATATTGAAGTCTATGGTAATCTCAAGTCGAAAGTCTAAATGATATACCTATCATGAGTAACACCTATTACTTAATCCATGTGGTGTTCTCATAGCAGTCTGATCGATCCCAATACCTTATTCCATAACAAGTACTCATGATCTTGATTCGTATCACTATACGCATGATCATCACATGACCATCAATCAAGATTCACACTAGTCTTAATTCATTATAGTTCCCAAGTATAATGACCGATAGGGACATTTAGGATATTTCAACAAATACCCCTAGATCTTAGTATAAGGTAAACATGCAATCACTTATAATAAAACAACAAATAAAACCTCTATTTTATTAAATAAAATTATAAGATAAACAATGTTTGTAGATTGACGTAGGGCACATGCCCTAACAAATCGACACCCAAATAAGGGGGTCATACACTTAATTACTCGATGGGTGACCACCGAGACTATACAAGTGGTTTTGGTGGTCTTATGGTGACACAAGCATGTATGTATATCTTGATTGACACAACCGACACAATAACTTATGTCGATCGATTTTGTGTTTGAGACCATACGTTCGGTCATTTCCCGCCACACGAAACATAGTGTCGATTTATGATAATCAACACAACATGTGCTTGAAATGTAGTGTTACGTTATAGGCACCTCGCTTTGCATAAGGGCACTCTATTATTTGAGAGAGGCAAATGATGAGTCATTATTTATGCACTCTTTCATAGGTGTTTTGGTATGTAAATCAAGTCCAAAGTCGTGTTTAATGACTCTATATGTTTACTTTGATGATTTATAGGGTATTTGAGTATTTGTGCTTGAATTAGACAAATTCAGAAAAAGAAGTCAAAGTTCGTTAAAAAACCAGCAGGGTTGACGCCCCCAAAAGGAACTGATGGCGCCATGGATAAGCCACAACGCCAAGTAAGGCATCAAGCCAGAAGGCTAGATGGCGCCAAAAATGAACTAACGGCGCCAGACTTTACAAAGGACAGCGCCACCCACGGTGCCATGATAAAAAATAAAACTTCGGATCGACTTGTTGTTCAAGACTTACTATATAATGCGACGCCGCCATCCGGTGTCGTCCCTTAATAACCATGGCGTCACCAATGTCGCCAGATTTGCGTGATTCCGAGAAGGTTCTTATTTTTGGGTTTTCCTATTCTTGCACCCTGTGCTCGCCTATATAAAGGAATGACCTCTATGAACGAAAACACATTGTAATTCGAGTGATTTAATAGTAAAGTGTAGGTTCTGTGTCTGGCGCTATGGTGCCAGCCTCAGCACCAACTATAGTGCTAAGGTTAGAATCGTCACTTGTTTTGGGCACCGAGGCACCTGGGTCGGCGCCTCGGTGCCTAGAACAAAAAATTGTGTTTTTATTACTTATTTTGTCCGTTTTTCACACTAATTCACACCAAAGCTCACCTCTTGGTGGATAGACACTAAGTCCATTACTTTTCTATAAAGTAAAGGGATCTAGTACGTACTAAACACATTGAGATATTAAGAAACATTGAAAAACAAAAAAAATTGAATCAAAGTGTGTTGTTGTGTTCATAGCATCATTCTCTCAAAAGTTTTTCAAAGAGTGTTCTTGGTTGGAGTTATGTGACACATACATCATCTAACAACCATTAAGGACTTGATTGTATCTTGAAGGCAAGTTTTGATTTTTTTTCATTATGTACACAAGGTTTCGAACCGGTAGGGAGAAATCTTGTTTAAAAAGAGAGCAACTATGCGCCTCAAGTCTTTGTTTGGTTCCTCCATTCTCATATTGCATTCTCTATCCAAATATTTGTTTCGACAATTTTTAGAAAAAAAATCTTTTCTTCATTAATAGCTTCTTCGACTTTGAAAAGAATTGCTCAAAAAAATGGGAATGGTGGTTCTTTATTGTCCTCTAAACTCAATTCTAATAGCGGGTCCGTTCCTCATGCTATACAAATCATGAACCGTGATTTGACCTGCCTCGAAAGGTTTGACGGCAACGATTTCACTCGATGGTAAAAGAAAGTGATGTTCTTTCTCACATCTCTCAAGTTAGCGTACACCCATGATGATGCGCTTAAGACCCTCCGATAATGCACATAAAGTGGTGGATTGACATGTCGCAAGGAAGGCAGATGACTATCTCTCGCGGGGCTACATCCTTAATGCACTATCTCGATAATATCTATACGGTGCATCGAACTATTGAGTCGATGAGGGAGTTGTAGCTCATACTGGACACCAAATACGATTAGAGGAGTATAGCAATCGTAAGTTTTAATTTCGAATTATCTGGATTTTATGATGACCAACGACGGGTCACTACTTACTTAAGTTCATGACTTGCAAAAGATCATTGTTGATGTTAAGACAGCTGAAATTTCTCTTAAAGAAGAATTCCAAGTTGGCGTAATTATTTTCAAGTTGCCTACAAATTGGAATAATTACAAGAAGAAACTCATTCAAGAGGAGAAGAGTTATACGCTTGAATCCCTCCAACGCCATCTTCGAATTGAGGAAGACTCTCAAAAGAGAAAGAGGGTTGGAGATGACTTGAATCTTGAATCCGGTTCAAAGGTACATTTAGTGGAATCTCACCATTTCAAGAAATTTAAGGCCAATAATAATTCAAAATTCAAGGGAAATGCTAATGAAAACAATTCAAATAAGAAAGGGAATTAAGTGTAACTATTATGACAAATCGAGACATTATGCATAAGAGAGTTGTTCCAAGAAGAAATTCTTGAAGAAGGAAATGGTCAAGGAAAGTCATATGTCGAGCACATGGACATGGAACTCGTAGCAACGGTTTGACAATCCAATTTGGTTGCAAATGAAGTGGGGTGGTGGCTGGATACTTGGCGCAACCATACACATTAGCAAGGACCGTAATCTTTTCAAGACTTACAAAGATCTTGCCACTAGTGAATAAGTGCACATGGCGAACAACAATCGCACCGAGGTGGTTGGCAAAGGAACGGTGGATATCAAGCTTACTTCGAGAAAATTCTTACATTTAATTAATATTTTTATGTACCCAAAGTGTGTAAGAATCTTGTATCCGGTGACCTCCTTAATAAGAGAGGTTTTCGTCTTGTCTATGAGTCGGATAGGTTTATCTTATCCAAAGGATGTGTTCATATTTACAATGGGTACTCATGTAATGGTATGATTAAGTTGAATGCAATAACATGATGAACTATTCTTCTTATATTGTTGACTCATGTTCTTTAATTGTTGATTCATGTTCATTATGGCACGGTAGATTAGGCCAAGTTAATTTTCGTTACATTAGAAATATACATAACTTAGGCCTAATTATTGATTTTAAGATTGATCATGATACTAAGTGTGAGATATGTGCACAAACAAAGATCACAAGACAATCACATAAATCGATTCAAAGATCTCTCGAAATTTTTGATTTAATACATAGTGAAATATGTGATTTAAAAAGTAATGTTACTTTATGAGGAAACAAATATTTTCTCACTTTTATTGATGATTTTTCAAAATATTCCTATGTTTATCTTCTCGAAAAGAAATGATCAGTTTTACGAAAATCTTCTTGTTTTCAAATCGAAATTTGAAAATCAACATAACAAGAAAATTAAGCGCGCATTTCTAAGATCCGATAGAGGTGGTGAGTATATTATTTCAAGGAGTTCACAAAATTTTGTGAGACTAATGAGATTATATATCAAGTCACGACACCTTATACATCACAACAAAATGGTGTAGTGGAATGGAAGAATAGAACTAAAAAACGACCCCCCTAGACCAGGTCGGTCGCCCGCCAAAACCGTTACCCAAGCCCGATACATGAACCAGACCCAAATAATGGTTTGGCACGCCTAATTCAACTTGCAAAACTACACAACTGTACATATGAAACAATGATTGCGGAATTTAGAACTAAAAAGGTTCCATATGTTAAGCAAATAATCCAAACAAAGGTGTTCAAGTATCCCTACGTAACTTCAAACGTATGCTACCATGGTACTAAATCAACAAGTCTCGAGGTGTAGAATCTACCCCATTGAGTATTTAATACAACCCATGTTTAGATGTTTTGAATATCGATAATATAAATAGCATGCAAAGTTCATATCATAAGCAAAACTCTATGCTATTGCCTTCCCTTTATCCCACTTTGGTATTGATGAAGACGGACCTGGATAGTAAGTGGGGTGAGTTAAAAAAACCAACTGAGCTCAAGTAAATGTGGAAAACCCGCTCAAACATCAAATATGGAAGTACTACTTAATAAAGATGCAAGATCTAACATGGAATTGAAATCAAATCATCAAGCAATTAGTAGAAAGCAAGGAAATAAGATTCATATCTATAATTAAATGTAAACCATCCATTTTAATTGTTTAAAACAAGTTCCAAGATGCATATAAACCATACTAGCAAAAGGTTTGAAAATCATAAATAAAATTAAAGCATTCATGCATAGGGGCCCATAAGAGATATACCATAAATAATAATAATATTTATTAGTCATTGGTCCATTCAATGCATACTAGTTATTGACTTGATTCGGTGACCGATTCCCTTACTCGAGGTGATGAAAATCACTAGTGAACACAATGGTCGTTGTGTCCCCTCAATGGTCCCATCAAACCGACAAAGTATGTTCATCCAAGCCGTCACCAATATGTGCACCCAAATCACTTAGAGTTTTCATGAAGTTTACCACCGCTCAAGTCCTTGATAATTTAGCCCCATCTCCTTAGCCATGAGGGGTAATTCCAACTCCTTACCCAGGTATAGGTAATTCCATCTCCTTGCCCAGGAGAAGTAATCCCATTTTTTTTTATGCAACACATATACAACCATAGATAAGTAAATCAAGTCAATAGCATAATGCGACCCATTCCCAAGTCTTGAGTTCAAATCATGAATCTTAAGTATCTAATAACATGTCATATTTGATACTTGAGCGAAGCTCCCCACTTACCTCGACTCGTCGCGATATCCACTCCCGATCCTTGCGCGCGCGAGGTTCTATATGAATCGTTTCACGAATCTATAAAATTTAAGACTCATTCGCATTAATTCGCAGTTCTCATTTCAAAGTTACTCAATTTTCAATTTATTAGCAAATTGCTTCGAGTCCACTAGTGTGGGTCCCGCGGGTTTCGCGTTGTCGAGAACCCTCGTCGAGGTGCGATAGTGCGCCCCGAAGTCCACAAATTTTGTGTCTATTTATTTTATTCTATCTATTTCTATTATATTTACATCTTATATTATTATATTATATATAGAATGTTATATTTTATTTTATTATTATATTATATATTATATATTTTATATTTTTTTTAATCCAGGGACAAAAATGGCCCCTGGTTGGGGGTGGCGGGGGTCAAAATGACCCCGACCTCCCCCTCTCGTGCTCATCGCCTAATGGCGGTGAGCATGGGCTCATATTAGGGGGCCTCCTGGTGGAGGCCCCTCCCCCGGGTGGCGGCGGTGGACCGCGCCCTAAACCGCAAAGTGGAGCGGCGAGGGCCGTCGCCCTTCTCCCGGCGATGCCGACGACGTCGTCCCCTCGGGGTTCTCTACCAAAATTTCACCCATTAAAATCGAAAAGAGGAAAAATATGTTTTCCATCATTATTGTAACAAACCCAAGTTTGTAAATTTAATGAGACAAGAAAATAAGGGTGTAGAGGATAGATTACCTTCAATGGATGTCTTCTTGGTTTCGCACCACCACGATTCCCCAAACAAGTCTCCACTTCTTTTTCTCTCTCAATTTTTTGTGTGTGCATAAAGGAGGCTAGGGTTTACAATAAACTTATATAGTGGGACCAATTTTTGTTTAGGGTTTATGAAATTACTAAATTACCCCTAAGATGGGTGTTTTCGATTTTTGGGTCGCCACAAGAACTTTAGTAGAGATGGCTAATTTCATGTTATTAAGTTCTAACTTGCCTTTGAACTTATGGGGAAGCCATTCTTTCGGCTTGTTTTATTTTGAATAGGGTTTTATTAAAGAACGTTAATGTCACCTCATATGAGTTATGGTTCAAGTGACAACCAAATTTTAAGAGACTTAAAGTTTGGGATTGTTTAACTTATGTGTAACGGCCCGAAAATTTGACTTGTGCCACGTGTCAAGTCAAGGTCGTATGTGGGACCCACTCGTCGAAATACGTATATCCGAATCCAATTTGAAAGATAATGCTAACTATGCGAGGAGTTCGGTGAGCCGAAACACGAACGAAGACGCGCCTCGAGTCGCGTGTCGATGTGGGACCGAAATGATACGTCCCGTGATGCGTGTAGCGCGAGTATCGAGATTTTGAAATGAGGCGGGTTGGTGCCTCGAGATGCGCGCTGCGTGGTTGTTGAGTTATCTCGAGATTTGTGTTGCGCGAATCTCGATGACACTTTTGATTTTGGTAAATTAGCCCTCAAATGTCTAATGGACACCGGGGACTTAGGAGTCGGGTGTCGGGTGCGCAAATCGAGACGCGAACATGACGTTTTGAGGTTCGCGATTTCTCGAGGTAAGTAAACCGGTTAGGGATTTATACAGTATTTCATTTCTCTCCATTGGCTGTTGTTGTTACTGTTATTTGATAGCTTTATTGTTGTTCACTGCTTTGTGATGATAGCTATCGTTGAAATTGTTGTCGATCGAGTGGGTCCACTGGCAAGCGAGTCATGGTTACTGTTTATCTGCGATATGAGCTCTTATCCGGACGCCGTCGATATCTCCCAATTGAGTGTACGTTGGGGGCTCTAATCCGGGTTCGTAGATATCTCATAGTCGCAAGGGTTAGGGTTGGAAGGCATGGGGCTCGCCCTAACCCGAGTCTGCTAGGATTTTTCTGCGACTCAACGACCTTTTGGTCGGGACTCCTTGTTATTTGGCCTCACTCATTGATGGATTGTTTACGAGTCTTGTATATTCATGCGTTCTTTATTCCTTTCGTTTTTGCATGAATTCAATCGCTTTGGATATCGTGAACTGTTGTTTTGGATATTATGAAATGTTGTGTATATGTCCTCTTTGGATTTACTTACCGGGCTCGTCATTCTTATGTTTGATCGAGTGCGGCGCGCATGAACAGTAGCGAAGGAAGGCTTCATAACTAGGTGATTTTTGTATATTTTGTATTTACTCTCATCGATGATATTTCTTGGGTTCCACAATTAGGTTGTCTAACTCCCGATCTTTTTGTTGAGTTATTTAATGTATTAGTTGCTTCCGCTAAATTTTTAAATCTTGAAAATACTAATAACTCAATTTTATGGGAAATTACTTGTAATAATGGATTGGAAGGTCGACTAAGCCTGCGTTGACCTTGCGAGGCGGCTCGGGGGTCTACGTGGGCTTAGGCGAGGGCCCAATTTTATGGGAAATTGGGGCCGTCACATTATGTAAGAAAATCGGATCCAAAGAGGCCTGAATTAGGAAGTAGAACTAATAAATGTATTTTTATTGGTTATTCAAAGCATAGTGCGACATATAGATTCTTGAATTTGGAAACTAATATTATTATTGTATCTATAGTTGTACAATTCTTTAAACATTTAAATAAAACACATGACATGCTTTTGCATCCGAATTTTGAAAATCTAAAAGAGTTGCCTCAAAACTCTTCTAATGAAAAAAGTCATGAGAATCTAAAAGATTTGCCTTCAAATTCTTCTAATGAACAAGAGAATTCTCCTACTAATGGTGGTGAGAATGTTGAAGTATGGAGAAGTAAAAGGCAAAAGGTTGATAAATCTTTTGGCTTGGATTTTATAACCTACTTGGTTGAAGGAAATAGATATGAAATTAAGGAACAAGCAAAATGTAACGACCCTAATTAATTAAACTAGGATTAGCGTTAATCTCGGGGATTAACGGTCATAATTCGGGCGTTACATAGACAACTCGGTTGGCTCGGACACGAGAACCGATGAAATATGTTATTTATGAATGGTGGTTGTATATATGTGGTGTTTAACTTTATTTTATTATATTGCACCGCATGTGTGTATGTTGCTATCGGGCGAGTTTGTGTGACGGGTGTTTGCCTCGAAAGGCGTGTCGACGCGGGTGTCGAGTAGGTGAACTACGGGTACACTAGAAAACTTGACTAATTCACGTTAGAATGACTAGTTAATTAATTTAAAATAGGTAATGTAACCATAGGCTAAGATTGATTCAATTAAAACAATAGGCTATGACGTACCTTCAAATGTGTGCCGAGACGCGGGGCACTGAGTGTCGGGTAGTCGAGGGTTAGTGGGACCACAAGTTGATAATTTTTGGTGAATAAAACCATTAACTATAGATATTATGATGGGCCTAAGCTAAAGTGATTAAATCAAATAAATCAAGGCCTATAGTTTGAGTAAATAAAATGAAAACCATATGATAGTCCTTGAGATATACATTGGCACATCTAAGAACCAGGAGAGTATTAATTTGGTGTCATTTGAGTTTGGCTAGTGGGAGTAAGTGGGCTAGGTGGTTGCAAGTGAACCACTAGATAAACCTCGGGATACATAAATACAAGAGGATGAAGGGCCAAGAATTAACATCACCTTGATATATATAAGCAAGATTAATCAAGCCATGCAAATGAATCATATCAATTAAAAGGATGGAGAGAAGAAAAAGATTGTTAGAGAGCTGGAATTCAGCCATTTTGGAGCTCAATTGAAAGAGTAAAACCTAGGTAATCATCTTCTCCATCA
Organism: Stephania cephalantha; assembly: GCA_039657325.1. Classification (NCBI taxonomy): domain Eukaryota; kingdom Viridiplantae; phylum Streptophyta; class Magnoliopsida; order Ranunculales; family Menispermaceae; genus Stephania; species Stephania cephalantha. The sequence goes on from CM077574.1 coordinate 3,232,307, forward strand.
TCTTCTCTATCTAATGAACCCATTTTTGGGAGTTTTGATGAAAAAATGAATTTAAGGGTTAGATCCATGGTTTTTGATGATGTGTTGATGAATTATGTGTTAAATGATCATTTTCAATAAGGAATTATCAATGGTTTTGAAGAATTAAGTTTTTTGAACCATTTGGGAAAATTAATGGATTTTATGAAATTAATTAATTAGATCTAATTGATATGCTGAGGTAAATGTAAATGATGTTTTGGGGTCAATTTGATATGGAGAGGGTGTTGAATGAGGTTTAGTTAGCTAATTGGGGCTTTGGGACATAATTTTCTAGTTGAAAATTCTGTCACAGAGGGCAATTAGCGCTAATAATTCTGGGTAGAAACTCGAATTTAGTTTTGCGATTAGCGCGCTAATAAGGCTTATTAGCCCGCTAACTCAACACCAAAAATTCGAAAAAAATGTGTTTTAATAACATAGCTAGTTGAAACTCACTTTTGACACACCGATTCTTAGATTTACTATTTTTTAACTTATTTGAATGAATTAACCTAATAAAAGACTATTTAATAATTTTTAGGTTATGAAATAAATATTGGTTTTAAGAGTTAATAGACACTAAATTGAGCTTAAACCCACTATATTTGAACTAACAAGACACCAAACTCAGGGACTATAGCTCGGGTACTGGGAGCTAGTCGGTCAGGATTCAGAAGTTCGGGAAAGTCGGAGTGCGGATTGAGGTGCGTAAAACCCTTGAGAATGCTACACAAAATTCAGTTTGTTTTTCTTATGCGTGTGATGGGTATCGAACTATTTTTCTTTACCGGTTTGTCTAACTGATTAATCAATTTATCGGGGTTTTACACTGGGATGTGTGGACGAACTTAGGTACACTATACCATAGCACATGTGATCATGCCCCTTCGTGAATTGCGACCTGAGCTGCACCAATGTACACGTGTTAGTGTCTCAGCGGATTTAGCCAGTGTCGCGAGGACTAAGGACGAGACAGTGGAGGTGGTGGGAGAAGCCACTGGAAAGATCCTTAGCTCCGAAGTATGGTATAGTCTGCTACACGCGACACATCCTTGGGTTTTCATTAAGGATATTTACGTGTATATTGACTTAACTGTTGTGTGTTTACATTCTTGTTTATATCATTAACTGTTATTATGTCTTATTTTCAAGCATGTTTGGTTGGTATGTACTAGTGTTAATCACTGTTTGTTGGATTATTGTCTGTTGCGCTATGTTAACTGTCATGGTATGTTGTCTGAATCTTTTGTATTGCCCTATATTCATATAAGTATGTATTTCTGTTGCCAAATAGCATACATGCATGATTTATACTTCTATTTGATTTCTTGTTGAATATTGTGTGGACTTCTCTTGGGATTTTACTCACTGGACTCGTTATTGTATTTGTTGGGTGACTGAGTGCAGATCCTTCTATGAGCAAGGGCAAGGAGGTACTGGGCGACTACCTTTGAGATAGTGGAGCCAGCTCTTGTGTGACTACAATATGTATTGATTTTACTTTTGTTGGGTTTTGGGACTGTAGAACACTGATTACATGTATATGGAACTTTTGTTATACTTATTTTGCCTCGATATATACATGGTATCTTTTGTCGGGTTCTCCACTACTTAGGATTGTTAAATACTGCATAAGTTACTCATTAAAAGACTTCCGCTGTAAAATTATCTTATAACCTGATAAATTGAGTAACTGGCTAACTAAATTATTAATACTTGTGTAAATGTTAGTTAGCATAACTAGGGTTAGCTGGAAGAGTGTAAGCAACAAGTTAGGTCGCGAGTCGTCAAGGATAGATGGGCCATGACGTGGCACAGCTTGGTGACGTGGGATGCGACGTGGAGAGATCTCAAGGCGGCCTGGAATTTGGAGCCGCGACACAAAATTTGTCCTTAATGTTGATGATGATCCTATTCCGTTTCAACAGGCAGTTTCATCAAGGAATGCTTCATTTTGGACAGAAGCGAGCAATGATGAGATGAGTTCGATTTTATTGAATTAAACTTGGGTACTTTCTGATCTTCCAATGGGATCAAAGGAAATTGGGTGCAAGTAGATATTTAAAAGGAAGTTAAATGTCGATGGAACTATAAACATGTTCGTGGCGCGTCTACTAGCTAAGGGTTATAGATAAAAGCATGACATTGATTATTTTGATACATACGCACCGGTTGCAAGAGTAGCATCCATTCGGGTGTTGATATCTCTTGTTTCTATTCATCATTTAGTTATCCATCAAATGGATGTGAAAACGGCTCTTCTAAATTGTGATCTAGAGGAAGAAATATATATGAACAGCAGAAAGGTTTTGTTATGCCAGGTCAAAAGAAGAAAGTTTACAAATTGGTAAAATCTCTCTATGGCTTGAAGCAAGCTCCTATGTAATGGCATGAGAAGTTTGTCACGGTTGTGCAATCATTTGGATTCAAAATCAATGATGCTGATAAATATATTTATAGCAAGTTTGACAATGATGTTAGTGTCATCATATGTTTATATATGGATGACATGCTAATGTTTGGAACTTCACTAGCCTCAGTTGAAAAAACTAAGCAATTCTTGTTTACTAGCTTTGACATGAAAGACTTAGGAGAAGCTGACTTAATTTTGGGAATCAAGATCTTACGACAAGATAATGGTCTTACATTATCTCAATCTTATTATATTGAAAAGATTTTAAGGAAATTTGGTCATTTTGATCAAAAGTCAGTTTCTACTCCTATCGAGCCTCATTTGAAACTAGTAAAGAAAACTGGTAGGTGTTTGTCACAACTAGAGTATTCTAGTGCAATAAGAAGTTTTGTGTATGTTATGCGTTGCACGAGATCGGATATAGCCTACGCTGTTTGTATGCTATGTCGATTCACTAGTAATCCAAGCAAACAACAATGGGATGCGGTTGCCAGGATCTTTACATAGCTGAAGGGGACTTTAAATTATGGTCTACATTTTAATGGATATCCCCCAGTTTTGGAAGGTTACAGTGATGTTAGTTGGAATAATGTGGAGTATAATTCCAAATCAACTAGTGGATGGATTTTTACGCTAAGAGGAGCGGTTGTTTCTTGGAGCTCAAAGAAACAGACATGTGTTTATGATTCAACAATGACATCAAAAACAATTGTCCTAGCAGATGCAAGCAAGGAAGCAGAATGGCTTAGAAACTTGTTAATGGAGATATCATTATGGAATAAGCCATGTCTGGCAATATTAATCAATAGTGATAACAAGACAACTCTTTATAAGGTCGCAAGCAAGACTTATAATGGAAAGTCTAGACATATAAGTCTAAGACAATCTTTTGAGACAGTTACACAAAAAGGGGTTGTCACAGTTGATTATGTGGAGTTTAACAAGAATTTAGCAAATCCATTAACAAAAGGTCTTGTTAGAGCTATGGTATCTCAAACATCAAAATGAATATGACTTCGGTTTGCCTAATTCGATCGTTACTTGATGGGAACCCAACTTAATTCTTGAAAATACTAAATAAATTCAATGCGGTACTAACAAGTCAAGTGAAGATTACGGAACACTAAAAAATTTATATTATAAAAGGCCCTTCCTGGTTCTAGTGTTGGTTTCTATATAACGGAGGTTAACAATTGAGTCTTAATAAGTCGAATAAAATGACTTGCAGATTCAGTTAAGTAGACTTACCTATATAGGTGTATAAGTGTGACCACTTCTTATGAGCTTTATCGACTCTAGAGCACTCAAGAAAGACATGATTTGCACAATGTCATAATGTGCTTGTGCAATCAACAAAACATTCTTACTTATATGAAATCGGTATGTGCGATATTTCCAATTTTGTTGCAAAGGGTATTGGTTCAATATCCGTTCACCATAGTACCTAATGAAACTTTGAAGTGTTTGCACTAAAGTAAAAGTTCAAGTCTAAAAGACACTTCTCATTTATGTATCGATTTTGAAATGATGTCATATGTTTTTTTGTTGTGTTATTTCCTAAATGTAATTTTCAATTTATATGTCCATATAATTTGAAAATAGGGGGAAATTGTTGGTTTTGTGCCTGGCGTCGTGGCGCCAAGCTTAGGGCCAGGGTCAAAATTGCTACTGTTTTGGGCACTAAAGCGCCGGGTTAGCGCCTCAGAGCCTAAAACAAAAAGTAGCATTTTTTGGGACTTATTTTTTCCATTTTTTGTCTATTTTTTCGCATCAATTCGCACTAAAACTCACATATTGGTAGATAGACACTAATTCCTTTAGTTTTCTATAAATTAAAGAGTTCTAGTTGTTAGCCCCCTCGTCATTAAGACGACCGACCGACCTAAATTACCTTAATCCCCTGATAATTTAGTCAGCCTAATCTATTCTTTCAACTTTGACCTCAAAATATTTTGCATTTTAATCATTAATTAGAATTCCAAACTAAATTCATATCCTCAATGAAACTTAATTAATGATTTGTTTAATTGGAGCAAATTAGGAAATAATATGGATTATTCTCCATATTTTTATAAAAGTTTCGACAGTACCTCCCTTAAATATGGTCTGCCGGAAGACTTCCACTAATAGAAAACAAAATTGGGGAAAGTCCTAAAAGGACTCACAACTCCCCACAGTTCACAATATATATCGAATTCAAATTTATAACAAAGCTAACTTAGAGTCTCCAATAACTTAATTACAACCTTATAATCCTATTGTAGACCAAAATTGAAATTTAAACCTCTCAATTTATCTTAAACTAACTTAGGAAACTCTTATAACCATCCAACAACATTTCACGTCCTACACTCACCCCAAGAATCCCAAAAATAATATATATAACAATTTACAACAAGAATTTACTTTAACTTTTGAAAACAATTATCAAAGATCTTTGAGTCTTGTCCATTTGTCCATTATCTTCATATAAAATCTGACACCATCAAAAACAACTCGAAGATATCATGTAAGTAAATTCCTACATTGATATGTACTCCCGTAATTGTTAGTCTGATACAAGGAGACATGTTATTGCATTTCCAAAGAAACAATAAGAAATACAACATGACATGCAATTCACTTTGTCATTGTCTCCTAACTATAATCAAACGTCGACTTCCAAATATAGTATAGAGTCAGTATTAAGAGATCATGAAATGTATAGACAACTTGTCGGCGTTAAACTCCGCTAGTCTCACTAGACGGCCTAGAAGTATGACTGAAACCTAGTTTCAATTAAACAACACTCTGAAATAAGCTTATCCCCCTACTCTATGTATGCATGACCAAGAATGATAAAATGAAACCAATTGTTAGTTTCAATTGACAAAAACACAGGACACTCGAAATAAAAGAAAACTTATCAATATACCCCTGATCGATCACTTACTCTATGTATGCATGACCAAGAATGATAAAATGCAATGCTAATTCGTTTCGAAACGAAACTATGATCTTTTTATACATAGGCATGGAATTGTCATCCAACATGTTCAATCGTACTAGTCTCGATCTCTAGGTAGACTGAAAACATCCAAGTGACATTGATTAATATCAATTTACTTAGACTAGGCCTTTTAACGATCTAACACATCGAGGGATCCACTGGATATCTCTTTTTATATGAGAGGGACAAATTCTATCTTGATTACACAACTTCATCACATTGCTCACACAAGTAACCAATCACAACCTTTATAATCGTCCAGGTTAAAGACAACGTTTGATTGTGTCAAATCACTTGTGTTCCTAATGTTGAAGTCTCTGGTAATATCAAGGTAGAGGACTGAAAAATATACCTATCATGAGAAACAACTATGACTTAATCCATGTGATGTTCTCATAGCGCGGGTCGGTCCAGTACTTTGTTCCCTAACAAGTACTCGTTATCTTGATTCGTATCCCTATACGTATAATCATCATATGATCATCAATCAAGACTCACACTAGTCTTAATTCATTATAATTCACTAGGGCACATGGTACAAAAATATTCAATCAATAGTAAAGATCATTGTAGGGTTTACTTACAACCAAACCAACTTTGAGCTTAATTTACGGGGTCCTCAGAGCGTCGGATCACCTTGAAAATGGTTCCAATAACTTCCCTGCATACCCAATTTTTGTTGTGGGTCAAGCTTCAAGTGAAACTAAATCACTAAACCTAATGAAAAATGCGGCCAAAGTACGCTTGAGAGTAGTTTCCAAAAATATTAATTTATATAATTGTTTCAACTAGCTTTCAACTAGCCAACTTGGGGTGATTTTTTAACCTTAAAAATCTCAATATTTGTCATGATGACCAAAAAGGAACTTGTACTGCTCATGTCCTAATTTTCATAGACTCCATGAACACTCAAATCGGATCACCGACGGAGAAGTTATGAATTTTCTAATATGGCTTGTCGACTAGGCAAACTTTATTTTATTTTGAACTGAAAAACTTCCAAATCAATATTTTTGTAATTAAATCTTCAAAACTCGACAACAAACACCACGAAACCACTCGGTTCCAACATTAAAATATTCTCATAGTCTGTGGAGTCAAATTGGATCAAAACCATTAATCCATTCATCCAAAAACCGAATTTAAATCAATATCAACTATAAAAACATCTTAAAAATAGTTATCAGCTGAATCACATCAATTCAATTCATCAAAACCCTAACTCATGCCAATAAAATTTATTTCAAATTGGCGCAAATCAATCCAAAACATCAATTTTCAACAATTCCTACTAATTTTTATCAAAATCCCGCAAAAGAAATCGAGAAATCGCGAGAATTCAAATTGAATTGAGGAAAATGTCCAGCATTAAGTATTTACCAATTTGTGGGTCGAATACCTCGTTTCCACCGCAGAAACTTTACTTGAACTGACTGTCTCGTGATGCTTTATTGTTTTGCAGAAAGAAATCGGGAGAAAATTGTACGTTAAGAGCTCGCGAGTGAAAACCCGAATGAGAGGGTTTAGAGAACAAACTGTTTTCATTCTCTGTTGAAATCAAACGAATGATTTTGATTTTTTTATATACATTTATATATAAACCCTCAGCTGCTTGTCATCAGCTTAATTTCTTTGTATTTATTAGTTCTTGAAATTCTTATTTTGACGTGTTTTGGTTTTAGGCGCTCGTTTTCGATCCGATTTTTCACCAAATTAAACGAAACTCTTGACAAAATAGTTCATCACAAAATGTCCATAATACTAGTTTTAGTCACTTCAAAACCCCAAAAATTTTATCATTGTCGATGACATATTGAACCCTTATGGACCAATTTTCTTGCCATATTTAGCCAAACGTGCCCTGATTTAGACTCGATCTCAACCGCGACCACCACTAATTAATAGGAAACTCGAAGCAAAGTCTTGTACCAACTTCGTTCTCACATTACATTAACATCAATCCCGACTTGCACGCAAACCGATACGAAGTCTTTATGTGAGGATTAACACTTGGTTAATTAGTTTTCGAACAACTAATAATTTATTTCCACTCTTGTCTTTCAGACACGCACTTGCAACCCCGAGTATGACAAACAGAGGATACACCTCAACACAACCCGACTTCACGACAAAATATCATATAATACACGCAATAAACATACATCATACAAAAATAAAATATATCTTGTGATCTCTGGTCCTAATGTATGGGTTCTACCTCGGATACTAAAATCTCAAATTAAATCCGAAAATACTTAATTAGCATCCTAATCAAGTTTATAAACTCTCGGATGTCACACTAGTACGTACTAAACACATTGAGATATTGAGAAACATTGAAACATAAAAAATAAAAATAAAAAATCAATCAAAGTGTGTTCTTGTGTTCATAGCATCATTCTCTCAAAAGTTCTTCAAAGAGTGTTCTTGGTTGGAGTTATGTCACACACACATCATCCAACAACCATTAGAGACTTGATTGTATATCTTGGAGGCAAGTTTTGATTTTTCCATTGTGTATACACGGTTTCGTCCGGTAGGGAGAAATCTTGTCTAAAAGTGAGCGACTACGCACTTCGAGTCATTGTTTGGTTCCTCCATGCTCATCTTGTTTTCTTTGTCTGAAGATTTGTTCTAACATTAAGCAAGTTAGAGTATTCATGTCCGGCTAGGTTCTTTAATACCTAGGTTAGAGATGAAGCTCTCTAGCCAATAATAGGTTTATTTTCATGTCTTGTTGAGGTTTTATTTAATAATAGTATTTTGTTTCAGTTCTCTATCTTTATGTTATGGTTTTTAACGATGTGTCAATGGTAGTTTAGATTTATTAAGTTCAATGCAAATCTTTAAGCATAAACTCATTGACCTGCTATCAATTAAGTTGAGTCTGTGATACCAACCGGGTTGAGAAGTGACAATCACCTAGAACAAGAAACCTGACACACTTGTTGTTCTAGGTGAATAACATCGAGAAATAGGTTAAATCTTGATAGCGATTGCCCAAGGTTATCTAGGGGTAGGCGTTCCCACATAGCTGTTAATGCTACTCACATGCTAAATCTTAAGAGCGGTTGCCCAAGGTTGTACGGTGGAGTAAGAGAAGTATTTAAAGAGCGGTTGCCCTATCTATCGAGGATAAGGGAATTAGGGTGTTGGTGACCCCAACACCTCTAACCTATCTAAGGAACTGTTTTAAAATCCATCTTTCAAAACTGACGATGCAAGACATGGAAACAACATAGGGCTAGATTGTGGATTCCTAGACTTAGGTATGCTTTACTATTTTTGAGTTTCAATTATTTATTTTCTTGTTTAGTAGACCTTTAGAATAAAACTCTTTCAAAACCCCTTCGGATTTACTTTTATGGTTGTTGGACTCAGTTTGACTAAATCCTGTGGATTCGACCCAATGCTTGCCTCTACTACATTCCAGTAGGATTAGTAACTTTATACGGGTTATATTCGACACGCGCGATACGTGATCAGCAAATATATTATTTCCATTGATAAATTAATTTGAAAAATGGGGTGCCCTCAGTAAGCTTTGGGCGCGCACCTATAGCGCAACTCCAAAATAAATAAAGTACTACAGATATATTAATTTGAAGCTGACAATTATGACTTCATTCAACGTAGACGGCCCACTAGCGAAATGGATAAGGCACCAATCTCGTAAACTAATGCAATCATTTATATAAACTATTAGTAGCACATTCTCCACTAACTATAGTTAATTACTTAAACGATATATATGGGCTCAACTATATAACAATTGCAAGATTAATATTGAGTCATTAACTTGGTCATGATTCAAAATTAATTAAGTCAAGGAAAATGCCGAGATGACAATTTTTTTCGGTGGTGAGAAGGTGACATTTTTGTCGACACAGTTGTCATAATTCTTTGGATTGTCGTAAACAGGTTCTCACACACGTCTTAATTCACAAAGGACCTCTTATAATATTATGTAAATAAAAGTAGTGTTTCTTGGCAGTAAACAATCATTTTCCCATGTAGTTACAAGAGTATACCGTATCCCTCGTTGCCTATAAATTAATGACATTCCCTTCTTCCTCTTCCATGAATTGCAAGTGCAAAATTTTGGAAATTAACATGCAATACATGCCCATGGCGTTCTCTTCTTCTTTGCTACTCTCTCTTTGGGTTTTATTATTTTCTTTTCTAATTCCAGTTTCTCCATTAGTTGACATAAAGGCGCAGACATCAATTAATATCATAGACGGACTGTCATGGACTTTCTATAATTCCTCATGTCCTCAGTTGGAGACCATCATAAGCGACCAACTATGGCAAGTATTTCAAGAGGACTTTCGACAGGCCGCAGGCCTACTTCGCCTTCACTTTCATGACTGCTTTGTTCAGGTATACTTAAATATACAAGTTAATTTAGCTAAAATTGATTTAAGAGAGATTTAACATACAGTTATAATCAACTTGGTAAAAAACATGGATATAATTAACTAAATATATATCTAATTAATAGGTGAAAAGTTTAGGGAATTATGGGCAGTTATTGATAGGCTTATAAGAGACACTGGCCGGAAATACAAATCTATTAATCTCACTAAGCTCATTGGATCCACCTCCGCACACTAGTATCGATCAAGTACCCAACTTAACCATCTTTATTCATAGGTATATAAGGACTTTTACTCCAAAAAGCTTTGGTATACTAATTTTAGGATAGATCCATACTTATATACTTCAATATAAAGCTATACTTAATTATTTGATGTGAAATTAACTTTCAATCTACACATTTTCAATAGTCATCGTGATTTGAACACATATAAGACGACCTACAAACTAACTATATAAAGAGCTTCAATTAGAAGACTAATTAAACAATATTTATCAAGGGCGTTAAACAGAACAGATCATCAAGCAAAAAGAATTTGATCTATGTAGCTGACCTTAACTATTTTGAGATTGATGTTTGTTGTTGTGGTGGATGTTGCTGGTCCTGTTGAGAGATTTATAGCATATAAATGTACACTAATTAACTTGACTTGGAGTTTTTTTTTTTTTTTTTGGTCAAGTAATTAATTTGATGAGGAGTATTAATTTTAGAAAAATGATAAAATAACACACTTTGGACGCACACTTTATTTTTTAATCATTTATGGTTTTTTCTTGTCTCCCAAAGACGTGTGCCCCACATCTGAAAAAAATCTCATTAATAGCTAAAAAATAAAGTGTGCGTCTTAAGTGTGCGCGCAAAGTGTTATTTTATCATTTTTTTAATTTTATGTGGTGTTGTAGGGATGTGATGGGTCAGTTTTGCTTGATGGGTCTGCGAGCGGGCCTAGCGAGAAGAATGCCCCACCGAACCTGACTTTAAGACCCGAAGGCTTCGCTATTATTGAAGATCTGCGCCGTCGAGTCCACAAGGCTTGCGGTCCAGTGGTCTCCTGCTCGGACATCGTTGCCTTGCTGCACGCGACTCCGTCTACCTAGTATGTATTACACACACTAACCACATAAGTAAACCATAGTTGGGTTTGAGTAATATTGCTAATCTATCTTCAATTTGACATGTCATTTTTGCACACACACATTGAGAGCTAGTCCTTAGTTAGGGGTACAGACGTCTACTAATTTCGTGATCGCACGTATTGATGCAAAAATCAATAGTCATAATCAACTGCGGGGGTGGAAATGGCATGAGAAATTGAGGTCACAAAAGCCTTTTATTTTCTTGTGTTTTGTTAGGTTAAGTGCTCTCACATAATTACTAGAGTAGCACTTCTCATATATAGTACACCACAATTATTTACCAATTTTTTTGTCAAATCATCTCGGAATGATGAGATAGATGATACATTACTAGCTTGTGGAAGGCAAGGTTTAGTTGGGGATGCACTGGGTTCGACTCCCTATCAAAGTCAACAAAAAAAAATCATTTAATTTATTTTTTTGAGAAATTAACTACTAGTTGAGATATCTTATTCATATTTTTCTCGGGAACTGCTAGAGTAACCCGAATGGGCACCAACTTTGGACACTGACCTAATCGGATGCAGTGCAATACACACCGAGATGTGTGCATGCGCATCTCAAGATAAAATGCACAATATTCAACTGAGTCAGTGCCCAAAGTCGGTACCCAAACTTTTGCATTTTTCATTTTTCTCTTATAATGCAGAGTGGAGGGCCATTTTACGGGATCCCACTAGGAAGGCGAGACGGCCTCAACTTTGCCACCACAGACCAAGTACTAAACGATCTTCCTTTTCCACAAGCAAAGGTATCCGATCTCTTGCCATTCTTTCTAAGCAGAAACTTGAGCATCACAGACATGGTGGCCCTCTCAGGAGGCCACTCCATTGGCCTAAGCAACTGCTCATCCTTTAGAGACCGTTTGTACCCAAACCAAGACCCAACTCTGAACCAAACATTCGCAGCAAAACTTAGAGCCATTTGCTCAACCAACACCTCCACCAACGGCACCGTCCTCGACGTCCGAACCCCGTTGTGGTTCGACAACAAGTACTATGTGAACTTGGTGAACCGTGAGGGGTTGTTCACTTCGGACCAGGACTTGTTCACTGATGCTAGGACTAGGGACATTGTGGCACGTTATGCGGATAATGAGATGTTGTTCTTTCAACAGTTCCCTTTGTCCATGATTGAATTGGGACAAATAGGGGTGTTGACGAGGACGCAAGGGGAGATAAGAACGAATTGCTCTGCTCGTAATAAACCAAGTTTTGTGACGGCTTTGGTGACCGATGTAAATGACGAAGAGAAAGCGACTTACATATGATGAGTCGTGGTATGTAAGCTCCACTGATTTTGCAAGTGTTTAACTTTTCTGTGTGTAAGAGTTTGAGAACCGGTGCAATAAGTAGGCCGGTTTCTTGTGAAAATGTTTCATTATCTTTTTAATAATAAGGGAGTTTCAAAAAAAGACACTTGATTTGCTTTTCAAAAACAAATAATGTTTTCACCTACTTTTTCATACGCGCTATCTTTACTCGCATTTGATAGTTTTTAAGTACTCTCTACAAACACACACATATATATAAAAATTGAAATAAAGTTCCATTCCTATTAGGAAAAGACACTTGATTTACTTTTCAAAAAGAAAAAGCTGTTTTGACCTACTTTTTAATATATATATATATATATATATATATATAATTGAAATAAAGTTTCATTCTTATCAAAAAAAAAAAATGAGCTTGATGACGTCACATACACTCAACGTTATTGAATTAACTTAAATTAATATAAACTAGCGGTTCTTAAAAAATGCAAATCATGAAATTCAAATTAATTAAATGGGATCAATTCAAATCACCAAATTATAGCATGCATTCCCTTTTTTATTTCTCCTCAAATCAACACTAGATATAATTAGCAACACTAGATATAATTAGTAGAAGTACAAAACACCATGCATGCATCACACTAGCTAGAAATTAAGTACTCTCTACACACACATGCATATATACATGTGTGTATACGTGTAGCCTCACTTAAAATGCAGCACTCATTCCATCCTCCTCAATTTCATCTCCATCCGAAGATTCAGATACCAAAGTCCTGATCAACTCATCATGATCACCATCCTCCGGCATCCTCACCGGGTTGTTCCTCACCGAGCAGTTCGCCCTGATCTCCCCCTCGCCGCCCGTCAACACGCTTATCTGCCCCATCTTCACCATCGACGCCACAAACTGGTCGAGAAACGCCTTTTCGTCCACCGCATACTTCTCCACTATAGGCTTAGTCCTCGTATCAGTATACAAGTCCTGGTCCGACCTGAACAGGCTCTGGCGGTTCATGAGGTCGACGTAGTACTTATTGTCAAATCGATTTGGCGACCGCAGGTCCAGCGGGAAGGATCCTTCGGTGGAGTTGGGGAATGGGCATAGAGTCTTGAGCCTGTCGGCGTAGTTACGTTCCATGATGGGGTCTTGGATGGGGTATAGCCTGTCCACTATGGCAGAGCAGTGGCCGACACCGATAGTGTGCCCGCCCGAGAGGGCGACGAGGTCGGTCAAGTCGAGGTTCTTCGCTGTGAAGAAGCCCAGGACGGTGGAGGTGTTGCCGAAGAAGGGTGGGAGGTTGCGGAGGGTCTCGTCCAAAGTTACGATATGTTGGCCATCTTTTCGGCCTAGTGGTACTCTGTACTTTGGGCCTCCGCTCTGTTAAGGAATTAAAAGATAATGGCCGTTAGATCAATCGTCGAGATAAATAAAAATTTCTTTTTTGTTAATAGAAATGAAACTTTATTTATTATTAACTAAAATGCTTTCTTAAAATTAAGTCTAAACTCTAAAGTGTTCTTATTACAGGCAATAACCATTCTTGAACAATAATATTTAGCAAACAGATCTATAGGAAAATGCTAGATCGATACTTCAAGTGACACCTTTATGACGTGGCGTACAGACCTCACATAAAAATGAGTGTGCACAAAATAGTTTCGGATGAGTGTGGTGTGTATCTCGAAACGCGCAAATAACTTTCATAGATGCGGATCCACGCTCCACGTTATAGGGGTATCACTTGAAGTGTCATTTGAATGTCATTCTAGCATTTTCCCTTATCTATATATTCCCGCTTATTCAAAAAATAATAAAATAAAATAAGTACAAAAACTCTGCAATTAATGAAGGCACGCTCTTATTTAAAAATTATGCAATACACACTAAGATTGTGCATTTTTATACATCCGTATTAATTACGTTATCCGGTCAATAATATAAGTCGTTCTAGCAAAAATTTATTGTACAAGATTATAAGTTATTTTTGAAATTCAAAAGTGTATTTGTTACTTTTTTACCTATTTTACTCTTATGCAATTCAAACATTTATAACTCTTTCTTCAATTCATTTAATATTAAAGAGCGTATATGTAAATTACACTCATAATTAAAGCAATCTTAATTCTTGTATCTTGACCTTAAATTTTTATCAGAGGAAGTATAAACTACATAAAAATAATTTAACTAAATAACTAATATACTTGGTGTTTAATTATTATAAAAAAAAAACACTTAATATACATGGTGTCCTTGAAAAAAAAAGGATAATAATTAAGAACAATGATACTGAAAAGACTAAACGTTAGCCTGACCCACTGCAACAATGTAATAGGTCCACTACCACCTCATTTAATTTAAAATTCCACTTTAGAGCTATTACTTTCACAAAAATTTTCCATATAATAACAATACAGTACAACTAATATAATCAATTATGAGGAGATATCATTATATCCACTGTGTTATAAAAGGCACAATATCCTACTACATCATTCATAGCATCTATATATTTTAGATTTTCAGGTAGGCTCCATTATTTAAAAAACAAAAAGCTCAATTTACTAATTATTTAATAAACCTTTAAGAACATTTTTTCTTTTCAAAAAGATGGTTTGTGGAGCTCCTGAATGCATCTAAAATGTCATAATAAATAAGTATAATTTAAGGAGTGTGGTGTGGTGATAATCTGAACCAAGCAGGAGTTATAGATTTCATTTTGTAGCAGTTAAATTATTATATTCTCTTAATTTTTCTTTATTACATGGTTGTCGCATCTTATTAACTTTTACGATAACAATCGAATCAGAGTACAGTATGAGAGGCTAAAAAAGTTCGAAACATTTATAATTAAAAAAAAAAAAAATCATAAGCAAGGGTACGATATTTCTTTTTTTCTATTCATGAGTGTGACAGGCCGACATGTGTTACTTTCATCGCTGGACTTTGAAATGCGGCCCATTGTCCATTTGTTCTGAAACACAGCTCCCAAGTCTTTTGAAACAAACAAAAAATGCAGAGCTAGCGGAGCACATTTTATTATTATTATTATGTGAAATAAAACAGAACACATTGTACGTACCAATTCGACTGAGTCACGGGCAGCTATGGCAACAATATCAGCGCACGAGACCACCCTACCACACGCCTGGTGTACCTTCGCCCGGAGATCATTAATGATCCTAAACGCCTCTTTCCGCAACGACAAGTTCGGCGGCGCTTCTTGCTCCGACCCGTCGAGCAGCACCGACCCGTCACATCCCTACATGCATATATAATTAAAAGGTCGTCTAATGATCACAAATATTTTAACTTTTATAAGTTGTATAAAAAAAATGTACGTACAATATTTATGCTAGTCTTTAGAAAAAAATGTGCATGTAATTAGTACCCGAACAAAGCAATCGTGGAAATGAATGCGAAGGAGGCCGGCGGCTTGGGTGATATCGCGCCTAAAGACGTCCTTGAGATGGTCTCGGACGATCTTTTCGACGTTGGGGCACGAGGATCTGTAGAAAGTCCATGAGAGACCTCTCACTATGGGAGGTTGTTGGGCTTCAAAGAGTGGTAGGGATAATAAAAGGAGTGAGGAGAAGAGTAGAAGAGGCAACACTGAAGAAGAAGATGAAGCCATGGAAGTTATTGTGATGCTATTGGTTAGGGGGGCATTATTTATAGGCAAAGAGGGAGATATCGAGATACATAGGAGGATTTTTTTAATTTCTTTTTTCTTTTTTGGTTTTCAATATTTTAATGAGTTAGAATATGTACCAACAACATCTTTTTGACGAAGAAATGAAGGAGTTCTAACATGTACAGCTATCTAGCTAGCGACTACCCAAATGGTAAAGGCGCAATTTAGTGGTGCACATCATTATTTGATCATGAATTTGTTTAGCCACCCTTGACTACCTTTGGGAAATGTTGGAAGAAAAACACTATGTCACAATGTGGTGCATTTTATTGTGGCACAGTTTTGTTATTCTAGCATTTCCCTCACCCTTTACTATTTATGATTTTAAATTTGAACCCTAGTGCTATATCGTGGAACTTAATTTTAATTATAAAGCTAGCTATCTAGCTGCATTAGGTAGTGAAGAAAAAATTATCTAATTAAGGGTGTCTTAGTTTTATAAATCTTAAAAAAAAAAAAAACTTATTTTAGTGACTAAATTCATATAATTATATTCTGCTATTTTAAAAAATAATAAAAATTGCGAAGGTCAGTCGTGAGTGACGACAAAGGACATGTGGTTGCCACATGTCCTTGAAAATTTCTCCGAGACACACAGACCACCAAACTCATCAAACACTAAATTGTCCATTCTTGGAAATTTCTCCGAGACCTGGACTACTTTGTCATTTCTAACGTGATCATGTACACCGGACTGCGAGTTTGATATATGCTGCAGTCCTTGAAACAAATAGTGACACGTAAGACCCTAAAAAAGAAGATGGCCGCTAAGGGCACCCCACCATTTCATGAAGGCACACAACTTATTTGTAAAAACTCTAGCAAAAATGGAAAAGACCATTTTGCCCCTGTATATATATAATGGTTCAAACCCCACAAACCATTTTGACAAGGAGTTAGGGCACCCCACCGTGAAGCTTGAACCACAAAGCCACTGCCACATTCCGTTTGGCGAAGAGCTGATCGATTCTTGCGGATTGACATCGTCCGACAGCGAGGTAACAATGTTTGACAACCATATTCGGGTTTTTTAGAACTGTTTAGTTGTGTATAACTGTGAAAATGATGATTTGTTTGTCAACGTAGGGTTTGGTAATTTCTTCAAATCCGTACTTGTTTCCACTATATAATGTAGGATTGTACTGCTACTGTGCAAGAGGAGGTCGAACTCACGAAAATTTTGCAAATTTATTGTGTTTTTTATGCGGTTATCCGAAGTTTCTGTGGATGTGCGCGATTGTATCGGCCTCGCAGGACCGAGATTTATGGTTATATCTCGGTCATAGAGGACCGATAGGTGTACGTAGGTCACGGAATGGTAAAACCGATAGTACTCAGTAACTCTCGGTCGTTCGTGAGCGAGACTTAAAAGAAAGTTTCGGATATGTACGACCGAGAACCTTTTTTTTTGGGTCTTTTCGTGTTTGTGCTGTACATTTTGGTTGAATTTAAACAGATCGCTTCTAAATGTTCGTCATCTACCAGATCTGTTTCTGATGATAACATTCAGAATCTTTCTGATGCAGATTTGTGACTAGCTGTGAAGCTCATACGGTTACCATGAATCTTGGCATTCATCATCCTTTGGTAGAGTTCATTTATCAAGAATTATTCAACAATGGCGTTGAGATTGTTTCCGGAATCCTCCTCCAAGGCGCATTCGCTCAACATTTTCACATATCATATCGGCTATGTGTGGACACAAGATGATATTTGTCTTCTACTTGCCTTATGGTATTTATTGGGATGTCCCATTATACGTGTGTATATTCATTTTTCGACTATGATGCGGTTCCCGATTATGTGTATGTCGCTCTCGGGAATTTCTCTATTTTTCCCCCGCATCATCACTTGCATTATCCGTTACCAAGGACCTAAGCGACTAATCGTGCCCATGCCATCCTCGCATCAAGCCCATGCTTCATAGACGTGTCTAGCCATCCGGCCCATGCCGCAGTGCTTTTGCTTTTGGTCTCTTATTATGTAAAGTAGTAGTTACTATTTGCTTTCACTGTTTACTTTTGTCTGGTTGTAATTATTATATATTTTGCTTTTTGAAGTGGCTTTGCTTTTACTAAACAGATTCCTCATGACGCTTATGATGTAGGACTACATTTCCATCGCTTATGATTGTGTTCTTTGCAGTTTTAATCATCGAGTCTTTTTATTATCTCTCTAATGTTCCTTGGTATTTCATAAGATCACCTAGTGACCCTTATACTAATTAGTATCCTCAACAAAAAATTTACAAAAAGTAATGTTCAATTTCATCCATTTCTAATGTCTCGGTCAAGCAGGTTCGTGAACCAGCCCATGTTTTCGGTCACCCATGACCGACAATTGCTCCAATATATCGGCGGTGTCCAACCGAGTCCGATGGAAAGGTTTCGATTGTGCACCACCGATATGGGTTGACCATTTCAATTCGCCTTGCTCTCGTCAAGTCTCAGCCGAGATAACTAGAGTATTATCGGTCATGCGTAATTGAGACACTGTGAGACTTTTCGGCCTTTGTGGCCGAGACTACGACTTCCCAAAAATGTAGCTTCCCTCTCGGCCATGCTTGGCCGAGACAGTTAGCACAGTCTCTGGGCTGTGTGGCCGAGAACCGCGAATTCTCATTTTTTTAACTATTGAACAAACCACCACTGTAAATCACAACTACTCTACCAAATGTAACTTAATTACACTAAATAAGGTGTGTCTGACGAACTTCAACCGAACCCTAACTTGGAGACGAAATCGGCTCACACCACGACCCTACGAACTACAAAAAAGTCGTAAACCGAAGGAGAAACACAAGGTGAGACACAATTTCGGAGATTTCTCTCACTTGGTCGGTTCAAACCAAATGGTTTCTTGGAGTCAAGATCGGTGAAGGTGGTGGAGGGGTGGGGTGTAATTTTTGGGTGCCCTTGGTGCCCTCAATAACAGGGCGCCTTCATGAAATGGTGGGGTGCCCTTAGCGGCCCTAAAAAGAAGTGCATTACATGACAAACGTGACATCTTTTCGTGTTTGTTAACGAACTTGTGTAGGATATAGAAACTCAGCCTTTTTTTTCCATGTCTAGTTATTATTTGTCGAGTACTCTCTATTATCAAAACTACAAGGAGTGGTTGTCCCCACTCGTGGGATGATTGTGCTCATCATTTCGGTAATAAGTTATTATTTCACGTAATATATTGATTGTCATTCAAGAACATCAATGCATTGCAAATGTTGACAAAAAAAAAAATGTTAGGACGTTGACAATTGAATTGAGATTTGTACGAGCACATTTTAGGGTTAATTTCACAGAACAGTTTTTGGTCACTAAACTCACATTTATCCAAAATATATCACTCAACTTTACAAAACATTTCAACAAAATAACTCTGACCACTCTCCGATCAAAAACCTGACGACGCTGCTTATGTGGAGCCAAGCGGGATTTCATGGGAGGTCACTAAACTTTTCAAGTGATGATGTGGCAAATACTTGTTTGATTTGTTTTGGTTTTAAATGAAACACACTTCCTCTTCGTCTTCGTCTCGGTCACTCTGCTCCTCTTCATCTTCGACTGCTCATTTTCGTCTCCGACTGCTCCTCTTCGCCTCCGACCGCTCCTCTTCGCCTTTGACTACTCCACCTCTGCTATCTTTCTTGCTCGCTCTGCATCTCCGACTGCCCTAACCAAAAACAACAAATCCTTTCCGATTTTCACTCCATCGCTCAAGCTCGCGCCAATAACAGGGTGTGTTCATGGTAACTTGCGTTGATAATGGAGGAAGAGGGTGAAGCCATCGAACTCGAACCCTCGCTGACAGTGGAGGAAGAAAGTGAACCCAACAACCTCGAATCATCGCTGATAGTGAAGGAAGGAGAAGGCGCTCACTTTGGTTTGGATATTCAAAACGAGATTTCAAGGTAAATGATTTATTCTTGTTTAAATGTTAATGGTTTTAGGGCAGCAAGCTGTCGACTTGAATTGGAAAACTCCCTTGTTTCCATGTCCCACCGTGAATCCTTTTCAATAGTTCAGTGACACTAACCATGTCCCACCTTGAATCTTTTCCCATTGAGTTATTGTTATTAATAGATCTCTAGTCAACTCCTGTGTGAATATTTTTCCCTCTGTGAATCTTTTTCTCATTTGTTGTTTTAGGTTAGGGCAGTCGAGGCAAAAAGAGGCAGTCGGAGATGCAGAGTGAGCAAGAAACAGAGCATAGGTGGAGTAGTCGAAGGCGAAGATGAGCGGTCGAAGGCGAAGATGAGCGGTCGAAGACGAAGAGGAGCAGAGCAGTCGAAGACGAAGACGAAGACGAAATGTATTTCATTTAAAACCAAAACAAATCAAACAAGTAATTGCCACATCATCACTTGAAAAGTTTAGTGACTTCCCATGAAATCCCACGTGGCACCACGTAAGCAGGGTCTC
The DNA here is from genome assembly GCA_039657325.1 of Stephania cephalantha. Taxonomy (NCBI): domain Eukaryota; kingdom Viridiplantae; phylum Streptophyta; class Magnoliopsida; order Ranunculales; family Menispermaceae; genus Stephania; species Stephania cephalantha. The sequence continues at coordinate 3,252,636 of CM077574.1, forward strand.
GAGTTTTTAATCGGAAAGTGGTCGGAATTATTTTGTTAAAACGTTTTGTAAAGTTGAGTGATATATTTTGGACAAATGTGAGTTTAGTGACCAAAGTGTTACAAACTATACACTTGAGTGACCATACGTGAAATTAACCCGCACATTTTAATATGTGTCCAAATTAAGGCTACAAACAACTGCCCGGTCAAAATCAAAATTGTGTATTACTCTCTATGTTTCATATTATCTGTCACATTTGGGCTTGTGCATGCATAAAATTAAGGTGATGATTAAAAATCTTTAAAAAATAGACATTGAGACTAAATTACCTTTCATTAATAGCCTACTTTTTTTAAGTTTTTGCTTTAGAAATTAATGTGAAACCCCAAATTGACATTAATTACATAACTTTAAATTGGGGATAAAATTGAAAAAAAATAATAAATGCACTTTTAATTTTATAATGTCACGCATATTTTGGAACAAAGAAAAATAAATCGACAGATATTATTGAACGGTGGGAGTACTGTATCTAAAAGTCTTTCATAAGTTGAAGCATTGTATTTGGATATAGTTTTGATGTTGACATACAACAAACAAAGTCAAGGACAAGATATTGGGATTGTATATTCAAACACGCGTACATTCACAAAAAGCACAACTCAAGTCCTAGAATATATACTTTAATTCAATGACGTCTCTGGAACTAATTAAGTGTTTTGTAGGCTTGTAGCTATCAAGTGATGAAATCAATTTAACCCTTCAAAACGTATTTGAATATATACAAATAATATTTTAATTAAGGGGCCAATTATATAAGATAGGGCACAAGTCAATGTACCATTATATTGTTATATATATATACACACACATTAATTGCAGCGTCGAGGTGCCATATTTTTAGTACACAATTTTATAATATTAAAAAACAGAATATTTTAGTTTAAAAAAAGGAATATTTTATAAATAAGGTGCAAAATTTTTGATGTTTTAAGGTTGGAGATAAGAATAATATTTTGTGTAATTTTTACATTAAAATGATGCAACTTATTGGAGATGCCCTAAGGCTAAGGACCAAATTAAGTAACATTATTAAGGTTTTTTTTTTTGATTGAGCAACATTATTAAGTTTCTTTGTAGTTTTTAATTTCATTTTCTGCATTGTCAGCGAGCTCTAGAATATCTTTTTCCATTCCTAGCTAATTAATAAACATGAATTTCACTCTTATATTAATTATTGATTATTTGATGAATTTACAATCAATATATGAAAACCAATTAAGTAAGAATTAAAAAAAAAAATGTTTGACATTATACTTCTCGAGTTATCAATGTTCGATATAATCAATTATTTTTTATTTGTCAAAAATTAGTTATATATATTTTAGCACTTAAATTACAGTACTATATATGGATTGATTTTTTTAAATATATATAATCTTTTAATTTCTCATAAATATATGATTTCGATTTGTGGTGTTGAAAACAGCTAAACGGACCTTACCATTTCTTGCTAAACGTACCCCATTACTCAAGCGTACCTCAAGCGTACCTCAATTTTACATTAGAGTATATATATATATATATAAGTTGAAGGAGAGAGAAAGTTTTACATGTTATCTCCTTCCACTATTTCATTTTTTGGATTTTCTCAATTTTTTTATTTTTTATTTTAAGATATTTGTATATTTGTATTATTTATTGTTTTAAGATATATTCATCTCTCCATATTTTTGAAAAACGTAAAACTCAACTTTGAACAATCAAACAATAGTGTAATTAATGAATTATCACTAGAACATTTTTGGCCTTTAATAGAGGTTTTACCCCCATTAAATGAAGTGTTATTAAATGTCATGTGAAAAATGTGTTATGTTTTAATTTTTAATACATGTATTACATAGAGGTAAATTTTTTAAAACTCATATCGATTAGGTGTTATTTAATAACACCCCCTTTAATAGGGGTTTAAAAACTCTCTATTTTTTATTAAATATTTGTATATTTGAAATTGTTTAAGATGTATTCATCAATGTATTGAAAAACGTAAAATCCAACTTTGAACAATCAAACAACGGTGTAATTAATGAATTATTCATCAATGTATTTACTGTTTGAACCATCAATTTGGTTGTCGTAACATTATTTATATATACTGTTTACGACATCGAAATAACAATTAAGTTCATTTGAATTCCTTTTTTGTTAATGAAGGATTACTTCAATGATTTACAAGTAAATATTTTTTTTACCCTCTATTGTATATTTTTTTCTAAGAAATATGAGTTAATTATTGTGAATTGTAATTTTAATTGTAAAAAAATACTACAATATATTCATGTAAATTAATTTATTAACTTTTTTAAAAAATTTTAATAACTCCTGCACAGAGCGCTTGAAAAATTGACTAATTTTCTTAAAAAGTGATGTATGTTTAGCAAAAACGTGGAACCATTTAGCGGCTTCTTTTTTTGCAGTGTTAATTATCAACTTCTCCGGTGCCATATTGAATGTATTTGCAGATGCTGCTTTAGTATATCTATATAAAGATGGCTAGAAATTGCTATTGATGAAAACTAGGTTGATTTCAACATCTACAATTATGGTATAGGCTAGGCAAGTTAATCAATGCATGCCATCAAACAATTTACAATTTAATGACTAATGGCTGCTAAATACACTTATCTCTGTGACCCAAAAAAACGTACACTTCATCTTCCAATATTGGACTAATCTTTATTAAAAAATAATTTATTTTTAGCAAAAAAAAGTAATTAATTAAGTTGTCAATTCTGTTATATATTTTTTTTTCAAGAATAAATCTATTATTATGGACAACCAATTAATTAACCATGACATGAATGTTAGATCCCAATAAATCAAAGTAAGAAATAAGAAAAAATGTATATATAATGCCAGCTCTAAAGATAAAAGTTCGAATTATTGTGATCGATTTATAATCAGTATTATAATAGCCAAAAAGTAATATATATATATAACAATTAAAATGACCGAATAATCTTTGTAATATAATTTTTTTTATTAATGTGTATTTAGATGTTTGTCTGATTAGCTTGATCATAAGCCATGAGATTGCAGAAAGAGACTACGAGTAGCCCAACGTTTGATTGTCGTAGAGAATCAAACTTAAAATCACACGTTTAACTCATACATTTTCACACTCACTTTTACTATTAGTTCAATCCGTCTGAATTTTTTCAATATAAAATTAGTCAATTTTCATCTAATCGCTTTTTCTTTTTCTCTCCTTTTTAGTTAAACTTTTAAATCTTATATTATAAAAAAGCTTTTTTAATTACTTTGAAAGAACAAGTGGGTTTAATATAACGACATCGATAAAGTCAAAATGAATATTAAGGCAAATGCGCAGTATAATGACATTTCCGATTTCCAAACAGATAAAAGCAATTGCGAGATTATTTTATTCATTTTTTTTTCTATAAATAAATAAGTAAGAAAGAAATGAAGCCGCCCATGTGTTTGGTAGGCACCAGATGGAATCGAAGAAAGCGAGAAAACATAGACTAGCTTGCTTTTTTTCATTTGAAAAGTCAGACTTACAACATACAAGTGACCCAAAACCAGGGCCGCCGCCCACTTGGGAACCAAAATGGTCTGCCCATGATATATCTTGTATCAATAAATCTACTGACTTGTGAATCCGAACTCATATAAAATTTTTTAAAATTTTTGTAAATATGTAAGAGGTATCAAATGAATTTTACAAGTGATTATGTTTGTTTCATTAATTGCTCGAGTATGTATTTGAAATTAAAAAAAGTCTGCAAATATCACTACCCATCTTGTATTGTGCTACGTAAATCCTCCATCCCTGTGATTCTCGTCTGCAATTACATTGGTCATCCCAATGTGAATTTGTTTGTCACTACACAAGCATTTTTTCGATAATCGTGGTTTGGCTCGATTATTTTCACGAGTGCGAGTAAGGAGCCCCCATGAGAAACCAATATATTTGAGATTAAGTGACATAATTTGATCATATATATATGGTCACCATGCAAGTACATCTCAGATTCTCAGTAATTTTATATATCAAAATGATGATTCATTAATTAGCTTGCTTTATTCACAATAATAACTTTTACAATTAGCACGAAGTTTTTTTTTTTGAAACGAGAGAAATAACTTTTTTTTTTTTTTTTTTTTTTTGATAAATAGAGGCGATTCTCCTATATTTGTACCTATAAACAAATTATTGTGGCTGGCCATGATCGAAGTACGGGGCAAAGGGACTGGCCATGATAGAAGTATTGTATCAACTCTTGTTCTAACTGGCGCGGGCGATGAGGAGTGTCTTAGGAATGGGCATTGAATTTTGTATTGTTTGTCCTAATTTTGTTGTGGCTGAGGTGGTTTAGGCACAGGGAGTCATCAGACCCATTTTGGATACCACTATTGTACAGCACACAAACATTTTTGTAATTACTTTTGTACATATTTTATAGATAATATACGTAGGAGTATAGCCTCCCTATTCATCAAAAAAATAATAAGTGTGAAAGAGCTAGCACTGTTGCTGTAACAGTTATTTATTGTGTATTGGACACATTTACCTTACTAAAGTTTCAATAATTTACATCTCATTAGGCCCGACCAATATGTTGAGCTAATCCCTATTATCTCTCTTTTCTCTCTTGCGTGGTTTACTAGCTACTCATTTTGGTGATTGATTGCGATAATCTTCGCTGCTCAACTCTCCGGCGTCTCGCCATAGGTCAGAGCTCAGAAGTTTCGGCATCCGCTTCGAAAGGGTAGAATATTATTTGATTGATTGCGATGTCTAATCTCAGTGTAACTTCTTTATTTTTTTTTAGGTTTTTATAAGATTATATTGATCACATGATGTTAGGATTTGTTTGGGTGACATTAGGTTTTTTTTTAGTTATGATTTTGGGGATTTTGGATTACTTTTGATTTCAATGCATATTTCTTGAAAATCTACTCTCTACCTCTCTCAATTCGCGAAATAAACTCAAAAAGAAAGAATTGGTGTATACATCTGATAAACTTTGGTTTGATTTTAGCAACTTTAATCATGTCTAGGAAGGCTTTAATGGTGTTCATTTATTTGTTTTGCTTTTTGTTAGTGTCTGCAACCTCCACCACGTCGCTCGTTGAAATCATGACTGAATTGACACTAAAAATGCTTTGAACTTGATGAAACTAAAAATTTGCAGATTGAGGCTAGAGTCTAAATACTCTATCTCCTAAAAACAATCACGCCCATCAATTCGTATTCATGGTTGGTGGCACTTGCCTCTCAGAATACAACAATCTCATTCTTACGGCAGTAGCACTTTAGACCATAAGAACAGTTGGATCAAACTATTGTACTTACTCTCTACTAAAACAATGCTATTAAAAAGAATAGGAGGAAAAAATGTAACGACCCAAATTAATTAAACTAGAATTAGCGTTAATCTCGGGGATTGATGATCGTAATTCGGGCGTTACGTGGTCAACTCGGTTGACTCAGACACGAGAACTGAGGGAATATATTATTTGTGGATGGTGGTTGTGTATATCTGGTGTTTAAAATTATTATTATATTGCACCGCATGTGTGTATGTTGTTATCGGGCGAGTTTGTGTGACGGGTGTTCGTCTCGAAAGGCATGTCAACGCGGGTAGTGAGTAGGCGAACTAAGGTACGTTAGGAAACTCGACTAATTCACGTTAGGATGACTAGTTAAGCGACTAAAATGGGTAATGTAACTATATGCTAAATTGATTAAATTAAAACAATAGGCTATGTCGTACCTTGAAATGTGTGCCGAAGCGTGGGGCATCGAGTGTCGGGTAGGCGAAGGTTAGTGGGACCACAAGTTGGTAAATTTTGATAAATAAAAACACTAACCATATGTATTATAATGGTCCTAAGCTAAGTTAACTAAATCAAATAAATTAAGGACTATAGTTTGGTTGTTAAATTAGAAACCATAGGACTTTCAGGAGATACACATTGGCACATGTAGGAGCTATGGTAGTGATAAATTGGTGTCACTAGGAGACAATTAGTGGAGTGTAAGTGGGCTAAGTGACCAGAGATAAACATTAGATGAGTCTCGGGATACGTAAAACCCATAAAGATCAATGGCTAGAAATAACTCCTACATTAATATATACAATGAGTTGATTAATGTGATGGCCCCAGTTTTCCACAAACTGGGCCCCGCCCGGCCTAAGCCCAAGTGGACCCCGAGCCAGTCTCGCATAGGTCAACGCAAGCCTAGTCAGCCTTCCAATCCATCATTACAAGTAAATTCATAATTTTAAGTTGAGTTATTAGTATTTTTCAAGTTTTTACAATTTAGCGGAAGCAATTAATTAAATAACTCAACAATAATGTAAAAGAGTATGACAACCTAATTGTGGAACCCTCGCATATGTATATCATCATCAATGAACATTCGGAGGAGAGTAAATACAAGATATATATATGCCCAAAATCCCAGTGTTTTTAAAACAAGTATATATAATAATACAAAAGATTCACCTAGCTATGGAGCCTTCCCCTTGCTGGACCGCAGATCTGCACTCAGTCAAACACAAGAATGACGAGCCCAGTAAGTAACGCCAGTAGGACATATATACAACATTTCAGAACAACTAAAGCGGTCGAATTCATGCAAATAGAAAGAAAGAAATAGGGAACGCATGAATATAAAAGACTGTAAATAAATCATTCGATAAGTGAGGGCTCGGAATACAAAAAGAAACAAACAAGAAGAAGTCCCGACCAAAAGGTCGTTGAGTCGCGGCAAAAGCCCAGCAAACTCGGGTTCAGGACGAGACACAGCCTACCAGCCCTAATCCTTGCGACTATGAGATATCCACAGAAGAACTCATATCACAGATAAACAGTAAGCATGACTCACTTACCAATGGACCACTCAACTAACAACAATTTCAAAGATAGCTATCAAAGCAATGAACAATAATATTCAAAAGAGTAAAATGAAATAACTGTACAATTTCCTAGCTGGTTTACTTACATTCTCCGCGAGCAATCCATCGCGTCGTCGAGCTTCGTCGACGTCACAACCCAATGTCCATTGTTGTTGTGTCTCGTTGGGGATCAATCGGTCCGGCAACGCGCCACCACGCCGTTGCTCCATTCCGTTCACTGCGCCGCTGCCGCGCTGCGCCGCCGCTGCTGCTCGCCGGCGCCACTGCTGGAGCCGAACCGCCGTCCGTCACCGTTGCCGCTGCTGTTGCTCGTCGTCGTCCCTACAGCCGCGCCACCTCCCGCGGCCTCGCGTCGCCGCGAGCCGCCGTCCGCGCCACTGGTCCACCGCTGCTGGAGCCGCGCTGCTCGTCCTCGCTGCTCGCACTGTCGACGTCGGTCGACGATTCTGGCTGGTCCACTGCGGCTACGTCGACGATTCTGGCTGGTCCACTGCGGGTACGTCGACGATTCTACGTCTGGTCCATCCGGCTACTCTGCCGGGCTTGTCCACACCCGCCGTCGACTCTCTCGCTCTCTCTTCTTCTTCTCTCTCTCGGCGGCTCTCTCTCTCTCTCTCTCTCTCTCTCTCTCTCTCTCTCTCTCTCTCCCTCTCTTTCTTTTTTTCTCTCTCTTTCCTTTCTCCTCTCTTATTATTCGTTTAAATGCAATCTTTTTTTTTCTAATTATTTCCTCGATTTTTGTGTCCGAATTAAACCCCGAAAAATACCTTATTTTCGCCAAAAATTGACGAAAATATCATTGCACTCCGAGACACGGGTACACCGCGTCTAAACCTTAACTTGACCCTATTTCACGTCGATTTCGATCCGGATCACGACGAGTGGGTCCCACTTACGACCCTGAAATGACACGTAGTACGAGTTACATTTTTAGGGCCGTTACAATCTTCCTAACTAATTAAAATTTCATCCTCGAAATTGAAGCAATTCACCTTTTTTGTGAAGGCGCAAGGCCATACTTGCCCAAGGCCATACCTCTGTCGGGTTAAGCCAGCGGGTTGGGCTCCTCCGAGACGAGCTGGGCTCCTCCGATTTTTTTTTTTTTTTTTTTTGTGAAAGCCCAAGCCATACTCGCCTAAGGCCATACCCCTGTCGGGCTAAGCCAGCGGGCTAGGCTCCTCCGAGACGAGCTGGGCTCCTCCGCGACGAGTTGGGCTCCTCCGAGACCTCCAAAACAGTGTGGGTGCACCTATGCGACCTCCCACCCTATCTATGTCCTTCCCCTGATATATGTTAGGGCAACATCCTCGAAACATATATTGGGAACAGTCTTTCGTCGTTCTAAACTAGAACACACGTCTAGGGGGTTTAACTACGCATCCTAGCTCACCGTCTCTAACATACACATCCTCAGTATATCCGCGAGAATATGAATCAGTCTTTTTGATTGTCCGTCATGCTCTCTAGTCGAGTGGGTTTCAAACCCAACTCATCGACCAAGCGACCGAAAATAAAACTATAAAGTTAAGGGTAGCAGTCGGATCTGACTCGGCAATAATATGAACCTGCTCTCGGCTCTGCTGTGGCTTCCCTCTGCCCAATCGTAGACACGTACTGGCGAAGTGATCTAGCCGTCCACACTCCCAACAAGTACGCTGAGATCCCGATCCAGATGAAACATGTTGTCCCCGTCCACATATGCCTCGACCATCGCTTTCGCTCGCTCGCGGTGCAACCGCACCGCCTCGATCATCTGATATTGTTGTCGCCGAGAACCCGACGGTGCCGACAGCTATGGTGTGCTGATATAACTCTATACTAGAGCAGTTGGTATTGGCGCAATACGCGCTGCATATGGTGGAGATGCAACAGACCCCATACTCTGAGCTCGATCTCTCGACTTCCACTGTCTAGGTCTCTTCCTCCTCCCGTCACCACCCGATCTGACATCTAACTGTGCTGGTGGTGGAGCTGCTACTACTGTACCTGTGCGCGTGGTCAGAAAAGTCTCACTGGCCAAACTCCTCTTATATGCCTCCTGCAACGTTCCTGGAACTATGGTCACCATCATAGAACCGATCTCATTTAACAGACCATTCATGAAGTAGTAGGCCCGGTCTGCGTCCTCGGTTATGCCTCCGGCATAGTCCATCAACCGCAAATATCGGCCCATATATTGCATCATTGTCTCGTCAGCCGCCTGTCGGATGTTCTGAAACTCGGTCCTCTTCATATTCCTTACCGAGGGAGGGAAATACTTCTGATTGAACCTCTCTTTGAATTCATCAATATCCTGGGCTTCCCCTTCGTAGCCACCATGCTACGCCACCAAACATCTGCCTCTCCGAACAACGAAGTTGATGAGATGCTCGGCCTCGTATGCTCTGGTGTGGCCAAGATGTCTGAATCCTCTCGTGACTCCTCATAAACTTCTCTGCTGCTCCAAGATCCGTACCCCGTGAAACTTCTCCGGGTGAGTCGCTGAAACTCGCGAGACTGCATTGACTTAGGCGTCATTCGTGTGCTCCCATCAGTGGGCGTGCTCGGTGTATCATCCGCCAATGTACCAGGAGTCAATGGTACTCTCTCAGCCTGAACGTGTACTCCCTCAAGTCTGGTCGGCGATGTAGAAGGCGATGTTGTAACCTGTGCTATCAAAAGTCGGAGAATCTCCTGAAGTTGCTAGCCATATGAGGTAACCAGTTAGGACATCTCCTCTAATCTCTCGTGAACATCACTCGGACCAGCATTACTGATCTCAACTGATCTACCATCACATTCTACAAAGAATGCGATTTCTCGATCAAGATATAGCTATCGATAGTAATAATATACAATACATCAAATAGCTCATATAGTCCAAATTTTAATTTTCTCAACTCTCCTCACTTCCCAACTAAGACTCTAAGTCAGGATCATAGGGTTCCACTCTAAGTTCCAACCGTGTCCTAACTCTATTTTTGTTTTGTGTCTCATATTGGTTGTGGGTTGCCTTAAACCATCTAGTTCTCTAAATTCTTCTTGATACCAACTATGACGGCCCCAGTTTCCCACAAATTGGGCCCCGCCCGGCCTAAGCCCACGTGGACCCCCGGAGCCAGTCTCGCAAGGTCAACGCAAGCCTAGTCGCCTATCCAATCCATCATTACAAGTAAATTCATAATTTTAAGTTAAGTTATTAGTATTTTTCAAGTTTTTAAAATTTAGCGGAAGCAATTAATTAAATAATTCAATAATAATGTAAAAGAGTGGGACAACCTAATTGTGGAACCCTGCATATGTATATCATCATCAATGAACATTCGGGGGAGAGTAAATACAAGATATATATATGCCCAAAATCCAAGTGTTTTTAAAACAAGTATATATAATAATACAAAAGATTCACCTAGCTATGGAGCCTTCCCCTTGCTGGACTGCGGATCTGCACTCAGTCAAACACAAGAATGACGAGCCCAGGTAAGTAACGCCAGGATGACATATATACATCATTTCAAAGCAACTAAAGCAGTCGAATTCATGTAAATAGAAAGAAATGAACAGGGAATGCACGAATATAAACGACTGTAAACAAATCATTCAATAAGAGAGGGTCCGAAATACAAAAAGAAACAAACAACAAGGAGTCCCGACCAAAAGGTGTTGAGTCGCGGCAAAAGCCCAGCAAACTCGGGTTCAGGACGAGACACTTCCTACCAGCCCTAACCCTTGCGACTATGAGATATCCACATAAGAGCTCGTATCACAGATAAACAGTAAGCATGACTCACTTGCCAATGGACCACTCAACCAACAACAATTTCAAAGATAGCTATCAAAGCAATGAACAACAATATTCAAAAGAGTAAAATGAAATAACTGTACAATTTCCTAGATGGTTTACTTACATTCTCCTCGAGCAATCCATCGCGTCGTCGAGCTTCGTCGACGTCACAACCCAATGTCCACTATTGTTGTGTCTCGTCGGGGATCAATCGGTTCGGCAACGCGCCACCGCGCCGTTGCTCCACGCCGTTCACCGCGCCACCGCTGCTGTCACCGCTGCTGCTCGCTCGGCGCGCTCGGAGCAAACCACCGTTGCCGCTGCTGTTGCGCCGCGCGCCGCTGCTCGTCGTCGTCCCCACAACCGCGCCACCTCCCACGGCCTTCACGTCGTCGCGAGCCGCCGTCCGCGCCACTGGTCCATTGCTGCTGGAGCTGCGCTGCTCGTCCTCGTTTCTCGCACCGTCGACGTCGGTCGACGATTCTGGCTGGTCCACCGCGGCTACGTCTCGCCGGACTCGTCCACACACGCAGTCGACTCTCTGCCGTCTCTTCTTCTTCTCCTTCCCGGCGCTTCTCTCTTTCTCTCCCTTTTCTCTCTTTCTCTCTCTTCTCGATATCTCTCTCTCTCTCTCTCTCTCTCTCTCTCTCTCTCTCTCTCTCTCTCTCTCTCTCTCCTCTCCCTCTTTTCTCTTTTTCTCTCTCTTTCATTTCTCTCTCTTATTATCCGTTTAAATGCAATTTTTTTTTCTAATTATCTCCTCGGTTTTTGTGTCCGAATTAAACCCCGAAAAATACCCTATTTTTGCCAAAAATTGACGAAAATATCATTGCACTCCGAAACACGGGTACACCACGTCTAAACCTTAACTTAACCCAATTTCGCGTCGATTTCGATCGGATCACTACGAGTGGGTCCCACTTACGACCCTGAAATGACACGTGGTACGAGTTAGATTTTTAGGGCCATTACAATTAAACACATGCAAACAAACCATTCTTCATCACAAAACTTGTTGGAGAAGGAGTTTGCTGGAGATGAGTAGATCATCAAGGTTTGTTGAAGGAATCCATGAGTGTTGGTTAGAAATTTTCAAACTAGGTGGTGAATCAACTAGGTAACTTTACTACACTAGCAATTTAGTTAAAATTTGAAGTTTTGATGTGAAATTGATATATGAGGAATGAGTCACTGATGTTGATGAAATTATTGATGAATTATAAGTATTATTAGCTTTTCCATTGATGAATATAAATTGATTTTGAAGAATTGGAGTTTTAGGTGAATTTTGGAAAAATTAATGGATTTCATGGAATTGATTAATTTGATCAAATTGTTGTTATGAGGTTGTTTTAGTTGCTGTTTTGGAGTCAATTTGATATGGAGAGGATGTAAATGGGTCTAGGTAGCTTATTGGGAAGTTCGGGACATAATTCTCGAGTTGAGAATTCTGTCGCAGAGGGTAATTAGCGTGCTAATGATTCTGGGCACTTAACTGTTTTTCAAAATGTAGAACAGTAGCGTGTTAGACAGATCCCTTAGTGCGCTAACCCCACCTAACGCGCTAGGTAGACCCACTAGCTCGCTAATGCTAGACAAAAATTAAATTTAAAGGGTTGTTTAGAGATTTTTGACTTAAATACATACTCAAACACCTATAATCATACTAAATATGTAAAATTGGACTTCAGAGACTTAGGGGACCGTAGCTCAGGTATCAGGAAGCTAGTCGGGTTGAATTTTCTGAGTCCGGGAAAATCGGAGCGCGAATTGAGGTAAGTAAACCCATTGGAATGACTCATAGAATTCATGATTTGTTTTATCGATATCACATTTCATGTGTGACTGCTGGTGGGCACACATGGGGTTTGAAGGCCCAGGGCACCCCGGAGAACGACGTATCGACCCAATAGAGCTCCTGGCACCCCCAAGGCAATGGGAGCTTTCTAAGGCCTCCCACCATCCACGTCCCCCCATTTATGCTTTCTAAGGCCATAAATGTGCGTGATTTTTCGCCTCCCACAACTCGAACCCGCGTCCTGGAGGCTTAAGATCACGGATTTAGCGAGTTGTGTACTATTGGGCCATTGTAGCCCAGGGCACCCCGGAGAATGACGTATCGACCCAGCAGAGCCCCTGACACCCCCAAGGCAGTTGGAGCTTTCTAAGGCCTCCCACCATCCATGTCCCCCCATTTATGCTTTCTAAGGCCATAAATGGGCGTGGTTTTTTGCCCCCAAGTCTCGAAACCGCACCCTGGAGGCTTAAGTATGCGATTTTAGCGAGACTTGTACCATTGGGCCATTGGAGGCCTTAGAAAGCTCCCACTGCCTTGGGGGTGCCAGGGGCTCTGTTGGGTCGATACGTTGTTCTCCGGGGTGCCCTGGGCCTTCACAACGTATATATTGGTTGTGGCTAAATTGCTTGCACGGGTTACTTGTGTTTAGTGCTCGTGTCGACGGTAGTAAGATATACTTACGAACGCACTACAAGAATATGGAAGAATAGCATCAAAAAATTTTGACAGACATAATCTGTTGCTAAACAACAACAAATCAGCAACAGTTCTCCATCGAATAGTCCGTTTGACTTGGTTGATCGAAAAGCAACAATTCAGTGACATATTTGTGACAAAAATTGTGACAGATTGTATATTGTCACAGATCTATCGCTGATTTCTCTCGCCATAAATTTCTCGCCAAGGCTGTGACAGATCTGCGACAGAAACAAGTCGTTATTTCATCGATCTATAGCAAAGTCATCGTGACAGATTCTATGACAGATAGATCGACAGACAATTAGCGACATACTTGATATGTCGCTGATCTGTCGCAACCTAAAAATGGGTAAAACCAGAAACCCATCCTCCTCGACCCCTCTCTCTGCAAACCCTCTTTTACTTTTGCCGCCGACAAACCTTCGACGCCGCGCACGCCTTCGACGCCGCCGCACAATCGCCTCCACGTCGCCGCGTCGTCGTCATCGTCATCGCGTCGACGTCGACCGCGACTCGCCGGCTCTCTCCTTCCTCAACGACGCAACGACGCTGACGACATCATGCTGCGTCGCGCTGCTGCTAACGCTGCTGATTGTCGTCCGGCTCACAGGCTGCGCGGTCTTCTCCTCGCGCCGTTGTTCGCTGTCGTGATCGCCCCCCTTTCCGCCGCCGCCGGTTCCGTCGTTTCGCATTCGCCGCCGCACATTTCGCCGCCGCCGCCACCACCACGGCTCGCGGCTTTTTTTTCGCCATTGCTGCCGCCCCGCTCTCCTTGATTGAGTTTCGGGTCTCCTCTGCGACGACTCCGTGACTCGCACACCGAAACGGCCGTCGGCCGAGCTTCACCCCGGTGGACAAGCACGAAGGCATAGCAGACTCGTGGATTGCCTCGCGACTAGGCGGTGGACCTTTGAATCATAGTCCTGGTTTGCGTTTTCTTAAACTTCTATTTTGGAATTTTGGTTGAATTTTGTTTTCATTACTATTGAAATTAGTAAATCTAAGTTTTCCTTTTATATATCAACGAAATCGTACGTGTGTTATGCTTAGCATTCAAAAATAGCGACAACCTGCTAAACAACAACAAACCAACAACTCAACAATTTATGATATGGGTATATGCACCGGTATGTGCAGGTATGTGCACCGGTGGCATTCTATATGGGTGTTGCATAGGGAGGCAAACTTACATCACCAATTGGGTTTCAAGTTTCAGAGATTCCTTTGGTATGCAACCTTCAACCATTTATTTTATTCACAAAATCTCCATTGAACTTAGTCTTCTCTTGATCTTGAACATTTTACCATGTATACTGCAGTGTTTATTATGAACTTTTGAACATTAGGATAGTTGCAATGAGTGGTAGAATGGTCTTACAACATATGTTACAATACATTCTTTTGTCATACTTTGGTATTTTTAAATCTTTAATATAATATTTAATACCAGTTTCTTCAGCATTTTCCATTTGTCATTTCATGAAGAAACTTGATTTTTGAACTTGTTCTTTGTTGTGTATGAAGGGAACATACATTTTTTGCTTTGTCGATATTGGAAAATATGATCGAATATGTATTTTACTCGTGTTTCATGATAAAGATAGAGAACATGAGTACTTAGCGGCTTTAGAATAAATGATTTTTGAACTAGATCACTATGATTGAATTATATAGGTTTCGTAGGCAATTCTTAAGTCAAATGACTTCATAGACCTCTTTTATTTAAGAAAGTTTTTTACTTCAAAGAGTTGGATCTCCTCTTTATAAAGTTGATTGATTTCATTGATGTCTTAATTTGTATTTAAATTTTAGAGTTTACATTTGCGAGTGAATGAAATACATGCATTGTAACTTGTTAGTCAAGTCTAGTACATATTAAGATAATTAGAGTAGTAAAATTAGAATCAATTTTATATATTTAGGATCAATGATACAAAAAAGTGGTTACAATGAGAATGACATTACAAATAAGTAGATTAAGATGTATCCAAAAAAGGATAGGAGAATTAGATCCACATAGATCAACTAAGGTATTTTATCAAATTGAGTAGTTTATCTAATCCTATATGGTCCATTTCATTTTTCTCGGTGAGATAGACACCCCATGCTGCTCAACTTGGTCTCTATATGTAATATGTGTCTCCATCTTTTTTAGGGTCATAACGCGCACTTTTAATTTATGTATTAGAAATCTTTAACTCGTTGTGTGTATTTTTGGAGTGGTTGTGTTGGTCATGTTATACATCGAGATAGAAAGACTGTGAAAGATAGTGTGTACTCAGAGACAACATTATATTCAATTTCACTTTAATTGGATGTGATGTTATTTTCATTTGTGTTGTGATATTTTGGTTGCATGTCGAATATTGTTCAAGTTATTCCTTTTAATTTTCAGGATTTGGATGGGAAACGCTCTCCTAGCTTAAAAATTTGTATGGTGCCTATCTTGTATCGATGAAACAATGTTATAGAGTGTGGGATTGACATTATATATATATATATATATATATATATATATATATATATATGTAAATTAATTTGTGTAGCCATCTTAATTTGTGTAGTATTTTGTATTTTGTTGAATAATGTTCATCTAATACTATATAATGTACTACTAGTTAATTATGAAATGTTAATCTCATCCTTTTGTAGACATAGTTTGTCAAATTTTGATAATATACATACATTTTCCCAATTTTCGTATTATTTATAGCAGGAAAGTATTTATTGTTGCAGATTTTACTGCAGGTTTTCATTTTACTATTTACTGTGTACTGCTTTTTTTTTCAAAATTACCATTCCAAAATTAGCGACAGATTTGATTCATTGATTTGCATAGTCAAAAAAGTTGTATGTTGTTGATGATCTGTCTCTGTTTAGTAATGACAGATCACGATAGATCATGGTTTTGCTTGATTATGCAAATCACATGATGAACTGATTGTCTGTCCTGAATAGCAACAAATCATGATAAAGACGCTTCTGTGCTTGATGGGCAAATCGACGATAGATCGTGTGTCGTCGTTTGAATAGCAACAGATTTGCAAAGCACTTCTCATTTGATGATTGGACTACAATTAGCGACATACTTGTTTGCATTCTTTGTTCAAATGACGACGTTTGTCACAAATCATGTCATTGAAACAACATAACACTAAATATGTCGCTGAGTTGAATCAACAACAAAGAGTTTAGCAACAACTACTATCTGTCGCTGATCTGTTGCAGGGTTGCTGAGCAACAAAACCGTACCAATTCAGCATCAGATTAGTTTGTTGTTGTTTAAGTTTTTTTTTGTAGTGACGTCGGGAGGGATTCAAGGTGTTCTCTTGACTTGAAATAACGTCTGGAGGGGTTCATCCGGTAACTGAAGTTGAGATTTAGTCACTATAAGCCTGTAAGTATATACGCGCATCTTATTCGATTTTATCGATTACTGGCTAGTTTAAGTCAGGGTTTTCTCGTGATTATACGACTATGTACTTTTTAATGCTTTATTTTCGAGCATGTTTCGTTGGTACGTGATGTAATTTATTTCATGCTACCGATTTTGCATGTTTGTAGATTATCAGTTTTATTTCACGAATATTGTGTGGACTTCTCTTGGGATTTTACTCACTGGACTCGTCACTGTATTTGTTGGGTGACTGTGTGCAGATCCTTCGATGAGCAATGACAAGGGCAAGGAGGTACTTGGCGACTACTTCTGAGATTGTGGAGTCAGCTCATGTGTGACTACAATATGTATGTATTTACTTTTGTTGGGTTTTGGGGACCATAGAACACTGATTACATGTATATGAAACTTTTGTTAATATTTATCTTGCCTTGATATATACATGGTATCTTTTGCCGGGTTTTCCACTTCTTAAGAATGTTAAATACGACAAAAGTTACTCATTAAAAGACTTCTGCTGTAAAATTTTAATATAATTGGATAAATTGAGTAATTGGCTAGCTAAATTATTAACACCTAGGTGAAGATTAATTAGTTAGGTTAACTTGAAAAATGTAACCAGTGTACGTCGCGGGACGTTAAGTATAAGCGGGCCAGGACGTGGCAAGGCTTGGTGACGTGGAATGCTACGTGGCGGGTTCTAAGGCAGCTCGGGATTTGGGGCCTCCACAGTTTTGTATCAGAGCGAGGTCGATAGGGCATAGGATAAAAATTTAAAGAAAAGAGAATAAAACTTAAAAAACAAATCTTAAATGTGGAAACCTGAATATCTTGACTTAAAATCTTAGTTGGGAAGCAAACTCGAGAAGGGTAGTGATATGGTTTATATACGCGTTTTGTTTATGATTGTATACATTATATAAACGTATACGGAAGGTGATCTGGCACACGCTTTTTATAGAGATCACGATGGATGGTCACCTGACTCCACCTACTACAGATGTTAGTTAGACGACGACCAAACTAGAGATGAGGGTTTGGATTCGGTAGTAGCCGTACGATTCGCTACTTACGATAGGTAGTTCGAGCTATTGATGGATATGATGCGCGCACAGACAGCAGCGATTGCATCACTCACCGCTGCTAGAATATAGAGCACGACTGAGACGACAGTTGCTCCGACAGTTCCATCGACTATTCAGACTGTAACGACGCATGCAGTGGTTACTACACCGACAGTGGCACAGATCGAGATGCAGACTATGACGCCGCACAAACCGACATGTTTGAGACTTTGTTGACGGCAGAGGTCAAGTTGATGAGAGAGTTCATTAAATTTGATCCTGGATACTTTCATGGAAGCGGAGACCGAGAGGTAGCTGGGAAGTGGTTGATTGCGCATCAAAGGTTACATAAGATACTGCGGATTTATGAGAGCATACATGCAATAATATCAATGCATATGCTGATAGGGGATGCTGCTGTGTGGTGGACAACGTATTGTTGCCAGGTGTTATATTTGCATGTTTTGTAGTTTATCAGTTTTATTTCATGAATATTGTGTGGACTTCTCTTAGGGATTTTACTCACTAGAATCGTCACTGTATTTGTTGGGTGACCGAGTGCAGATCCTTCGACGAGCAAAGCAAGGGCAAGGGCAAGGAGGTATTGGGCGACTACCTGTAATATAGAGACGCCAGCCTGTGTGTGACTACAATATGTATGTATTTACTTTTGTTAGGTTTTGGGGAATGTAGAACACTAAATACATGTATATGGAACTTTTGTTATATTTATCTCGCCTTATTATATACATAGTATATTTTTGCCGGGTTTTCCACTACTTATGATTGTTAAATACTACATAACTTACTTAATTTAAGACTTCAACTGTAAAATTGTAATATAACTTGATAAATTGATTAAATGGCTAATGAAATCATTAATATTTATATGGAGATTAATTAGTTAAGTTAGAGTTAAATGGAAAAGTGTAAGCAACCAGTTAGGTCACGGGGCGTTAAGGATAAGCGGGTCATGACGTGGCAGGGCTTGGTGACGTGGAATGCGACATGGCGGGTTCCAAGGTTGCCTTGGGATTTGGGGACGTCACATACATCTCCATGTTGCTGTATATCTATGTGTGACCCACTTGCCGAAATGCGTATGCTCGAATCTCGAGTGGAGATGCTAATTGTTGAAAAAAACGTATACGCGGAAAATTCGGTGGCCGAAACACGAACGGGGACGCACCTCGAATCGCGTGCCGACGCGTGGGACCGAGATATGTGGCTATAGTGGATTTATGTGGTTTTAATGTGGCCACGTTAAAATCATATATCGTGGATACGCATCGTGATGCGTATAAGCATGAGTATCAAAATTTTGGAAATGAGGCGAGTTGGTGCCTCGAGATGCGCTCGCTCGGATATTTTTAAGGAAAACATAAAAATAAATATGTTTTTGGATGTGTCTCGAAATACGCAAATTTGTCAGACTCGAGACAATTTTTGGTAGCATAGAGGCGGTGGACAAATAGGTGAAATTATTGAGTTTGCCTCGAGATTCGTGTGGCACGAATCTCGATAACAATTTGGAATTTGAAACCAAAAAGAAATGTATATATATAAATATATATAAAAGAAAGAAAGAAAAGAAAAGTAAGAGAGAGAGAGAGAGAGAAAAACCAGTGAGAAAGAGAGAAGAAAAGAGAGATCTGGAGAGGAGAGAAATGGAGCGAGAGAGAGAGAGAAAGAGAGAGCCGGCGAGAGGGACGGCCGAGAGGTGGCGGATCGACGAGATCGGAGCAGCCCAGCAGCGGCGCGGTGGGCGGAAACGGCGGACGACGGAGCGCTCCAGCGACCAGCGGCGGCGCGTCTCAGCAGCCGGTAGCGCGGCGATCGGCGCGGACAGAGGTGGCGGACAGATCGGCGCGGCGCGGCGCAGTGGCGCGGCGACACCGGCCCGCGGACGGCGATTGCGCGGCGGTGCAGGGAGGTCGCGACGCGGCCTGCGAGGCCGAGGACGATGGCCGGCGGGGAGCAGAGGTCGACGCAGCATCGAATACGAGCAGCTGGTCGGCAGCGGCGTGACCGGATCCGCGACGACGACGGCCAGCGGCGGCCGATCAGCACCGGCGAGGAGGCGGACAAGCAGGCGCGTGGCGGTGGCTGCGCGGCTGTGCGGCGGGGCTCACTGCACGACTGCGCGGTGGAGATGAGGAGCAGCGGCGGTCGGCGCGCACGAGCAGCGGCGGCGGAGCAGGCGGCGGAGCAGGCGGAGCTGGCGAGGGCAGCGGTGGCGCGACAGTGACGACGTCGGCGTCGGCGCGACAGCGATGTCGACTCGGCAGCGGTGAACGACGCGATGGCGTTGTCGGACCGATCGGAGGCGTGAATCGACGAATGTCGACGACGCGATTGAGGTGAGGTATAGTCACCTAATTTTATTTTGTGATTTGCAAGATTTAGTAACTGAAATGGTACAAATGGACACCAGGGACTTCGGATGCTATAGTCAGGTGTCGGGTGCGCATATCGAGATGCGTGCGAGTGCGTTTTGAGGTACGTAAGATCCCTTCTGAAAGTCATCGAGGGTTTATTTCTATCATTGATTTCAAGTTCGTGGTTGTTGGATGCTATTCCCCCTATTCTTTGTTATTGATTTCCGTGACGCATTTGGGTTGGGGTCCAGTACTGCGGTGGTTTGGGCCTGCGGGTATCCTGTTTCGAAAATTTGCCGTTACATACTGCTATTCTTGTTGTACTTATGGCACACTAGGCTGTACGCGGGTAACCAGGTGAAAGGAAGTGGGTGCTTCCACTGAAAGGATCCTGGGGGTATGGAAACCCAGTACCGGTGGTTTGGGCATTCGGGTATCCCATTCTTGGGTGGTAGTTACATTTTGAGAACCAGGTGAAAGGAAGTGGTGATTCCACTTTGAAAGGATCCTAGGGGTATGGAAACCCAAGACGGTGGTTTGGGCCTTCGGGTATCCCATTCGGGTGGCCGTTACATTTTGGGAACCAGGTGAAAGGAAGTGGGGCATTCACCGAAAGGATCTGGGGGTTTGTCGTACGGTTTAGTGTGCAGGGAGGAGTACACGGTTTGTTTCTCATGTTATTTATTCATGTGATGATCTTAGTACGGTTAATCTGTTTAGTTTCCACATGAGTACTTGACATGGTTATTGATATCTGTTTATTTCTCTTATAAATGCTCGGTGTACGTAAGATTCCTTCTGAATGTCACCGATGGTTTACTTTTCTATCGTTGATTCATATTCCTTGTTATTGTGTACGTAAGATTCCTTCTAAAAGTCATCGAGGGTTTACTTTTCTATCATCGATTGCCTATTCGTGCTTGTTGGATGTATTCCCCCCTATTCCTTGTTATTGATTTTCGTGACGCATTTGGGTTGGGGGTCGAGGCTTTCGCTATTCGTGTTGTACTTATGGCACACTAGGCTGTACGCGGGTAACCAGGTGAAAGGAAGTGGGTGTTTCAACTGAAAGGATCCTGTGCGCCCCAGTCCGTAGGTTTCGGCTCACTGCGGGTACTGTTCACGGCGGGGCGTTACAGTGAAAGGAAGTGGGGCACTCACCTTTGAAAGGATCCTGGGGGTTTGTCGTACGGATTTAGTGTGTGACGGGAGGAGTACACGGTTTGTTTCTCATATTATTTACTCATGTGATGTTTCTATCGTTGATTCATATTCCTTGTTATTGAGTACGTAAGATTTCATCTGAAAGTCACTGAGGGTTTACTTTTCATCGTTGATTCATATTCCTTGTTATTGTACTATATTCCGTGATACGTTTGGGTTGGTGGTCGAGTTACTCCCACCTGTTCGTTGTGTACTTATGGCACACTATGCTGTAGCACGTGTGATCAGGCATTCGGTGAATTGCAACCCGATGTAAGGGTGCACGTGTCGGTTAAGCCCGCGAGGAACCAGGTGAAAGGAAGTGGGGGCACCCACTGAAAGGATCCTGGGGTCCGAAGTACGATTTAGTATGACCGGACGAGTACACACTTTGTTTCTTTCGTGTTATTTATTCATGTGATGATCTTAGCACGGTTGTCTGTTTAGTTTCGCATGATTATTTGACATGTTTATTGACATCTATTTATTTCCTTATAAATGTTATATCTCCTTGTTCACTTTGTACACTCATAATTGATTATGCATGTGTTGTCTAAGTAACTTGTAACACTTTTATATTGTACATGTTATGTCAATGTATTGTCCACTTTGTGTACACTATATATGTTTCTAACGTACACACTTTGGATTACTTGTAAGTTGTGTTCAAGTACTTGTATTCATGATTATTAAGGGCCTATATAAAGAGGTGCATTCACTTGTAAAATACACACCAAGTTGAACGAAGAATTTCTCATTCCAACTCTCTCATTTCTTATCTTCTCCTTTGTAATAGTAATTTGTCGTAGTAGAAGATCTTAATCTTCTATTTTTCTTCTCTAATTTTTAGCAAGTCTCAACATAGTTTACAACAAAATTAAACATTTATAAAAAAAGCCATTAATTGTGTCCGTACTTATGAGTCCCCGTTTGATCGAGGGCGCATTCGCTTTGGCTTCTTAACGCCAATAATATGGCATAATGATGGGGCAATGCGTTTGATCTATTCATTCCTATATATAGAATTCTTTAATTTGTACATAGCTCCCTAAGAAAAATTAAAAAACAAGTAAAAAAAAAAAAACTAAGAAAACTCAAAAACAACAAAATAAAATAAAATCAATACAACTCAGAAATCGACATGAAAAGAGGTAGGAAATACACTTACAACGTTGAATCTGTGGTTACACCAAAATCTCGTCAAATTTGGGTCGGAGAGAAGTGAGATTCGAGAGTGAGATTCAATTGAGTGACTAAGATACGAGCCGAGTGAACAAAAATCTACTTTTATATGAAGGGGCAATAATGTTATTTCACGTATGGACAAAAATTGAAATTTCGATTGGGGTCCGATGAGCAAGTTTTGGAGTTCATTTAACCGCTTCTAAACAAATTTATCTTAACCTTTTAGAGTAGTTAAATTGTGTATTTGTGTTAATTTCAAAAGTTTTTATAAGAAGTGCTGCATGCACATCACCGAATGCACATTGGCCTCGAGATGAATATGCACACTATTGTAAATGCAAAACACGTAGGGGTGCGTATCCCGAAGCGCATTCAGACGGCTCATGAGTCTGTTGGATCCAGGTTATTCGAACCTAGCTCTATATTTCATGTTACCATGCCATAGAATATCCATTTATTAATATATTTCCATATGTGTCACCATAGTGCGTATATATATATATATATATATATATACCAAGTTGAAATTAATCCCCTTTGACACGTACTAGTAACACTGTTCATTCCACGTCCGATCTGCCTCGAGATGCGCGCCGATCAAAATGACGCACTAGAACCGCCACCATGTTCACCAACCACACCAGCCAAGTAGTCCAACGGGCGAGCCGCATTATTGCGAGCAGAGCAGTTCCCTCTAATCTCCCCCTGCGACCCAGTGAGCACTCTCAGCTGCCCCATCTTCACCATCGACCTGACGAACTCCTCGAAAAACAGGGACTGATTAGCGGCGAACCTATTAACAATGTTACTAGTCCTGACATCGGTGAACAAGTCCTGGTCGGAAGTGAACAGGCCCTCGCGGTTGACGAGGTTGACGTAGTACTGGTTGTCGAAGCGGCGGGGGGTGCGGGGGTCGAGGAAGGTGAAGTTGGTGGAGGTGTTGGTGGGGCAGACCCCGCGGAGGGAGTCGGCGAGGGTGAGGTTCATGGTGAAGTCTTGGGTGGGGAAGAGGCGGTTGCGGAATGAGAAGCAGCTGCTGAAGCCGATGGTGTGGCCGCCGGAGAGGGCGACGAGGTCAGTGGCTGAGAGGTTCTGGTTGGAGGCGAGGGCGGCGATGAGTTGGCCCGCGGAGGAGGTGGGTGGCGGGAGGTTCCGGAGGGTCTCGTTTTGGGTGGCAAATGTCAGGCCGTCCCTCCTGCCTAGAGGGACGCTGTAGTTCGGGCCTCCGCTCTGCATTAAAATAAAGTAGTTATCAGGGGTGTATTCAATTGAGATTTTAATAGATTTTTGGTTACTTTTATAAGTGAATAACTTTTATGAAGTTTTAGATTTTGGTAGTTGTACATAAGAAAGGCACATCACGTTCCAATGTGAGTGTGTGATGCACGTGCATCTCGAGGACCATTGCACGATCATCAGAACGCAATCGATGATGTGCGATTTGATGTCTGATTTTTTTTTAATGTATGTTTGGAATTTTCCTTTTTTTTTTTTTTCTTTCTTAATGTACTCGGCCTCACCTTTACAAGAGGTTGATGGGTTTGCATCTGTAGTAATTTGTGTATGTATGTAGTAAATTAAGAGAAGTGCTTAGAATAACAACATCATATTACATTGCAAGACACATTAGCTCGTAAGAGCTATCCATGCGCGATTCGGGATATGGACATACACATATCCCGATGCATGACACGCGGGTTGAGGTCGTGTGGAAGGTTCTTGTGAGTCAATGTGTTTTAAAATTATGGTGTGATATTGTTGTTGTTATTTTAGTACTTTCCATATATTTTTGGTGGAATATGTATACTATATTAAAAATTGTGATAGTTTTTTTTTTAAGAGAAATTTCATTAATCATGCATTGCTTAATATAGAACCAAGCTAGACCAGATATAGAATCAAGTATATTGATTTGTTAATCCTATTAGTTCAAACAAATAGTCATTAATTTGGTTGTAAATGCGAAATTAAAACAATTTGACAATCACAAACTGCTCTGTACAATATTGAAACTCATAACAATATACAAAACTACTAAAACCACAAAATGAATAACAAAACTTTTCAACAATGAAAAGAAAACATAAAACTTATCAACAACGACAAGAAAAATCAACAAACTTCTAATTAGGGAACAAAATTGTAATAGTTTGTTATTATACGTTAAAGAAAGAAATATTTTAATTAATTTTTAACTCCAACAAAGTACTATATCAGTACTAAAAATATATGAAAAAATGCTGTATAAATTTTAATCAATAGGATGATGTCAAATGCATCTTGTATCAGTATTTTTGCGCAATTTTAGGTGCATTTTGACGATCCATGCAAGTGTTAAATAATAATTAATATATGTCAATGGATCGAGTGCAAATGGAAAGAAAAAATTAAGAAATTAATTAAACATTATTATTCCTCATGTCTTGCCTTTTAACAAGTGATGCTTTCATTAATCAAATGTAAAACCAAAATTTAGGAGGTTGATTTACCCAGGCAACGGAGTCGCGCGCGGCGATGGCCACGATATCAGAGCAGGAGACGACACGACCACAATTTGTTTGAACGAGGTCGCGGAGTTCGTTAATGATGGTGAAGGACCGAGCCCTCAAGGACAAGTTAGGTGGTGCGTTCTTCTCGCTCGGACCACTGGCAGACCCATCAAGCAACACCGACCCGTCACATCCCTACAAATACGACCACAACATCAACAACAACAACGTCGAATCATCCACAACAGTAAAAAAAAAATTAATAAATCTCATAGGGAGGTTTAAAAGTTTTTTATAAATATTTTAAGGGTATCAAAAGAGTTGTACAAGTGGTTGTGTTTGCTTCATTAATTGATTAAGGGTGATTTTGAAATAAAAAGAAAATTTGAATCCAGACTCATAAGTCGAATTAGCACTACTCAAGTAAGTTAAGGCTAGCTATTCCATCAATTAACTTCTCGCAACCATATGCCAACTAATTGATTCGTTGGGTAACAACCACAACTATAAAAGAGGCATTAATTGATAAGCAACTTTAACTTTTTAGCCAATGTGGCTATGTGCAGTACCAATTGGAAATGTCCGTTATCTTTTCTATAACCACAAGTTTCATTTGAAGAAAAAACAAAAAAAAAAAAAAAAAAACAAATACAAGTCTTGTTTTTATTATAATTAGGGAATTTGGAGCTTTCTCGGATCCAATTTCAAACTCGAAGAGAGGAAGACCACAAGAGCGCGCAGTAATCTCTGGCCAAAAATTTTAAAAACTTTTTATTATCAGAGATCGAACTCAAGAGTACACATCTAATTAAAGGAGGATCAAGGGAACGGAAAAAAAAAAAAAAAGTCTTTAACCATAAAAATATCAGTGTTTTTACCAACAATAATTTTTTTTTGATAATATGATAAATATGATCTGTAATTACTCAAAAAAAAGATTATGAACTTTAATAATTTTATAAGATACACGCGTCTCATCTTTAATTACAGTAGAAACAATTAATAATGATATTTTTGCTACTTGAAAATTACCGTTATGGAATTTTAATAATTAGCTACGTATCTTTGACAAAAAAAAAAAAAAATGCATAAAAATCTCGTATAGTAATATATTGTTTAAATTATTTTTTTAATAGGAACGAGACTTTATATATTACTAATAACCAAAAGAATAACATAATATTGTTTGAAATTGTGTTACACCCTTTTTTTTAAGAAGTTTTACACCCTAATCAAACTCACGATTAACTAAACGAAGATATATATATATACATATGTACACACATAAACTCTCAACCTCATTTATATATGGAGTTACCTGAACAAAACAATCGTGAAAGTGAAGGCGAAGAAGGCCAGCAGCTTGGGCGCTATCGTTTTGGAAGATTTGGGTGAGACGGTTTTTGATGATGGCCTCAACACGAGGGCAGCTGGTGTTGTAGAAGCTCCATGAAAGTCCGGGCACTATTGGAAGATTGGTTTGTGCATTTGACAAATGAGAGACTAATACAAGAGAGAATAATAACAATATCAATGGATGAAAAGCTTTTGGAGAGAAAGCCATGCCCATATCGATCAGTTTGGCTTAATTGGTTTCTAGTACTCTTGGCTTCTTGTGTTTATGGAGTGAGTGAGAGCTAGGCAGCTAGCTCATTTATAGACAACCAAATTAATCACTAATTGGAGTCACGTCATTGATCAAAATCTTAAATTACTAAAACACCCTTAATTATCAACCAATGGGGTGGCACTAGGGGTGGGCATTGGTTTCCACAAAATCGCCCAAACCGCCCAAACCGTGCAAACTGCATGGTTTGGTCTGGTTTTTTTAACTTGCGGTTTGGGGGTGGTTTAGAAAACTTGAAAACCGCAATTCCACGGTTTGGTGGTAATTTTCATTTACAAAAAACCGCGGTTCACCAAACCGCAAAAACAACCCATAAACTTGAAATGTATTGAAATAAAGTTGAAGTTTTTCTTGTTGTTTTAACTTTCAAAATGATCTTAGACTCATAATTTTGATTGAGTTCATGTGTATTATTGTGTTTTTGGTGGATGATCATGTATGCACATATATTTTGTTGATGAGATTGTATGGAATGCGTGATTTTTTTTGTTGAAAATGTGTCGCAAAAAAATCGCAAAACCAAACCGACCAAACCACGTAAACCGCGGTTGGTTTGGTTGTGGTTTTGAGGTTTCGCGGTTTGGTGGTGGTTTGTAAAACGACCAAACCTCGAACCTTCGATTTGGTGGCGGTTTGATGATTTTCACCACCAAACCGCGGTTTGCCCACCCCTAGGTGGCATAATGATTAGGCATGAGGTTTTAGAGTAAGTAGCCATTGGTTCGAATCCAAGTGGAGAAAAATTATTTATTTCTCAAAAAAAAAAAAAAAACACCATTATATCCTCATGGGAAATGTTAATTAGTTAGGGTGACACATAATTTAATTTAACAGGTACGTTTGCTACACAATTCTTGATGTGACTAAAATACTTCCAATTCAATTGTTTTGAAGGACATTGACAACAGTGCGTTGCAAATGAATGTCAAAAGTGTGTCACCTCGGAACCAATTGAGTGGCCCAATATATAGTTTGATAAGATGTTTGAGAGTAAAAAGTTATGAGTTTCGAACTTTGTGGGAAAAATTGTTTCTTTCTTATTGAAAAAAAAAAAAAAAAGCGGGTCACCCGAGGGTTTTTCTGATCAATATGACTTAGTAAGGGGACTAGCTAGCTAGTTAGCTGGGTTTTTCTATCTAATTTAAAGGGTTTGAATGAATATGCAAGTATGCTAGGTCTCCGAAATTTAATGTAACACGTGAAACCTCATCAGTCACTATTTTCTGCAGCATAAAAATGGTGCGCAAAGTCTTGTGTACGAAAAAAAAAAAAAAAAGTCGGGTACATGTGATGTGGAAAACACAAGCCTATTCTATGACTGGTTGTGAAGAAAGGCCACGCGGTGGGCACAACCTCCCGCATATTTGGGGGCAATAATATGAGACTTTTCAGCAATATAAATTACCACATAAAATAAAAGTATATAATATAAATTAATGTTTTTTTCTTTAATTTTTGAAAAAGACACCGGATCTTTTTTTTTTTTTTTTTTTTTTTTTTTCCACGTGAAGCCGGCGCCAATAGCACTCACTAATACATATTCGAGCACTACCAAGCTCCATATATAGGGGTCGAGAGGGTGATCATCCCAATCCATTTTTTTTTATTCACAAAACTAGAACTCAAGACCTTAGACATCGAATTTATGTCAGTACTAATATTGTCTTCAACTTAATCACCTTTCAACTTATATATTGTAGGGTTTACACTATCAAAAGGCCTCGATGTTAATTAATTGAGTTAGCTAGGGAGTTTCACACTTGTATACTTTATAAAATCACACTTATTTAATGTGAGACGAATTAACTTTTGATCCACATACCTAACACTTCACTTTAAATCGAAATATGTCCATAAAATATCTTCTCCCAAGTCTCAGCGGTACTATTTGATCCACACGTTTCCAAGAGGAACCATATTTTTAATGTCAGTTGAAAACATTTAATTAAAGAATAAACTAAATTCCTCTTTGTGTTTTACAATAAAAATGTTGAAATCCATTATTAATTCGAGTCTTCTAAGCAGGTGCATGTAATTAATTTTGATCAGTCCTCGCTGTACATAAATTTAATGCTTTTACGAGTAAGTTTGGATGGAGTTGTTAGCTTCAGCTAGATTATATAATAGTGGACAGTCATGACTCATATAGGGTGACAACATTAACATATATACATAATACATACACTAAAGATTAAGCCAAAAAGAAAGTAATTTAAGTAACGAATCATTCCTTAAGAACAAATTAGTACAAAATGCACAACACAACAGAACAACAAATCGTACCAAATCCTCTTTTAAATAAAACTTAGAAGGTTGTAAACTTCTAACTATTTATCATTTTGCATCACTGCTTCAACAACAATTAAAGATCGATTATAATTTTTTTTATCAAATTAAAAATTATGTATAATTAATTAATTTAATTATAATATATGCACATTTATTTGTCAACATCATCGAATTTTGACTCAAGAAAAGTCTTCACGTAGCATGATTTCTCTACGACTTAGTTTGGCTTGTCAAAAAAACAGCTGTTACACGTAACGTTTTTCATGGCGGGGCACGTTATCAACATGTTTCAAACTATACCAAAACACTATACCAAAACAAGCCAATTATGATTACAGTTTGTGTCAAATGGAGACAAGGGGATTTTGTTAAAGTTGGGAGGGTGAAGTTCGTACAGTTTATCCATGGCAAAACCCAAGTTGTACAAAAATAAAGGTGGGGAAAGCAAAAGCACATCATACATCGTATATGTGGCACTTTGACATTGATAATCTTTACCAACTTTGCACTCTTAACTTTACCAAATCCTCTCCATTTGGCTTTGCTATAATTTGGCTAAGCTACTTAACTTTTTTTGAAGAAAAAAAAATCTCTATTACTTAAGAAAATCTAATTAATCTAACTGAGTTAGTTTTTGTCTGTCAAACACGATCCTAAACCGTCGTAATAAACTTTTTTTTTTGAAAAAGAAGTTTGTTAAACTGTCATAGTACTTTTTTTTTTATAGGAATGAGATTTTATTTTATAAAGACAAATAATATATATATATATATATATATAATATTCACAACCGATTGGCGAGAAATAATGTTTTTTCCTAAAATAAAATTGAAAAAAAAACCCTATCGGTGTGGTAGGGAAAAAAACATTTCGTTCCTCTAAAGAAATCTCCCTTAAAACTTAGATGAGAGAGTTAACTCATAACGTCTAGCTAATAAATCAATCTTTTAAGAGAGCTTTGGTGCCACTTACTAGTATATTCGGCTTGAGTACGGATTACTCGATATTTATTAGGCTTCGGACACTAATTAAGTGACTGCGACAAAAAGAGTTACGAAATGTTAGTAATCTACATTTGACCTAAATTATTCTACTAAATTAATTTATAATAAAAAAATCTGAAATTTTAAATTTATTGAAAAAATATTTTTAGTTGTAAATAATGATAAAATTCATTCTTTAATTATATTATATATATTTTATCTATTTAATTTAATGATTTTTCTATTTAAAAAGTATGCAACATACATAATTTTGTGCATGACATATATTTTTAAAAATTTTGTTCATAACATTAAAATGAATATAGTATATATTGTTGATGTTTTAAAATGAATATAGTTCATAATTTTGCTTCTTCTGAAAATCGCAAGACCAGATCATAAATATATATTATCACTACAAAAGGATACCATATTAGCTAAATTGGTATTTACCGTCGCTATACCGTGTTAGCGACGGGAATAGTGTCGTCGCTATTTGGTAGAGCGATGGGTGTCAGAAATTGTGACGGGATAGCGACGGGTCCCCGACGCTATATTCTGATAGGTTGACAAAAAAAATCTTTTTTTAAAAAAATATTATTTTTAAAATGAAAATAGTGATGATGGAGGGGAGGGAGGGGCGGCGAAGGAGGGAGAGGGCGCGGCAGAGGTGGTGGAGGAGGGCGGGGAGGATGCGGCGAGGCAACGGCGACGTCGATGGAGTCGACACCTACGAAGGCCTGTTCAGACAGCTCCTCACCGTGCACAGCGTTGAGTGCGGCGACCCCTCCTCTGCAAACACCCCAAAATCAGCCCCGCCAAACCAACATACACAAAAACCAAACCAATATTCAAATCAAAACAAAGCTTTTACCCACCACCGACTCCACCGGCGAGGAGTTGTCGAACGCGGCGACCGAGCCATGAACGCGGCGAGGAGGTCCTCCTCGTCGCTCTCTGTTTCCGTGGACTCCACCACCGACTCCACTGCGGAGGAGTTGTCGAACCAGCCTAACCCAAAAGAGGGAGAAGACTTGGTGTTTCACTTGATCGAGAGGGAGAAAGGCGAGGGAGAGAAGAGAGGGGAGAGAGGAGAAAGGCGGGGGAGAGATGAGAGGGGAGAGAGGAGAGAGGCGGGGGAGAGAGGAGAGAGGCCGGGGAGAGATGAGTGTTGGAGTTGTAATCTAAATTAGATTAGTGTTTGAATTTGATTAGGAATTTGAGTTAGAGTATGAGTCTATTTAGAATCTCCTAATTGGATTAGGAGTATGTTTATGCGAGTCTATAAATTAGAGTTAACCCCCCGCATTGTAATTAACAAGTTTATTAGAGATAAATAAAGTTTGTTATTGCGGTGTCTCTAAACCTAACATGGTATCAGAGCAAAATCGGTCATGTGATTTTCGGATCTGAGATTTTGTTCGTGGAGAAGAACATATTTGGGTTTCTTCATAGAGGAGAAGAAACGAAGTGGCCCTGTTCGATTTGCGTTGAAGATCGAACAGAAGAGGGGTGTAGACGGTTGCGTTTGGGTCGTTAGAGAGGACGACGAGTTGCGGTAGAATCGCAAAACAGAGAAGTCGAATTGCAGGTTGATTCGTTAAAGGAGAAGGGGTGCTATTTAGTTAGAAATTGAAATTTTGAACAATTTGTTGAAAAGATAAGGATTGTAGGCGACAGAGAAAGTTAAAATCAAAAATTGAGAGTTTTTGATTTTCTTATTTGGTGTGAATTATGGCGACATCGAGGAACGCCCGAGTTCAACCTACTCTTCCAATATTCGACGGGAAGAAGTTTGATAGATGGAGTACTCAAATGAGAGTCTTGTTCAGTTTTTAAGACTTTCTCGCAGTAGTTGAAGATGGATTCGAAGACCCAGGGGCCACCGCTACCTCGACACAAAAGGAGCTTCGCAAGAAAGATCAGAAGACACTTTATTTTATTTTGTAAACGCTTGATGATGTTGCATTTGAGAAAGTGCAACTAGCGAAGACATCAAAGGAAGCGTATGACATTTTAGAGACGTCCTACAATGGTGTACAGAAAGCCAAGAAAGTTCAGTTGCAAACTTTGAGGCGACAACTCGAGTTGATCGAGATGGACGACTCCGAAGATATAAAGAAGTACGCCAATCGTGTTCAGACAATCGTCAATCAGTTAAAGATGAATGGCGAAGATGTCACCGATCTCGATGTGAACGAGAAGATTTTGCGCACCTTGACCACGAAGTTGACCACGTAGTAGCTCGCTATTATGAGTCCGGGATGATTATGAGACCAAGTCAGTTGAAGAAATCATTGGTTCATTACGAGCACATGAGCAACAAATCAATGAAAAAAGTGAAAAAGTCAAGCCTACAGAGCAGGCATTGAAGACTGCAGTTGTCCCGAAGCTAAATAAGAATTATAGGTTCAAAGGTCGTGATAAAGTCAACAACAATGACAGAGGTCAGAATAATAATCAGCAGTGGTGGGATATAAAAAAAGGTAGTGGACAAAACCAAGGTTGCGGTCGTAAGAGAAATCATATTCAGTGTTACAACTGTAGCAAGTTTGGGCATATAGCCAGATACCGCAACAATAAAAAACATGCCAAATATGCCAAGCATGTGTCATTTGCCCAAGGCAATGATTGTAACCAGACACTTTTTATGGTTTCGTCAGGCCAAGAAAGTTCACAAAACTACACGTGGTATCTTGATAATGGATGCTCCAACCACATGTGCGGTAATAGAGAATTGTTTGAAGAATTAGATGAGTCAATGAAAATAAAAGTCAAGTTTGCTGATGATAGGAAACTTCCAGTCAGAGGAAAAGGAAGAGTTCTAATTCAGTTAAAAAACAGTGATCATCAGTATATCTTTGATGTTCTTTATGTGCCTACAATGAAAAATAATCTATTGAGTCTGGGGCAGCTTGTAGAGAAAGGGTACACAATGAATTTGAAAGATGGCTATTTATCCATGTTCGACTATAGAGGAATTACCATTCTTAAATCTTCTTTAAAAAATCAAGTATTTCAAATTGAGATTAAGTTTTGCTCTTATCCATGTTTTCAATCTATCATTACTAATGAGTCATGGCTATGGCATCTGAGATATAGTCATCTGAACTTCAAAAGTTTGAAGTTGCTCACTCAAAAGAGATTAGTGAAATGATTGTCTATTATTCGACATCCGGAGCAGTTTTGTGAATGATGCATTTTAGGGAAACAACAAAGCCAGTCATTCGCTCCCTACACTCCGTGGCGGGCCATATCTTCATTACACTTGGTTCACTTAGATCTTTGTGGTCCTATGCAAACAACTTCACTAGGAGGGAGCAAATATTTTTTGACTTTTATTGATGACTACAACAGAAAGATTTGGGTGTATTCTCTTAAGAACAAGTCAGACGCGTTTACTTGTTTTCAGAAGTTCAAGGCATATATGGAGAAACAAAGTGGACGCTCCATCAAGATTTTGAGAAGAGATGGCGGTGGTGAATACAAGTCCTCCATATTTTCTGATTTTTGTAATCATCATGGGATCAAGCATGAGATCACTCCACCACATACACCGCAACATAATGGTGTTGCAGAAAGAAAGAATATGACTATTATGGACATGGCTCGTAGCATGTTGAAAGCAAAAGGTTTACCTAATTCTTTATGGGCTGAAGCAGTTGCATGTTCAGTTTATTTACTGAATAAGTCTCCCACAACAGTCGTATCTCATCTTACTCCAGAAGAGGCTTGAAGTGGTTACAAGCCAGTTGTCAGACTCTTGAAAGTGTTTGGATCCACTGCGTATGTTCATGTTCCTGATGCTAATAGGAAGAAATTGGATGACAAAGGCGTGAATGTCATTTTTCTTGGCTATGTTCAGGGCGGATTGGAGCATACAAATTATATAACCTGATCACCAACTCTATAATTGTCAGGAGAGATGTATTATTTGATGAGGCAGATGCATGGATTTGGGACACAAAAGGCAAGGGAATTGCTCAATCTGCTGCAATCGGGTTTAATGATGAGGCTTCTAATTTTTCCGAGTATTTCTTCTACCACGGGCACTGTTTCGACTAGTACCAGTATTAGACTCCAGAGTACGAGTGATAGAACAAATATGAATCTTAAGCTACCGGTTCGCTTTCAGGATTGTCAGGTTACCTCTGATGCTGCGGTTGATAATGATGGCAATTTAGTTCATTATGTCATGTTGGCAGATTCAAACCTTATTAGCTTTAATGAAGCCGTGCGAGATAGATGTTGGGTTGATGCTATGAATTCCGAAATCGAGGCTATTGAGAAGAATGACACTTGGGAACTTGTTGATATTCCCAAAGGTCAAAAAGCCATTGATGTCAAATGGGTTTTCAAGACAAAAATGAAACCCAATGGAGACGTGGAGCGTTACAAAGCTAGATTGGTGGCCAAAGGATATGAGCAGAGGCCTGGCTTTGATTATTAGGAAGTGTTTGCTCCAGTTGCTCGCATTGAGACGGTCCGTTATTGATTGTCATTACTGCCTAGAGAAGGTGGAAACTTCACTACGATGGATGTGAAATCAGCTTTTCTAAACGACTACTTAGATGAAGTAGTTTATGTCAAGCAACCAACGGGATATGTTCAAAAGGGCACTGAAGAAAAAGTTTATAAGCTGAATAAAGCACTTTATGGCTTAAAATAGGCACCACGAGCTTGGAATAAAATGATTGATGAATTCTTTCAGGGTTATGGACTGGAAAAATGTGTTTATGAACATGTTTTGTATGTGAAGATCGATGCTTCTACTGGTTTTGCAATGATAGTTTGTCTTTATGTTGATGATTTAATTTTCACTGGAAATGACATCAACATGATCGGAGACTTTAAGGAAGCTATGATGCGAGAGTTTGAGATGACGGACGTTGGTCTAATGTCATACTTCCTAAGCATTGAGGTCAATCAGCGAGATGATGACATTTTTATATGTCAGAAACGATATGCAGCTGAGATCTTGAAGAAATCTGAGGTGTCTAGCTATAATCTTGCTTCTACACCTGTGGAGGTTGGTACCAAGTTGTCCAAAACAAGACAGGATGCACCAGTTGACTTGACATATTTCAAGCAGATAGTTGGGAGTTTGAGATACTTGACTTGCACTAGATCTGATATTCTTTATGGCGTTGGATTAATTAGTAGATACATGGAGCACCATCGATAATCTCATTTGGTTGCAGCAAAGATAATTATGCGTTATATTCAAGGTACTACTGATCATGGGTTATTTTATTCCACTTTAAAGGATAGTTCTTTGTTTGGCTATTCTGACAGTGATTGGGGAGGAGACCAGGATGATCGAAAAAATACTTCTGGCTATGCTTTTTATTATGGTTCTACAATTTTTTCGTAGTCTTTGAAGAAGATCGTTGCATTGTCTACTGCTTGTGAGGCTGAGTACATTGCAGCCGCCTCTAGTGCATGTCAGGCTATTTGGTTGAGAAAATTATTATCTCATATTCATTTTCAGTGTAATGGCCCTACACCAATCTATGTTGATAATGTTTCGGCTATTGATTTAGCGAAAAACCCAGTTACACATGGTCGGAATAAGCATATTGATATGCGATATCACTTTCTACGTGATCAGGTGGAGAATAAAGAGATAAATTTGTATATCTTTGCAGATCAGAGGATCAAGTTGCAGATTTGTTTACCAAGGCATTGAAGATTGAGTCTTTCATGAAGTTAAAGGCTATAATTGGGGTTTGTCCAATCTGAATTATGGGGGGACGATGTTTCTTTTAATTCAGACAGGTAATTTAGATTATGGGGGGATGTTGGAGTTGTAATCTAAATTAGATAAGTGTTTGAATTTGATTAGGACTTTGAGTTAGAGTATGAGTCTATTTAGAATCTCCTAATTGGATCAGGAGTATGTTTATGTGAGTCTATAAATTAGAGTTAACCCCCCGCATTGTAATTAACGAGTTTATTATAAATAAATAAAGTGTGTCATTGTGGTGTCTCTAAACCTAACAAGGAGATAGGATAGAGGTAGGGGTGAGGGTGGGGAGAGAGGAGAGAGGTGGGGGTGGGGCGGGAGAGATGAGAGAGGCGGGGGAAGAGAGAGGGGAAAGAGGGGGAGAAAGGAGAGAGGGGGGGGTGGGGAGGGAGAGATGAGAGGGGGGGGGAGAGGGAGAGAGAGGCGGGGAGGGGAGAGAGAGCGGGGAGAGAGAGAGAGAGAGGAGAGAGAAGAGAAAGGTGGGTTTGGAGGAGAGAGGAGATAGGGAGAGTGGAGAGTTTATAAATGGGGAAGATTAGGGTTTGGTGGTGGGAGAGAGAGTGTGTATTGAGCGAGAATTTCCCCGCCCAACAATTAGCGACGGGGGGCCGTCGCTAACCCCGTCGCTAATCTGGTCAACAGGTAAACCAGAACTCCCCTCGCAAATCCGTTGCTAATTAGCGACGGAAATAGCCAATCGCTAATTGATGCATTTTTTTGTAGTGTTTTTATTCTTGACGTTTTAAATATCTAAAAATTTCTTCATATTACATACTTTATTATTTAGCGAAACAAAAAGTTATTCAAAAAATTTATAGTAAAATGAGACTTTTAAGACTAATCAAATTGCATTATATTATTCCAAATAATATAAAGTACAACAATACTTTTAGAAATTAAACATAATGTATGAAGTAATGATTAAATGTAGTAACTATCATAATCATGTGTAGAACATTAAATGCAGTCCATTAAATGTAGTAACTTGAATAATAGGTTACCCATTTCACAAATTTGACACAATGTCTAAATTGAATAGTTTGATCAAGATCTAACGGCTAGAATTAAATATCACCATGGTATATATATATATATATATATTATAGATGAGAAGACATATTTATCTATTTAAAAAGAAAAGAAAAATAGAAGTTGTCAATCAAACAGTTTTCGTTTGACATATGATACATTGTACCTATATATATGGACATGATTAATTAAAAAATCACGTTGCTTCATCACGTTGCATTGAACGTGTTCGTTTGGGATTAGGGGTGGGCATCGATTTCCCTAAAACCGCCTAAACCACCCAAACCGTATGGTTTGGTTTTTAAAACTCGTGATTTGGGGGCCGTTTGAAAAACTTGAAAACCGTAAAATCGCGGTTTGGTGGTGGTTTTCAATTCTGAAAAACCGCGGTTCACCAAACCAAACCGAGGGTAATTTAGTAAATTTATTTAATTTACATTTTAAAACCTTAACCAATATAAACAACTTAACCTTAACCAATATAAACAACAGCCGTTTCATTTTTTCATTTCCATCTCAAGATCCTAAACATATTCGCTTCCACCAGTTGAGGTCATCCGTTGCTGCCTTCCACTAGTCGTCGTCACTGCCGCTTCCCACCAGTCGCCATCGCCATCTCCTATCAGTGATCTTTCACCGCCGCCTCCCACTTTTTTTTTTTTTTTTTTTTTTTTTTTTTTTTTTTGGAAAACATGTAACAAGAAAAACCGCGAAACCAAACCTCGGTTTGGTTGCGGTTTTGGTGGTTCGCGGTTTGGTGGTGGTTTGCAAAATGAACAAACCGCAAACTCTTGGTTTGGTCGCGGTTTGGTGGTTTTCACCACCAAACCGCGCTTTGCCGACCCCTATTTGGGATATATACGTTGGTTAAAAGAATTCTAATTACTCACAAACTTTTTGGAGATGAATGAATGGATATATGATTCATTGGTTTTAGACAAGTCTCCGTAGTAGTTGTGAGTGAAACATTGTGTTTATTAATTCCATCGAATTTGGTCTTTAAACATAGCATACTTTGGAATCGGTGTGCTTTCAACCAATTTTTGGTGCACCCATAACATATTATAAATACTCCCCAACATAATAGGATAAAGACAAGAATTTTTATTATGGTTTTCTTAATGAAAATTCTTATTTTCTCTCCGGTCAAAAAAACTTTCTGTTTTCTCTCCGTCATTAAATCCATTGTTTTAACAGTGAGTGGGTACAACAATTTGATCCACTTATTTCTACAGTCTAAAATGTTATAGCTGTAGGATCGTGATTTTTGTATCATAGAAGATAAGTACTACCAACCGCGAGCACGAATTGCATGACAATATTGTCTTTACGGAGATATAATACTAAACTCTAGCCTCAATCTACAATTTATTCAATTCATCGAGTTCGGAGTTTTTCTGCGTCAATTCAGCCATGACGACACCAAGCGACATAGTGGAGGTTCTCGATTCCAACAGTTCGTACAGTTTACCCCAGTTATACAAAAATAAAAGTAAGGAGAGCAAAAGCACATCATACATTGTACATGCCGCGCTTTGCCATTGATAAGCTTTATCAACTTCACACTCTTAACTATAGCAAATCCTCTCCATTTGGCTTTGCTATAATTTGGCTAAGCTAATTAACTTTTTTTTTGAAGAAAAAAAATCTCAATTACTTAAGAAAAATCTAATTAATCTAACAGAGTTAATTTGTGTTTGTCAAACACGATCCTAAACCGTCGTAGTACTCTGTCGTTGTTTTTTATTTTTCTTTGAAGAAGAAGCTTGTTAAACCGTCATAATATTTTTTTTATAGGAGCGAGATTTTATTTTATAAAGCCAAATATAAAATATATTTACAATCGGTTGGCGAGAAACAATGTGTTTTTCTAAAAATAAAATCGAAAAAAATCCTACTAATGTAACAGAGGAAAAACGCTTCATTCTTCTAAATAAATCTCCCTTCAAAATTAGATGAGAAAGTTAACTCATAATGTCTACTATTATATTCGGCTTGAATACGGATTACTCAATATTTATTAGGCTTGGGACACTATTTATGACTATTTAAGTGACAGCAACAAAAAAGTTACAAAATGTTAGTAATCTACATTTGACCTGAATTATTTTACTAAATTAATTTATAATACACCAAATGCTAGCTAAATATCTAATTATTATCAAGCCATGAAGAGATTACATTGGTTGGTGAGTATGTGACAGTAACTGTTCAAATTACACTAAACAGCTTTGAATTTGTACTTTTATTTTTATTGAGACAAAACAGCTGTGAGTTGGGTGAGCTGTGTTGGACTTGTGTTCGTGTTTTCTATGATTCTGTGCGGCGGAGAGACGTATTGAAGCCCACTTTTTTTTTTTTTTCTTTTTTTCTTTTTTTCTGTAGACTATTTCGTATTGGAACTTAATCAATTACTCAGGATTCAAACCGAATCGACCTACTAAAGAATAAAGTTTTTTCGTGGTGATTTCTACGTTAGTCGTAAAGTTCTCGAGTTTAATTTTTTTATTAATAGGTGGCACTACTGGAAGCTGATTGTTGTCCCAATATCTCTTAACTAGTGATTCGAATTCGAGTCCAGTGAATGAAAACATTAATATTGGAAGCTCCTCCACTTACGAGTGAGTTTTTGAATAATTTGGATATCAAGTCCGATGTAGCCGAATGTCAAGTCCTTCAATTATATCAAACATCATGGGCCATTCACGCATCATTAACTTTCCTATCTACGATTCCACAAGTTTTATGTGGTCCACCCAGGGGTGGCAACAAAACGGGTACGGACTGGTACGGGTCCGGACACTCCCCTTAATGACGACTAAAAATAGTGTTCAGACCCGTACCCGTTTTTGAAACGGACATTTTTTTTTGTCCGGACCCGTATGTTTGTAAAACATACAAGACCCGTTTTTTAATAAAATAAAATAAAATTTTTCACTTAATTATTAACAAAAATACATGATTTTTATGTTGTCACGCATTCCATCACTACAAAAAAGAAGTGTTATGAATTCAAAATTCAAGTCTTACAAGTTTCCATATAAAAAAACGTGAAATTATAATTCAAACATTATGAAAGTTTCAAAACACTCATATAAATAAATTAATTTTATTTAAATTAATCGCTAAACGGGTACCCGTTTTTAAAAAAAATTTGTCCGGACCCGGACCCGTTTTT
This sequence comes from Stephania cephalantha, assembly GCA_039657325.1. Classification (NCBI taxonomy): domain Eukaryota; kingdom Viridiplantae; phylum Streptophyta; class Magnoliopsida; order Ranunculales; family Menispermaceae; genus Stephania; species Stephania cephalantha. The sequence goes on from CM077574.1 coordinate 3,292,396, forward strand.
TTAAAACGGACAAGAAAACATGTCCAAACCCGTATTAATTTTGAAAAAATTATGTCCAGACCGTTTAAAGCAAGTCCGGGCACATTTTGCCACCCCTAGGTCCACCCAAGTTTGTCAGGATCGTGAATCGGAAGTGAATCATAAAGTGCTTGAGTGAATTGAATCGGGTTTCGCATCGATGAATTGTATGTATATATATTAAAATTTTCTTAGGATCCAATTTTTTCTCTTGCACATATATAGTTCCTATGCTTTCAAATTTTATAGAAAATCCTCTCAATTTGGCTTTGCTATAATTTGGCTAAGCTAATTAACTTTTTTTTGAAGAAAAAAAAAATCTCAAATACTTAAGAAAATCTAATTAATCTAATAGAGTTAGTTTGTGTTGTCAAACACGATCCTAAACCGTTGTAGTACTATGGTTGTTTTTTTTTTTTTTTTTTTTTTTTGAAGAAGCTTGTAAAACCGTCATAGTACTCTTTTTTTTTATAGGAACGAGATTTTATTTTATAAAGCCAAATATAAACAATATTAACAATCGGTTGGCGAGAAACAATGTATTTTTTCAAAAATAAAATCGAAAAAAACCCTACTACTGTAACAGGGGAAAAACGCTTCATTCTTCTAAATAAATCTCCCTTAAAAGTTAGATGAGAAAGTTAATTCATAATGTCTAGCTAATGAGTTAATTTTTTAAGTGACAGCTTTGCTGCCACCTACTGGTCATATTCGGCTTGAGTACGGATTATTCAATATTTATTAGGCTTGGGACACTAATTAAGTGACTGCGACAAAAAAGTTACAAAATGTTAGTAATCTACATTTGACATGAATTATTCTACTAAGGGCAGTGCTATTTGGACTCATAAGTCTGGACCCAAAACTTTTTTTATTTTTCAAATACATCCTCGAGCAATTAATGAAGCAATCATAATCACTTGTAAAATTCTTTTAATACCTCTTAAATATTTACAAAAAAATTAAAAACCTCCTTATAAGTCCGGACTAATGAGTCCAAGTAGATTTATTGTTCTACTAAATTAATTTATAATACACCAAATGCTAGCTAAATATCTAATTATTATCAAGCCATGAAGAGATTACATTGGTTGGTGTGCATGTGACAGTAACTGTTCAAATTACGCTAAACAGCTTTGAATTTGTACTTTTATTTTTTTTGAGACAAAACAGCTGTGAGTTGGGTGAGCTGTGTTGGACTTGTGTTCGTGTTTTCTATGATTTTGTGCGGCGGAGAGACGTATTGAAGCCCACTTTTTTTTTTCTTTTTTTTTTTATACTATTTCGTATTGGAACTTAATCAATTACTCTGGATCCAAGCCGAATCAATCTACTAAAGAATAAAGTTTTCTCGTGGTGATTTCTACGTTTAGTGGTAAAGTTCTCGAATTTAATTTTTTTACTAATAGTTGACACTACTAGAAAAGTTTGATCCATGTAGCCGACCCCAGTTAATTTGGAGCTGAGGCTATGTTGTTGTTGTTGTTGTTGTTGTTGTACTAATAGTTGGCACTACTGGAAGCTGATTGTTGTCCTAATATCCCTTAACTAGTGATTCGAATTCGAGTCCAAATAATGAAAACATTAATATTGGAAGCTCCTCCATTTATGAGTGACGTGCTACTCGACGCGAACTCATAGTTTTTGAATAATTTGGATATCAAGTCCAATGTAGCCGAATGTCAAGTCCTTCAATCGTATCAAACATCATGGGCCATTCATGCATCATTAACTTTCCTATCTACGATTCCACAAATTTTATGTGGTCCACCCAAGCTTGTCAGAATCGTGAATCGGAAGTGAATCATAAAGTGCTTGAGTGAATTGAATCGCGGTTCGCATCGATGAATCGTAAGATTCAGGTAATGTATATATATTAAAATTTTCTTAGGATCCAATTTTTTCTCTTGCACATATATAGTTCCTATGCTTTCAAATTTTATAGAAAAATACAAAAATAGACTAATTTTATATTTGCAACTTTGTTTTCAAGTGCACTGCTCAACAAGCTATAAATACGATTACTATTAATATAACATGAAATAACGGACTAAAGATGAATTGTCTACATATATCAAAGTATCAAGTATCAACCATCAACGAAGGAGTCAAGGACTTCAAAATTTTAAACGAAGTTCGAATGTAAATAAAGTTGTCAAAGACTTGAACTTAATTGTACATACATCAAAATTTAAGTTTAAGTATAAGTTTGCAATATTAAAACTTGAAATCTACGAGTTTATGTTGGCTTCTTCAACATTCATGGGGCATCATCAATATCATATATAGGAGAATAAAGGCTCATCAAGTCCAAGTGTTTGATCATTAAGCCAAGCTTCATCTTCAAAATCTTGATTAAGTCCAAATTGTCCATCTCCTCCATCATTTGATCATCTATGTCTTCAACACCTTCATCATAAAAAATTTAAAAAACACAAAAGTAAGATAATAAAGTTAATGTAAATATAAATTAAGTATAGAGTCTATAGACTAAAAAAATACAATAAGATTTACTTACACGATCTTTTTTTGGTTTGTTGCTCTTGGTCGACATCAAGATTTTGGATATTCTTCGCCTCAATCTCATCATTCAAGTTGAAAGACCCAGTGACGCAGAGGAGATCTTCTAAACCAGTTGAACGAATCCACGAACAACTCGATCTAGGTCAGAACTTAAGTCAAAGTTCGAAAATTCTTTTATTCCAGCCAAAAAACTCTGAATTACATCCAATAGGTCGCTTAAATAGCGAAACCCTAAAATTTGCCAAAAATAGTAAAAAATCCAAAAATCCCTAAACTGACTAGACAAAAAATAGAAACAAATTCCGCAAACGGCAATAAAAAAGGAAATTCCTAATGAAAGTTGTAAGCTAAACAAAACTTTCCTAAAATAGCAAAATTGCCGTTTCGGATGGCGAAACGATGGAATTTCGCCGAAAAACGACGTAATCACAGCGTAGCTGTGAATCGTGATCTCCACGCCGTTTCCAATCAACCCATGCCCCCGGAACGCCGAAACTCAAACGCCCAAACTTCACCAAAATTACCAAAGCCATCCTGTCATATCTTTCCATCATATTTTTCCAAGAATTTGTGAGCTAATTCTTGGACTTCATCATTCTCCCCAGGGTGGACAGAATTCGCCCTCGAATTGTCATCATCAGACGTATCCCCATAATAGGGAACAAGATGCTTGACATTAAATACATCAGCCGTGCGAATGTGACTTGGCAACTTCAATCTGTAAGCATTAGGATTAATTTTCTCAAGAACCTCCACAGGAACAATCTTCCGAACTGACAATTTGTTGTAATCACCCACAGAGAACCGGTCTTTAGTGAGAACTGCCCACTTCAAACTCCACGTGACGCTTCTTCCGATCTGCATATTGTTTGTACTTGTCAGCAGCCTTCTGCAAGTTATCTTTGACAGATTGATGAATCTCTTGCATGCCCACTAACAAAGTCTTTCGCCTTGCCATGCCATCTAGTCTTACTTGGCACCGGTAACAGATCAAGAGGACCTCGAGGTAGTACCGAATACACAACCTGAAAAGGACTAAACCCGCTACTTCGATTAACAGCATGGTTGTGTGCAAATTCTGTCTGGCTCAACTTGAAGTCCCAACTCCTGACATTCTCACCCACCAAGCTCCTCAAAAGATTACCTAACGAACGGTTGACAACTTCTTGATCGCCCATCGTTCGCGGATGATAAGCACTCTGCTAAATTTCAGCTGCGTGTTCATCATAGCCCACAAACTGCGCCAAAAATGGCTAAGGAATCTGGTGCCCCGATCTGAAACAATCGAGGTAGGAAGGCCATGCAATCTATACACCTCCCGAAAGAACAGCTGAGCCACATTTACAACATCAGTGGTCTTCTTGCATGGGATGAAGTTAACCATCTTGGAAAAATGGTCAACCACCACAAAAATAGAGTCATTTCCCCGCTGTGTTCTAGGCAACCCCAGTACGAAATCAATGCTAATATCAACCCATGGCTGTTCTGGAATGGGCAAAGGCATATATAGACCGACATTAGTTGCGGTACCCTTCGAAAGCTGGCAAGTCCGGCACCGCTGCACATATTTGTCCACTTCCTTGCGAATGGTAGGCCAAAAGTAAGAGGCCTGCACCAGCTGCAAAGTGCGATCACGCCCAACATGTCCCTCTCCATGCAACTCTCTAATAATCAGCAATCTCAGGCTGCAATTATGAATGCAAAGCTGGTTGCCCCGAAATAAGAAACCCTCATGGAGTGTGTAATCGCACGCTCCCACTCCGCACCTTCTCCACAATAGTAGCAAAGAAATGATCAGTAGTAAACAAATCAAAGAAGGAGGAAAACCCAGGTACCTCAATGGTCATGCGGCTCAACAAACTTTTTCGTCTGCTCAGGGCATCAACAACTACGTTGGTCACACCAGACTTGTGTTTCACCACAAAAGTAAAGCGCGCCAAATAGGCCACCCAGGAAGCATGTCTGGCCGAGACCTTGTTCTGCCCATGTAAGTGTCGCAATGCATCATGGTCTGTAAACAACACGAACTCTATGTGGAAAACATAATGCCGCCAATGTTTCACGGCTTGTACCACTGCATAGAACTCCACATCGTATGTGCTATACCTCAACTTCGCCCCAGACAGCTTCTCACTGAAATAGGCAACATGCCTATTATTCTGACTCAAGACAGCTAAAATGCCTACCTTGGATGCATCACTATGCAACTCAAAAGGTAGGTGAAAATATGGCAACACCAGAATGGGGGCAGAGGTTAACCGCACCTTGATAAGTTGGAATGCTTCATCTGCCTCGTTGCTCCACCCAAACTTCACGCCCTTCATACAGTCTGTAATTGGGGCCATGATACTGCTGAAGTGTGGAATGAACCGCCTGTAGAAGGAAGCCAACCCATGAAAGCTGCGAACCTCCGTGACGGTGGTGGGTCTAGGCCAAGTGCGGATGGCTTCTACTTTAGACTCATCAACCTGCAACCCTTCTCCAGAAATGGCATAACCTAAAAAAAGGACATTCGGTGTCAAAAATGAGCACTTCTTCATCGCAGCATAGAACTTCTCCTGCGCAAGAAGATACTCGAACATCTCGCACGTCTTTGGAGGTGTTCATCCTCGTTTAATCTTGTATATCAATATATCATCAAAATATACCACAACACACTTGCCTATCAAAGGTCTCAAGCTCTGGTTCATGACTCTCATGAAGGTGCTAGGTGCGTTTGACAACCCAAACGGCATGACTAACCACTCATACAACCCCTCCCTAGTTTTAAAAGCAGTCTTCCACTCATCCCCAACTCTAATGCGAATCTGGTGGTACCCACTCTTCAAATCCAGTTTTGTAAAAACTCTTGCTCCACTCAATTGGTCAAGTAAATCATCCAAGCGAGGGATAGAAAAGTGATACCTGACAGTAATCTTGTTGATTGCTCTACTGTCCACACACATCCGCCAGGAGCCATCTTTCTTCGGTGTAAGGAGGGCTGGTACTGCACACCGACTCAGACTTTCACGGATGAATCCCTTCGCCAATAACTCTTCAACCTGTCTACGCAACTCCTCATGCTCACTGGGACTCATTCGGTAGTGTGGTCTATTAGGTAGTGACGCCCTGAGTTCAAGGTCAATCTGATGCTGAATATCACGCAATGATGGCAGTCCTTCTGGCATCTCATCATGGAAAACATCACGAAACTCCTTCACAATAGGAATTGCAGCTTCGGGAACATCAACATCTCTATCTACCTCATTTCCCATCAAGATGTAAACTACCTCAGAATCCTGTAATGCATATTCAAATCTTGCCAAAGACAAAGAAGTCGCTAGATTCTTTAGTAGGCTTAACTTCCTCAGGATCCTTGGCGGGTACTAGCACAATCTTCACTCCTTGAACATAAGGGTGTATTTATTGGTTCGCCATCATGCACAACTTCCCTATCAAACTACCAAGGACGTCCCAAGAACAAGTGGCAAGCATCCATAGCCACAACATCACACCAGATCGAATCCTTGTAGTTAGCACCAATAGAAAAAGTCACCAAGGCGCGCTTCGACACCTTCACCTCACCACCCTTCTTCACCAAGCTAGCTTGTAGGTGCAGGGTGTTGTTCGATTGCAAGGCCCAACTTCGAACCGCTTCAATCGAGACGATATTCTCGCAAATGCCTGCATCAATCATGAACCTGCACACCTTGCCTAAGATGATACACTTGGACTGAAAGATGTTATTCCGCAGCCACTCATCATCAGGGACAGCTCTAGGAGTCATACAAGAACGCCTCACAACCAAGGCAGTATGCACATCTCCAGTCACGATCTCCTCTTCAGTGTTGTCAGAAGTATCAAAGGCTGGTTCTGCAGTGATGTTGGCCTCTTCCCCTTCGTCTTCCTCTTCGTTCTCAATAAAGAGAGTCTTCTTCCCCTTACATTCTGACTTCCTGTGATAACTTCGCCACAACCGAAGCATTTAATCCTACTAGTGCTAGGTCTGTTCGTGCGACTAGCAGGGTTAATTGCAGCGGTATTACCTCCAGTATTGGCTGTCCCAACACTAACATTACTGGAAGCATTACTCACACCCCGACATTGTTGTTTCTCAACCAACAATGCTCGCCGTGCGTGCGTCAGAGATAAGGAAGCCGGATCAAACATGTTGACGACATCTTGGATCTGCACCCTCAGTCCACCAATATACCGCGCCACTAATTGGTCGTTAGTCTCTTGCAGTTCGTTTCTAGCGACTAACTGATAAAACTCAGTAGTGTAATCATCTATTGACCTTGCCCCTTGTCTCAGATTCTGCGACCTCTGATACATAAGGCGTTGGAAATTGTAAGGCAAGAACTCAGCCCGTAAGTGCTTTTTCATCTTCTCCCACGAGGTGATCTTCACATTTCCATTCCTATTCCGCATCGACTTCTGCTGTTGCCACCAAGTCGTGGCCCTGTTGAGGAATCTGGTCGCAACCAGTTGCACATGCTTGCCTTCGGGCACACCTTTGAATTCTAGGACTTCTTCAACTGGCGCCAGCCAGTCCAAGAATTCTTCCGGTTGAAGGGTGACATGGAATTCTGGGACCTCCGTCTTCATCCCAGACTTCCACCGCCTGCGATCATCCTCAACTGCACGCGGCCTGTAGCGTCTCCTTGGTGCCTCAACATACTCATCCTCCCCTTCGGTAGAAGAATCTCCTACTGGTTCATCACCAACAGGTTCCCTTCGATGGTTACGGACACGATCCATATTCTGACCCAACAACTGATCGATTCTAGCAGTTAAATGTTCTACTACCGCGCCCATGCGTTGGTCAATTATTTGGCCAATTTGTCGATTCGGATTGTCACGGTCATATACCACCTCGATACGCTGCTGGTTCCTCTTCGGCGGCATGATTTCTCCAATCACGTTGAAGCAGGCTCTGATACCAACTGACGCAGCGGAGATATTCTAAACCAGTTGAACGAATCCACGAACAACTCGATCTAGGTCAGAACTTAAGCCAAAGTTCGAAAATTCTTTTATTCCAGCCAAAAAACTCTGAATTACATCCAATAGGTCGCTTAAATAGCGAAACCCTAAAATTTGACAAAAATAGTAAAAAGTCCAAAAAGCCCTAAAGCGGAAACTAGACGAAAATAGAAACAAATGCCGCAAACGGCAATAAAAACGGAAATTCCTAATGAAAGTTATAAGCTAAACAAAACTTTCCTAAAATAGCAAAATTGTCGTGATCTCCACGCCGTTTCCAATCAACCCATGCCCCCGGAACGTCGAAACTCAAACGCTCGAACTTCACCGAAATTACCAAAATGTCATCCTGTCATATATTTCCATCATATTTTTCCAAGAATTTGCAAGCTAATTTTTGGACTTCATCACCCAGTGTCATTATTAATGTTAATATTAACATTATTGCTCTCTTCACCTGCATTAACTTGAGGCAAAACACATTTTTTGGTCCTTAAACTTAGAGACTTTTATGCTTTTAGTCCTTGAACTTTTATTAGTGTTAATTTGGTCCCTTAACTTTCATTTTTGTACATTTGGTCCCTGAACTTTTGAGTGTTTTATGCTTTAGGTCCTTGAACTTTGAGGTTTTTACATTTTTGGGGGAAAATTAATTTTTTTTTTCGGCTTTTATTGATCGATGTGAGTCGTTCGGCTTAGTAGTATAAACCATTTACTCTTTTTGACTAGTCACACGTTACTTTTATTACCCACATTACCGAAATTTAACACTTTAAATGGTGGAAGGACTAAATGTAGATCTTTGTGAAAGTTCAAGGACCAAATGTATAGTAATAAAAGTTTAGGGACCAAAAACATAAAAAACACAAAGTTCATGGACCAAATAATGGGTTTTACCTTGGTTGAAATATGAAATATTCATTGAATTCATGAATGGTTACAATTTTCATCAAGGCAAATGGGGCATTTTTCAATTTCACGAACAGTAACACTATTCACTAAGCCAAAGTAGGCCATCGATACACGTCGAGACGCGCAATCACTCGTTTAATGCTTTTCAATCAAAAATATGAAATATTCATTAAATTCATGAATAGTTACAATTTTCATCAAGGCAAAGGGGGCATTTTTCAATTTCACGAACAGTAACACTATTCACTAAGCCAAAGTAGGCCATCGATACACGTCGAGACGCGCAATCACTCGTTTAATGCTTTTCAATCGAAAATATGAAATATTCATTAAATTCATGAATAGTTACAATTTTCAGTAAGCCAAAGGGGGGAATTTTTTAATTTTATGAATACTAACACTATTCACTAAGTACGCTACTGATATGCGTCGAGACGCGCGAGCACTCGTTTAGAGCGTTTCAATTAAAAATATGAAATATTCATTGAATTCATGAATAGTTACAATTTTCATTAGGCCAAAATAGGCCACTAATATACGTCGAGACGCGCGAGCACTTGTTTAGTGCATTTCAATCAAAAATATGAAATATTCATTGAATTCATGAATAGTTACAATTTTCATCAAGCCAGAGGAGGCATTTTTTTATTTCACAAATAGTAACACTATTCAATAAGTCAAAGTAGGCCACTGATACGTGTCGAGACGTGCGAGCACTCGTTTAGTGCATTTCAATCAAAAATATGAAATATTCATTGAATTAATGAATAGTTACAATGTTCATCGAGTCAAAGGAACGATTCATTGATTTCATGAATAGAGACACTATTCACCAGGCCAAAGGAATGATTCTTTGATGAATAATAGCACTATTCACCCAGCCAAATGGGATTCCTTAATTTCATGAATAGTAATACTATTCACTAAGTTGATTTGAGATTCCTTGATTTCAGATTCCTTGACTTTATGAATGGTAATACTATTCACCAAGCTAAATATGAGATTATTTAGATAAATGAATACTAGCGAATCACATTTTACCATTATCTCAATCATAGCTAAGCTAGGCAACTGAAAGGTCGAACTACCAGACAACACATTTATGTACTCCTACACGCAAAATTCACTTTTTCGTAGGAGTGGGTGGCATATGGTGTATACATATTGTGATCCTACCTCGAGATTTACACAAACATCTCGAGAAGGCTTTAAGATATGACCAGATCTGTGATATATGTAAGTTGGTTAAAATCTCACCCAAAAAGAAAATTTGGGATTTGCCAAAGCTGACCAAAATAAGAAAGTCGAATTTGGCAATATCCTAAGTTGGAACCAACGGAGTAAAACCCTAAGGCTATAAATGTATTGAGAGATCGAATGAATATGTACGCTCTCCATTCTAACCATAACTCATTCTATCTCAACATCCCTGACCTAACTTAGGCATCGGAGTGTTCTCCCCGGAGACCCCAACTCCGGGTCTGTTTTGTAGTGTGTGCTCTCAAAAGGTCATCGGTGCTCGCCTTGAGATTCGTGCACCCACTGCTTCTGGACGTCGTGCGGTAGTTGATGCATCACTACTAAAAAAACCTTGTATTACAAGCATTAAATCACATTGAGAGTTTACAAGTCATTAAGAAAGATTAAGTTCACATAATTGTTCATCTAGAATCCACATCTTCAAATAACAATGGATCATAAATTGTTGGTATTTTCTTGTACTGCACTCTAAGCTTCAAATTGGTCATGACATAACAAGAGAATTCATTTTTTTTGGTGCAACTTGTTTCTCCTTTTGGTATGCACCTATTTACATGATCAAATTAGTATTTTTTCTATGTCTTGATTCTTGAATATATAAGAAACAAACAACAACAACAATAACATAGCCTCAGTCCCAAATTAACTGGGGTCGGCTACATGGATCAAACTTTTCCATTGAATATATAAGAAACGTAAAAAAAAAAAAAGTAAAAGATTGTTTGGAAAACCTGTTCAAATGCTCTCCAATTTCTCTCGCATCCTGATGATGGACATGTTAAGCTTAAGATTCTGATAGCCAACTTCTTCAATTCAAGGCATTCACTTCCAAAGGACTGCCACCAATTAGCTACAAAAAAAAAATAGTCCGAAATGTTACAAAATTGTTAGGAACTTAAGATAAAAAGTTATGAGCTATAAAAATAAAATGTAATATTACAAACATGTAACCTGGAGCCAATTTGCATCTAGTTGCCTTGGCCGTGTCTCTCCCAAAAATTTTCCTCGCATCTCTAAATGCATTTAGTTGCATTTCAATTTTTATCCTCTCCGCGCGATCAGGGGATCATCTTCTCAAGGCATTCATATAAGCCAGTGAATATTGCTGGATTAATTGCAGTGTTTGTGGTCTCCATTTTGTATTGAAATTATGGATTTGTTATGGGCAAGGCCGGTTATCCTACACCAACAAGCCCAAAGGGAACTTCCTCCAGGCCCAAACGCACTAAACATACTCCAATTTGGATGAAAGATTACCTGAACTAAGCCCATGTGCCTTTTGTTATGAAGCCCAAATCAATATATCATACAGCTGCCCTGTTTTGTATTCCCAACTCACTACGTGTCTGTTGTGGATTAGGGTCTCTGATTGTATTTAAACTCTCTTTACATGGAATACAGACAAGAAGAAAGTTATCTCATGTTTTTTTACTTTTCCTTGTCTCCACCAGTGTAGTCAATCCCTAACATTGGTGCTTTCATTTGCTTCAATGGGGCCCAAACCAGCGGCCCCTACAGCTCCTTCCTCTTCGTTGGAAGACGCCCTCACTGCCCTTTGTGATCAACTGCAAGCCCTCACACAGACGGTCTCCAGCCAACATGATTCGGTTTCGGCTGCCATTACGGACCTTCATTCACAGGTGACCGCCCAAACCACTGCTCCGGCTCGTCTCGCCTCCCCTACATCGGCCCAGTCGAATCTCAACTCCCCCTCCCTCCCGCCTACGCCACCACAAACCCGCCCTCTCTCCCCAGCCGCCGGGCCTTCCACATTTACAGCTCGACCTCCGTATTTTTTAGTAGTGCCGCCAACACTGTTCCATTGCACCAGCCACAACACTCCCCACTATCCCTTAAACCACCACGCGTCACTCTTTCCCCGTTCGATGGATCCAACCCCCTTGACTGGTTATTCCAAGCCGAACACTATTTCCAACTACACCAAATCCCTTCGGATCAGCGCCTCACCTGGGCTGGCTTCTTTATGCATGGGGACGCCTTGAGTTGGTTCCAATGGATGTTTCACAACAACCAACTTTTCAGTTGGGACTCCTTCACCGCCCTCGAGCTTCGTTTCGGGCCGTCGACCTTCGAGAACCACCAGATTGCGCTTTTCAAGCTACGCCAAACCGGTTCCCTGGCTGATTACATCACTGACTTTGAACGGTTGAGTAATCGAGTCGTAGGGCTCCCTGTGGAATTTCGCCTCTTTTGCTTCATCTCGGGCTTAAAGCAAGCCTTCCAGCGTGAGTTAGCCATCCTCAAACCCCTCACGCTTTCGGACGCCATTGGGTTTGCCAAGCTGTTGAATGACAAGTTCCTTGACAACCGACCTTCGGGTCCTATGGCGAAAGGGTCCGCCCCACTGCAAACCCCGCCCCGCCTCCACCAGCCTTCCACATCCCCCACCCTCCCGGGCGTCGGCCACACAAACCGAAATGCAAGACCGCCGCTCCAAGGGCCTCTGTTTCAACTGTGATGACAAATTCACTGCTGGTCATCGTTGTAAAGCTCGCCAGTTCTTGTTGTTGCTGCCAGACGACGGGGAGCCCTACCGACTCTTCCCCGCCCGCGGCCCATGCTGTGTGCCCCACCGAACCGCCCCTGCCCCCCCTTCCACCGCACTCACCGACCAGCCCCACCGAACCACTACATTTCCATCTTTCACCTTCGGCTTTACACGGCTCCTCAAACCCGCAAACCTTGCGCCTCCGCGGCACACTCATTGGTACCCCTGTCTCCATCTTGGTCGATTCGGGAAGCTCTCACAATATTCTCCAGCCGCGGTTAGCCGCCCATTTAAACCTGCCCATCTCCCCCATCAAATCCTTTTCGGTTTTCGTGGGCAATGGCGCTACAATTCCTTGCGCGGGTTTTTGCCCCAACGTTCCTCTCTTCATTCAATCTCATGAATTTGATGTCCCATGTCATTTATTTCCCATACATGGCGCTGATATTGTTTTGGGAGTGAATTGGATGCAATCCATTGGCCCGTTCCTATCCGATTACAATGTCCCACATATCCAGTTCTATCACAATGGTTCCCTCATCACCCTCCACGGTGACCACAACCTACCCATCCCTTCCTCTTTTTCCCAGTTACGCAGACTTCACAACACCGACTCCATCGCCTCTTTTCATGCGTTCACCATTGTCCCCACCGCCCCCTCACCATCTGCCATTCCCCACCACATACATACCACCCAAAACATAAATAATTTACCCAACGACCTTCAATCCTTACTGACCTCCCTTGTTGTTGTTTTTCATATCCCCTCTGGCCTTCCACCACACCTCGCTCATGACCACCATATCCACCTACTTCCCAACTCCACCCCCGTAAAAATCAAACCATATCGCTACCCCCATTCCCAAAAAGATGCTATGGCGTCTATCATTACTGAGATGTTACGTGACGGGGTGATTAAGCCTAGCACTAGCCCGTTTTCTTCCCCGATGCTTCTTGTTAAAAAGAAAGATGGTTCGTGGCGTTTTTGTGTCGACTATCGCGCCCTCAACGCGGTGACAGTTCGCGACCGTTTTCCTATCCCTACCGTGGATGAATTGTTGGATGAATTGCATGGCGCGACTTATTTTTCCAAGTTGGATTTACGTTCAGGGTATTTTCAAATACGCCTAGCTCCTGCCGATACATTTAAGACAGCTTTCCGTTCTGTCGACGAGCATTTCGAGTTCCTCGTCATGCCTTTTGGCTTGACTAATGCTCCATCCACATTTCAGGCAGCCATGAACGACTTGTTTCGGCCTTACTTACGCAAGTTTGTGTTGGTTTTCTTTGATGACATATTGGTCTATAACGCCTCTTGGGACTCCCACCTCCTCCACTTAAGGCAAGTTCTACAACTTTTATTGGATAACCAGTTTTTTGCTAAGTTCTCTAAATGTTGTTTCGGCGTCACCTCGGTGGATTATTTGGGCCATATTATCTTGGGTCTAGGCGTCGCACCTGACCCTACTAAAGCGGACGCTATTCAATCTTGGCCGGAGCCGCGTAACCTCACTGCACTCCGCGGGTTCCTTGGTCTTACGGGATTTTATCGTCGTTTTGTTCAACACTATGCCTCAATTGCAAGCCCTCTTACTGAACTCTTAAAATCTGATACATTTACATGGACTGCTTCCGCCCAATCTGCTTTTCAACAATTAAAGTGGGCTATGCTTCGCCTCCCTCTGCTCCAGCTGCCGGATTTCTCTAAGCCGTTCGAGGTCACCACCGATGCCTCCGGAACCGCCATTGGGGCTGTTCTCTCGCAGGACCACAACCCTATTGCCTTCTTCAAGACAAGAAAATGTGCCCCAGTATGCGAGTCCTCCGCCTACGCTGCAGAGAGATGTTCGCCATCACGGGAGGTACATTAAGAAGTGGCGGCAATATCTGTTGGGCAGCAAGTTCAAGATTTTTACTGATCAGCGCAGCCTAAAAAACTTGCACACCCAAATTATTCAAACTCTGGAGCAACAAAAATGGCTTACCAAACTTTTAGGGTTTGACTACGACATTCTTTACACCCCCGGCAAGGAGAACAAGGTCGCTGATGCCCTACCTCGTATCCCCGACGCTTCACCAGTATATTTGGCTATCTCTACCGTCACCACGTCCTTCTTGGATAGGCTGCGCGCTTTCTACCTATCCGATCCTGCGGGACAAAACCTCCTCAATAAATTTCATACTAACGCAAAAATGCAAGCGTTTTTTTCTTTGAAACAGGGCTTACTGTTTTACAAGGAGCGCATCTTTGTTCCCCCTATCGCAGACCTCCGCCGTGATATCCTCCGAGAATTCCATTGCTCCCCACTGGCAGGCCACTCCGGCGTCAAAGCCACCGCCAGTCGCATGGCTGCATCCTTTTACTGGCCGAAATTCCTGCAAGACATCAAGGAATTCATTTCAAAATGCTCCGTATGCCTACAGAACAAGTACTCCACTGGGCGCCCTTATGGGACACTCCAACCCATTCCGGTTCCCCGTCAGGTTTGGGAAGACATCTCTATGGATTTCATCACCAACTTACCGCCATCGCATGGCAAAACCGCCATCTGGGTTATTGTTGACCGTCTCTCGAAGTATGGCCACTTTGTCGCTCTCCCAACCAGTTTCACGGCCTCTGACCTGGCGACTATCTACACAATAGAAATTTTTCGTCTGCATGGCCTGCCCCGTTCCATCGTCTCCGACCGCGACAGAGTCTTCACCAGTCACTTTTGGCGTGAACTTTTCTCCCTCTTGGGCACGTCTCTCCTCTTCAGCAACTCCTACCACCCGCAAACAGACGGCCAAATGGAGGTCCTCAACAGATGCCTAGAAACTTATTTGCGCTGCTTCGTCGGCGAAGAACCTCACCAGTGGTTTCGCTACCTTCACCTCGCAGAGTACTGGTATAATACCTCTCGCCACTCCGCCACCGGCTTTACCCCTTTCCAAGCTCTCTATGGTCGTCCGCCGCCGTCTATTCCGTCATACCTCGCTCACCAGTCCTCCATTGCCGCCCTGGACGATATGTTACAAAAAAAAATGACCTCTTACATACTCTCCGTCACCATCTCCATCGCGCACAACAACGGATGAAGGATCAGGCAGATAAACACCGACAGGACAAATCGTTTAATGTGGGTGATCTTGTTTACCTCCGTCTCCGTCCTTATCGGCAGCACAGCGTCCAGCGCCGCTCCTCCCACAAGCTATCCCCCCGATTCTTCGGCCCCTTTAAGGTCCTTCGTCGGGTTGGCGCAGTAGCCTATGAACTCGACCTTCCTCCCTCTGCCCGGATCCATAGAGTGGTGCATGTCAGTCTACTCCGCCCACACAATGGTGACCTTCCGGTTTCCAGCCGGCTGCTTCCCCCATATCTGGATTCTCTCTGCCTCAAGCCCTCTCCAAAACGTCTCCTTGGCACTCGCTTGGTTTCCACCAAGAAGGGTACACAACTTCAGGGACTCATTGAATGGGATGGTCTCGACATTAATGAGGCTTCTTGGGTTCCGTTTGCACGTCAGCCGTCCATTTGCCTCGGTCAACACGCACCTGCACCGCCTGCTACCCACTTTATAGAAAATCCAACCACTCCTGCAGGAATCTCGCCACATAATCTTGAGGACAAGATTGCTTTGGAGGATGGGTGTATTGTTATGGGCAAGGCCGGTTATCCTACACCAACAAGCCCAAAGGGAACTTCCTCCAGGCCCAAACGCACTAAACATACTCCAATTTGGATGAAAGATTACCTGAACTAAGCCCATGTGCCTTTTGTTATGAAGCCCAAATCAATATACCATACAGCTGCACTGTTTTGTATTCCCAACTCACTACGTGTCTGTTGTGGATTAGGGTTCTCTGATTGTATTTAAACTCTCTTTACATGGAATACAGACAAGAAGAAAGTTATCTCATGTTTTTTTACTTTTCCTTGTCTCCACCAGTGTAGTCAATCCCTAACAGGATTCAAAAAATATGCAGCTGCAAGTTGCTTCTTCCATCGATTGTCAATGATTTTTCAAATAGGATTGTACCTATAAGGTAGACACTAAGTATTCTAATTAAATAAGTGACTAAATTTTTAACAAATATAAACTTAAATCATAATATCAAAGTTTTAGTACCTTCTTTGATTTTGATCCAATTGTATTGCGATTTCTTCTTATATAAAATCATTGCCGGCTCTTTATCCGAGTCAACCAATCTCAATACCTTAACAAGGGGTAATGTGGATTTGATGAAATAGACAACATCTCTCCAAAAGTCACGACTTCTAACAACCGTCTCCACAATTTCTTGGCCTTCAATTGTTTTTGCATAGCTACTATAGTAACCCATTGAGAGGATGTAAACAATTGCATGTGTCAATCCAATCTTGTTCTCAACAAGGATTTTCAACGTTAAGTAAGCAGCGGAAAATCTCGTTTTTAGCAGGCCTAACTAAATCTCTTCCCTTGGTGTAGTGTCGCATCCATGCAAGATGTCTTGTGTGATTATAAATGTACTTTGTGACTTTCTTGACCTTAGCTATAGTTGTCTCATGTAAACTCATCTTGAGACCATCAATACAACAACAACAACAACATAGCCTCAGTCCCAAATTAATTGGGGTCGGCTACATGGATCAAACTTTTCCATTGTGCTCGATTAAGTGCAATTGATGGTGAGTTTTTCAAACCATTCAAATCCCTCCAAATTAATGCATCACATGTTAACTTTGGTCTGCCCCTACCTCGTCGATTTCTACAGTTTCTATTGAGTCAAGTTTTCTAGTTGGGGCATTTGTAGGCCGTCTTTGTAGGTGACCAAACTACCGCAACCGCCCTTCCCTAATCATTGTATCAATTGGTGCTACTCCTACTTGTCTTTGAATTTCTATATTTCTTATTCTATTTTTACGAGTTTTACCACACATCTACCTAAGCATCATCGTTTCTGCTACGTTCATTTTATGTAATTGTTGTTGCTTTTCCGCCCAACATTCACTTCCATAGAGCATAGCTGGCCTAATTGCGGTCCTATAAAATTTTCCTTTTAACTTAGTAGCAACATTTCGATCACAAATCACCCATGTTGCACTCCGTCATTTCTTCCATCCAGCTTGAATTCTATATATGTGTAACATGATTCTCAATGTTACCATCATTTTGTATGATTGATCATAGATATCTAAAGTGGTTTACCTTAAGAACTTGTACTTCCCCTAATTTTACCACTACGTCATCTCGATGTCTAGTGTTTCTAAACTCAGAGTGCATGTATTCGGTTTTCGTCCTACTCAACTTAAAGCCTTTAGATTCTGATGTATTCATCCGGAGTTCTAATTTCCTATTCACTCCATCTTTAGTTTCATCCACTAAGATAATATCATATGCAAATAGCATACACCATGGTATATCCTCTTGAATATGTCTAATTAGTTCATCCATAACTAAAGTAAATAGATACGGGCTTAAAGCCGATCCTTGATGTAGTCATATCGTAACGGAAAATTCTTTTGTAGCTCATCCAAATAAGACATAGTATTAATATATCATATAAAAATTAATTTGATAAGAAAAAATAAAATAAAAAAGAACTTATTATGCAACCTCGATGATTGCCAAAGTATTTATGGTTAAATGGTGAGACATCAATTGTCAAAAGACAAGGTTCAGGGAGATCGTGAATTCGACTTTAGCATAAGTCAAAAAAATTAAAAAAAAAAACTAAATGGTCTTGAAGCAACATCATTCAATATCCTTAGTAAAGAAAAATGAGATATACAACTCAAAATATATTTTTTATACATATACGTACCGAGTAATTATTTGGAGAAATTCAATTTCCTCACAAAAATCCTCAAATTGCTTTAATCACCTCCCCAACGAATTAAAGGAAAAAATATTATATGGATGTAAATAATAAGTATGGTACTTGCATAATTAAGAAACTTTTTCTATGTGTAATCTATGATAAACTTGAAACTAATAAATTGTAGTCACACAATTTGATCATTATCTAAACGCCGCTAACGCCGAAGTCCGCCCAAAACTCTATTATGTTCATATTACTCATTTGTGTTCATATTACTCATTGAGAGAGAGTACTAATACTTACCTAAATAAGATTAAATAAAAAAAGTCTTATGTGGACGTAAATAAGTAGGGTACTTACAAAAATTTTAAAAAAAAATTTAAAAAAAAAAAAAAAAACTTATTCTATATGTAATTTTCGATGAATTCAAAACTAATAATTTGTTGTCACATAGTTTGATCATCATCTAAACGCCTAACACCTAAGTCCGCCTATAATTTCTAATATGTTCGTATTGCTCGTTGAGAGAGTGTACATACTAATACTTAGCCATATAACCTTATTAGAATTAAAGAAGAATCTCTTCTATGGATGTAAATAAGTATAGGGTACTTATATAATTTAAAGTTATTATAATAACTTGTTGTTACACAATTTGATTATTATCTAAAGGCCACCAACACCTAAGTCCGCCCATAAATTCTAATATGTTCATATTGCTTATTGAGAGAATGTACTATTACTTTGGAAAAAAATATAATGCAACACAATGTACAACATAAATTTTAATCGAGAAAAAAAAGTAATTGGAAGAAAAAAGATAAAAGATAACGTCAAATATCAAAATAGCTAAAAGTGCCCAGTCAGTAAAGACGTTGTATGTCGCAATTCTGTTGGTATTCAACGACAGACAGCGTCTGTCGCCGAGCCTTGTGACAAATTAGCGACAGCGCCAGGGACTCTAACCCAATGACGACTTTATTGGGAATTTCATTTCTATTAATCGTTGTCCTTGCATAGTCATTTTGACTATTCTGCCTTTGTATTCTTATATCATGTGTTCTTTGTGTCTATGCTCACTTGATGAGTCTAGTTTGCATGATATCCATTCATTTGATTCGATTCATTGATTCTATCTCATGCTATGTTTATTCTTGTTGTTTTAAATGTGAATTGAATGATAAATAGCATGCTATTAGGCTAGCGAATATCTTATAAATGTTTTAAGAGGACTTGTATTCCTTATTCGTTTAGGTGTATAGATGCGTCTATGCCTTGACCATCCGTACTTGATATTTCTTGAAATTTAAAAAGTAGTTTTCGCATTTAGGTCTCGTACTCGATCGAGGTGTGCGCGACTCACGCGGTTAGAGTCCCTGGGGATGTCAGCACATGTTACTTGACACTGTATGACACAAGGGGTTAGAGTCCCTGAGGTGGTCTATACACCGGGGTTAGAGTCCCTGGTAACATTTGGGTTAGAGTCTCTTGTGCTATATGATTATTGAGTCGGAGTGACATGTTTCACTGCCGACCGGACCTAAATCACCACTACTTAGCCTAGTGTCAGTATCACTTATTGATCTCTGGTATTTACTCGCATATGATTTATTTTCCAATTTTCCCATTTATATGCTTTTAAATACCATTTGAATATTTGGAAATGCAAATTAAACTTGTAATCGGGGATTACTGTTTTATTCTTGTACTCACCGTCCTTTTTATGAAGGTGGGTGCAAAGTCGTCTACCGGCAGGCCAGGCAAAGAGAAGATCGACGATTATCCCTGAGCCCGCGACGCGTCACTGCATCGATTGTAGGTTTTCTTTTGGTATTTTGATAGTATATGTTATATATGTCTTTCAGATACTATTTGGAGTTGTATATTGGGTTGAGCGTTAGTTTCCCCGACTTGACTTAGACTATTTTACTGTTTCACTGCATTTTGAGGACTTTATATATGTGATGTCATTTCCTGATTTTTCACACTTAAGATTTTATAAATGGCATCCGCATAAGTTACTAATTGTTTATGCATAATCAATAAGGCTTCCTCTAATTAATTAATTTAATAAAAAGTTTTAATTAACTCTACCTTTATAATCTTCCGAGTCGTCATTACTATAATCCTAATGTAAGGTTTTTTTTTTTAAAGAGGAATTTCATTAATCATTCATGACTCAATACAAAATCAAGATCAAACATAGAATCAAATACATTGATTCGCTAATCCTATTTGTTTAAACTAATGGAAACAATTTGACAATCAGAAATTGATTATATTTTAAATATTCTCCTATTTATTACAGTGACGAACTAAGCCAAGACCCCGCGTCATCACAAACTAACAAGGAGAAGAAAATTTAAAACCCAACAAAGAGAAGACTAATCAAAGACTTCCAACTAAAACTAACTATAAGATAAAACTAAACTACTAGAACCGCAAAATGAATAACAGAGCTCCCCAACAAGGAGAAAAAAAATTAAAACCTAACAATAAGAAGACAAATCAAAGACTATCAACTAAAGAAGAAAATTAATTATAAGATAAAACTAAAGACAAGATCAATCCAACGCCATACAAATCTACGCAACTCAGTTGATGTAGATGCACCGCAATAAAAATGAATCAATCTCTACAAATCTGATTAGATCTGTTGATTATTGTATAAACGTAGTTCAAAAACAAAACTCACAATAGTGAATCAAGAGAAAAATTTTGAAGTTTTGTAGAAAAAGAGAGGCAGATGTTTTATACACTTTGTTTTTAACGTAAGGCTAATTTGAAAAATTGCGTTATTTTTTAAAAACAACACTGATAGGGTTGTTTAACTGAACTCTTATACAAAATGAGCTAAATGGCTATTGCAAGGAGTGCCATACAATTTGTAGTAAAACAACTGCTGCATAAATAACAACAAAACATAAGCCCCGACTTAATGTTAAAAACAACTGCTTCATAAATCGAGCTCTTCCACCTCAATAAAAATCTCACTAAGAGAGTAAAACATCTGAAGACCAAAAACTGCTTTGCAAAAGCATTCTTTAAGTTTTAAGTAGCAATCCATAGTTAGATTTGCATTCAAGCAAAATCTGTATCTGTATTTTCTTATAAACAAAAAGACCAAAAACTGCTTTCCCAAAGCATCTCCACCAGAGATGGACGAGGCATCGCTTGTCAGAAGACAAAATTTTGGTAGTTCGTAAATTCGACTCCTGCTGAAGTAAAAAAAAAAAAATAGAGCGCAAAAACTGATCATAGAAATCGAATAATCTCAAGACTTAAGCACAACAGATAGATTGAGAAAGAGTGCTACAAAGAAATAAGATGAACTGAATGTGCAACAAAAATGTGCCTACCAATACAGAGAGCAATGAACCACGAACTTTCAAGTCACAAAACTAAATTTTTATCAGGAAACAAAAGTAACGCAATCTCAAAAATGTTCCGAGCAAGTATAATGGTTGGTGCTCAATAACCTCCCTTGAGATCATTAACGACATCGTAGGGAATGGGAGTGACAGTTTCGATGGTTGCTCGTTCAACCATGAAACCAGGCTTGGGACCCTCGGGCTGCCTCTTTGTGCTGATCCTCTCGCCACGAGCTTTAGCCTCTGCTTTCAGCTTGTCATTAGTGATCTTTCTTTGTTTCAACTCTTCCGTGCACCTTGATGGCTGAACGTGTTCAATCCTCACATGGATCCGTTTCCTAATAATTCTGTTACCCACCTACACAGTGAAAAAGAAGAACTGAGAATTACAGTGACTGTTTACATTGCAACACGATAATGATCCTTATTGTGTAATTCATGCATCGAGCACAAGGACACAACATGATCATCTTGGGACATTTGCATACTGAAATTCAGCGCAAGAAATAAAATTGAAAAATCAGTTAAAATACAAGATGCTTCACGTGTGAAGTCTCCTTATTTTAAGCGTGCGTGTGATTGAATACTCACAATTTGGCGGAACCTCAAGTCATGGAATAAAGTTCTAACTTTTGATTGTTGCTACTCATACAACACGCAATGAAGTTCTAATGGCATGCTCGCTTCACTTTAGGTTGGATTTGCCATTTAGGATTGACTAATTCAATGTTCACTTCGATGGATTAGTTAGTCAAACGGATTACACAATACACACTAGTGGTGACTACATAAAACCACTATTTTTGGCTCCTTAGTCCGTTTAGTTCTGATCTGGTTGTGATGATTTTACCCCCACTTGACCCAACAACAAACACAACACAAATCGATTGAAGGCGTTGGTCTGCACGCCTCCCAAGACGGCCTACAAATGCCTCGCTAGAAAACCCCCTTCAAGGAGGGGTAAGGGTAGACTGAAGCTAAATTGGGACACATTAATTAGAAGGGATTTAAATAATTTAGAAAGCGCGCCATTAATTGCGCTAAATCGAGCGCAATGAAAAAGTTTGATCCATATAGCTCACCCCAACTAATTTGGGATCAGAAAAAAAAAATAGAAATCAAAATCAAAACACAGAGAAGGAGTGATTTTAAGAGAAATAGAGGCGAAAGGAACCGAACGGAACCTGCTTGTTGACTTCGACGCCGATGGCGCGCTTGGTGACGTTCCAGACCTTGCCAGTGCGGCCATGGTAGAACTTGTGAGGCATGCCCTTGTGGATAGCCCCATTGACCTTCACGTCCACGTAGTCGCCGATCTTGTACGTCTTCAGATAGGTCGAGAGAGCGATGTAACCCTTCTTCCTAAACGGGCGAGAGAACAGATCTCTCGTTCTCGATCGAAGCCCGTGTCCCGCCGGCATTCTTCTTCTTCTTGTTCTTCTTCTTCTTCTTCAGTCGATCGATTGAGCTTGATATCTCTCGAGAGCCTTTGTTGAGAGATCTGCAAACGGAGAAACCCTAATTTGGCTTATAAATGATGGAAACCCTAGTGGCACTGTGGTAATAAGTGCGTATTTCGTGGGTGTTTTTGACAGAGTGTTGGTCTGATTTTGTGGGCTGGGGCTGAGCTTAAGTTAGCATCCAGGCCCACCTCATTAGGTATATTCATTGTCTGCCCTTCAATACAGGCGCGCTAGTGAATCACAGACATGAACAAGTGTGTGTCGGTGATGGAGTATAATAGAAATTTCTTTTTTATGTTATGTTTGGCTCTTCTTTTTAGTTTTCTACTAATATATGACGTCAATCATACTAAGTAATAGATACTCTGAGTAGGCTTGAAACTGAGAACTCACTGAATCCCTAACTACTTTGATTAATAAGTTGTTGGTTAATCGACATTCTTTTTCCTAAGTTTTTTCACTTAGTATCAAACATCAATTGCATCAGCTAATCCACGTTCGAGCATTGTCCGACCCTTATAGAGAGATGACTCGCCCTCCCAACTTAAATTGCTCTGTCCACGAGACTCGAAATCAAAATTTTGTTGGGAGTGGTTGTTAATTGGGGCGTCTTTTTTTTTTTTATTCCCTAGATAGTGTTTGACGCCAATATTTTCTATTCACGAGACAAACTCGCTTGAGGGGATCGAGTCACTTATCACTGGAGCCAACCAATTGTTGGTTAGTGGCGCCGGTGAGAATTTTCTTTTCTTTGTGGGCTGGGCTTGCAGGCCCGGTCCATTAGATGGGCCAGGGGCGTGTTTGGCGGTTAAGAAACAAAAATGAGTTTACGGAATTCAAACTCTCGCGCCGAGGCTCGTCGTCTCTTCTCTTCAATCACGCTCAGATTTCTGATTCGTTGCGATAATCAGAGTAGATTGTTTTTGATCCGACAGAGATGATCGCGATGAACGAGATTCACAAGCCCTAGTTCGAAATTTTGATGTGCAGGTTATACAGCGAATCGGTAAATGAATTAGGGTTTGTCGAATTTCAGTTTTTTTTTTTTTTTTTTTTTTTTGTTGGATTTGAAAGATAGATCTGCTGAAACTCCATTTTCATCGATAGTACTCGATTTGGATTCATTGTATTGTCGCTTTTCGCTGCGAAAATCATCGGTTGACATTTCTGGTAGTGATAGTTAAATTGCGCTATTTGGGAATCTAGGGTTTGTCATTTTTTTGCCTGATTTTTGTGGAGACTATGGTGATTGAAGAAGTTGATGAGCTAGTAAGAACTGTATAGAAAGTTTGAAACTTTACTAAGGATGCTAAACTAATGTCCCTGTTAACGACTATTACTCTGGTTTATTGTAATCGTTTCGACTCCCCCGACTTCCCCGAATAACTAATTTGAATTATGCTAAAATGTGGTGGTGGTCAAGCATTTGGTATTTGAATTGCAATGTATTTTCTAAAATATACTATTGCATTTGGTTTTAGTTAACCCTTTGTCTAGTAATTGGATCGACCCTAGACGGGTTCATTTTGTAATATAGATAGAGAGTGCATGTCATGGTTATGCATTTAATTGTCATCATTTTGTATCAAATTTTGGTTTCATGTATACATCCAAAATGTAAAGCATTTTTATCTGAACTTTTTGCAGGCATTGGTGAGATAAAGAGGAGACAAAAGATGGAGCTGTTGTTATCAGTTGATCATTAAATTGTACTGCCGATTACTCTACCATCAAAATTATTCATGATATAATGGTATATTCCGACCTCTAATGTATTAATTTCACCAGTAGATTAGAGTCTGTATATTATAAATAATATTTTCAGTTACTTGTTTATACTTCATTTACCAATAGCAATAGATATCTGTTTTGTCAAACTTAATACCGCCCTCCCTTCATTTCCCAAATGTATATATACATTTTTATGACCCCTATTAATTTGGGACTGAGGCTATGTGTTATTGTTGTTGTATATATTCATTTTTGTGCAACAGAAATTCCTATCTTCACATCCCTTTGATTGAGAAATAAAATTTAAGAACTTTCACGTGTTATTTCTTGGATTTTATATGTATTTGCAAAGTCATTAACCTGAATACTTTAAATGGTGGCCTAATGCTGGCGTCTTCTTCCATTTGTAGGCTGAACAAGTTGATGAAGGCCTACCAGAGTATATACACATTGAACAAAATGATTTCTTTTCTCGAAAGTAAGGGTTTCTCATTAATTTTTATTTATGTTTTTGTGTCTAGAGTAATTATGTGACAGCCCCAAATTCCGAGGCAAACCGGGCACCGCCACCGCCGGTCACGTTACCAGGTCATGCCGCGTCATTTGCACACATGTCCATGACGGCCCGCGAACTAACCATCTAGTACTTCGACGTAGTCAATTTCACTGTTTAAAAGATTATTTTGTTGAAATATACTAAGTTAAGAAGTTTTACAACTTAATTTGTTTATTTTGATTCTTTTCAAGTTATTTTTAATAGCGGAAGTTTTAATAATATGCAAATAAATAATGTAAACGAGTTTTGCATTAATTAACAACCTATGGTGTGGAAACCTGACAAAATGATACCATGTATATCAATAAGGCGACAAAAGGTATAGTAAGTGTCAATATACATGTATCAGGTGATAAGTCTCTCCAAATGATAAAAAAACAGTATATATATAAATACAAACACGTACTAGTAAAGCTAGTGGAGGCGCTCTAGATCAGAGGTAGTCGCTAAGCACCGCCTTCCCCCGGCTCGTCGTAGGATATGTAACTTGCCACAAAAAACAATGACAAGTTCTAGTGAGTAAATCCCAGAGAAATTCAGTTAGCATTCACAAGAAATTCAAGAAAAACGGCTACAATTCATGCAGATAAAAGTAAATAAACGGAAATGTAAAACATGAATATAAGTCACTGAGGTAATCAAGAATATGGAATGCGAGTGTGGTGCAGCTGTCGAGCCCTGTGATGCAAATACTAAACCGAGAGGGCCCTGGAGGCAAGGTAATCCCCGCCTCCTCTTCACGGTCGAAATAAGGAACTCTGTTGGTCGGAAGGTAGACTTTCGCCCAATGCCTCAAATGAGAGGAACTCCGTGACGGAGGCGAGCTTCACGTCAACCCACTCTCGAGATCATCGACTCGTGGAGAAAAAATCTCAAGCATAGTCTAAAGTGTGACCTACAATTAGATTGTCATCTACGAGAGAACCGAAAAGGGGTCATACCGTTCCTTTGACCATACACAGACACATACAAGAATAAAGTAAATATGCAAGTTGAACTGGCGAAAAAGTAAAAGTGAAATAGGTAAATTACGAGGAAAATAAGTAAATTCTAAAGCTGACTTTCTCTTGGGTTTACTTACCTCGACGCTCATGAAATCGCTCGGCAAAGACCCGTTGTCGCGTCTCAAGCTGCGCGCCCGACACCCGACTAGTCTCATAATTCCCTGGTGTCCAATTTTGTCATTTTAAAATGTTTCAGTGTCACATTTAATGATTTTATAATGAAAAATCAAAATTTAGAATTTTATTCTAAATTTTGGTTATGGCACACTTTTCGAGTTACACTGGGGTGCCAAACGCCCGAAAAGTCTCGAAACCTATTTTTCTATCTTTTTTCTAATTTTTCCTATTTCTTCTGATTTTTTTTGGGTTTTTCCACAATTTCCTACCTATTTTCCTATTTTTGTATTTATTTTATTTAAAATTATATTTAATTTATTTTAAAATATAAATTATTATTTAATATGGGTTTGGGCCCGGTTCGGGTCTGGTCTGACCCAACTAGGTCAGACCCGGGTTTGGCTTGGGTCGGCCCGGTCCAACTCCCCCTAATCGTCTCTTTGGAGGTATAAGATTGTAATTTATATATATATATATATATATATTTTTTTTTTTTTTTTTCTTTTTTTTTTTTTCTTCTCTTTTCAACAACAACTACCTCAACAACAATAAACATCAACAACCAACACGACACCACAATTCCACGAAAAATTTAACAACATTAACAACCACTAACCTCGGTCTAGGAAGATCATCGCGAGAGCCGATGAGAGGAGAAGCACCGCAAGAGAGAGATGAGAGACCGAGTTGAGAGGGATCAAATGAGGTGGTGATGAAGAGTTGGAGAAGAAGAAGAAGAAAATGGGAGAGGGAGAATCGGTTAGAGAGAGGAGAGAGAGTGATGTGATGGTGATGTGATAGGTGATGTAAAGGGGATGTGATACCTAAACCCCCGACTACCCCATACACTCGCGTTATGCGCATCTCGCAGCGCCTGACGCTCTCGTCACTACACGCGTAGAATGCGGCCGATGAAAATCTTAACAATAATGTGACGCCAATATTTAATAATAATACAATAAATTAACATGGGTCACACAAAAATTGCCAAAATTACCTCGTTAAGCGTGCCTAAGACTTTTTCCGTGACGTCAACGTAGGTCCGAGCTTAGGGTCCTAATTTGTAATTAATCAATTAGGGTTTCTCGATGGTATGTGTGTGTGCCCCAAAAACTTATTTTGTTTCCTTTGTGCTTGTATCTCATTTTTTCTACTTATCTCCTTGAGGGATCTTAAGATGCCCTTCCATACACGTAAATATTTATTGTCTCTTGCCCTTCTTTCTTGGCCTCTAGACCTTGTAATTCACATCAAAATGAGATATTTTAATTTTCCTCCAAAAGAAGTACTTGATTTTGTTACCATAGTTTCGAGTTCTCTTGCTTGACTCTTATGCGGATCTCCTCTAGTCTACTTAAACTAGAAGGAAGCCTACTTTTCTTTTTCCTCGAGTTTAAGTCTTTTCCCCACCTTTTTCTTGGTTGGGAGGGAGGGTTGTTATGTTTTATTTATTCATTTACATTTTTCTTTTGTGTATGCGTGGGCAAGGTGGTTGTTCCCGCAACCTCTTTCTAAAGAACAACTTGTGGTCGTCTTCTTGGAAGTTCATTTTTATTAACAGTACTTTTTCTGCGTGTCATTTTTCATGCTTGGAGGTTGATTTGTTCCCTTAGATGTTATTTTAATGTGGTATTTTACTGATGATCATGGTTTTTGCTAGGCATAAAAAGCAAAAAGAGGAAGATATTGCAACATGTGAATGCAAATTTGAAAATAGTGATCCAGATAGTACATGTGGTGAGAGGTGTTTGAATGTGCTGACCAGCACAGAATGCACTCCTCAATATTGTCCTTGCGGCATATATTGCAAGAATCAGGTAAAATTAAGTTTAACTTTGAAATTTTGTATGATACTTGCATTTTCAATTTCAACTCGCAATCTGGTGATATCTCTAACTTTTTGTCAGTTTTTAGTTGAAGATAAATTAACCTATCTAAGTTCCAATTTATCTCCATAGTTTCCGGTCGCCATTGGTGTAATGTGTAATTCGGAATAATGAGGAATGGGGTTGGAGTTGGAACTCTTATTAGGTTAATTACTAGACTCTTATTGGGTTGGTGTAATGTGGAATTTGGAATAATGTCAAGCCCTTTTTAATTTCAGTTGTGTTTGTCTAATGAAAAAGATAACAAGATAGGAAACCTAGCTAAGAAAAGAAGTAAATTCTTTCTTTTAGTGGCATCTCTGATTCTCTCGTACCTTTGATAATGTCTGGACTCGTTAGATCAAGTCCAAATAGAGAGAGAATGATTCATTAATTTGTTGGTTTATAAAGTTCGTTGAGAAGTACTTGAAGATTAAGGGAAAAACAAAGAGTTTAACTATTTTGTTGGTTAAAAGTTAAAACTTCAATTATTATTTGGAAAAGATCTTCTAGTTGGGTTTCTACTTTCTACCCTATATGGTTTGTCATTTGTTGTAAATGTTCACTCTAAGATTGTAAACAACGGATATATTTTCTTTTTCTGGTTTTTCCTTTTCACTCAAACTTGTGCATATACTACTGTTATTCATGCTTCTTACGTAATATTCTTTTTTTGCCGAGACTGACTGCTAGTGCTTATATTATATTTGGTGTATTGTTCAAATGATTGCCATGTTGTGTTATCAGCGTAGAGTTAGAATATCCATTTCACAGTTGCCTGCATTTTCTTGTTGAGTTTGTCATCTTTCCTGTTCATTTCAACAGTCCATCGGATTTTTTACATATTAATACTATGCTTATTCTTCAGATATTTTGAATTCAAACTGTAGCTGTCTTTACTTGAAACTTTCATGAATATTGGCAGAGGTTCCAAAAATGTCAATACGCTAAACTGAAGCTATTTATAACTGAAGGCCGTGGATGGGGTATTTTGGCTGACGAAAATATAAAGGTACACATCGCTGGCTCCTATAAATTTGTGCAAATATAGATGATTTTTAGTAATATTCATGTGATGGTGTTGATTATCTGCTCTTTTTCTAAAGGAGATTTTTTGCATTTGTTAGCTGTATTGTTTACTGAAGTTTTGACAATTGTTGTATTCTGTGCACCTTTTGCTAATTGAACTTAAAGGTTGATACATTTGGATGCTACTCATGGTTCGTCTGTGATGTTTATGAACTGATCCAGGCTGGAACATTCATAATTGAATACTGTGGAGAAGTAATTTCTTGGAAGGAAGCCAGACGAAGGGCTCATTCATATGAAAATCAAGGTACCATATATTTTCCTAAGATGTTTTTGAATACAGAATATGGATCTCATGATTTTGAAATCAGAGCATTGTACTTCTTTTGGTCATTAATCAATGTTCTTTTTTCTCTTTTTGAAATTGCTTGTTGCAGGTCTAAAAGATGCATTTATAATATCCCTTAACGCCCATGAGTCAATTGATGCCACTAGAAAAGGAAGCCTTGCTAGATTCATAAATCATTCATGGTAAGTTGGCTTGAGCATGTAGAGAGACTATAGATCTTAGACACTTTTGTTAAGGATGCGCTTGTGATATTGGTGCCATGCAACCCATTCATTTTTCTGGTAAGTAAGACTTATTACAGTTCCTGTCATGAGCAGCCAACCAAACTGTGAAACACGGAAATGGAATGTGTTGGGAGAAATAAGAGTTGGGATATTTGCCAAGCAAGATATAGTTGCTGGAACTGAACTGGCTTATGATTATAATTTTGAATGGTATGGTGGTGCAAAGGTTCGTTGCCTTTGCGGTGCATCCAGCTGTTCTAGTTTCCTTGGGGCTAAGTCTCGTGGATTTCAGGTGAGTTTAGTGTGTTCATACTCTTTAGGGATATCAATTATAAACTGTTACTGTAGTGGTCTACAAAAAGCATCATTCAATGATAGTTCCTTGTTATTGTATCTGTGATTTTCATGGGTAATCTTCAGTTTTTATGGGAAGTGGGAACCAAAACTTGTAAATCTGACCTACATGAATACAAATACTTTCACATTTTTAAGATTTTTTTTATTTCATATAATAATTAAACAACTGCTTACTTCTCTTAGCATTAGTAAGTTTCTTTTTGCTTGTGCGTGCATCTGTTCGACTAAGAGGAAAAAATTTAGTTTTTTTTTATCGATTAATAATAGGAAAAAATTTAGACATGCACAAATTTTCTTCATATTTTCTTGATAAGAAACCTACCTCAACACCACTCGAAAATAACCCCTACTCCCACACATGGAGACTCTCGGCCCTCAATCTCATATAGAGGTGCGGACATACCAAACCAATGGAACTACCACTTGGTTGGTCTTCAAAAATTCAATATTGAGGATTTTGATTGATCTGATTGGAGATGAACTGAATTGCAGACCATATAGAACTTAAAAATTATTTGCAGTTCTGGTAACTAGTGGTTGGATTGTTTGATCTTTGGTCGCAGATTATTATTTTGGTGACTTTGCTTTTCCTATGAAAGTAATACTTAACAATTTCTCATAAACTTATCTTGTAGGAGGCTACTTATTTGTGGGAAGATGATGATGACAGGTAGCATATTTGCACATCCAACTTTTTTTTTTTTTTTTTTGAAGAATGCACATCCAACTATTAGATAACTTGTAGTTCATACAATGCTGGTCCATGAAACTGGAATGAATCTAGAAAAATCTTCTTGTAATTGTTGTTGCTGAGCGAGCCATTTTCCATGTTATGGTATAACATGGTGATCCTTAGGCCTTAGTCTTGCGGACCTTGTGCCTATGTAGTCTATAAGGATAACACTATTAACTATGTGTGTCTGTGTATTTAATATTTATATAGGCACTCAAAAAAAAAAAAAATGTCGTGGCACTTAAGCGTGGAAGGTAGTTCCAACAACGTGTGAAGCTGTCACTATAATTGGAGTCAGTTATTACTACTCTCCAGAATTACTTGAGTATCACATAAATATTTCTGAGAGATGGACATTTGAAGTGGATATCCAGCAAAAAATGAAAATGGTGTCGTTTTCTGGGGAACAAGCTACTGAAGTTTTAAAATCAATGCTGCAAGAAAAGTAAGAAGAGTAAAAAAAACAACAGAGAGAGATGCTATCCTTTCTTTTTGAGCTGTAAAATATAATGCATCTATAAATGGCCATCAATTCGGTAAATCATAAAAGGAAACAGAATAAACAATGAACAATCGAATAGTTAAATAAACAAACCAAGAAAATATGGTAATTTAATGTAGATTGCTTTGCTGCAGATTTCCTGGTCAGTTTTCCTATTATTGCCTGGCGAAATTTGTTTGTCATAATCTTCAGATTATCCATCCCATTGAAAACGCTTTGAAAACGTATTATAAACATGGCTTTCTACGTCTACCTAATCATATGGTAGTGTCTGTTCTTATTCACAAATCCTATAGCTCACCAATTTCCTAGATTTGCAGATGATCTTAAGATTGATGTGGGTCTCAAGACCCGGTGGATCCTCGCAACTCTCTAGTCCTTCCGTGGCGTTGTCGGCGTCTGCAACACCCCCGGGATCATCATCGCTGACGAGCATCAACTGTAACAACTTCTTGCACACATGCCCCGGACTGAACTTCTCATCACAAGAGAAGCAAAGACCTTTAGCTCTTCTTGTCTGGAATTCGGCCTCTGTCAACTGGAGACGACGACGCATTGGTTTAGGGTGGCTGATAGGAGGATTGACAACAGGTGGGGAGGCCTTGGACCCTAATGAGATGGACCCGGGCCCAACATATTCCGAGCCCGATGGCTTAAGAGGTGACGATTTTGGGCCCAACACTCCCCCACGGCCCAACCCAGTTGCCAGTATCTTCTCTTCCACCATTTGAGCTGTCACCATCAATTCAGGGAGACCGACTGGTCTCAACAAGCGAACTTCGGAACGAATGCCCAGGTTCAACCCTTTCATGAAAATGCTCTCCAAGATATCCTCCGTAATATCTGGGACGGATGCCGCCAGAGTTTCGAAGTTCCGCCTTTCTTTTGAAGGCGGTTCCTTTAATGTATATATGGTAGTGTCTGTTCTTATTCACAAATCCTATAGCTCACCAATTTCCTAGATTTGCAGATGATCTTAAGATTTGGATCATAATAAATTGTAAATCATTCAATATTTTAGTAGTTGATGCACCACTGTGAATGCCTCTGTTATGATAAGAATATTCTGTTGGTTGAATGTTAAATGCTGCAGATACTCAGTTGATGATATCCCTCTTTATGATTCTGAGGAGGACAAACCACATCCAAAGATGCTCAAGACTTCTGATTCCTTAAAACTTGATGCTATACCCGAAGAGAAACATGACCATTTAATGATGGATGCTTGTTCAGAAGCAGAACACCAACCCGATCCCAATATTCTTGCGATAGTGCCTCATTGTTCTGTTCCAATGGAGGGGCAGGTGACGAACGACATGAAGACTGAAGAAAACGAAGACGAAGCATTGGTTCTACAGGAAACCAATCAGACTTTTGTGCAGAAAAATGCAATGATTTCTCGAATTCGAAGTAATAGTGCATGCCGGAACTATTACATACAGACAACCCCTTTATCCAACAAGAGATCGCTGAACTATTCCAATGGTAGATTGAAACAACCTGTCCAGAAGGAAATCAACACAAAGCTCTTTGGTCAGTTCTTAGCATCAACGGAAGCTCGAGAAGAGGTTGATGGCAATGAGGTACATATCACAGTTCTATGAAACTCATGGCATCTAAATGGACTAGCCCTTACCGTAATAGTTCTTGGTTTCAGTAGTTAAAAAAATCCTGTTCTGATGATTTTATTATGTCTTTATTTTTATTTTTTTTCTTTTTAGTGGCTTGGATCATAATGAAATATTTTTCAATATATAACCATACACTGAAACAATCTGCTCCTTATCTAGGAAAGAAAGAAACAGGCTGCCTCGGAACTTGATTCCGTGTACAATGAAATAAGGCCTGCCATTGAAGAACATGAGAAGGATAGCCAAGACAGCGTATCAACTTCCTTGGCAGAAAAATGGATTGAAGCTAGCTGTATGAAACTGAAAGCCGAGTTTGATCTTTATTCCTCCATAATCAAGCATGTTGCATGCACTCCTCGAAGGTCATTTATCGAAGCAGGTCCAGCAGAAGGAGGTAATGAAGCAACATTAAAAAAATGAAAAATTATCGTAGGTTTTGGTGGAAATAATTGTTTTATGTTCTATTGAAAGATATTCTTTCAAAATGATGAGTGTGGTAAAGAATTTCCAAAAGATTACATGAAAGATTGTATAATTGTATTATGTTTTTGTCGAAACAATTATAAAATTACAGGTTGAAGGCCTGTCTAATAATCTTTCTGTTTAATCATGGTCTTCAAACTTCTTTAGTAGGACCTAGTTTGGCAATTCTTCAAGTACATTTGTATAGTTTTGCTTTACAGAATGCAAAACTAGTGCATTGTGTTTAATCATTGACAGACAGGTACTATTACTGCAAATTTTCATTCATTAACAAGTAATGTTTTCTAGTTGGGAAAATTTTGCCTAGATTGATTGCAGTGAAGATCTTTATTTGGACATGTAGAAAGTTAGAAACTCATCTCTATAATATGCTGAAGAAACACATTGATGGAGAATGTATATCCAAAACTAGTCAATAATACTATCAATCTACAATACTCATCAAAACAACAAGACTGGGCACTGAGTTTTGTGCAGTATATAATCCTTCTCACCATTCAGATGGACTCGGAAGGGACTCATTGTAATCGAGAGCCTCCATCGGAAAATCGTCAAAAAAGTCGTCTGCCGTGCCAAGGCCACCACTCTCTCCATTAGTGCTGTGTCGACCAGGTCCCCCCATCGCGAAAAATGGCAACTCGACAGCGTCACTGGCATCTTGGTTTCCAAACATGTCCAAGAGGCTGCCATCCCCAAGTTCAGGAACAACAAGGTCCTGCATTTCTGGCAAGATAGGAAGGTCTGGTTCAGTTCGAGGGAGTTGGGGGAAGGAAAGCCGCGACGACAACAGTTGCGGCGGAGGAGAGGGTGCGATGCATTGCTTGTTCTTGTCTGTCGGTGTGAACTCGAGTTGAGCCTTGTTTGGTTTGTGATCAAGCATGTTTGAGTTCACCAAATTTGGCAAGTGAATCATTTTGATCTCTTCAGTGCCTCCAGAGAAAGTGTGGTGACATGAGTCCCTCTTTAAAGATGGCTCCCCCTCTACTGACAATGAAGTACTAATCACCCTTGAAGACTGAAAATAACAAAATAAAAACCAAATACATATTGAATTGAAGTACAAATTAAATCAACTGAGAAACCAAACATATAAAAATTAATATAGAAAAAAAAGAAAGAAAGAATTGATTGAAGTTGAATTGAATTAATTAACCTCCAAAGCAGGCACTTGGTGCAGTGAAATAGGAGTTTTGTCATTGCTCTTGTGTGATTTGGCTTGTGTTGGTGTCTGAAGAATCCTAGCAAGCCTCTTCTGCCTAGTACTCCAAAAATTCTTCACATCATTATCTGTTCTTCCTGACAAGTACGTCGCAATTCTCGCCCATTTGTTCCCGAATCGCGCCTGCAAATCGATCACCACTCTCTCCTCTTCCGGCGTGAACTTACATCCACTTAACACATTTTTTTTTCCCAAAACACCATCATATATCTTCATCAGTAAAAAAAAATTTAAAGAAGAAGCAGCAAAGAAATTTAACATAGCAGTGCTTGTTTGAGAAGACGAAAAGGGTGGCGTAATTACTTACGTCTTGAGATCGGGTTTAAGCTTGTTAACCCATCGAAGGCGACACGACTTGCCGGTTCGCGGCAAGAGTCCTTTGGATCGAATGGAGCTCCAATCTCTTGGTCCATATTTCTTCACATAATCCATAAGTATCTCATCTTCCTCAGCCATCCATGGCCCTTTCCTCACTGTCACCACTTCACCATCTCTGCTCTTCCCACTCTCCATCACAATCATCCTTGACTCTTTTCAAAAAAAAAAAAAAAAAAAAAAAAACTCTTAGACAACTTGTTCAAGTACATAGCAAAGAAAATCACACATTGAGAATTTTTTTAAGAAAAAAAAATCTATTCAAGCTACACAAAAATCAAAAACTTGTTTAATTGAAGTGAAATATAAACTTCAAACGATGGAAATAGACGACTAATATTCGGCGCCCGCGCATCGAAAACCCACAAAATAGCAAAGAAAAACACAACCACTTGAAAAAAAAAAGAAAAAAAATTAAAAAAAAACTTGTTGATTGTAATAAGGAAAAGATAAACTTCGAGAGACGGCAATTGACGACTAATTAATCTTCGACGAGGATTCCGATAACCACAAAACAATGAAAAAAAAAAAAAATGAACACTAATTGCAACATTTGTGTAGTAGTGTAGAGATATATAGATACCTTGTTGATGAGATCTAAAACAGGATATTGCATTTGTAGGTGCCAATCATCATCATTACATGAACCAATCAACTGATGATCACTTCTTAACTTGTGATTTCTTCCTTGTAGAATAAAAAAATGGGAGTCTTGTAGAATCAAAAGAGAGAAACGTTGGATTGTGTTGATATAAATTTGTTGCTGTTTTGAAAGTGGCGGTTAAAACGGTTGGGATGGGCAGCATGTCTCCCCCACTAACTCGTACGCACGCCCACAACTCCCTTTTTTTCTCACCCAATTCAAATTCCCTAGTAAATTTACGCTATTGCCCCCTTGAATGGTTTTTATTGTTTTTTTCGTCCGTTTGATCGAGTAGTCTTGTTTTCAAAACTCGAACGGTCAAAAAACTATACAAAAAAAAAAAAAAAAAAAAAAAAAAAAAAAAAAAAAAAAAACTCAAATGGGCAAAAAAAAAAAAAAAAAAGATCGTGCTCTATGTGCATCCCACTCATTACTTAGGTTCAACGTGAAAAGACTCAAATGCCCCTCTCAACCTAAATGACCAACTATTCCTTCTTGTTCTTACGCACCCCACCCCATCGACACATCGTTGGGTGTTTTTAGGGTCCAATCAATTAAGAGAGCACAAGGGGGCGGACACAGCACACGGGGAGATGAGTTTTGATGTTTTTTTTTATGTTTTTTTTTCCTCATTTCCGAATGTATACCACATATATGAATGTCTCGGTCATATTATGTTGTCTCGGTTTTTGAAGATCGATACTTCAATCAAAGTATCGGTTGTATGGTACAAACGAAAGACACCAAAAGATCTCGGTGACTACCAACCGAGACTAATCTCAAACATACCTCATTACGACACTCGGTTGAGTTTAGCCGACACATACTCAATAGTCTCGATAATGGACGACCGAGACTAAAACACAATCGCGACCCTGTGTGGGGCGAATAATGGGTGATTGCGGTTAAACTCAGCTATGAGTAAAACTTTTACGAAAAATGAGGGAATTTGGTGAATTGAGGCCTTGATTCATAATAGGGGTGAGAGCGGAAGAAGGAAAAATGAGGGTTTGATTTGATTTGGTGGTGGGGTGCGTTCCGTTGAAGGACAAAGGCAATTTCGTCCATTTCCGGGCTGCCCTGAGAAAAACGTTGGATGCTATTGTAAATGGGTTGTCATGAGTAATGAGTGGGGTGCACATAGCGCGGCCCCCAAAAAAATATGTAAACAACAACAATAAAATCTTTTGAAAATAAATAAATAAATAAATAACATTGTTTACATATGTTTGTTCTATTTTATAAAGCAATGTTGAAAAATTAAATACAATTTAAGGGTTGCGCTTACGATGGTGTTAAAATCATTACCACATATAATGATTGTTAAAAGGCCTAGTTTAAGTGAATTGATATTGATCAATGTCACTTGGATGTTTTCAGTCTACCTAGAGATCGAGACTAGTACGATTGAACATGTTGGATGACAATTCCATGCCTCATGTTTGATCAAAAAAGATATCGTGTGACAAAATGATGTTATATACACTATTGATTAGGTTGTATCGATTTGATATTCGTACAACTTGGGTAGTCATAATGTCTTGCTAGAGGCCGCTTATGACTTGTATACCAAAATGTGTTTTGGTACACTGCCAACGTTGTATGAGCCTATTGGGTCGCACACTAAGAATGGTTTTGCGAGATTTTAAGATGGTTCAGAAAAACAAATTTTATATGATAAAATTCATAATAAACGTCCTTGTGGTGTATTACACTTATACTTCTTTAAGTAGGGGTATATGTGTAATTTACTTAACCGTCTATATACAAGGGTTGTATAAATAGACGCTTTAAGTTAGAACACATGTACGAAAGATTAAATTCAGGGTAATATAATCTCAGCACAGGAAGCCTTAATTTCATTCAATGTATACCCAGAAGAATGGTTGTGGATGGATGACAGATCAAAATTGATCTTGAAAAGGCTTATGATAGGCTCAGTTGGGGCTTCATTGCGGATACTCTTAATTAGTGATGCAGGTATACCTCTCAAACTTAATAATATTATTTTATCTTCACTCTGCTCTAGTTCTATGCAGGTGGCATGGAATGGTGATGTCTCTGAGAGCTTTAAACCCAGTGGAAACCCAATATCCCCATATCTCTTCGTTATGTGCATGGACAGATAGTCTCAGTCCATTCTCAAGCTCTTAATAAGTTTCCAAATCAACCTTAAAACATTCATATGGGTCAGAAAATAGATGCAGAACAAGCAAGCTCAAATATTAAACATGCAAATAATACTTATAAATCAAAATAAAACTAGCATGCGAGTTAAAATCGGGATACATTGAAATATGTAGCGTGACATCATTTTCATATAGAGTAAGCATATAATAATCATAGAGCAACTTGAACAGTTATATGGAATATCAAGGATTGTAAAAACATAAGAAATTCAACTTTTTGCATGCAAAGGGGTTCCAAGAGATATACATAGAATGTAATAGATATAAATGCAAGTTCGCGGTCACATTTGTCATTACATTCCCTTGTTGACCAAACATCATAATATAATAAATATGCGTGGGTCACTTGATTCCACCGTGTGTCCACGGCTCCTCAAGAGGCCCGGAGTGACTTAGTTCCATCGTGCATCCACGACTCCCAAGAGGCCCTTGAGAAATGGGTGACTTGGTTCCACCATATTACTACGGCTCCCAAGCCCTTAAGCATGTAAGTTGACTTGGTTCCACCATAAGAGTAGGGCTCCCCAAGAGGCCTTACATGAAGTCAACCAAGGTAGGTAACGACCCCATCCCAAGTCATTTTTGTTAAAATCATGAATTCCTAATTATACTAATAGCATGCCACATTTAATAAATGAGCGGAGAATCCGATTTAACAACTTTTGGAGGTGGGATTACTCTTTAATTTAAGTTAATTAAATCTTTCATTAATTGGTCGTTGGGATCCATTAGTGTAATGTGAGAGTTTCTCTCGAAGACGTGATATAGCTTTTCGCATACTCATGTGACAAACTATATTGCTCCCCATTGCTCAAATGCCACCATCTCCAGAGGCTCTCTCCGGATCAGGCATATTGGGCTGCGGTGGGCACTCGTACGACATTTTGGTACATTTTTCACCAAAATCACTTTTTGAGATGTGTGCAATTGTTGTCTTCTCCTGTCGCTGGGGTTTTCAAAAAGGGGGTTAAGATTTTAAAATTAATTTTATTGATTGGAAGGTTTGGAATTTACTAATTTGCCCATAAAGCAGTTTTTTCACACGGCCCTAAGCAAAGTGCTAGATGATTTCCAACTACTCGGGATGAGGAGTCACTTGTGTGTGTCTCAAAATGGCTTGGCGACTTCCCTCTACTCCATCGGAAGGCGCTAAAATGTACTTATCAAATCTGGTTGAATAACTCTAAAATGTATCAAGGACTCAACTTGGAGCGTGGTATCAATTAATATGGGTTTACATGTTGGAAGATTTGGAAAATTCGATCCAATCTTCTTACGTTAAATCACATTTGAAATCACAGCAAAAGCTAAAGAAATAACAATATGTTACATCCGAATTTGCAAATAATACAATCAGTGGGTGGATGAAAGATGTTGAAATTCTTATCAGGTGGCTGCAGGGCGGGTGAAGGTAAACATAGATGGTGGGTTCTGCTATGAAAGCTGAATTTTGGGGAGCCTTTCATGGATTAGCAAAGCAACTTGAGGCTATGTGCTCATCTCTGGGAAGAAATTAAGAAATTGGAATCTAATAGCTCCAATTGAAAAGCTATTGCAAATGCAATGGACAGTGCACGTGAAGCATGTGAGTGTAATCGAAGTGCAGATAGATTGGCCAACCTGGGGTTCGACTATCCAATTGGGGTGTGTAAGAATAAACCATTAAGGAGTACTGGATCAATGATATTGTACATCACCTTGTAATGCAGTTATATAGATTCAGTAGTTAGTTATGATTAATTAGATCAGTGACACGTGTTTGTATGATCAATGGTTGTAACTTGTTCTATTCATCTATAAATACAAATGAATCTCTGTTTTCATCACTGATGAAAACAGTGAGGTTGTTCACACTTTCTTGATGAGTTAGTTACATTTACATGGTATCAGAGCATTGACGCTCAGGCGATGGAAGGTCTTGGAACCCTAGCGTCTTCATCAAGTTCATCGTCAACATCGACTCAAGTGACGACTCCATTGAAGACTCTAGTGAAGACATCAATGGCAGCACCAACACCTCTCCTCACTCCATTTGGTAATTCTGTAAGTCAATTTGTTTCAATTAAGCTTGATGAATCAAATTTCTTGCTGTGGAAAGCGATTGTAGTTCCAGTAATTGAAGGAATTAGGTTTGATGGTTTTATATTTGGAACAAAAGAGTGTCCTCCTAAGTTCTTGGATGGTTCTGAAGAAATCAATCCAGAATATGAAGAGTGGTTTTCAAAGGATCGAATTCTTGTTTCTTGGCTACTGACTTCATTGCAAGATTCAATTGCTACACAAGTCTCAGGATATGCTTCTTCAACAAAATCACTGTGGGAAGCTATTGAGTCTCTATGTGGAGCTCAAAATTATGCTCACATTCAGATGAATCGCACAATATTGCGAACCCTAAGAAAGGGAAATATGTCGATGATGGAGTATCTGAAGAAATTGAAAAAATTGTCTAATAAATTAGCAACAGCTGGTGAACCAATCTTGATGAAAGATCTAATCTCATGTGCATTGTCTGGTCTAGATGCTGAATATCTTCCAATCACTACAATATTGGAGGGACAGCGAAACCTATCATGACCAGAAGTTCAATCTACACTGTTAAGTTTTGAGGCAAAATTGATTCAATTGCAAACATTGAATGGAATCAATTCACTGAATCTGAATACATCAACACAAGCTAATGCCGCTGAGCTGAAATATGGTAATGGAGGTACAAAAAAGACACAATCCCAAAGTTATGGAGGAGGATATAGAGGTGTTGGAAATGGTAATAGAGGAGGTCGAGGTAATGGTCGATTCAGAGGACGATGAAGTTTCAAGAACACAAACAATCATCCAACTTGTCAAATCTGCAACAAGATTGGACACACAGCTGCAGTGTGTTACTACAGGTCTGATATGAACTACATGGGAGCAAATGCATATAATGGATCACCACAACCACAGTTTAATCAGTCTCCAATGTCAGTTCAATCTCAGAAGGGAGCATTTCTGGCACATCAAGTTCCTGCTCCTGCACAACAATTCTATCCAACTCCTTTGAATGCACAGAGTTGTATCTCATCTCGCCGATTCCATATGGACTCTCTCTTGGTATGCCGATAGTGGAACTACTTCACATGTGACTGCAGATCCATCACAGCTCACAAATAGTACTCCCTATTCAGGTAATTGCTCTTTGGTAGTTTGGAATGGTAATCGTTAACATATTACATCTATTAGTCATGCTAAGACCCCTTCACAACACTCTTCATTGAAATTTCCCAATACACTTTGTGTTCCATATATAAAGAAAAATATGTTGAGTATTTCTCAGCTAACTCAAGACAATGATGTGGTTATTGAGTTTAATTCTTCTACTTGCTTGATAAAGGATATTCGCACTAAACGAGTTCTCCTTCAAGGCAAGCTCAAAGATGGATTGTACCAATTCTTTCCCAGTTCAGTTGATTCTCAAGTATATGTTGCTTCTCAAAACAAACCAAATCATCTATGGCATTTGAGATTGGGTCATCCCTCACTATCAACACTTGAACAACTGCTGAAAACTCACATTAAAGCTCCTTCGACATCAGTTGAATTTTGCTCTACTTGCCCTCTTGGTAAACATCATGTTTTACCATTTTTTGTCTCACAGTCACATAGTACACATGTATTGGAGTTAATTCACACTGATGTTTGGGGTCCAACACCTGTAACTTCTCATGATGGATACAATTACTATATGCATTTCATAGATGACTGTACAAGGTTTACTTGGTTGTACCTATTGAAGAATAAATCAGATGCTTTTAATGCTTTTGTTCACTTCAAAACTCTTGTGGAAAATCAGTTTTCTACTAAGATTAAACGGTTGCAATCTGAATGGGGAGGTGAATTTAGGTGTTTTAAACCTTTTCTTGATAGTCATGGTATTTTCTTTCAACACTCTTGCCCACACACTCATCAACAGAATGGTAGGGCAGAGAGGAAACATCGACATATCATTGAGGCTAGCTTGACACTTCTTGTTTATTCGCAGTTGCCTTATAAGTTTTGGTCTGATGCTTGTTCCACATCAGTTTTCCTTATTAATAGACTTCCTTCACAAGTCTTATATGGGAGTTCTCCTTATCAGAAGTTATATCAGCAACCTCCAGATTAAACAATTCTTAAGGTGTTTGGTTGTGCTTATTATCCATATACAAGACCTTATAATCAGCACAAGTATCAGTTCAAGTCTGAGAATAATATTTTTCTAGGTTACAGTTCAGCTCATAAAGGTTACAAATGCTTGGGAAAATCAGGAAGACTTTATATTTCAAGACATGTTATCTTTGATGATGAAGATTTTCCTTATTCTTCTATGTTCTCCACAGCTACATTTCATATATCTGTTGTTCCACACTCAATTGTCACAATTGATCAGCATTCTTACCCTGGTTCATCTCAGTCTCAAATATCACCATCTTCGGTTTCACCAACAACTTTACCTTCACCTAATTCATTCTCACCTTCAGGTTCATTAACTAATGTACCAATTTTACCAGTTCCTGTTTCTCCACCACAATCATCTCATGTTTCTATACCAACAAATACGCATCCAATGATCACCAGGGGAAAGAATGGGATCTCTATGAAGAAAGTATTTACCGCTACATGTTCGGGTGCATATTCTATTCCTTCTACTGTGGAGACAGCTCTATCTATTCCTCGTGGAGAGAAGCAATGGAAAAGGAGTATCATGCATTGATGAAAAATGATACATGGTCTTTGGTATCTCCTTCTAAAAATCAAAATGTGGTTGCTAATAAGTGGATCTTCACAGTGAAGAAAAATTCTGATGGCACTGTGAACAGATATAAAGCAAGGTTAGTTGCCAAAGGTTTTAAACAAATACGGCATTGATTTTTCGAAACTTACGATCTGTGATCAAATCTGCAACTATTAGAATCATTTTCTCCATTGCAGTGACTTATGGTTGGTCTATTAGACAAATTGACATTAATAATGCCTTCCTTAATGGTCAGTTAATGGAAGAAGTTTATACTCATCAACCATTTGGTTTTGTTGATGATTCCAATCCTCATCATGTTTGTCGTCTTCATAAGGCCTTGTATGGTCTTCGATAGGCTCCAAGGGCTTGGTTTGATCAATTAAAAAGGGCTTTGTTGTCATGGGGTTTTCATAACTCTAAAGTTGATTCTTCCCTGTTTATCACTACTTGGGAAACATCTCCTCTTTATGTGTTGATCTATGTTGATGACATTATTGTCACCGGTGCTAAACCTCTTTGCAATTGATCTTTTATCAACAAGTGAACACTACCTTTGCTTTGAAGGATATTGGGGAGTTAAGCTTGTTCTTGGGGTTTGAGGTTCGACGTGATGCTACTGGTTTATACCTTAATCAATCCAGCTACATATCCTCATTGTTGTTGAAGGCTGGCATGTCTAATGCAAAGGTTGCTGAGTCTCCTGCTGTTTCAGGGAAACAATTGTGCAGTGTTGATCACTCCTTGTTTCATGATCCTTCTCTTTATCGAAGCCTTCTTGGCGGATTGCAGTATGTTGTACACACCAGACCAGACATTGCATTCATAGTGAATCGATTAAGCTCCTATCAACAAAGTCCTTCCACTTCTCATTGTCAAGCTTTGAAACGAGTATTAAGATTCTTAAAGGGCACTCTCCATTTGGGTTTGAGTTACAAACCTGGTTCAAAGCTTATGTTGACAGGGTATTCAGATGCTGATTGGTCGCAAATCCGGATGATAAAAAATCCATTTTGGTTTTGCAGCTTTACTTTGGGTCTAATCTCGATCTCTTGGAGTCCAAGAAGCAAGCAAGTTGTTGTGGCGAGGTCAAGACCTGAATCCGAATATCGAGCATTAGCTCATGTGGTCTGCTTGAGGTTACTTGGATTCGTTCTCTGTTGACCGAATTACATTTTCCACTTCCTGCTGTTCCAGTTCTTTGGTGTGACAATCTGAGTGATGCATCTCTTGCTCGCAATCCTGTATTTCATTCAAGAACCAAGCATATTGAGATTGATATCCACTTTGTGAGAGACAAAGTGTTGCAGGGTGAT
Source organism: Stephania cephalantha (assembly GCA_039657325.1). Lineage (NCBI taxonomy): Eukaryota > Viridiplantae > Streptophyta > Magnoliopsida > Ranunculales > Menispermaceae > Stephania > Stephania cephalantha. Next base: position 3,336,271 of record CM077574.1, read on the forward strand.
CTATCTGTGCAATATGTTCCTATTAGTGATCAAATTGCCGACTGTTTTACTAAGGCTTTATCTACCTTCAGGTTTCATGAGTTACGGCTCAAACTTGGTGTCATTCCCATTCCTCTTCGTTTGAGGGGGGATGTAAGAATAAACCATTAAGGAGTACTGGATCAATGATATTGTACATCACCTTGTAATGCAGTTATATAGGTTCAGTAGTTAGTTATGATCAATTAGATCAGTGACACGTGTTTGTATGATCAATGGTTGTAACGTGTTCTATTCATCTATAAATACAAATGAATCTCCGTTTTCATCACTGATGAAAACAGTGAGGTTGTTCCCACTTTCTTGATGAGTTAGTTACATTTACAGGGGTGCATAAACTTGCACAAGTTCCGCCATGTCTTATTTTATTTATGTTTGAAGATGCAGTGGGAACTTGGTTCTCACGGTTCGTTTCTATGTAAGGCTAATATGGCTACCCCTTTCATCCAAGAAAAAAACATAATGATCTTCAATGAAAGAAATTATATTTTCCTCAAAAAGACTATAGGTGTCCGAACAAATCAATTTAGTTTTTGAAGTATCAAAAACATTCAAAGTGTGAGGACCTAGATGAATGAACAAATATATTTTGATTTTCTCTAAACAGGTTTCGGTATTTTCTTCATACAAAATGTGAGGTTCAGGTCCCAAAACCTAACAACAATAACAACAACTACTACTACTAACTAAAAAATGGCAAAAAAAAAAAAAAAAAAAAAAAAAAATATATAGAAACTTACACAAAAAAGTGGGAAATGCACTCAAGATGTCGAATCGATGGGTTTTGCATAAATTTCGTCGAATTTGGGCCGGAGTGGTGTATGAGTGAGAAAAAGCCCTTTTAAATGTAGGAGCTAAGGCATTAAAATTATTTCTCGCCGAGGTAAAATTGGACTGAGTAAAAATAATTTACTGTGATATGTTTAAAATCCCTATTTTTATTACGTCAAAAAATACTTCTACATTTACCAAGCTTTTGCCGATTCTTCTAGATTGTTCCAACTCGTTTTTAAAATTCAGATACCCCAGCCAAACGAGACCTAGGGTTTGCCAATTAAACCAAAAACCCTAATTCCCACCTATAAAAGCCCTCTCGCCCAACTCTTCTTCGACATATCGATCAATCTCGTTGGGCATCTTTTTTGTTTTGTTTCAGATCTAGGGTTTCTTTTTCTTTTTTTGTTGTCTGATTCGTTGTTTCGTTTGATTTTGATCTGTGATTTGGCGTTGATGATGATAATTTCAAGGCTTGTTTCTCAAAACATTCGCAGTGGCCGCCTGAGAGCTTTCGCCTTCGCCAGGCTTGAGAGCTTCTGCTGCTTTTATCCTTCCTTGGATGTCTGAAACGCTTCATCAGATCCAAATTTCCGATTCGTTTTCGTTTGTGAATTGATTGAAATCGCTTGATTTGATCTTTACGGGATCAACGTCATTCTCTAGGGCTTGCGATCTCGATGCCCTTGTGATGAATAGGTCCCTAACATGAAACCACAAATTCATCTATCACTTTGTCAGCGATTTTGTTTTTTGTGTGATTTGCTGATCATTTTTAGGTGAAACAAAAATTAAATAATTCAAAGTGCATTTTAATCATATTTGTACTTAAAATGGTGATGGATAGTCCCAATTTGTTATTCATCACTTACCGATTATCGGCTTGAAGAGTTAGTTATAAATGTGATTGAAATGAACTTTATATGATTTGCTTACCATTTTGTTTTCCTTGATTGGATTAGGGATTTGCTGATCATTTTTTTTTGGTTGAAATGGGCTTTGTATGGTTATCTGATAAATTTTAGGCGAAACAACATTTGTTTTCTTCTGTGATGATAATTTCAAGGCTTGTTTCTCAAAACATTCGCAGTGGCCGCCTAAGAGCTTTCGCCTTCGCCGGGCTTGAGAGCTTGTGCTGCTATTATCCTTCCTTGGATGTCTGAGATAAGGTTGTAACATTTGTTACCGAACAATTTGGTGAGATAATCAATTATCATGCATGATTAGGATGTGTATTGTATGTGTTTTCTTTGAGTTTTATTTTCTTTTTGAATTGTTGTTGGGTTGGTTATTTGTTTTTGTTTAGGCATTCTTTATTGGATTGGTGTTGGATATGATGATCCTTTCCCCAGATGATCGACTCTGATTATACTGTGCTTTTATTTCAACTCTTTCGGGAGTTACCAAGCCAGAAATCTGATCCAACTATCCATTTTAATTGTTGTAGGTTTTGTTTCTCTTCCTTCTGTGAATGTCGATTGAATTAAGCATTTCTGCACTATGAACTTGGGATTTTTTTTTTTTTGAGTAACTTGGAACTTGGAACATTTAGCTCGCATATTATCTAGTCGGTGAGACTATCAATCCACCATTTTTAGGACTATTTTGAGCAATGGTTTTGATGGTACGCTTGAGATTATCTACATAACACACAAAATTGGTAGTAACGCTTCAATACAAATGACTTTGACAAAAAAAAATTACACATGGGATGGACTGTACATACTGATAACTTATAAATAATATAAAAATTGTATAAATGAGGGACATATTGTTCAAAGTCATTATCAAAAATAAGTAATCAATAAATACAAATATCATCTTGTAAAGTGCATAATTTGATAATTGTTCAAAAAACTGGTAACTAATTTGTGATTCATTAAATCAATATTGAAAAGCTTGAATAATTGCTCATAACGTGTCATTCTCTAAGCAAATATTGTAATAGTTAAAATTTAGAAAATTTAAAATTCCGTGAGAAAAATTTAGTGTAGGAAAAAGAGTACATTAATTGTTCTCATAATTTATTTATTTTTTTATAATTTATAATAATATTATGATTGCTTCATTAAAAACTTTGTTAGGAAAATCCAAGTGGGATAAAATCATAGCGAAAGGAAAAGAATGCAATACGTTAATCAATGTAGATATAAAGTTTTAATATTGTTAAAATTGCCTCATTAAAAACCTTTGCATAGAAAATTCGAATGGGATAAAATCATAGAAAGAGAAAAATAGTGCAATACATTAACCGATAACTCATTTTGATTCTCTCCCTCATGTTCACATGGGTGAGACATTTTGTGCATTTTGTTGCACATGGGCTAGTCATCTTGATTGCCACTCTTTTTGTATACAAGTACTTCCATCAAGTAATTGATTCATAACTTGTTGCTACTTTGAATGATTCTTGGAACTTCGAGTTTTTACTAATTTATACATGTATCATAATACAATAAATTTAATGCAATTTGATGTGTTTCAAGTAATTTCGCGTCATTCCTTTTGAATTGGCTTATATATTCTTCTAATGGTGGAAAAATTGCTTCCTCGAAGTGAAAATTAGCAAAACTTGCTATAAATAAATTCTATATTAAGGATATAATGCATCTTATAATAGGATTAATGAAAAATTAAATCAATATAAGTCTCCTATTGATTTGTCTTGAGATAATCTCAAGTCGACAAAAAATCCAATTCGATAAAAGATGTTCGTGCGAATTTACGATATTTTCGCATTATTGATGATTATGGATAATCAAATAGATCTTTTCAAATTATAAATGTCATTTAATTTATGACGACATTCGTTTTAATGTGTCTTATATATTTGAGAAGTTAAAGTCGAGAATATTATACTTAGATTAAATTATATTCATATAGATAAATTTTCTATTATTTTTAGTAGATTTCTTCTAAACAAGACATTAAAAACAAAATTATTGTGCAGATATTGTACGAACATTAGCTTTTGCTAAGTTCGAATTCGAGAAATATTCACTTTAATATTATAATGTACATGAATGTAGCACGATACACAAGACATAAACTCATCACTTATATTTAGGTCACGATTTAAACACATCTCGATGTGTCCTGTTTTGTCGAGCCATTTTCGGTGATAAAATTCATAATATTTTGTATTTGATTTTGAAGGTATGGTAAATGTCACAAAAATATTGGTATATATATGACAATATTTAGACAAAATAACATTTCATATATGACCAAAAAAATGTCACAATTATGAGCGCTTATTGTCAATAATTATTTGCTCTTGTAGTGGTGCACCACTTTTATTCTAATTTTTGGTGGAATTGGTAATACGACATTAACTCGATATTTTTACATTTTCCACGTCCATAAATTTATTATTGCGATCATAATCATTATATGCAACATATGCTTCTTAATTTGAAATTTGAACTAATTAGACGAGAGCGATATTATATTTATAATATCTCAATATTTTATTCAAACTACCATAAAACAAAAAATCAATCATTAATATTTATTGAATTGACGTGCGCACTCGATATTTGTTGCGACAATAAATCGAGGCGGGCCACGTAACCTTATTTTTATTGTTTCATCGATTATATTTTCACATAGCCTCAACATAGAGGTAATTAAAATTGCAGAATTATAATTAATATTTGGTGATTAAATTTTGTAGCTTGTTCAACTGTTCATTTTGAGCTTTTGGAGGATTACATTTTTTGGTATTTATATATTTATAACTCCATCGGGTGAAAAGATATATAAAGTGAAATATTCACTTTTCAAATCTTTAAAGAGATATTGACAAATGATTTAAATTTTATATAACACAACATAGTCTTGCATAGATGTTTTATTCACAAATTATAGTATCTAATTGTCATGATAAATAATTCTTGTCGGTAATATAATAAGACAACAAGTTCATCTATGGTTGAATAATATTTTGAAAATAAATTTAATATAAAATAGTTTTCCCATTTTTATGTAAAAACATAATATATGATTAAATATATGTTCACAACTTGATTCATTAATAAACAAAATGTACTATTCATATGAGTTGATATGACAACCTCCAGGTTGAGTGGCGAAACATAGTCTACTTAATATCATGCTTTCTCAAGTGGGATAACACGTCTCTCCTTTCAATGTTTAGCTTTACCGGGGACAAGGCTTACCCACTATCAACTCAAACTTATAACATTATTTGTATTATAAAATCAAGAATATAACAATAACTAATCGTTTATAGTTTTAAGAGAAAAATTATATGTCACACATTGACTTTTGATTTCGATGTAGAAGATCGTACAAGACGACTACAGAGCATACTTTCATAGTCGGTGTCGTTACAATGCATAATGTATGAATAAAATACATTTACATAATTAAATATGCATGTAACAAAAAAAGAAATTAACTATGACAACATGAAAATAAATTGAACTTATTTAAATTAATAAGATTAAAAATAAATTTGAAAGGACTTTATATTTACATAAACATGATAAATCACATGTACTAGAGGCGGCGACACCATTAACTTTAAATGCATGTTCATCTTGCACCAAAATTAAAAATTCAAATATCACAAATTAGTTATTAAACGTTTCATAAAAAAAAAAAAACTAAGGGCTGTCATCAATATGGGGAATATATAAGAGGAGTTATTAAACGTTTCATAAACAAAAAATAACTAAGGGTTGTTATCAATTTTGGTAATTTATAAAAAGAGCACTTTTGTAAGTTCACATATTGCAACTACATTAATCTCACCTTCAATATCGAACAAGTCCTCCAAAATTGACTAATACTTGGGCTTATAGTTTCGTTTGGTTCGTTTTTGCTAACTTACAGTGTTATTTGAGAGTTATCTCCAAAGAGATAATTCACTATAATTAATATTTTCATGTTTAATTCAACTTTAAACTTAAAGGAAATTTCATATTTTTAAACAATAAAAATATAAATTAATGTAAATAGCCTTCAAACAAGAGAGAGTTGGGTAATGAATGAGTCATTAATGAGGGGTAGTAATTGTGTTCACAACTCCAGATATAACTCTTTATGGGGTGGTGGAGAGATATCTCACACCCTATAATATAAGTTGGGGGATAATAAACAAGATTAGTTCTCAACTTCCTGTGAGTTATCCCCTCCACCCCCTAACCAAACAATGCCTTAAACTTAAGTTACAACCTTGTGTATTAGCTAATCCATGATTTGAGAAACCTCAAGTATGTGAATTCAACATTAGGAACACAAGTGATTTGAAACAATCAAACGTTGTCTTTAACCTAGGATGATTATAAAGGTTGTGATTGGTTATTGTGTGAGCAATGTGATGAAGTTGTGTAATCGAGATAAAATTTGTCCTCTAATATAAAGAGATATATCTAGTGGATCCTCGATGTGTTAGACTCGTTAAAAGGCCTAGTCTAAGTGAATTGATATTGATCAATGTCACTTGGATGTTTTCAGATCTACCTATAGATCGAGACTAGTACGATTGAACATGTTGGATGACAATTACATGTCTTATATTTGATCAAAAGGATATCGTGTGACAAAATGATGTTGTATACACTATTGATTAGATTGTATCGATTTGATATTTGTACAACTTGGGTAGTCATAATGTCTTGCTAGAGGCGCTTATGACTTGTATACCAAAATGTATTTTGGTACACCGCAACGTTGTATGAGCTTTATTGGGTCGCACACTAAGAATGGTTTTGCGAGATGTTAAGATGGTTCGTAAAAACGAATTTTATATGATAAAATTTATGACGAAACATCCTTGTCGTGTATTACACTTATATTTCTTTAAGTATGGGTATATGTGTAATTTACTTAATCGTCTATATACAAGGGTTGTATAAATAGACGCTTTAAGTTAGAACACACGTATGAAATTTAAGGGCGAAACTCTATTTTCGTTTAGAAACGAATTATGATTTTCTGGTACGCTCAGAGCGTTTTGGAGAGAAACAAAAAGGTTTGGTATTCTCTTGAAGCTAGCACTTTGAATCTCGGCCGCCGTTCGTGTGTGGAATGCTTGGTAAAGTAGGCGTTCGTCATTGGCGCGCTTAGAGATCGATCAACCTTCGAAAGTTATTTTGCGACCGAGATATGATTAAGTTTTCTTGGTTTAAACGTTTTAATGGAATTAGATTTGGATCATGTTGGGGTTTTTGTCAAAATTGTTTTGTAATATCCATTGCGTATGAACCCCAAAACCCAACAAAGTGGTATCGAGCCTTCGAGTTCGATTTCATTAAATTCATTGCATGTTTTTTTTCGATATATACATGATAAATGATTGAAAGAATGTTAATAGTTGGTGTATATGTGATATACATAAGTTTTCTCGTGATATACATATATTCGTGATTTAATTGAAATCAGTTTCAGTACATGCTAGTAACCATGTTAGGTTCATTCGAATAATTTTAATAAATTGAGTTTCGTGTTATGTGATCCATGACACCATTAGGTTCGATTGAGATAGTAGTTCATGATTCAATTACATGTTTGTGATTATTTGGATGAGGACCGAAATTGCAAATAATTATTTTTCGAAATTATTTATTTATCTCGTTATATCTATTCGTTATGAAATTTCTATTTGATAAGAGATAGATAACAAATTAGATTAATAGACATAAGCAAAATCGGTTTCGTTATCCCTATTGGATAGGAGATAAATATGGAGAATTTTGTTATTGGTGATATAGCTATGATTCAAATATCTTAAGTCCTAATTGGATTAGGATAAGATGATTAGTTAGATGTGGGCGGGTTAATTAAAAATGTTTTAATTGACTTAATTTTGGATAAATTAATGGGTTAATTTAGGATAATAAAATCAGCGAAAAATATGATTTTTTATAGCGAATTTTAATTTTCGGAATTGAAATTGCCTCCTAAAAAAAAAAAAGCGCGCTCACTTCTCCCCGTCATTGTGATCAAATTAACATGAATCCATGGCATTGTATTGACCGGCCAATGGGACCGCTGCCTAACTAATCCTAGCGCACGGAAATTCTTTTATTAGTGAACAAGTATAAAAATTTTCAAATTGTTTAGTGATTGAACAAATCAATAGAATATATGATATTTCATTGTTTACATAAAAATCACTAAAACTGAATAAAATCCCTCTATTAAATTTTAAGTCTCGTGTCATCCATTATAAACACTTGTCAAAGGCCTCGATCACACTAATATAGTTTCACCATATTTGGGTGTATTGTGTTATCTTGGTGAGACAAGTGGGTAAGAGTTATCTAAATGTTTAAAATGGTCCGACTTAATAAATCTATCAAAATAGTTTTGAGCTTTAGGCACATGATGAGATAAAAAAACATGATAAGACATAAGATGTCCCATATCTCATAAAAGTATCTAAAATTACATAAAATGTAATTGGTAACATTACCTACATAAATAATCTAGTTATGTGTTTCATGTCATATTGTCATAGAATTAGGTGAAATATGGATTTTAGTCCCCTAAATAAACAATATGTTTTAGGAGGGTTGTTAATTTAGTGGGAGTCTATTCATCTATACTAAAATAAACTTTGCATAATCTTTATTGTAGATTTGTAGATCAATGGCATCTTCAAGTGACAATAATCCCCGTCATCTGCGATCCATCCTTGAGAAAGATAAGCTATCCTGGGACTAACTTTCTTGATGGTTCGAAACTTGAGAATTGTTCTTAAGCATGAACGCAAGTTGTATGTCCTGGATGCTCCAATCCCCGAGGACCCACCAGCCAATGCTACGAAAGCCGTGAAGGATGCGCATAATAAGCATGTCAACGATTCTACCGATGTTGCATGTATTATGCCGGCAACTATGGTTCCCTGAACTTTAGAAGGACATGGAACTAATGGAAGCCTACGACATGGCTATAATCTTTGAAGGAAATGTTCCAACAAAGCAAGCTAGGCAAGAAAGGTTCGAGACAAGTAAAAAACCTACATTCTTGCAAGATGACCGAGGTGCGTCGATTAGTCCTCATGTTCGAAGATGAAGGGCTATATTGACCAACTTGATAGACTTGAATTTCCCATAAGCCAAGAGTTGGCTACGGATTTGATCCCGAATTTCTTTACAGAAAGTTACTCACAATTTGTGATGAACTACAATATGAATAATATGGAGAAATCAATTTCGAGTTGCATTTGATGCTCAAAATCGCCGAACAAAATATCAAGCTCTAGTAATGTGTTGATGGTCCAAAAGGGAAAGGGAATGAAGAAGAAAGACAAAGGCAAGGCTAAAGTTATCAAGGTCGTCGCTGCACTGTCGCAAAGCAAGTGGAACAAGTCAAGCCCCTGATCTGTTCTCGCTTCAAAACACCCAAAAGAAAAGGAAGGAAATTGACATTTTGTCATGCACCTGAACATTGGTTCGAAATTGCAAACTCTATCTGGAATATCTAAAGAAGAAAAAGGGTATTGCGACTACTACTACTGATGTATTTATGTTATTGAAATTAATTTATCTACTAGTGATTCCGGGTATTAGATACGGATGTGGATCTCACATTTGTATAAATGTGCAGGGACTCACCGAAGTAGAAAGTTGAAGAAAGGAGAAGTCATCCTCCGCGTAGGGAATGGAGCAAGAGATTGCTTGCTAATGTTGGATCATATGACTTAGTCTTACCTAGTGGACTTATTTTAACTTTAAATAATTGTTATTTTGTGTGTTTTTAGCGAAACATCGTTTATGTTTCATGCTTGGATATGGATGGTTTTGATTTTATTATTGCGAATAATAGATGTTCCATTTCTCGTAAAGGTATATTTTATGCAAATGTTGATTTGTGTGATGGTCTTTATATTCTAAGCATGAAAATGTCCACCGATACTCCGGTCTTTAACATAAATACAAAGAGATTCAAGTCAAATGATTTGAATCAAACCTATTTTTGGCATTGTCGTCTCGGGCACATAAACGAGAAAACGAATAACGAAGCTCCATAAAGATGGACTTCTAGATTCATTTAATTTAGAAACATATGAAAATTGCGTATCTTGTTTACTAGGCAAGATGACTAAAAGTCCCTTTACTTGACACAAGTGAAAGGGCAAGTGATTTATTGGATTTAATACATACCGATGTATGCGGTCCTATAAACACAATGGCTAGAGGAGGTTATCAAGATTTCATTACATTTACATCGATGATTTCGTGAGAGATATGGTTATGTATATCTAATGAAACATAAAGCTGAATCATTTGAGATGTTTCGAACGTTTCAAAATGAAGTGCAAAATCAACTTGGTAAAACTATCAAAACACTTGGTCAGATCGAGGTGGTGAATATTTGAGCCAAGAATTTGATGATCATCTTAGAAATTGTGGGATTGTCTCCCAATTGACTCCACCAAAGAACTCCACAAAGTGGAATGGAGTTTCGAAAGGAGAAATCGAGACCTTATTAGATATGGTTCGATCTATGATGAGTCATGCAGATCTTCCATTATCCTTTTGGGGTTACGCATTACAAAGCAGAACTTTCACTTTAAATCGAGTTCCTTCTAAAGTGGTTGATAAAACACCATATGCGATATGGTACGGGAAGAGACCTAGTTTGTCTTTCCTTAAGATTTGTGGTTGTTAGGCTTACGTAAAACGACAAGTCTCGAGAAAAACTAGCACCTAAATCGACAAATGTTTATTTGTGGGGTATCCTAATGAAACAAAAGGATATTTATAATCGCGCGAGAACAAAGTGTTTGTTGCTCGGTATGGTGCCTTTATAGAAAAACAGTTTATTTCAAAAGACACTAGTGGGAGAGAAATAAATCTTGAAGAAGTTCAAGAATCACGATAAACCCCGAATCAAGCACATCGGAAGTTCAACAACGTTCGAACTAGTTGAACCTCCACAAGTGACACAAGGCCCACGTAAACTCGGTAGGGTAAGACATGAGCCGAGAGATATTCGGATTTCTCATTACCGATAGTCGTGATGTGTTGCTTATGGATCAAAATGAGCCCACCACTTATAAGGAGGCTATGTACTGGACCAGGACTCGGATAAATGGCTAAGTGCCATGAACTCGAGATGCAATCCATGTATGATAACCAAGTTTGGAACTTGGTTGATTTACCCGAATGTGGTAAGACCATTGGATGTAAATGGGTTTTCAAGAAAAAAACCGACATGGATGGCAAAGTGAATACTTTTAAAGCAAGACTTGTAGCAAAAAGTTTCAGCAGACTCAAGGTATTGATTATGATGAAACTTTTTCACAAGATGTAGCCATGCTTAAATCCATAAGAATTTTAATTGCCATTGCTGCATATTATGACTATGAGATATGGCAAATGGATGTAAAAACAACATTTCTTAACGGAAAGTTGCTTGAGGACGTGTATATGACACAACCTGAAGGTTTTGTACATCCTGAGAATTCTAGGAAGGTATGCAAGCTTCAAAGATCCATTTATGGATTAAAGCAAGCTTCTTCGGAGTTGAAATCTTCGTTTTGATGAAGCAATCAAAGATTTTGGTTTTATTAAGAACGATGATGAGCCTTGTGTATACAAGAAGGTCGAGTGGGAGTGTAGTTGTTTTTCTGTATCGTATGTAGATGATATATTACTCATTGGAAATGACATCCGAACATTGCTTAATGTCACGTCTTGGTTAGGGAAGTGTTTCTCAATGAAAGACTTATGGGATGCAGCATATATCCTAGGGATAAAGATCTATAGGGATAGATCTAAGAGGCTAATCTGGTCTAAGTCGAGTGCTTACATAGACAAGGTGCTTGAATAGGTTCGCTTTGCAAGACTCTAAAAGATGATTGTTGCCAATGTCTCATGGCATAAGTCTCAGCAAGATTCAATGTCCTAAGACAAATGATGAACGAGATCGTCTCGCATAAGATTCCATATGCATCACTATTAGATCTATCATGTATGTCATGCTATGCACTCGACACGATGTATCATATGCTTTGAGCACTACAAGCGGATATCATCGCCGATCCTGGTGAGAGTCACCGGATAAAGAAAGAACATTCTTAAATACTTAAGAATGACTAAGGAAGTGTTCTTGGTCTATGGAGGTTTTGAAAATGATCTAGTTGTAAATGGTTACACGATGCAAGTTTTCAAACCGATATAGATGATTTTAGATCGCACTGGATATGTGTTTACTTTGAATGGGGGTGCAAGAAGTCTGGAAAAGTTCGAAGTAAGAGATTGTGGCAGATTCTACAACATAAGCGAGTATATTGCAAATGCGTCGATGCAAAGAAAGGAGGCGAGTTTGGATCAAAAAGCTCATTTTCGAACTAGGTGTGGTTCCAAGTATTGCTAACCCTGGTTGTTTGTATTGTGACAATAACTAGGCAATAACACAAAGGCCAAGGAACCTAGATCACACCACAGATCCAAACATATACTCAGGTGTTTTCATCTCATCGGAGAAATTATTGAGAGGGAGACGTGAAGATTTGCAGAGTACATCGAAGACAACGTTGCGGATCCATTGACAAAAGCTCTTCCACAAGCAAAACATGATGGTCATGTTAGATCATTAGGCATTAGATGCATGTATGATTGGCCCTAGTGGGAGATGTTGGGGCATGTGCCCCAGGTCAATCCATTAACTGTCTTTATGAAACTTTTAGTTAATAAAATAGAGGATTTCATTTGTTGTTTATTATAATTAATTTACATGTTTACATTATAATAAGATCCATGGGTATTTGCGTAAATATTATAAATGTCCCTAGTCGATCATTATACTGGGAACTATAATGAATTAAGACTAGTGTGAGTCTTGATTGATGATCATATGATGATTATACGTATAGGGATACGAATCAAGATCACGAGTACTTGTTAGGGAACAAAGTACTGGAATGACCCGCTATGAGAACATCACATGGATTAAGTCATAGTTGTTTCTCATGATAGGTATATTTTTCAGTCATCTGACTTGAGATTACCAGAGACTTCAACATTAGGAACACAGTGATTTGACACAATCAAACGTTGTCTTTAATCGGACGATTATAAAGGTTGTGATTGGTTATTGTGTGAGCAATGTGATGAAGTTGTGTAATCGAGATAGAATTTGTCCCTCTCATATAAAGAGAGATATCTAGTGGATCCTTCGATGTGTTAGACTGTTAAAAGGCCTAGTCTAAGTGAATTGATATTGATCAATGTCACTTGGGTATGAAATTTGGGCCGAAACTCTATTTTCGTTTAGAAACCGAACATGCAATTACAGTTAGCCACGATATAGTAACTTATAGGTTTTTTTTTTTTGGTAGTGCTATTTTGATTTATAGTACATATTCAAAGGTTTTTTAATATCAAAGTCATCATCAAGCAATTAATGAAGAAAAATAATCACTAGTAAAAAAATTTGATATCTCTTAAATGTGTAAAAATTTTAAAACCTTCATATGAATTCGAATTTATGAGTTCAAGTAAATTTATTAATTTTTTAAAAAGAAATTTTATTAATTTGGACCAGACATCGAATCACCAAGTACATGTGATTCGCTAAATATTTTTGTTCAAAAGAAGTGTCATTAATTTGGCTATAAACACGATAGTGTGAGATCAAGAATTATTGTCTACAATATATGAAATACATGACAATACACATACACACTAGAACTAGATAAGAAAGATCAACTTAGTCGTCGTTCAAATCTACGCACAACTGTTGAAGAAGATATACTGCAACAAGAATTAAGTCAATATTCACACTAGATTTGATCTTGTTTGGATGAATAAAGTTCAAAAGGACGAAAAGAGGGTCAGGAGGAATTGTTTGGTCTTTCTATCAACTATGCCTATTGAAGACATTGAATGATGGATTAACTCTGAAATCTAGTTATGCGAAGCTCTACTGACCTAAGTGTAATATTTTTGATCTGCCGGTAGTTCCATGTTAAATGAAGAACAATTATGTGAACTTAATCTTTCTTAATGACTTGTAAACTCTCAATGTGATTTAATTATCTCGTTAATTCTGAATTTACATACGTGGACGCCAGCTCAGATCTACGTGGACACCGCGGTAGGCTAAGACACACTGGGACTTAGGTATGATAGTTTATGGTGTGTTGGTTGCTTATTTGCGGTGCAATTTATTGAAATACATCGCATGTGTGTATGTTGCATAACAATACGTGCGAGATTGTGTGAATTGTATTCGCCTCGATATGCGTGTTGACGTGGGTATCGGGTAGTTGACGGGACCGATATTAGGTCGGGGAAACTAAAACACACAAATTATATAAAAATTGGGCAAGTAACTAATATGGAATGGATATTAGGTGGCTAGTGACGCGGCGGTACGCGTATATCGCGGTTCGGACGCGAAACCGGACGTTGAAACAACCGAAAATGGCATCTCGATGCGTAAAACACGGGCGAGTGTCCCAAATGTGTCACACTTTGGAGTCAAGGAAAGAAGTTAATAAGCCTTATCCCACCACCTTATCTCTCACCACTCTCACTCACACACAACCGAAATTGGTGGCCGAGAGGAAGAAGAAGAAACGGAGAGGAGGAAGAGGAGAAGAAGCCGGGATGGAAAGAAGAGATGGTGGAAACGTCACGATCTAGGTGAGTCATCGTTGCTTTTGTTGTGGGTTTGGTGCGTCGGCCATGGTTGCCGATAGGGGGGTTCGGCCATGGAGGCCGAACCGAGCTCGAGGGTGGAGATGGCAGGGGCGTCTCCCCTGCCATCGATTCCACTGGGGTTGGGGTGGAGAGCAACCCCAACCCAACAGCAAAGAGAAAAAAAAAATTCCCGTGGTTCGATCGGATGGGGGAGGAAGGTGCACAAGCGCGCGCGTATGCACCCACCCCACGGGCCGAGCCTGGACCAATTCTGGTCCAGGGTCGGGTTCGACCCGTTTGGGTCGACCCGACCCAAACCAAACTAAAAAAAAAAGAAAAATTGGGAAATATTCTGGAAAATTGAGAAAATTTCATAAAAATTATATTTTCATAAAATAAATAGAAATTGATGAATTTCTATGACAAATAAAATATTTGGAAATTCCAGACTCGACTTTTGCGGGGGGGGGGTTTGCCTTGAAAAACGCGAAATGAGCAATCTGGCCTAAATTTTTTAGAAATCGGTCGTAAATTGTCATACTAAATCGGAATTATTGATAAATAGACATAGGCGGACACAGGTGATCAATTGGCGACCAAGGACTCAGTGGACTTGTACTCGGGGATTGATTACGGGGTATTGGAGTGCGTTGTGAGGTTTGAAAAACTCTGAGTATTTATTTCGCGTTGTATTTTCATTCATTTCCAGTATTCCTTTTGGTCTTTATTACATCTATATCTTGTCATTGTTTGGACGGTTGGTTGAGTTACTCCCACCAGATTTTTCGTTATGTGTCTATGCAGTCTAGATCATAGCATATGTATCAGGAGTTCTCGGTGGATAACGACCCGAGCTAATGAACTGCTACATGTGTCGGTGCGTCGTAGGTCTACGTCTAGGCCACCGAGAGGACCAGGTGATAGCTAGTTGGGTGCGCCACTAGTGGGATCTGGAAGGGTAGTCGAAGTATGGTTTAGTCGACTGGAACATGCACATACATTTGCACTTTATTGTTATCTATGCATGCGATGCCCTACTTACAGTTGTCTGTTTACATTACGCATGTTTATTTAAGAGTATTTATTGACTTCCACTTGTTTATTTGAATGCTCGGAGGAGTTCATTGGGATTTTACTGATTGGACTCGTCATCCATTTTCTTATGTGATGATTAAGTGCAGATCCGAGTACAAGTAAGGGCAATAGGATCTTAGCCGACTACCTCTGACTGCCTACTGTTGAGGATTACTTGTACGTGTGTTTTGTTTTGATATTTTGATTCTTTTGGGAACAGGGGAGTAACATGGTATTGTACATATATACCTTATATGGTACAGTCGTCTACCTCTATACATATTACTTTTCAGGGTTTTTCCACAATAGGATTTGTTAAATTGATTATTAATATTTCTTGCATTTAAGTACGACTTCAGCTGAATATGTCATTTATACGCTGTACACACAAGTGGATACGAATTTCGAGACATAAAAAGGACCGGCAGGTGCCGTACACGTGTAGTTGGGCCAGCTGGCAAGGAGTACACGGAGACACGTCACCCCGGGGCGGCGAGGGCTGCCACACAAGGTTTTTTTAGTAGTGATGCATCAACTACCGCACGACGTCCTGAAGCAGTGGGTGCACGAATCTCGAGGCGAGCACCGATGACCTTCTAAGAGCACACACTACAAAATAGACCCGGAGTGGGGGTCTCCGGGGAGAACACTCCGATGCCTAAGTTAGATAAGGGATGTTGAGATAGAATGAGTTATGGTTAGAATGGAGAGCGTACATATTCATTCGATCTCTCAATACATTTATAGTCTTAGGGTTTTACTCGGTTGGTTCCAACTTAGGATATTGCCAAATTCGACTTTCTTATTTTGGTCAGCTTTTTGTAAATCCCAAATTTTCTTTTTGGGTGAGATTTTAACCAACTTACATATATCACTGATCTGGTCATATCTTAAAGCCTTCTCGAGATGTTTGTGCGAATCTCAAGGTAGGATCACAATATGCATACACCATATGTCACCCACTCCTACGAAAAGTGAATTTTGCGTAGGAGTACATAAATGTGTTTTCTGGTAGTTCGACCTTTCAGTTGTTTAGCTTAGCTATGATTGAGATAATGGTAAAATGTGATTCGCTACTATTCATTTATCTAAATAATCTCACCTTTAGCTTGGTGAATATTGTTTCCATTCATAAAGTCAAGGAATCGGAAATCAAGGAATCTCTCATTTAGCTTAGTGAATAGTATTACTATTCATGAAATTAAGGAATCCCTGATTAGTGCTACTATTCATGAAATCAAAGAATCATTCCTTTGGCCTGGTGAATAGTATCTCTATTCATGAAATCAAGGAATCCTTCATTTGGCTTGATGAACATTGTAACTATTCATTAATTCAATGAATATTTCATATTTTTTATTGAAATGCACTAAACGAGTGCTCGCACGTCTCGACACGTATCAGTGGCCTACTTTGGCTTATTGAATAGTGTTACTATTTGTGAAATCAAAAAAATGCCTCATTTGGCTTGATGAAAATTGTAACTACTCATGAATTCAATGAATATTTCGTATTTTTGATTGAAACACTAAACGAGTGCTCGTGCGTCTCAACGTATATTAGTGGCCTATTTTGGCCTGATGAAAATTGTAACTATTCATGAATTCAATGAATATTTCATATTTTTAATTGAAATGCTCTAAACAAGTGCTCGCGCGTCTCGACTCGTATCAGTAGCCTACTTTGGCTTAGTGAATAGTGGTACTATTCATGAAATTAAAAAAAAATGGTAAGCCATTTTTAATGTTGGAACCATGTACACACACGTGCATATAGTACCTTGAGCTGATGGAAGTCATGGAACCTTGTAAAAGTTAAGAATATGTTCAATGAGTTAATAGTGTATGTACTTCATTCATGTTTGACATTCAATGTTGAATTAGGTCAGTCAATCCATGCCAAAAATAGTTGCATATTCATCTGCAACATTGAAAACTGAAGTTCTATTTTTTTTTTATATTTTTTTTTGTTAAAGTAGACTTTTGTACCTTGCATTTAGTTTAATGAATGAATTGGTCATGTTGTTTTTGGAACATAATAATGAATTCAAGTTCTGTTAGTGTAGTTTATTGTTCTGTTTTTTTTTTCTTCTATGTTGTTTGTTGGCTATTTAAGTGTTGTTTTCAGTTGGCCTAAACCCTACATTTTTTATGATAATGTGGGTAACATTTTTCAGTCAAAGTGATGAGATGGAAGTTAGTGAAGAGAATGAGTTAAGTGGGGGATGTGGTTCCGAAGATGTTGAGGATATTGATGAACCTACGGAAGTACAAGAAAAAGAAGTGAAAGACACGATTGAAGATGTGGCTGAGGAAACAAATTGGGATCGAATGGAAGTGAAACCCCCATTTAGACCTAGTGTAGGAATAACATTTGAAAGTGTTGAAGAAGCAAAGGATGCCTTTAATGATTATGCAAGTGAAATTGGATTTGGGATCAAATCACGGTCTTCATACAAAAAACATGAATTACTTGGAAGCATATATTTGCATGTGTGAAACAAGGTTGGAGTAAGTCCAAAGGGAAGTAGTATTATTCTAGGTTGCAAGCTTGATGTGGTTGCAAGGCTCAAATGTCTGTGAAATTGTGTCCAGACAATAAGTGGCACATATCAAGTTGTAACGACCCTAAAATTTTAACCCATGCCACGTGGCCTTTCAGGACTGTGACCTGGACCTGTAATGACGCGGCACACTCAATCAACTTGGAATCGACACCGAGGTATTTTTTTTTTCTGTTATGTATGTATTACATATCCATATCAATTTTTGCACAATTTTGATTACTTTTATTGGTGAATTGTTACGAGTGAGCCTCACTTCGATATGCGTGCGACGCGCGGGTATAGGGGTAGATGCATGTATTAAAGAAATTTAGGCTAATGCAAAGTCCACTTATTAATCAATAGTCTAAGGTTATGAAGTCTCATATTTATTAAGTATGGAATTTACCTAATTAGACTATATAGCCTAGTAAGAAAGTTGAGAAATTAATTAGCCTAAGTTAACTCACCAATTAATTAATCTAATTTGTCTAATCTCCTTAGTGAATTTTTCCAAGTCACAAAGTATGGAAGTATGGACAATTTCCCAGCCACATGTTAGAGTGGGATGTGTTGGAGCTCTATGGACCACATAATAGAAACTTAAGCCTCAAGTTTCCTATTTGTCGTCACTTCTTTTTGGTTCCCACTTAACAATAAGAGAGAGAGAATGTGAGGCAAGAAAAGGAAAGAAAGGTGGAAAGTGAGAATTGATGGTTTTAAAGTGAGAATTTCTAGCTAGAGCTCCTCAAGATAAAAGAGAAGTCAATACTAGGGAGCATGGATCCGCTTTGGTGGAACTCATAGAGGCCGATTAAACTAGAGCTTGGGAGACAACCACACCAAAGCTTTAGGTATGTTCTTCCCTAAATCTCTACACCTTTGACTCATTCCTTCTTGGTTTGCTATTTCTTAATTGTTTGTACTTGAAGGGGATTAGATCAACCCTTGTTTACTACGAATTACATAGTTGGAACTAAGATTTGTTGTTATGTTAATGCTTTTTTTTTGAAAGTGGACTTGAATGGTAGGAAACATCTTGTTGGGATTGAGATTTATGTTGTGTTTAGAGTTAGTAGTTGAGTGGGGAAGAAGATGAAAAGTAATACCATTGAATAAAAATTTAGTACTCATTGCTTGGGTTTAAGCCTATTGTGTACAATGTGAGAAAATGATGGTTTAAGCGTGTTTGGACTGTTATGGACGTGTTTAAGTTAGTTCTGAAGACTTTTCTGGGCTTTAATGAAGTTTTAGGCGAATTTGAAAGGTAGAGCCAAGACAAATATGATTCTGCAACTTAAGCTTGCTCAAGTAGGATTTTGAGCATGTTCAATAGTAGCACGACAGTGATAAGTTTTAAGCTTGCTCAAAGTAGTTTTGAGTTTGCTCAATTGTATTAAGTCTGCTCTAAGTTTTTGAGTTTACTCAATCAGTTTAAGACTGCTTTAATTAAGTTTTGAATTTGCTCAAAGTCTAACTCATATCAATGAGATCATGTTTAAAACAATAAATAAACCAAACTTAATAATATCTAACATGCTTAAACTACTTTAAATTGATACTATGAGCCTAGGAGACTAGTGTCGGGTACCGGGTGTCAGTTTTTGGAGCTTGTCAGAGCTGCGAGGGTGTGATAGTGTGGATCCGAGGTAAGTAAAACCAGCTAAGAAATGCAGAGTAATTCATTTGAACTTATATTTTATTGATATTGTGTTGTGATCCTTTTCTTGGAATTTCAACCCATCTATGAATGTCCGAGGGCCAAGCGAGTCATACAAATGTCTCTGATTTGAGTGGTTATTGGCTTGCAACCAGGGCCATGACCTCGAGTCACTGGAGTATTTGGTCGGAATGAGATGTGTTTTATCCGGGGCACCGTTGATATCCCTTATTTACAACGGTCTAGGTACAACAGGCGATGTCGCCTCTTAGAACCTGAGTCTGCTTGGTGTTGTCGCGACTCTATGACCCCGACCCTGTGGCACCCGCACTCAGTGGTCTTGGACTACTTGGGCACCTCTCTATTGTTTCCTTTGACACTCATTCCTCGTTGTACTTTCATTTTTACAGTCTTATTATCATGCATTCCATTTAGCTTTCCGCATGACTTTTAAACTGCTTTATTTATTTTGAATTACTGTTTAGATCCTACTTGCTTTTACTCACTAGACTTGGCATTTCAATCTTTGACCGAGTGCAGATCCGCAGCCGAGTTAGGGCAAGACGTCGACACTTAGCGATCTTCTCTGAGGATATCGGAGCGGCCCTCATCTACATACTTTTGTAGGTTTTTGACTTTTTGTATTATTTATATATGTTGTTATCACACTTGGGATACTTGTTTAGGTTAAGAGATATACATGACTTGTATATCATTTTTGCTTAGTTATAACATTTGACACAAGATATACATGAATATACATGTTTACAGGGTTCCACATTTAGGATGTCCAACTCTTTTACTTTATTCTGAGTTATTTAATGTATTAATCACTTCCGCTAACTTGTAAAACTTGAAAAAAATACAAATAACTCGACTTAAAATTATGAATTTACTTATATAGATGGATCGAAAGGCTAACTAGGCCTGTATTGACCTTGCGAAATTGGCTCGGGGGTTCACGTGGGCTTAGGCCGAGTGGGGCCCAGTTTGTAGGAAACTGGGGTCGTCACACAAGTGTACATCTTGAACACAATCATATTGTTAGTCCATCTAAGTCCAAGTTCTTTGTTTGTAGCAAAGTGATGGGCAGTGCCATTAAGAGAAGATTGAAAGTTCAATGTAGGGCAGGAATTTATGTTTGTAAGTCATTCATGATCGAGTCTATTCATGTTGAGGCTATTGAGAACTTACAATTTGATGAAAGGGATGTGCAAAATCACGTAAATGTAGCCCAACATTTGACATTTGGTACTGGTGACGCAGAAGCAATTCAAAACTATTTCATGAGGATGGTAGTATGTGCTATTAATATGATCATTGTGATGTGGTCAATGGTTTGAACAATTATTTAGTTAGTTATGGTGTGCATTTTGACTATCATTTTGGTGTGTCGTGGTATGGTATGAACACATGGTTTGTATGCATGATATAAACTTTCATTAAATAAATTGAAAAGCAACTTTGTAATTTTGGTTCATATCAATGTTACTTTGATGATATGATCACTGTCATGTTTGCTATGATAGGAGTATCGTCTCCAATTATCAAAAAAAAAAAAATGGTTGCTTTCAAATACACCATTAAAATGACATGCATTAAAATGGCATCCTTTGTTTTTTGGAAGGATACCAACTTAGAAACATAAGAAATCATGGGAATCTTCATTGCAACATGGGAATCACCACCACGTACCCTATGCATTCAACCTTCAAGCTTCCAAACAAAATAAGAACACTTAAATTGTAACAATGAACATAGTTGGGATATTTAGTACATAGCTATATCTTAATTATTAAGGCACACATGTACTACTAGTTTACATAACCAACTTACAAACATTAACAAGTCCAAATATAGATCATAATCAGTGTGTTCCCAAGCATAAAAGCCAACAAGTTCATTCAAAAAGTACAAAAGCTTTGGAATCACTTAGTGTAACTTTCAATTTCATTTCTCCATTCCCAAAAGGTATTCCCAACAACTAGGTGGCTCATTCACTCACTCAATTCTCTTCATTTGATACCGTAGAGGTAGTATGAGCTTCCAATCGCACCCACCTGTTAGTGTAATCATTGAAGTGAAGGACGCAGTCAACTGATTCACATCATGGACTTCTAATATTTGCCTACCACTCATAGTCCGAGATGAACGTGTAGTTGTAACAATGGAGGAGCTGGCTTCACCATGATTGACTTGATTGAGAACGCTAGTAGGTGCGTAAGCCATTGATAGACGTGGTAGACAGAGGTCGACCCAAACAAAAAAGTTACAACGGCCAGTGGGAAATCCATTGGTGCAGCCATAAAAAAATTTTCCCTTATTTAGGCCTTCTTTGGTGACCCGCCTTATGATACGAAACCCGATTCAGCACTTAGCACAACGCTCTTTCCATTGGAAATCATCAACAAAGTGGTACTTTGAACCACATTCCCAACATCGTTCTTCAGCCGTTATAGTCATACTGACGCGCGCCGAACGCGTCAATAAAATTTAAAAATACCTAAACCAACTATTTTGTAGAATAGTGGCAAAGGGTCGATCCCACAGGGACTGGTAATCTTTCTAAAGTTTAAAAAAACAAAAAGGGAAATCGGGGTTTAAGAGAGTGAATAATAAAGCTAATCTAAATATCAACAAAATAATTAAAGCAAGGAGATAAAATTGAAAATAAAATAATTAATAAAAATACTTAGGTCAAGACATACAAGTTCGGTTCGGTAAAAGATTGGATTTGGTCGTCGATTTATGTAAAGTATGCAAATCAAAATATCATAGTGTAGCTATAGACCCGGTGACGCACGCGGTTCCTCGCACTTCCTAATCTCAATAGCCAAGGTACGACGGTGACTACTTCCCTAATCAAACACATAACCACAATTCAAGTGAATTGGGTTTAATGCGTTGACCGCATTGAGCTTCCTGAAGGCACTACACCTAGACAACCGGATCACTAGTGTGTCCGATTTAGCCTAGATCCCTATGGTATTCAACCGGTCCCAAAAGGGTCTAATCAATCGGTATGGTCGAATGCCACTACTGTGGTCTTATCGCACAAGTAGGCTTACGACTCACTGACAAATAAATCGAAGTTTAAACAAGTGTTTAACCTTGATTATTAAAATAATACCAAAGGAAATAAAATATTAATGAAAAGACTGAAATTAAAATATATAAATCTCACAAATCCATTGATATGCGCAGTCGAACCTCCCTCGTCGTCTTGCCTAAGTTAGAGGTTTTTAGCCTCGCATTGGTGAAGAACACAAAAGAATAGAAGAAAAATAAAAAATAAAGAATGGGGGAGAGAAGAAGAGAGTTCGGCCAAGAAAAGAAAGAAAAGGCAAGAGAGCCCCCAAAAGAGAGAGAGAGAGCGTCCTCTTATATCCAAAACAATTCGTCTCTGTTTGCTTTCTTTTTTTTCTTCCTTTTTTAACGTATCTCTCTGTTTCTATTTTTTAACTATCAAATCTTTTATATCTATCTATATACCTTGCAATTGTAATTGTTAATGGAAATCATTAATTAGAACATCGAAAACGCTTATCATTTCAATCATACCAAACATAACAAAAAATGGTCAGAATGCAAGGGTTTTGCTCAAACTATTTGATATATATTAGTTATGGAAAGAGCATTGATATGATCTGAATGCAGTAACTGAAAGAGATATTGCTTGACCAATTTCATTTAGTCTGCAGTAGGCTTAACAAGGATTTTTCTCAATGTTTAATTAGAACAGTTGTATTGTGGTCACTGAAATTATTTATGATTTTAACTACCTTAACAGACTTAAATTATCAAATAGGTATTGTGATCAAGTTGGTTATACTTTGCTCTTTGTTAGAAATGACCAACTACAATATTTGTGTACCAATGGAGCTTATTTGTTATAGCAGAACTAAGCTCACAATAATCTCACAAACCACCCCTTCTCTCAACAAAGTATCTTCTCACTAATATTGCACTACGAAACAACAAAATGAACCAAAATATTCGAATTTCTTTGTACAAAAGATGCCTCTGATTTGTTAATTAATCCTCGTCAATGGCACCCTAAACAGTAAGCACAGGGTCATATCATCTTCAGCAACCAACAACACCAACAATGAGTTCTATATTACGCCATCGAAAAGATGTCATAGACATTCAAGATAAATAAAAGTTAACATATAATGGATCAACTAACAAATCATCAAATTAATATGTGATCTTCCTCTAAATCCTGAACAACATTCGAACAACAAATAAACACATGATTCACCCAAAATCCCTAAACCCTGAACAAGAATTGAATCACAAATAACCACAAAAATCAACCCTAAACCTTAATGAAAAAAAGTACATCTATCCTCTGCCGATTCGAACTGCGATAAACCCTAAACAAACCTTGATACCCTTGTTTATTTGATCTTCCAAAGTAAGAATGATGGAGAGCCCTAGCTCTGCACTCGATCGATGGAGGTTATTCCCGAATTTTGGAGTTGCTTGGTCAAGAAGTGAATAAGAGAACCCATGAATGACTGTTGTCCTCTGCTGCTCTGTACACATCATTGTACAATGTCACTATAGCGCGTCAATGGGGCCCACCCACGCCTTCAACGGAGCAAATGGCGCCATCCCACGTTATCATCTGTTTGGTGGGCCCCACACGCTGATCGAAAATAGCCAACGTGGCGCCACATGTGATGACACGTAAGCGGTGCAATCAAAGTGTGTACACACAAATGTCAACCAATCATTTTCTTTTTTTTTTTGTCAAATAGTAACATTTGAATTAGACGACAAATTGATGTTAATTTTTTGGAGTAAATAGTTCGTACTTCTCACAAGTCACAAGAATGAGACCTTAATATTGAGAAGGATGTTTTTGATTCAGCTAAGAATTTCTTGGGATGTCGAACCTTGTGTTGTAGCAAATGATGTTCGTCCAAAGATAGGTTAGAACGTGACACGGTTATTATTGTATTTGAGAAAAATTAGAAAAAAATACAGTTATTAAAAGGGAGATGCGAGAGTAAACCCACTTTGGGCACAGGTATGCGCGTAACATCTCGAGATAAGTGCTAACAATCCTTGATGTGTATCACATGGAAGGTCGCCCATTTGAACCCACTAAGTGCCCAAAGTGAGTGTTCAAAATGAGTTACAAAAGTATTTTCCAAATGTGTTGTTATCCGGTTACAAAAGCGACCTCACAGGCTTTCATTTCCGCATCTCTCTAAAATTGTAGTCATGTTAAAATCTCGGTTTGGGTTTTGGTGATCCCTACCTTATTGATCGTAACTTCGTATGGGTCTCTACTTTGTTGGTATTGGTATCATGAAACTTCACTACGTCGTTTGGTGCTGTCATAGCTGAATTGACACAGAAAATACTCCAAACTTGATGAATTGAAAAAATTTTAGATTAAGGCTAGAGTTTAATACTCTATCTCGTTAAGACAATAATGCCCCGTAAATCGTGCCCGCAGTTGGTAACACTTGCCTCTCGAGATACAACAATCACAATCCTACAGCTATAGCAAGTGGATCAAACTGTTATACTCACTCTCTAAAAAATGCTTTGATAAATTAAATGAAGAAAAAAAAAAGACTGAAAAACAGAAGCAAAAAACCGATTCTTTAACTTAGGTAGGATAGATATATTTATATGTGCTTTGGTGACTGTCTTTACACATGCATTTGCACCTCCCTGATTTATGGACATATCAAGCGTTACCATACTCCAATAGATGCATTGGTTCAATTAGTCATGTAGTGTACGTGTTGCTTCTTCAAATCCATGAATGCATGCATGATTCGTGCATGTGTATACCACATACATGCGTGTACTTATTTATCCAGGACTTGTTACAACTTACATGCATGTACACATTTTTCAAACAATCTCACTAGCCACAACGTTTCAATGACACCCAAATTACACATGATACGTTGTGATTGAAACATTTAATCACAACGTATCATGTGTAATTCACACCAAATCTAGTGTACCACTTCCCATCATAGTTTTTTTATATGTAAGTGTTTTTTTTAAGAGAAATTTTATTAATCATTCATGATTTAATACAGGACAAGGACCAGACATAGAATCTAGTACATTAATTCGCTAATTCTATTTGTTCAAACAATCTGCCATTAATTTAATTGTAAGTGTGAAAATGAAACAGTTTGACAATCAGAACTGCTCTCTATAATGTTGAAACTCATGACAATCCATAAAACTGTTATAACCACAAAACGAATAACAAAACTTTTCAACAAGAAGAAGAAAACCTAAAACTTCCCAACAGGGAGAAGACAAATCAAAGACTTTCAACTAGGGAAGAAAACTAACTATATAATAAACTAAACTCAAGATCAATCTAGCGTCGTACATATCTATGCAACACCGTTAATAAAGATGAACCGCAATAAAGATGGATCAATCTCTATAAATCTGATTAAATCTGTTGGTTATTATAGAACAAAATGCAAAAAGGATTTGATTGGAACCACCGCCGATCGAAGATGAAAATCGATGGTGGTTCAAGAACAAAAATCACAAAAATAAATTAAGAAGAAAATTTTTTAAGGTTTTGGAGTTTCTTATATATAAGTTAATACATATAATTAAGGCTACTAAGCACTTAATCGTAACACCCTTATGACGTGGCATGTAAGTCCTACGTAAAAATGTGATGTAGCATATTAGCCCACCTTCATGAGAGTCGTCGTGCACGCTTCGAGATACACACCACGCGTGTTATGCACCATGAATTATTTTGCACACACTCATTTTTACGTGAGACTCACACGCCACATCATAGAGGCGTCACTTGAAGTATCATTTTGGATGTCATTCTAGCATTTTCCTAAAATATATATGACAATTAATTGCTAATAAAATTGGATGTGTCATACATCCAGCAGTATGAACAATTTCATTTCTGCCTCTGGTGCCGGTGCCATTATTCCTACTTCTGCAATTATAGAGTTGCACTTTTATCCGATCAGGAAAGCAGCATCAGTTGATGAATGGTGTAACTTGTTACATGGGTCGTGAGTGAGAACTTAGTTTCTGTCCAAAGAGCCCCAGCGACGGTGTTACGTTCTTTAAAAGTTAAAGGCGTAAGAGAGTGACCAGAACACCGAAGAACACATCAAGTTCAATATAACAAGAACACTTCAAACATTAATCTCATTATCAAACTAAGTTTCATTAACCTCATACAAGCCACTGGTGGGATCCATACACATCGTAAATAAACCAGTTTTTATTTGTTGGTGGACACACTTATGAGTTATAGTTATGACAATAGATAAGAAAATTACAAGCGCGGCGTGATTACAGGCTTACCAACTTGAGTGAGTTTGCCTTCTCTTGGAGGGTAACAAGAAGGCTGTCAAAGCTCTTCTTGAAAGAATCCACTCCTTCCACCTCGAGGACAGTACCGACCTCACCCCAATCGATGCCCAGCTTCTCCAGTGCACTATAAATGCCTTCAGCCTCGGATACGTTGCTGTCTATCGTTCTGGAGACGGTACCATGATCGATGAACGCTTGAAGTGCTTGGTCGGGCATGGTTGAAACCTGAAACAGAAAAATTGGATGACTTCAAGTGCTCCACAATCATTGAACATTCAAGGAAACGAATCGCAGGCTAAAATAAGCATTAGCGCATTTGCTTCTTATAATGAGAAGGGAAACTCACTGTATCCGGTCCGATGAGTGGATCGACGTACAAAGTATCTGGATAGGCTTGATTCTTCACACTAGTCGAAGCCCACAGCAATCTTTGTTTCTTGGCACCTTTCTTCACCAAGGCTTCCCATCTTGGACCAGAGAATTTCTGCTGGTAAAGTTTGTATGCCAGCACTGCTTGGGCTACTGCAGCCTGCAAGTTCATGCCCATAAAATTAGCATTCATAGCATGAATTGATCTAGATTCTTAGACCGCGACATTGGTGACATACCTTCCCACGTAGATTCAGCGCTTCCGGAGAACCAATCTTCTCAAGCATCTTGTCAACAAGGGTATCAACACGACTTACAAAAAATGAGGCTACACTGGTAACCCTGGACAGATCGCTCAGTCCGGAAGCTTCAAGACCATCCAAGTAGGCATCGATTACGGCTTCGTATCTAGCTAGTGAGAATATGAGCTGCATAAATCAAAAGGAAAACAATCATGTGGTGCAACTTCAAATAGCTAAAATAGGCGCGTCTAAAATTGTGTTCAGGTTTTGTAATATATCATTCCAAGGACAAAATGGTGGGGATACAGACGTCCTAGCCAGTAGACAAAAAATTCCTTAAAATTTCATTAAGACATTATTGTTCCCCATAAAACAGGATGTAATGTACTTACAGTAACGTTGACACTTATGCCATTTGATATAACCTCCTTTATGGAAGGGACGCACTCGGCAGTAGCGGGAATCTTTATGTACACATTGGGGCGGTTAACCACTTTATGAAGCCACTTCGCGGCCTCCACAGTCCCTTTTGTATCATCAGCAAGTCTTGGGGAGACTTCAACTGATACATAGCCATCAGCTGCATCTGTTTGATCATATATTGGCTCAAAAAGTTTGCAAGCATCTTGAATGTCCTTAATCACAAGTTCCCAGTAAGCAGCTTCTATGTCTTTTCCTTCTTGAATAAGCTCCCTGCATAGAAATTGAAGGAGTTCGAAAAGGGAGAAGCCATTCTAGATATTGCGAAGAATCATACAAGCAACTACTATTTAATAATTGCAGGAACAATGTAACCCAAGAGAAGCCATAATAATACTTCAGTCCACATGCACACAGACGCTGATGGATATATATCTAATATTATACCACTATTACATATAAATGGGTGAAATTCATAATACAACAAATCCTCAACCCTAAATTAGTTGGGGTCGGCTGCATGGATAAAACTTGTTCAATCTCCTTGATTTGATGCAAGGGATGATATGCTTTCATAGTCCTTTAAATCCTTCCTACTTAATGCATCCCAAGTTCTCTAAAGTTTTTTTTTTGGGGGTACATAAGAGGATTTATCTTAGGTCTACCGTATACCAAAATTCTTAAATTGCACCTCCTTAGTAAATGCATTGCAAGTTATCTTGGAAGCAAAAACAGATCATATCTATAAAGATGCTCCACCGATTACATTAACCAGAGAAACATACTTACTTGAATTGATCATTATAAGCACTTGATGACGATATTGCTTTTTGGAAAATCTGCAAACGAGGATATCAAAATATACATCAAGTGGCATCCTCCTTGAAGAGACAAGTAATAAGCCAAAAAAGAAACGAACACATAATTAAAAGGAAAAGAAGGTAATCACATATTACCGCTGGGTTACTAGTGACGCCTCTCACCCCACTTGCAATCAATGGCAGCAGATCTGTAACAGGTCTGCATAGATTATCATACCATGGGCTCTGTCCTTGAAGTTCATACAGATCATGAAGCGTAGTTCTCTTTACTTGGGCTCCGTTTCCACTAACTTGGGAACATCTAACTCTGTAATGTACAAGGATTTAAAAGCAGCACCCCAAATATTGCAAAAAAAAAAAAAAAAAAAAAACACCATTGTATAAGGGAAAAAAAAATTAATTTTAATATATTAAATATTAAAATAGCCCAAATTAAAATTGTTTCTCAACACGGTGAACTACAAATACCATAACTCATGGCCAAAAATAGTATGTGTCAAAGTCTTGTAATAAAAGGACAAAGCATTGATAACTTGATATACTTTATTGAAAATCTAAATTTTAGATGCCTCTCAAAAGTATAAGATGATACAACATAGGCGTCAATTGCCTAAAAGTGGTAAAACGATTGGTGATTTGATGAGTCCAAAACTCTCTCGTCAGGGGAAAACAGATACTTAAGACATTAAATTAAAGTTAGGGGCTTATCTCATGTAAATGACATCTAAATCGTAGCAGCGTTAAGCCCGCCATCCCATTAGATAAGATATGCACAGTTACTACTTACCTTTAACAAAAAAACAGAACGTACTCCTCAAGTTTCAACACATTTTAATTAAAAAAATTCCAGCATAGAATATGCTCAATTGTTACAAGTTATATCTTCAGCTCTAAGTTAATATATCCAATGTAAAGTGCTATATAGTAAGATATTAATTTCATAGAAAAAAAAAAAGAGTAGTTCTATAAGTACCATATCTGAGATTTTGCTCCCTACCAAGCAAGTGGGTGGCTCACTAGTATGGTATGAGATAATTGCGTAAGAGGTTGGGCATTTAATCCCCACAGAGGGCAGGATGTGGTTTCTTTCTTATCAAGAAAAAAGGAAAAGATATTGCTTCCAGCACACAATAACGGTTGATTATGCGAGTACCAACTTCTACATCAATAACATTGACTTATCATCAAAATACCATTTTTAAACTAGTAATAAACTTTTCAATGAAATTCGTCGCTTGATCCAGGAACAAAAGTGGTTTGCTGAGATTGTCAAGTAAAACTCAAAATCAAACAGTAGACATTCTATAGTCTTCAGACTCTTCAACTAAGACTTTCAATTTGTTCAGTTAAAACCAGCATTGATGCTCACTTCATTCTACCACATGAAGTCAACATACTAATTAGTATAGTGAAATACTCAGTAATGTCAAATTGCCACCAGAATCTTATGATCTTTTCGCCAAAGCGCACCGGTTCCTTCCATCTAAGAAATGATTTTTCAACAACTAAACTATGAAGGAGAGTAGGCTTTTGCGTTCTCCAAAGATCTCTACTGAATCTCCTAAGGGCCTGTTTGGTTCAAGAATTAGTGAAGTCTTCCTCACTTGCTTACCTAACACAAGTGATAGGTTAACTAATCCTTTGTTTGCTTTCATACTTATTGTGTTAGGTAAGATTTATTTTTGGATTGTTATGCCCTTCCCAACTACCTTCATCTTCCTCTTCTTTTACCTAAACTTTAACAGCTCCTTCCAATTCCACCCACGCCAACAACAAGCACTCCTCGAATTAGTGTTGCCCTTCCAAACAGGCCATTACATGATC
The DNA here is from genome assembly GCA_039657325.1 of Stephania cephalantha. Lineage (NCBI taxonomy): Eukaryota > Viridiplantae > Streptophyta > Magnoliopsida > Ranunculales > Menispermaceae > Stephania > Stephania cephalantha. The sequence continues at coordinate 3,367,011 of CM077574.1, forward strand.
AAAAATCCACTCTCCTCTCAACACTCTCACTCCCACAAATTCAACTCTCAATCAACCGATCTCCCTCAATGGGGAGCTTGAACGACAAGCTCTATGTGTACGAGAACGAGATTGATGGGCTGATGAAAGAAGATGGAGAAGATGGTATGTTGAAGATGAGGGTAAAAATGTAATTTTTGTTCACTTGAGTTGGACTTACCTAATGACAACGAGGACATTGTCATTTGGTAAGCATGCACTGTATGTATAGGCATGTTTGGTTGGAGTCTTAGCTTAGCTAAGCTCAGGCTTAGCTATAAGATTGGTGTTTGGTTGGAGTGTCAGCTAAGACGCGGTCTTACCAAAGCCCTTACATTCATGCTTACCAAATGACAGGGTCCCCCTGTGATTAGATAAGCCAAACTCAAGTAAACAAAAATTACATTTTTACCCTCATCTTCAATATCATCTTCTCCATCTACTGCTACAGACCCGTAGCTCATCTTTCTTCTAGCTCAACTCATGTAAACAAAAATTATTAAACCGAAGAATGCTTAATCGACAGGTCGGTCTCCTTGCTTGATTTGTGAAGACCTCTCTCTCTCTCTCTCTCTCTCACTACTCTCCTCTTCATCGATTGATCGACATCGTCAATTTGGAGGCGGTGAAGATAATTGCTAAGGAAGTTGGGAACACGGTTAATGGGAAGGACATAACAGTCAAAAACTAAATTTTACCTAACACAATGAGCATGGAAGCAAACAAAAGATTATTTAACCTATCACTTGTGTTAGGTAAGCAAGTCAGGAATGCTTCACTAATTCTTGAACCAAACGGGCCGTAAGAGCTTTGGTTAGACCTCGTTTTAGCTAGCTCTCCAACCACGCGTAAGTCTTACAGCCAAACCCAGACTTAGCTAAGCTAACACTCTAACCAAAAAGGCCCTAACTCACCTACCTAATCACGATCTACTAGAACAAAAACTAAATAGTCGACTCTACAGTAAAATCCACATTTCAATAGTCACAACACACCAACAGTACTTCTCTTCATCCACCACGTACAAGCACCTAAATCAACCACAAAACTCTCCGACGCTCACAAATTCGACATAAAAACAACCGATCCACACAATTCCACAAAACCTAACCACCACCACCACCACCACCACCACAACAACAACAACAACAACAATCAGTGAATCAATCAATCAACCAATCCAAACAGAGAGAAAAAAACAAGATCGCTGACTCAAAATGGAGACTTACGTCAACGATCGCCTCTCGGAGCGCCTGATCTCCACCGACAGAGTCGGAGCCGATGATCTGTTCCCACCGGAAGCCAGAGATCGGAGATCCACCAGAGACGGACTCAGATCGGACGATCTGAGCCCTAACGAAGACGAAGAAGGAGCGAAGGCGAGCTTGGAAATGGTGGCCATGATCCGTTGAGCTGAATCGAGAATATCGCCTTCGCAGTGTGAGGGGTTTTAAAGGAGAAAAGTGGGTCGGTTGGTTGGTTGACGATCTTGTCGCTTGAATGTAACGTAACGCTGCGTTTCGGTCAAGAATAGCTGGTTTGAACTAGTTGGTTTACGGTTTTGCCCCTCTGGGGTTTTGAAATGGCGAGGTTGTTCCGTTTCGTAGTTATCTGATTGTCTCTGCAGTGTTGGTTTGTTTTGTGACGGTGGATTATATTTCATTTATTTTTAGTCGATTTCTTTTTGAAAAAAAAGTTGTATTCATATTTGATTCAGCTCTTTGATCAAGTACAATTAGTGGTGGCAAAAAAAAAAAGGTCTTAAGGGGTATGGGCCAGGACATCTCACGACTGAAAATAGTGTCTGAATTCGTAGTCATTTTTGAAACTGACATTTTTTTTGTCGGGACCCTTATGTTTTTAAAACATACAAGATCAATTTTTTTGTCAGAATCCCTTTTTCATATAATAAAATATTTTTTCACTTTCTTATTCACAAAAATGCATGACTTTAATACCACTATGCATTCCATCACTACAAAAAAGACATGTTATACATTTAAAACTCAAGTCTTACGAGTTTTCATATAAAATAACATCGTCATTAGTGAAGTTACAATAAAAACATCGTGAAGTTTGCAAATACCCTTATAAATAAAATTAAATATATTCGAATTAATTGCAAAACAGTTACTTATTTTTTAAAAAAAAAAAAAAAACATTGTCTCGATCTGGACTCATTTTTAAAAAACGAACAAGAAAACATGTACGGGCCCATATTTATTTTGAGAAAATTATGTCCAGACGCATTTAGAAGCAGCTCCGAAAATATGCGAATAAACGGATCCAGACACATTTTGTCACCCCTAAGTACAACCATAACTACATAATCAAGAAGTTGATTCATACATTTGGCTATTTTGGCTAGCATATGTATTGAAAAAGATTCATCATTACATGACCAACTTCATTTGTTTGCCTACGAATCCTAAACCTCCAAAAATAAAAGCTAGAAAATCAAACTTTACTAGAGAAGAAAATCAAACTTTCAATTAAGAAAAAGAATTACTTATTTAAAAAATAGTAATAAAACGTATTGATCCAGTAATCTCATATGTAAATTCATGCGCAAACGTAAATAAAGATATGTAAATTAGTTAAAGAATTAATCGGCTTGTACTGTATTTGAAAAAATACAATATAGGGTCGATCAAGTACAACCATAGTTCTCTGAAAAAAAAAAAAAGTACAACCATAGTTTGTAGGTCTATATAACCAACTCCAATTAAATTGAAGACATGAGTGATGCTAGGGCCTAAAGAGTCTTTTGCCGATCACACGCATGATCACGTTCAAACGAGCCCTTATCGGGAATGGATGAATTTGAACATTACGTTTCAAAAAAATCTCCGTAGTCGTCAAACTAACAATGCAAGATTGAAAATCCAAAGCACGACAATTTGCACCGAACCTTAATTAATTATAAATCTCCGTAACATTCAAACCGACTCTAAAAAGAGTCCATCCATAAGTAAACAACAATTAAAACACAACACAACATTTGCATATACATAGAACATTCTGGACGAATTGGCAAAATTTCTAAATGTTTAGCCGTCTAGGTACAAGCTTTAACCTACGGTGTATCTAAATCTACAACAGTATGGTGGCTTCATGATCGTTAGCTTGCAATGGGCGCGATGTCTCGAAAAACGAATCCATCTCGCCAACCTTTGGCGCAATCCTCAACGTACCGATCCCACGATGGATATAAGGATGGCAATGTGCATTCACACGTAATCGCACTCGTCAAAGTGAACAAGAGAACATAGAAGATATTGTCACAAACCCGATTAAGTGGGGAAACGAACCAATTCACAAAAATCATAGAACTTACCCTAACCCAATGGATATTCCTTTCATTCGCCATTGCAATGATAAGTCTGTCAGTGCAATGACGACGTTGGAGTGCTACGTAGAGGTAGGAATGTGGAGGCACTCCCATGCGAGAGGTTGACGAGAATGACATTGAACGCGGTGGATACTAACAATCCCATGTCTGGAAGTGTCAACCATTCTTTGAAAGATGCCCCTCTTGCTTCTCTCGGGGCAATGCACCGCATTTCGATGTGCTCGAAACTCGAGCCAAGCACTTCCCGCCATAGGTATTCATACCCGATAATCTCATCGTACATCCGTCTACGCACAATCCTCCACCCGTCTACGTCGGCAAGTCCAAGCCCGAGGCTATACACCTATATCCACAATTCCCATCGGAAACCACATCGATAATGACATCAACATGTGGCAACCAATCCGGTTTTAAGCAATGACTATAAGCCATGTTAGATCCACTTTGCGTGCGTCGACCGGCACGACGCATTTGTGGAACCTTGCATTTCTTCCGCCTAGAAGCTTTGTGGAGTGGGAGGACTCAAATCCGATTGGAGATTGGGGTGCCTCCGACACCGGGGTGCCTCCGGCTGGAGACCCCGGTGTCCTCACACCCGCATCCTCAACTTCCCGCTCGCACTCCACAAAGACGGCGTGGACTAATCTCCCCGAGCCGCTCACTTTCGCCTCCTCCCCCGTATCCTCAACTTCCTCCTCCCCTTATCCAATCTTCCCGCGGTGTCGTGATTGTGCCTCCCACAAATCACAAGTGACATACCATAAGGAGTCAAGCATTCTCCTTGACGTTAATTTGGAAAGTGGCATCCACATTTCTTCGTACTAGTGCGAGTCCTCGCCTTTTCATCATTCCTTGATTTCTTTAAAATTCTTGCCGCTTTCCCCTTCCCAACTCTCTCGAGCCACCCCTATATGTCCCTGCACTGGTCACTGTGCAATTTTCACCCTTCCCCTTCGCTTAATGCCCCGCATCCGAGCGCTTCGTTACTAACACAACCGGTTCTCGCCACCAATCGCTGAAGCCATGAAATTGCCGCTTCTCGAGAGGGAATGGCTTAGAAGGTGTAAAAGTGTCCTTGTAGTCCGGAAAATTACAAGATAACGCATTACCCGCAATACAAACAAGTGTAACATTATAATCAACCAAAATGTACAAAGACAATCACAAAAAAACCCAAAAAATAGGTTCTCATTGTACAGTACGAAACTTTCTTCGTAGTCTCGCTCATGTACGACCGAGAGTTACTCATTACTCTCGGTCGTACTGGGCCGTGACTGCGTGAAACCTCTCTGGCCCTCTATGACCGAGACATTACTATACATCTCTGGTCCCGCGAGCCGAAACAATCGCGCACCATGATGATACTTCGGATAACCGCAAAAAAAACGCAAAAACATTTGCAACATTACCTCAAGGACGACCTCCTCTCGGCACCGAAGCATTACGATCCTCCATTATCACGAGGAGTTGGTGACATTCCTATGAAGGAGTTCATTTAATAATTGAACGCTCGGGACCATATCAGTGAAGCTTATTAGCCACCTCACCTAACTCCAGCAGCACATCCTATCGGGAAAATTACAAATGTACTGTCAAAAATTAATATAAATGAAAAAAATAAGTTAGACTTTTTTTTATTCTAAAAGTAAGGTAAAACTCATTTTGGAAATGCGCCATTAGTTGAAAAAAAATTAGTCCGCTCAAAATACACGAATGGTGCATTTCCAAAATGCGTCATTCGTGTATTGTGGAACAATCGCCACGTGGATTGTTCCTAACATGAATGGCGCATTTTGGAAATGGGCCATTCATGTTTCCTCAACACGGGCGCCACGTTGAGTGTTCCGCGTGGGCGCCATGTGGATGCCAAAATAATAAGGGATTGTCCACCTCGAGATACGTGCGTGACGTTTGCACGAGTTGTCCACCTCGAGATATGTGCGTGTTGTTTGCACGGGTTGTCCACCGCATGATACGTGCGTGTCGTTTGCATGGGTTGTCCACCTCGAGACACGTGTGTGACGTTTGCATGGGTTATCCACCTCGAGATACGTGCGTGATGTTTACATGGTTTACTTCGATTGCACGAGATTACATGGGTTGCCCACCTCGAAATACGTGCATGACCTTTGCACAATTTCCATTGATTGGACGATATTGTATGAGTTGTCCACCTCGAGATATGTGTGCGACGTTTGCATGGATTGCACGAGGTTGCATGAGTTGCACACTTTACGGTACGTATGTCACGTTTGCATGAATTGTGTGTCGTTTGCTTGACTTCTCCACCGCGAGATACATGTGTGGCGTTTGCATGAGTTGTCCACGTCCATATACGTGTGTGTCATTTACATCAGTTGTCTACCTCGAGATACGTGCGTGATGCGGGTTGTCCATCTCGAGATACGTACGTGATGCGGCTTGTCCATCTCGATATGTACTTGACGTTTGCATGAGTTCACCGCTTCGAGTTGAACAAAGTACTCCTTTTGAGGAGTAAAATAGAGGTTGTGTATTTTGTATAGATGACTCATTTTCAAAATGTGTCATTCATTTTGTATAGATGACTCATTTTCAAAATGAATCATTCACTCCACCTCATCAACACACATCGTCACATGGAGCCACATCATCACCAATGACTCCTTTTCAAAATGATATATACCTTAATTTTGTAAATTAAAAGTAGCCAACCTTATTTTTGAAATAAAAAATTATTTCCACCTTAATTTTTGAAAAACCCCCCATCATATCGGTTCGAACCGTTTGACTTTAAAATCTTTGAAAGGTCGCCCGCATACCGGCGTACGGTATCTATGTCATATAAATATATATATATATATATATATATATATATATATATATATTTATTTTTGGTTTTAAATGTGACTCCGACCTCAACTGCAACCGCACCGATATCTAATCCACGTTCAAACACTCTTACGCCTCTTACGTAGAACCTATATAATATACAAGACTCAAAGTATCATACTACTCAAATTAATCGATAGTTGTTGATATTTGTATTGTATTTTTGCAACACAGAGTACTATGGTTTTTTTACTAGAGTTTGTAACTTTAACATCCAGGATATGGGATTGCAGGAGCCCCTTTGGCCACCTACCTACCTTAGATGGGACTTGAGACATCCCATTTGAAATGATTAAAAAGATAGCACCAAATTAGGTCATTATTATAATCATAATCTATCTGATATCTAATAAAGAATTCCCTGATCTGATAAAGTAACCTCGATGTCTTGACAAAAAAATCTGTCATTTTTTTTTTAAAAAAAAAACTCCCTTAACATACACATTTTTGACACCACGTTTGGAGACCAAGTTGAGTGTTTGCCATCCCACACACATGAACAGACACATCTTGAGGTGTATCGGACGGTTGGCACACAATTCGGTGCTAAATATGGTGTCAAAAGTCAATCTCCCTAGCATCGTCCTTTTGGTTATTTAAAACTCAACATACACATTTTGAGATGAAATTATGCAAAGGAAAATGATTATTGGGGTACCAACTTTGGATACTAAGTTTGGACACTGTCCTACTTAGTGACCATCCGATACACACATGCATGCATCTCAAGGTGCATCCTATAGTCACTAATCCGAAGGTATGTACATTTATTTAGCATCTCCCTTATGCAAGAGTGTAGATATTGATACTGTTGGAAACAAAAACCAGTATTAATGGTGACAAACACCATAAATAAAATGAATTTAATAACCGCGTTAGAACAACAGATAATGCATCAAACAATTATACATAAAATCATGCATAGCGATTCGTCCCCAAATTAAGTATACAACTAAATATTTTAATTATTTAAAAAAAAAACTTATTTAGATGTCTGATCACAAAGGCCTAATTAGATTTTGAATTTATTTGATCTCATGACTGCTTATTATATTTAATTTTAGCGTGGTATTTTATGCACCTTATTTGATTACTCTTTGTACTTTACCGGTGTGGCACAGGAAGCTACATAAAACTAGTACATTTTTTTTTGAAGCAAGCTGTAACTACTTAAAAAATTTCATAGTCACACAAGTTGCTTTTTTTTTTTTTTGGAACACTCATATCCATGATATAACATGAAAAATGCACATATATTCGAGATACCAAATAAGCCTTATATATATATATATATATTAAGAAATCAGCTTAATTATTTACCTCCATGGTAACTCGAATTCCTGACATCTTATACCAATAACCGTATACAAAATCTATGAGCTACCCACTATCAAACAAACCTTTTTTACCACTTTGAATATTAATATTTATCAACAATTATAGAGAAATTATATTCTTACAAATTTATTAAAGGTCATGCACCTTACTTGAAAATTCGTCCAATTTTTCATATATAGGAAAAAGTTATAAGGTGACATTATTTTGCTGCAATTTTTTGCTACAACTACAATGTCGTTGTGGTCATTTAAATCTTGCGTTGAGATGTATGCGCAGTGTGCACGCATTGATCATGTTGTTTTTTGATATGAACGAGACTTTATTCTATTGAAGCCAAAATTGTTTTGTAAATGGCGGGAAACAAAGTGTTTCCCATAAAATAAAGTCGAAAAAAATCTATACCAGTGTAGTAAGGGAAAAACAAGTCGTCCCTGAAACCTCATAGCCCCCAGACTTAGGATAAGCTTAAATGTGCACTTAATCCAGGCTGGTACCACATTTCCATCGAATCAACTAGGTTGAACCTGCAGTCATGTGGTCGGGCTTTACAAAAGTGGGAAACAAAAATACATTGGAGGATTCCTATGTACAATCTACCCAACTCATCCCCTCCCCCTTTACCTGTTTCAAACAATGTAACCCCAATCTCCCATCAAGGCATCCCATGACCAGCATTGAAAGTCATTTGAGGTTTTTAATACCGAAGCTACTCCTCTCTTCACCGAATCCCATAATTCATCCATTTGTTTGTTCTTTTCATCAAAGATTCTCCTGTTTCGCTCTCCCCATATCAACCATAACATTACTAGCATGCCCACTATCCATATCTCATTCCGCTTAGCACCCCGAAGATTCCCATATGAGGTGGCAAAACATTCTCTAATGGCAGCAGGGGAGTCCATTGCACATCCAACTCGTTGCACAACAGTTGCCACAAATGAGCAAAAAATCGACATTCAATCAGCAGGTGGTGCATTGTCTCTGCTGCCCGCCGACACAACACACATTAGGACGGCTAGAGTGACCATCCTGGCCATCATCGCTGTAAATTATCGGTGGTGTTGATCCTGTTATGCTATACGAGCCATGAAAAGAAACGCGTCTTCATTGGTGCAAGATTATTCCACATAAATCGATACCCATCACACATCGAGTGTGGTGCCTTCTGGCCAGACCCAACGTTGCCGATTGCACTGTGAAGTGGCCTGATCTGTCCCATTTCCAAGTGCGATGATCATCTCTCTCTGGTTGCAACCTAACATTAAATAGCTGGTGAAGCAGTTGGGTGTATCTCTCCACTCGGTTGTTCTCAACCTCCTTCGAAATTGTAGGTTCCACTGGTTTACCGCCGATCCCTGGGTTACGGCACAAACGACAATACATGCGTTCTGCCGCCTCGAGAGCTCATATAGATCCTCAAAAGTTTCTTGCAATGAATTTTCCCCGTTCCATACGTCAGCCCAAAAGCTTATTTGCCTTCCATTCCCCACCTTATGCCTTAGCCCATTCTCAAACTCCTCTCTGCATGACCATATGAACTTCCATGGTGCCCGATACGTCACCTCATTTGCCGACCCACTATCCCATTCGTTAGTGCTCACCCTATATATCGACTTTATGACTTGTGCCCAAGACGCTTGTTCTTCATTGTCGAATCTCCAGAGCCATTTGTTAACAAGTGCCTTGTTCCGAACGAGGAGGTTCCCAATTCCAAGTCCTCCAAATGCTTTTGGAGCTATCACCTGATCTCATTTCACCAATGCCATAGGAACCTCCGATCCCAGTCTTGCCCATAAGAATTGGCTCATCATTTTCTCCGCCGACTTACTCACAGCCACCGGCATGCGGTACATTGACATATAGAATGTTGGTAATGCATCCAATACCACGTTGATTAGGGTAAGTCGTCCACCTCTCGACAAGAATGCAGCCTTCCAACCATCCAACCTTTTGGATATCTTCTTCAGTTGAGGGGCCCAAAATTCCATGGATAGGGGGATCCTCCCAACGACATCCCTAGATATTTCATTGGCCATTGTCCTACCTGGCAACCAATACTGCGAGCTTGATTTTCGATTTTGTCTCCAGGGACATTGATGCCAATGATTGTACATTTATTGAGGTTTAATGACAGCCCTGATATTCTGCGAAATGTGTTAACAACCTCCATAACCCTGAGCATATAGTCTGGATTGTCTCTCACGAACAACAAGGAGTCGTCTGCATATTAGAGATGGGAAACATTAACACCGTTACGTCCCACCGCGATCCCCTTAAACCCATGCTTACTTTTCATTTCCTCAAACATTCTACTCAGGACATCCATTATAAGAATGAATAAATACGATGAGATTGGATTTCCCTGTCGTAGACCTCGCTTCCCTTTTCTTTTTCCTCGTGGTCTCCTATTGATCATGATTGAGTAATTTGTTGATGAAATGCATCCTCTAATCCACTTCCTCCACCTATCCCCAAATCCTTTTCGTTTTAAAACAAAGTCAATGAATGACCAATCAACACGATCGTAGGCTTTAACAAAATCTAGCTTGAGCACGTAGGCCCTCATCTTTTTCCTTCGTGCATACTCGACCACCTTACTGGCTATGAGGATAGAGTCGAGCATTTGACGTCTTGGCACAAAGGCATTTTGTTATTTGGCTATAGTTGTATGAATCACCTTCCTCAACCTCCCAGCCAAAACCTTTGCTAACAACTTATATGCACAAGTTACTAAGCTGATAGGACGATAGTCTCCAATCGAGCCTGCCTGCGAGCCCTTTGGAATTAGGCATCGAGCAGTGCGCATCTCGAGGCATCAACCCACCTCCTTTCAAAATCTCGATACTCGCGCTACACGTATCACGAGGCGTATCCAATGTCATAAATCTACTATAGCCACGTTTCGGTCCCACGGACACGCGACTCGATGCGCGTCCCCGTTCGTGTTTCGGCTCACCGCATTCCCCGCATATTCATTTCTCACCATTGCATTATAGTCTCAAATTAAACATTCTCGGTGTCTCCACTTAAGATTCGAACATACTTATTCGACGAGTGGGTCTTACAAACGACCCTGACCTGACACGTGGCACAAGTCAAATTTTTGGGCCGTTACAGTAGGTCTCATTGACCCTCATTCCTACAACCCTATTGCGATAGAATTCCTCAAAGAAGGCGTAAATGATGTGTTTAATAGTGTCCTAGCATTCTTTGAAAACTTCCATCGTGTACCCATCCAGCCCCGGTGCCTTTTCACCTTCACAGCTGCAAACTGCCTCTCATATCTCATTCTCGGAGAATTGTTTCTCCAATGTCGTCGCGGCTGCCACTGTAATAGGGCCCCATTCTATACCCTCTATCTCCCATTTTTGGCTTGGTGATTAGCCATATAACTCCTCAAAGAAAGACAAAATATGATTTGAAATGCATTCCTTGTCCTCAGAGTACTGACCATTTGCTAGTTGGATTCGGTTAATGATATTTTTTCCTTTCCTCTGGTTGAGCAAGCAATGGAAGAATTGCGAATTTTGATCCCCCTCCTTGGCCCATTTTATTTTCAATTTTTGTGCCAATATTCTATTTTCCAGTAGAATTGTATTGTCTAGCTCATCGTTTTTGGCCCTTCTTGATGTCGCTTTATGATTATTCCATAGGCTCGTGCTTTCCTCCCCATCTAGTAGCGGGATAGCTTGAATTAGATCATTTTTTGTGCCCATTCTACCGAACTCTTACGTGTTCCACTCCTTTATTTTTTGTTTGATCATATGCAATTTTCCCATCAATTGGTAGGCCGAACCTCTACTGCAAATTGCCCCATCCCACCATTCTTTGAATTTTCTCTTGAATCCCGGTTGTGTTAACCATACGTTCTCAAATCTGAATGGAGTCGGTCCCCAAGTCGTCTTCCCTATTTCCAATAAAAATGGATAATGATCTGATGTAATTCTAATCCCCAATGTCTGTCTCCGTTGCCCAAAATGGTCATCCCACTCTTTTGTAACCAAGAACCTATCTAGGCGTGCACGGATGGGGCTCTCCCTCATATTCGACCAAGTGAATCTCCTATTCATTAACAACAAATCAATTAACTCCAGCTCCCGAATTAGCCTATCAAACATTCTCATGCTCGCAGTAAGCTTCCCTCTGTTGCTCTTTTCATCCACGAAATGAGTCACATTGAAATCGCCTCCTATACACCACTTCGGCCCGTATAGGCCATATAAGGCACACAACTCTTCCCAAAAATCCACGCGTCCACTGGGTGATGGCGTACCGTAAACGGATGATGTCCACCACTAATCTCTGTTGCCTTCCTCCACCAAAATAGATGTTGAATAAGTGCCTACCAGACTCGATTTTACTTTAATCTTCCGTACATCCCACACAATTGCAATCCCACCACTCATCCCATCCGATTGTGTCACCACCCATTCTTTGAATCTACTCCCCCATATGTTGGTCACCATACTCCTATCGAAGTGATTCTGTTTTGTTTCCTGTAGCAATAACATATCCGAATTATATTTGAGAATTACCTCTTTGATTAATCTCTTATTTGTTGTCGCTCCCAATCCGCGTGTGTTCCAAGAGAGGATCTTCATGAGGAACGGCGAAAGCCCTTCCTGTCCGATTGACACTCATAGTTGACGTTTGAGCGCAGTCTTTCGATTTCTCGTTGGGCGTGTGATTTTACTGCAACACCAGAACCACCCTGGTCAGTTTGGACACAAACTATGCGGATATTGAATTCTTGTAACTGCCCAAAAATCTCTAACCGTGTTTAACTCCTTAAACAGGATCAATGACCCATATTGTGGGACCCACACCGTGATATGTCCATTGACCGAGGCAAGGGCCGAGGTATATTTTATTTTTGTTGTGATGTATGCCTAGTGTATTGTATATGTGTAGACTATTAGTCAATTTATACGGGTGTATAGGTATCGAGAAGAGCGGAGACGTACCTCGAGTCGTGTGTCGACATCGAACTGAGGTAACGGATTACCGGGGTAAGTTTCATTTATTTGAGCTCCATGTGAATTAATGTGGGTTTAATAAGTGGCTAATGTGGCCACATTGAAATAAATATGACAGTGCATATAGTTAGTGTAAATAAAACAAGGTTCATTAGATGTGCATCGAGACACGCGTTAACCCATCAAGAGGGTAAGTGTCAACTTGTTGAGTCACTCACAAATGACTTGCGGGACAAGTGGGACAAGGTGGTCCAAGCGATGAGCCTCGAGACACGTGTGCACGCCATGATCAATGGCCATTATTTAAACATATCAACAATGGTCAAATGAACCTATAAGTCAATTGTTTGGGTTTCTTATCTTCATCAAATCGTTGCGCAAGGAGGAGAGAAAGAAAAGAGAGGCTGTTGGTGTGAATTTGGATGAGGAAAAGTGTGCAAATCAGTGGAGCTTTGGTGGAGAAGAAGGTGTTCTTCTAGTTAGGTAACTTCTCCACTCCATGCACTTGGTAAATTCATAAATTTGATGTTTTTGTTGCTGTTGTGGGTTGGGATGAGTGTTAGGGACCTCGTGTAACGTGTATTAGGGTCCCTAATGCAAAAACGAGGCCTACGTGTGGCAAAAACCCGGAATTCGAAGTGCAGAATTCTGGTTCTACTGCACATAGCGCGCTAAGTCGAGAATCTAGCGCGCTAGATAGATGAATTAGCGCGCTAATGTCAAAATTAGCGCGCTAATACTAGCGCGCTACTATTCACAATTAGTGCGCTAATTTCCCAGCTAGTACTAAAAAATCAGCCAAGTTCAAAAAATGGTCTAACCACTATAAATGGGCTCAAACACACTCTAACACCTGTCAAACACCTCCCGAGAACTAAGAGGAGATCCCGGGAGTTTGGGCACGCATTTTGGAGTGTCGAGGGATCGGATATGCTAGGATAAGCGTGTGAATTGTAAGTAAAGCTGTAAGAATTATATATTTCATTTCATTCACTATTCTTGATTTATTGGTCTATTTGTAGACATTGCTACTTATAATCTTACATCATGTTGTTTTTGTGTCTATTCACGATTGAATATTTGTGACATGATGCCTTGCGACGTGTTTCATTGATTCCAGTTCCTACTCTTGATATCATTTTTGATAAAGAATGGATGAAAAACATGCTATTAGGACAATTTGGATTTACTTGAACTTGTATTCGATTTCCTTTGGGCTTTGTAGCCTAACTTGTTTTGGAATCCTAGAGCTTTGAATTAGTTGTCTTTGAAACTAAAGTTGGGATTATCTAGTGTCAATTGCACGCGAGAAGCGCGGTTCACAGGGACATGGGTCTACCGGGGTTCCGTCACTCACCACTACACTTGCGCGGCACACGAGTTATGAGACTCGGGGTGGTCGGCAAGAATGAGATTGATGATGTATACGCGTACAACGCAGCTCTGCTATTTGTGTGAGATATGTTGAGTGAAGCTCCATATAGTAGCGGAAAAGGTTTAGTGATAGGTTCTCACCGCCGACCGGACGTAGATCATCTCGACTTAGCCTGTGTCAGTCTCTATATTTTTAACTGTGGCATTTACTTGCATTATTTGATTTAGAAATTCTTTCGCTATTTATGCTTTTAAATACCAGTCTTTTATTTAGGAAATGTGACATATAATTCTTCAGTTATTACTTAAATATTACTATACTCACCGTCTAGTTTGTGACGGTGGGTGTAGGTCCGTTGAGCAGCAGAAGACGAGAGAAGGAGAAGATCGGCGACTTCCTCTGAGCAGTTCAGCGACTCTCCTCACTCATTTGTATGTCTCGACTTTTGTTGTATTATTATTGTTTATGTCATTTTGGGTTATACATTGGGTTGAGTGACTAGTTCCATATATATACATGCATGTGATGCTGTATTTTCATGGTTTCCACACTTAGGATTTTGACTAACTAATTTTCCGCATAATATGTGATAACATGAAATTGAGAAAGAAATTTTAACTTAACTATATAGGGATGAAAGGCTGACTAATACGTAATTAAGTCTTATATGGTTAGGATTAAGGCTTGATTACGGGATTAGGCCGGGCGGTGCCCTGTCTAGTAGTTGGGGTCGTCACAATTCTTCTAATATTTTTCTAACCGGGCTTTCTCGATGTGGTTCGACCTCCACCAGGTGTTCTATCATACCCCCGTTTGATTTTTCCGCCTTCTCCAAATCATTCTCCTCCGTAGGGATATTGCGTTGGTTCTGGGCTGGTTCCTGTGCACCCCCGTCTTCATTTTGGGCATCTGGTGATGCCCTGGTTGTTGTTAACATGCATGCCTTCTTCTTCAGCTAACTAGGTCCACAAAATCGTCTTTGCCACCTCAATCTCAGCGTATAAATCAAATACTTTTTCAGTCCTGCCTATATCAGGAGTTTGGGAGTCCAGCCCGACCTTTCCCCAAATTATTTCTTCGATCTCATCCTCTAGTCTGCTAAAATTCGCCACTCGATTTGTCCGTCGAAGAAATTGAGTCAGCTTCCCCTATTGGTTTTGTGTTTGGATTCATTGGACTTTCTTCCGTCCATAGAGTTAAGCTTCATTTATAGTAATCCTCTAAGAAAGTTCGCCATCCCTGGATCTCCGCCTCTCGTATACTTTCTTTACTTCGAGCGGGCTGTGGCGTTGCTTGGACTTGGGCCTCTTCCTGTTCCGGCCCAGTGGTGTCGATTGGTATCGTGGGTCTTCTGACCTCCGTGTGTATGTCTTCACCAAGGGATAATGCAAGATCCACGTTTTCATTGGACCCTGTTTTCTCCTTAGCTGGGGAGTTAAAATCAATTAAGTTGCTCAAGAAACAATTGCACCTATCCGCTTGTTCAGTCACCTCCATCACTGCCCTAATAGGCCCAGGCCCAAAGGATGGGCTCAAACCAATCAATTGTGTCTCTTTGGCTCCCGTACGCGCTATGTTCGTCGCCTCTGCTGGTGAGCGTGGCCAACCATCCCTGCTCGCATTAATATCTCCCCGATTCATCACCACCCCTGATTCTCTTTCCCCAATTACGATGCCATGTGTCCTCTCATCCTGCGGCCTCTGATTTTCCCTAATCCCAATGCCAACAACCGCCTGAATCACATTGCTATTCATAGTAACCGTCTCTTTGCCTTTCTCTGCGCCGTATCTGATCTCTCACCGGTTCGTATCAAAATTTTGGATACCTGTCTGATCAGTGTCACCATCGCTTTCGCTCACATGGGGTTGTCTCCCGTCCCTTGTCACTGTGTTCTGACCTCCGGTGATGGTTACCGCTCCGGTCAACTCATCGGCAATAGGTTCAATGGTAGATGTGCCATTGTAGTCGTGCATGGGACCATAATCTCTCGTAGGAAGAAACCTTTCCTCGATCCTTTCACTTTGAGTATTGCTCCGTCGAGGTTGAGATTAGATATGGTCGTAGCTTTAACATCTAGTAATCCTCCAAGTCTCGCTCCGATCGTTTGGAATAGGTGGGCTGTCGCGGCCCAAATAATTAATATACGTTTAATCTGTTAATTAGGATTAACTAACCCGTGACGTGGGACTCACAGCGAGATACGTGTCACTACCGAGGCACGGTGGCCGAGGTAAATGTTATATTTGGGTGTTGTATGCCTAGTGTACTATATATGTGTAGACTACTAAGTCAATTCTACGGGTATGCAGATACTGAGACGAGCGAAGATTTACCCCGTGTTGCGTGCCGACGTGGGCCCGAGGTAGCAGCTCGTGGGGTAAGCGTAACTAGTTAACTTATATTGCATTAAAAATAATATATGTTAGTGGTTTATATGTGGCCACATCTACTTAGTTATTAATTGGGCAAAAGTAACCAAAGTAAAGAAATAAAACAAACATCACTAGATAGGCACATAGATACATACACACTCATCTCTAGGAAGTGTGTCACACATTAGAGTCACTTACATGTGACACAAGGGACAAGTGTTGTGTTGAAGACCACAAGATGTGTCTCGAGATACGTGTGTGTTTTGAGATGAGTGGTTCACATTCAAGCCAACCCAAATCATATAAATTGGTCAAAGAAACCTCAAAGTTCAACTTATCTCATTTTCTTCTCATCAAAGTCGGTTCGGAGAAGAAGAAGAAACCGAAGAGAGGAGAGGAAGAAGGAGAAAGGAGAGAGACCGAGACCGAAGAGAAGATCAAGGTGAGTGTTGTTGGTGCTTTGTGGTTTGTTGTTGTTGAATTCGGTTGTTGTTGTTGTTGGTTAGGGAGATGATGGAGGCTCGGACGAACTGATTGTGCAGTTCGTCCGAGGAAGGAGACGACCCTGGGGAGTCGTCTCCCCCTCTTACATCAATCCAGGGTTGGATCTCCAACCCCATATCGAAAAAAAAAAATTGACACAAAGCAGTTGCTCTGTGTTTCGAAAGGTTGAGGACGATGATCCTGAACCGGCCGGTTAAGCTCACTGAGCCGAACCGGTTCACCGGCTCGGCCTGCCTCAGCCTAAAAAGAAAAAAAAAAACAAAAGGGAGAAGATGGGTTGGGTGAACCGGGCCGGTTCGAAACCGGTTCGGCCCAGTTCAACCCAAACCCATATATTTATATATATAAAGAAGAGAAAAATGGAGGAAAATTGGGAAAAATTCCAGAAAAAATAAGAAAAATTTCAAAAAAAATATATTTCGATAAAATAAATAGAAATTGATAAATTTTTAAGAAAAATAAAATATTTGAAATTTCCGACGAGACTTTTACAGGGTTTTTACCTCGAAAAGCGCGAAATTAACAAATTGGTCTCGAATTCAATTTCGACCAATTTAAGAATTTTACATAATTAATATTGAATCTAAATTGATAATTTGTCAAATGTTAGGATCCTAAAGGAGATATTACGGGGTGTTGGGTGCGTACAGTGACGCGACAAGAAGCCGGATAGCTTAGGAATTGTTGCGGTATGTAAGTAAACTGAGTGAGACATTTATTTACATTTCATTTCATTCCATTTATTTATTCATTCTTAGTTATTCGAACTAAATTTACCTTTGAAATCCATATGTTGTGCCTTGTTTATTTCTCATTTTATGACGTTGGTCATAGCATACTCTGTTGTTTATATACTATCATTGATTCAAATTCCTATACTTTGTCATGTTGATTGTTGTGTTTGGAAGTCAGTGATATAACATGCTATTAGGTTAGTTTGTTTATTTTGACTCTAATCCTTTATGCATTAGTATGCAGTTACATCTCTTGGATTCTATTACCGAGTCATTATTGAAAGTGAAAGTGGTTCTTGTGGTTAGGGTCATTTGATGATAGAAATTCAGCTTTCATACAGGGGTCACTTGACTTTTCGGGATGTTAGGGAATTTCTCCACTACCTTGCATGACACACGGGGTAACGTGCCTCGAACGGGGTAATTGGACCTCGGGGTTTGTTGGCGCAAGAATAACTTGGGTGAGCATGACGAGTTTTAAAACTCGGGTATGTAGCAAATATACATTCCGGTGACGACTAATTCACTTGGAATAGAAAATGCGTAATCGTAACTACGACCTTTTGAAATTATGATCTAGAGCTCAATTTGTAATGAAATGATATAGAGCATAGCTCAAATTGTAGTGGAAAGGCTGATGTGACATAGCTCACGGCCGACCGACCTTAATCCATTACTACTTGCCTTGAGTCAGTTTCATATTTGGTCAACTCAAGTATCTCTTTGCACGATGTTTCTTTCAGCATAGTTGCTAATTAAATTATGTCATTCGATACTTGTTACATGTTTGGGAATGTAGATTAATGTCTCTCAGTATTACTTAAATAATTTCATGTACTCACCGTCTAGTTTGTGACGGTGGGTGCAGATCAGTCGAGTAGCAGACCGGGCAAGGAAAAGATTGACTACTACCTCTGAGCCGGTAGAGGACTGGTACGACATATTTTTGCACGTTTTGTATTCTTTTGTATTACATTTTATATGTACATGATGTTTTTACTTTTGGGTTGAGTGATAGGAACATCTGACTAGACACATGTTATATATATCACCATTTTTGTTTATATATGCATGTGATCTTTATTTCTTGGTTTTTCCACAATAAGTTAGGCCTTATGTTATAATTTCCACCAGTAACTTAAGAAGACTTCCGCTGAATAACTTGTTAGATAGAAAATTTAAATTAACTATGATTTGTTAGGTAGTTGAACTATCTAGTTAACTATAGGTGGTATCGTGTTTTTAATATGACATAGTTGGTAGGTGTTTAAGTGTTTAAATAAGGCTGACTAGTTCCTTGTTAGGTCCTATATGGGAGATTAGGGCTTAATCAGGGATTAGGTCGGGCGGTGCCCTTATTTGGAGAAGGGGTCGTTACATGGGCATTCCAAAAATTGAGTGGAAGACCCAATATCCGAACCCATACGTTTGTGCCCCCCATTGGCGATTCGTCCAGTGCAACTATGGCCGCCATTCCATCACACATTCTATTAGGCCACCTCTCAGTTGTTGCACCTTCGCTAGTAATTCCCTCTTCTCTCATAAAGAGCAACATTTTACAATGGCTCGATCCTCTGCAATAGCTTATAAATTCAGTGGTCGAGCCCACCGTTGTGATAGTCTCCGAGCAATTAAGTTCCAAGCAGTCATCCAAGATGCTCGAAAGATGACCAACGTTAGGTCCCACGACTTAGGTTGTTGTGGTAACTGTGATGAGTCCGTCAGCTGGTCACACACCTTTATCCTTCCTTCTATGATTTGGAGACATTTGCCTGATACCTACGATGATTCCGAAGGCACTGGCCTCGCCTGTTGTTCAGACTCCATTGTTGTTATCCTTCTTCTACCCTGGTCCCGGCCATGTTTGGCCGTGATCACCTTTGTCTCTTGGAACTAAAATAGAGTGAGTCTCAGAAATACCCACCTTCCATATCCGGATCGCACATCCTCTGGGATTACTCATCTGTTGTATGAATATAGATGCGTCCCTGCTTCGGTAATGTTGTCTATCCTTACCAACCTGCTTCATTGTTGCCTTGAAGGTCTTCTTCGCCCCAGTAGCTTCTTCTCTATTGAGCACTAAGATGTAAGATCGAGCCCCTCCTGCTTCGTATATGGCAATGCCACCGTCGGACTTGTCATGGATGGTTAATACCTTTCTTTCTGACCACACCCTTCGCCAGTGACACGGCCTCGCTTCCACGTTGGCTCTCCATCTCGCTTGCCTTACTTTCCCGCGACTCAGAACTTCCGTCCATGGCTCTTCCATTGCTCCGATAAACCTTCAAATATATATAGTAAATTGAGTCTCTTTAGAAGCCTTACGCATTGATCATGTGTGTCTAAAGTTCTCGAGAATTGTGACGGCCTCAACTACTAAACATGCACCTCCCGAGCTAATCCCGTAATCAAGCCTTAATCCAAATCATATAAGACTTAATTACGTATTAGTCAGCCTTTCGTCCCTGTACTTCTCTGAATCCATGTATTGATCTATATTATGCAATTGAAAGTTAATTCTGATGCCATTATCCTGTGAAGCGGAATCATTCATTCTCCAAAATTTCTAAATGTGGAAAACCAGGAAAAATACAGCATCACATGCACGTATATATGAAACTATTCACTCAACCCAATGTACAACCTAAAATGACATAAACAATAATAATACAACAAAAGTCGAGACATACAAAATGAGTGAGGAGAGTCGCGAAACTGTTCAGAGGAAGTCGCTGATCTTCTCCTTCCCTAGTTTGCTGCTGTTCGATGGACCTACACCCACTGTCACAAACTAGACGGTGAATATAGTGATATTTAAGTACTAACTGGAGAATTATATGCCACATTTCCAAAATAAACGAATGGTATTTAAAAGCATAAAGTAGCGAAATAAATTGTTGAAACAAGAAATGCAAGTAAATACCATAGTTAAAGATGTAGAGACAGACACAGGCTAAGTCGAGATGATCTACGTCCGGTCGGCGGTGAGAACTATCACCTAACCTTTCCCACTACTATATGGAGCTACACTCAACATATCTTACACAATATAGCGGAGCTGCGCTATACACTTTACAACATAAATCTCATGCTTGCCGGCCACCCCGAGTCCCATAACTCGTGTGTCGCGCAAGTGTAGTGGTGAGTGTCGGTACCCCGGTAAACCCATGTCCTCGTGAACCGCGCATCTCTCGTGCAATGGACACTAGATAATCCCTACCTTAATTTCGAAGACAAATAATTCCAAAATTGTAGGATTCCAAGACAAGTTATGTTACAAAGCACAAAGGAAATTGAATACAAGTCCAATTAAATCCAAATTCTTCCATTAGCATGTTTTTCATCAATCTTTTCAAGAATGACATCAAATGTAGGAATCAGAGTCAATGAAACAATTCACAAGGCATCATGTCACAATATTCACATCCATGAATTGATACAAGAACAACATGATGAGAGCAACATGATGTGCGAGTTCAATAGTAATGTCTACCAATTGACCAATAAATCAATAAATGTGAATGAAATGAAATATAAAATTCTCACAGTTGTACTTACAATATTCACACGCTTGTCCTAGTCTATTCGATCCCACGACAATTTGAAATGCGTGTCCAAACTCCTGAGTTCTCCCCTTAATTCCCTAACATTTAATAATGTATCACCTTATGCCAAATCGAAGTCGAGACAAATTTTTAATTTTTTTTATTTTAGGCCAATCGCCCATTTTGCGCTTTTCGAGGTAAAACCCCCGTAAAATGCTCGTCCGAAATTTTAAATATTTTATTTTTCCTAGAAATTCATTACTTTCTATTTATTTTGTCGAAATATAATTTTTCATAATTTTTCTCAAAATTTTTGGATTTTTTTCCTTTTTTTCTTTTTTTTTTTTTTTTTTTTTTTTTTTTTTTTTTTTTTGGGTCGAGTCGACCCTGGCAGGGCGCTGGGCCTGGCTCGGCCTTTGCCTCGGTTAGCAATTTTTGGCCATTACAAGAATTGACCAAGGGACCTCAAGTTTTAACCATGCATTCAACTCTAGAAAAATGCCATCTCCATTTCTAATGAATTTCACGGGAAGACAAAATATAATATACCATATATAGTAGCTAGAGAAGACAACAGAAGCTGCATATATGCAGCATTGTTAATGTTATCAAAACAACAGAGTTGTTATGGGCAGTGAAATTATTAGAACGTCGTGATGTGTTATTTGATTATATTGTGATTAACAGAGCGGTCCCTTTCTTTTCTAAGTGTCATGCATAGCTTTTTATATTCTTTTACAATTATAGTTGTCTCTTTTGAGGTATGCCATCTCATCCAACATTATTTTGTCTTCGCCTTTTTTTGTTCCAATGAAATGTTATTTCTCATCAATCAAAAAAGTACGTAGCACTTGATATCAAACATTTCTAACTAGCACATATATAATCCTTCGACAACTCGATCAATTTGGGAATAGGCAAAAGTCAGCACATTGAATGGTGCAAAACTCTCCTGACATTGTTTCCTCGTTAAAATATCTTAACATTTTATAACTTTTTTGTTATTATATCATAACATTTTGAAATTTGTTATTGTATCATCACCTTTGTAGATTGTTAAATTTGTATTATAATTAATTAAATTTTCAACTTAAAGTTTGAAGAAATGACACTTTAATTATGAGTTTAAAAATCACCTCATTAATTATAATTACTAAAATAATTATTAATTTTAAGGTTTAAATTCATTATTTAAGTGTTGCATCATCAAATTTGAAGTTTAAAAGTAGTTTATGATACAAATTAAATAATCTAGAAAAGATAAGATATAATAACAAATCTCAAAAGATTATGATATAATAACAAAAGTTGCAAATTGTTATGATGTTTTAACCAATTTGACCTTTGCTCTATTCACAAGCTTGAACCCAAGGCTGTACATAAGGAACTTTAAGTTGCTGCTATTTAGTGGTTCTGCCTATCTCAAATTTGAAGTAGTCAAGTCTCGTTGAGCTTCGGATACCAAAGTTTTTTTTTTTAGTAAAAAAGAAAAACTAACATATGTTGGAACAATTAATTATATTATTTAATTGTTTATAATTTGAATGAAAATTATGTGAAAAAATGTATAATCATGTGGAGGGACATAACATACTAAACGATGTGTCTATTCACTAAGAGGCGTGCCTTTCCTATTAGACACATGAAAATATATAAATATTCACTAGATGGATCGTTTTTAGTAAGAGATTATAAGGTCAAGAAAATGAGTCAATTTAAAATCTCTTTTTCTTTTTTATGGTTTGAGTCAAAGAGTGTTGAATCATTCAATTAGTTCGTAGACTAATGATTTGGAGTGCTACAATCATTAGTATGATCGTTGTATCCCGAGAGAGCACCATAGTGGGGCGAAATAGTCTTCGGGATATTGAGTATAACTCAAGCCTCGATTGACTGTATTATTGCATTTTCTCAAAAGTTTTCACAAATTCCACCAACAACATACACATATTATGAGGGACCCTCTCATTAAGTCTCTTTAGTACCAAAATTAAAACTCTACATCCACATTACTCAAATTACATCGAATTCCTTACCACTAAATTCAATTTTGGTATAATAACTTGTATTTTACTAATGATATGTATTAACCATCGAGTAGCAATGATAGCCAAGGTCTAGCTTTCTCGCACTGATAAATAAGTAAAATAAATATTAGACCTTTAGGTAATATTTAGCAGTCCCTATACATATGCGTCAAAACTAAAATGCTATTCATACTCTCTTTTAATAAGTAACGTCAAGTTCCTCATCCCTAAATCCAATTTAGTATAATAACTTGTATTTCACTAATGATATGTATTAACCATCGAGTAGGTGCGACGGTCAAGATCTAGCTTTTCCACAAAGGCGAACAAGTAAAACAAATGTTAGACTTTTAGTTAATATTTAATTCAAGTCCACTGTAAATCTCAATAGAATAATTCAGATTTGTTATAGATCCTAATAGTTATGCAGGTTCATCGTGCTCACCAGGCTTACTCAGGCTCTAGGTTCTCCGTGACCTACATAACTTATGTGGGTTTAATATGACTGAGTAGGTCTGTTCATCGAAGGTTAGTAAGTTTAGAATTACTCATGATAAGTTTTGTAATAAGAACAAAAATGTCTCGCAATGGTGAAGAAGTTGATCCTCAAAAAAGAAAAAAATATACTATTTATTTTTGTACACATATAATTACCATTTTGTCCCTGATTCACCATATAGCTCTTGGTTTGGAGTGTAGTGGTAAATGGCAAGGAAAATTGTAACAAAAAAGGGTAAGAAAAATGATACAATAACATACTTTCGGCGTACAATTGGGATGCACACTTTATTTTGTAACCATTAATGACTCTTTTTTGTTTCCCAAAGCGTAGGCCCCATATCTGACAAAATATCGTAAATGGTTAAAAAACAAAGTGTGCTCCAAACGTGTGTCCAATGTGTGTTATTTTATCATTTTTCGGTAACGAAAATTAGCCTTGGAATTTTTAGGCTTGTTTATTAGGAACTGGCAGAGTAATTCACTTTGATTCCAACCCAGTCGGATAACGTGTAATATACGCAGAAATGTGTTAATGCGCATCTTGAGATGAATTGCAGGATTGATTGTCTAAAGTCGATGCTCAAAGCGGGTAGCGGAAGCTTTTTCCTTGTTTATTTTCATGTCATTTGTTAGTATTTCTGTGCCACAACCACAACTCTTCACGCGATCAGGAGCAGCCTTGACGTGAAATCTGTGTAAAAACCAATATCCAGCCTTGCTCGTATAAAACGAATTTCTCTTGAAATCCCATCAAACCCAACATTTCTCTTCGACTCCTATCTCAACATGAATAATCACGACTTCCCAGTGTTGTGTTCTCTACCCGAGTAGCTCAATCACTCGATTCTCCATGGCCAAGCGTATCTACCAAGCTTGGAAGGGCAACAATGTGAGTTTTTTCTTGTTCAATTTCTCTGTCATCCGTTTAAATGATGTTATTGGAGCTCAAACGAGTGACCAACCCTTTTGATTTGATCAAATTTGGTACTGTGTTGATGGGGCTTTTTGGGATGTAGGTTCACCTGATCAAATGATGAATACCCATTTGTGGAATTTCTCGATTTCATCGGTTTGATGTTTGTTTCTGTTTTTCCATGGGTTCCTCCGAAGAAATGAAAGATTGTTCTATGTTTGATGAACTGATTTTGTTCTGATTAGTTGAAATTGGTTGAAGATTGATGGGGTTTTTTATTGTTGTAGATTTGGGTGTTTTGGTTACAGTTCTATCTACTGATTTGACGATTACCCATTTGTCAGATTTTTTTCGATTTCATCACTTTGATGGTATTTGCCCCACTAGAAAACTTGACTCAATAGAAACCGAAGAAATTCTACGAGGTAGGGGTAGACCAAAGTTAACATGGACACATTAATTAGGAGGAATTTGAATGGCTTGAAAAGCTCACTATCAATTGCACTTAATCGAGCACAATGGAAGAGTTTGATCCATGTAGCCGACCCCAATTAATTTGGGACTGAGGTTGTTGATGTTGTCATCACTTTGATGGTATTCACTATTTATTTTTTATTTTTTTTATGATTTCTTGTGGGTTTTCTCTATGAACATGTAAATTTGGTTGTTCATGTATGTGGAGATTGGGATTGGTTTTATGTGCACTATTGAATGTGAATTCTTTCATGTCTGCCTGTACTTCGCAGAGATTTTTCTTGGGGGGTCGACTGATTTTCGGACCAGATGCGAGGTCGCTGGTTGTGACTCTATTGCTCATAATTGTTCCATTGGCGGTTTTTTGTGTGTTTGTTGCGAGGCATCTTCGGCATGAATTTGAGGCGTACAATGCAGGATACTCAATTCTTGTGGCGGCAATCGTCTTGACAATCTATGTTGGTCCTCTTACCTTGACCAATGATTTAGTTCTGTTAGAGATTGAATTAAATTCCATTCAAAGAAATCTTTGAGGAGTGCCACTGATTGTTATGTCATGCATGTAGGTTGATTGACCATTTCATTTGCCATCATACAGTTTGATGTGCACTTATTACAGTGTTGAATTTAGGCAAAAAAAAAGAGAAGTTCTTGAATATCTTCTTTTGTCACATTTATATATTTAATTGTAGTCCAGGACTTACTTTTGTCGACCACTTTTTGTCGGTCTTTGACAGCGGTCTTATTTTTTTTGGGTTTACTAATATTTGCAATTTGATCTTGATAGGTGTTGGTTCTCCTTCTTATAACCTCCGCCCAAGATCCGGGTATTGTTCCTCGTGCTTCACATCCACCAGAAGAGGAGTCTCAATATGAGTCCTCAGCATCATTTGATAATAGTGGAAGAAGGACATCCGGCCTGCAGATCCCTCGCATCAAGGAAGTTCAGGTTAATGGCTTGATTGTGAGGGTCAAATATTGTGATACATGCATGTTGTATCGCCCTCCACGCTGCTCTCACTGTTCGATATGTGATAACTGTATTGAACGCTTTGATCACCATTGCCCTTGGGTAGGACAGTGCATTGGCCAGGTCCGTAGCTATCTCGGCATTACATAATTCTACATTGTTAAATATGCTTCACTTGGTTCTTTTACTCATTGATCTTTCACTAGATTTATTTTAACTATTGAAATATAGTTTGTATCTCACCATCAATTGTACTAAATCGAGCACAATGGAAGAGTTTGATCCATGTAGCCGATCCCAATTAATTTGGGACTGAGGCTATGTGAAATGTAGTTTGTTCTTATTGGATGACTTGAAACATATATAGGGTTTAGGACCCCAAGTGCACAGTTTGGTATTGGTCTTGTATTGCATTTCATCCAATTTGACATGTATTGGCCAGGACCTGATGCAACACATTCAATTTGAGGGTCTCGTGAGAATTTAACATGTATGTTTTGTGTACTGTCTCTGGTGAGTTGTATCTTAAATCTTAATAGATCTAGCTCGTATCTGCCCTAATTTTTTTGCTCTTGAAATGATTCATCAACTGAGGTGTTTTTATATGCAAAGATGCAATCCAATTCAAGGAGATTATTCAATTGTGTCTGGATTCATTGCGAAAGGTGATTCATATGATGCCCTTCATTTGCTGTGACTAGTGGAGTTTCATTTTTTATTTTTTTTTGTGATTAATCTGACATCTGGCTTATTTGTATTTCTGTGCAGCGGAATTACCGTTACTTCTTTCTGTTCGTTTCATCTTCAACCATTCTTTGCATATATGTCTTTGCAATGTCAGCATTGTACATCAAGATTCTCATGCGTAATTTTCATTATTCTGTTTGGGAATCTATCAAAGAATCTCCTGCATCAGTCATACTCATGATATATTCTTTCATTGCTCTATGGTTCGTTGGTGGCCTTACCGGATTTCATTGTTATCTCATGGGCACAAATCAGGTTAGTTTTTTTTTTTTTTTTTTTCCTTTGTTATTTCCTTTATTTCCTTGGTCGATCATTTTCCCTTTTTCATTATCAACTTATTTCATACCCATTCTTGCTTTGACTCTAATGATAATCACCCAATGATTTATGGGGCTCTAGATTGAATTCTGTGCATGTTTGCTACTGACTAACTAAGCTTTCAATGTCTCAGCTTTAATGTTTGATATCGGCATGAATTATCATGAACTAGCCTCATTCTTTTACTGAGTAGATCTACCAAATTCTTTAGAAGTGATGCAAAAATTTGCCAGTCGCATGGCTGCTTTTATTCTGCCATCATCTCATTTTTCACATTCTTCTCTTCATATACGTAAATTTGTTTCTAGGTCAATTGTTTGGGCAGCTTTCTTCCGCCTCTTTATACATCATGGTTTCCAAGGTGACTTTGTCACTTCTAGTGCTATCTCATGGCTAACGGATGGAGCTTATTTAACAAGGGGAAATTCCTTTTGCTTCTCTTGAATGCTGTGTTGTTGACTGTATCATGTAATTACTAAATTGCTTGAAAGGGTTTACCATTGGCTTCTTGTTAGCTTTCAACTTTTACATCTCACAAGATTTTATTAAAATTTTAATTGTTGTAAGATGGATCTTGAAGCGGAATGTGGATAAGACCGAGTGAACAAAATATTCTAGCAGGTGATGTAATTAGACAAATTGTATATATGTAAATCTGTTTAGTAACAATAGAAGACAGCAAACAGTATGTGAATCTAGATTAATTCTAGTTCGCTTCATGGATTGTCTAGTGATTATAGTTTTTGTGACACTGCTTTTGCTGATTAAAATGGTAAAACTTGGAGACTATGGAGTACTTCACGGAATCAACTGCCTTGGTTTTGATGCGAATGACACATTATTATTAGTTGCCGTGGTAGCTATTATGGCATGAGTTACCTTTTATTTGTTGTATATTCAAATGACTTGGGACTTTGAATTCTTCAGTGAGCAATTTTTTATTGATTTCAGTTGTCTAAGAATCTATTATTGTAATGTTTCCAGACCACATATGAGAATTTCCGGTCCAGAGGTGACAACAGGCTTAATGTCTATAACCAAGGTTGCCTGAATAACTTTCAAGAAATACTCTGCACGAAAACTAAGCCTTCAAGAAACAACTTCCGAGCTTTTGTGCAAGAGGAAATGCAGCCCATCCCATCTGGAGTAGCCACGCAAGAAGAACCAAAATTAGATGATACCATGGAGATTCCTCGTGCTAAGATAGAAGATGACCTAGATATTGGTGGAGATCTTTTAGCAATATCCCGACGATGTAATTTTGAAGAAGTTCACGAGGATGTAGATATACGCAGCAGAGAAAGCGAAGGGAAACACCATGGTTCCTCAGATGCTGAATTTGCTTTGGGTTTGAACAGGCAAGATTGTGCAGCTCAGGCGGAGGAGCCACATTTGAATCAAGGCAGGAGCAGCGGGAGTTTGGACCCTCTGAGTGCTCTCCAAATGGAACCCGCCGAAACTAGAAGTAAAAGTGAAGTTTAATGTGAGATCATGCTTATTTTTGATTGATTTCATGTGGCAAAGTAATCATTGGAAAATTGTAAAGGTGCGATGGGAAGGCTCCAATGTTACGATTTGGGAGTTCGTACTTCAATTTAGTTCCTATTTTTGCCATAAACATTTCATATCCCTCTCCTACTTTTTCCGTGTAAGCATTTCTTAGATCTCTTAGGAACCAGTAGGAAGAGCTACTCCGGTTTTTGGTTGAAGGTTTTTTTACTGCACAAACTGCTGTTTTTTTTTTGTTTTTTTTTTTTGTCAGATGTGTATAAATTTAGAGATTTATGAAACTCTAGTGCTGGCTTCATTCTTTCTATAAATTACTATCTTTGCACAAATGTCCATGTACTTGTCAGAACTTGTATACAGTATTCTCTTCAAGCCATGCGTCCTACAGTATTTGGACCATTGATGAAGTGGATGAATTAATTTTTGATGGTAGGCTGAACCATTCACTTTCTGCAGAGCTGATACATGATTTGAAGGGGCAGGCATGACCATTTTGTAGAAGGTATGTATGAGTTTCAAAGACGTACAAGAGTTGCGATGCTCGTAAAGTTTAAAGATTTTTTGACTACTGCAAAGCTTGCCTTTAACTGTTATTTGTTTCAAATCCATGTACAAGTGATACTGCAAAAATTATTTTTTACGAACTAATGATTGTAGATTTATTTTGTTGTTATTATTTTGGATCATATTGTTTTTTTCTTATGCCTTCACTGTGTCACGTAAATGATTACACCTTGCAATATAGTTGTGCTCTTATGAAATTGAATTCTAGTATTCTACTGTGCCAAACATCCTTTATTGTTTTTCCTCTTATTGCATCCACTCCCAAAATGGCTAAATTGGGATAAATAATCTTTGATAGTCCCGTCAGTCACATGTTCACTGCAGCTTGAGATTGTTGATTTGAAGCACTTGTGCTGGTCCTTGCCCAAGAGGCGTAGCTTAGGTGTAACATTTAATACATTAATGGATACTGCTCCAAATGCTTAGGTGCGTAATATCGCTATAATGAGAGTCTTAAAACCTGTTGAAACTAGTGTTAAAGGCGCTCGGGAACACTGCAGGCAAAATTTATATAGTTCTTTGTGATTGTGTGCTTTGCTCTTTGTTTAATTTATGATGTTTTCTACATTGGAGTGGATCTAACCTGTAAATATAAACCTTTTATGACGTGCAGATACTTCCACGCTCCTCATAATGTAAAACTCGTTTCATGCTATGCATCTGTGGTCGTGCTTCTTCTAATCGTGCTTGGTTCACTGCATGGCCGTAAGATCGGCCGTAAGATCAATTATCAATGGTGCTCCTACAATAAGTTTTTCTCTGAAGATTTGGAGCTCATGGTATGGTATGAGGTTTAAACATCCATTGAACTGGATAAAGCTCCATGGCCGTAGGAATTAACTGAAGATTTTGGATTTGGTGTCTAACCGATGCAGGTAATACTACTGTTAAAAGTAAAACCATACGAGTGACCGCAGATGCATAATAAGATACCCTTTTGTTATTGATTTTGTTTCTCCTTCCTTGCTTTTTGAGGTTTCATGTTTTAGCCACTTTGTCTTTTATTTAGTTCATTCACACTCGCATTCATGTTAACGAAGACAAAAATAATTGATTGCAATGAAGTTTATCGAAGATTAGATTTTTAAGTACTTTGTGATGCAGACATGAGAGTTAGATATTGGATAACTATAATTATTTCATGGAACTTACGCATTTCATTCCAATGCATATCGACTTCGTGTCTGTTGCATGGCAATTAAGCCAATTGTGTTCAGTCTCCAAATTACACCCAAGAATTGGAAACACATCCCTGCTACAAAAGCAACACCTCCAACCATCACCTGGTCTTCAATCTTTATTATTGTGTCAGCCGCAAGTCCCCGGTATCCGTTCTCCTAAACATGCTTGTTATCTTCGGATGTGTCTTTTGATTATATGTTGGTTACCTCTGATACTTTTGAATGCCAAGGTTTCTCATATTGTTCTCCTCCTACTTTTCATGCTTTGAGAATGAGAACCATTGTTGTTAAATAAGGTTTTTATTTGCTCTTGTGGATTCATGCAGTGAGTGAACCATTGGCGACTTTAAGATGGCGTCATCGCGAGAAATTTGTATGAAATTGTTCCTTTTGTGGATATAGTGTTTGAACTTTCTTTTCAGGGATGGAAATGATTGTTACATCATTTTACCATGAAATGCAAGTTCATTGCAGAAGCTATTTGCAGCTCAAATAAGAGTAACACATTGAGAGATGAACTGTTTTTGCCAGGAGACTTGACTCTTCTTTTCTTTTCTTTTTATGGGAATCTTGTTCTTGTTACAAAGCATGAACTATGAACTATGAACTATGAAATGGTGTGTGTGCCTTCATTCATGCTCTAGGAATTACTCTTACATGCCATTGACCAATAATCAGTCCGTCTGAGTGAAAATGGACTCAGTATTGAGTTTGATTTCGAGCCTTGTGGATGAAGCAAATTGAATTAGGACATCTCCAACGAGGGGCTTGGCAGTGCTTGAATGCGGACAAGTTGACGCAATTGGTGCGTGATATCTTGTGAAGAAATGGCATTGTTCATTTAGTTTTGTGAAGTACTGTTTGGATCATTATATTCTTCTTCTTTTTTTTTTTTTTTTTTTTTTTTTTAAACTTCATCGGTAGTTGAATTCATGACCTCCTCAAATCTTGTCTTTTAGCAAGTGATGTCACATTCGTAGTCACCAAAGATGCTTTGGCAATAATTGCATTCTTCTTCTTCTTGTTTGGCTCATACTCTAGTCGGGAAAAAAACGAAAAAGAAAAACAACACTTGATCTACTTTGGTTACGGTTGAAAAAATTATAGCTCAAAGCTATAAAAAAAAAAAAGAAAAAAGAAAAAAAGCTAAGCCCATAATTAAGGAAGTCTAAGTGGTCTTTGCCCTCTCATGTGGTATTCGGTGCTAAATGACGTTAGCAAATTCACTGAGCATTGTCAGGCTCCGTAACAATGGCGATCCTCTCAATTCAATTTTTTCATATACGAGTCTTGAATTCAAGACTTTCCTTAAAGAGGAATTGAGTTTCTTACCACTCAGATCAACCGATGGCTCCGTATCAATGGCGACCGTTTGCGAGCCGTGTCATGCACCTCGAGAAGCGTGCCCATTGAGGTGGACAGCTTGCAAACAGGTGCAAATACTTTGTGGGTTACCAAATTATTTTCCAAAGAAAAATTAAGGCCATGTTTGATTACAAAAAAAAGTCATATAGGAAAAGAACATTTTATGAATAAAATTTTCTCTAGTAAATGATCAAATTTTTTTTTTCGTATGTGTTTGATTGCATATATACGAATTTTTCTCTCAAAACTCAACAACAACAACAAGTTTTAAAATAAATATAAAAACTTACCATATATATATTAATTTTCAAATTTAAAATATAAATTTAATGTCTTAATATAGAAACTAACATTTTATTAATAGAAAACTCAATTTATCCACCATAATATGTGAGAAAATATATGAATCTTAATATGAAAAATTGGCAATTGTAAGAAAATATTTTGTCATAAAATTTTAGCTATCAAACGCATGAAAATGTCATTTTTTTTTCACGAAATTTATCATTTTTTTTTGGAACATTTTCCTTTTTCGTCCAATCAAACAGGGCGGAGTAAAATACAGAGGTAAGAAGCCGAGGGTAAAATGGGAAACGCAAAATACGGCGGATGCTTGTGCCGGGGGCAAGCGCTACTAGCCCACTACTTCTCTATCACTCAAACCTTTCCGTCTCTCTCTCTCTCTCTCTCTCTCCATTTTTTTTGTATTCCAGTTAGGGTTTTTGCTTCACCGATCAGATCAATCGCAGAAATCGAACTACTCATCTTCTTCAACAATGGTAAATTGGATTTCGCATTGTTGTTGCTACAGATCTCACATCGTTAATCTCTCTTTCTCTCTCTCTCTCTCTCGTTCGCTCGCTCGCTCGCTCGCTCGCTGTGTCGTTAATGGCGTCGTTTGATTTACAGGAAGGAGGAGCTAACCTAGATGCGCAGATAGAATCGCTTCTGAACGTGGAGAAGCAGATGCGACTCGCTGGAGAAGTCGCCGGAACGAAGAAAGCCGTGGTTGATATCATTCAGCTTTGCTTTCAAGCTCGGGCGTGGAAAACCCTAAACGATCAGATCGTGCTGTTGTCCAAGCGCAGAGGACAGCTTAAACAGGTTCGTTTTGAGAAGTTTTTGGATTTCTATTGGTTTGATTGTAGGAATTTACTGGTTAGGGTTATGGTTGTGAGGTTTTGTGATCTGTGATGCTCTCGTAGAGTGATTTTATCAGTCGGTGAGGTGTGGAGGTTAGATTTTACTTCATCAATCAATGAGTGTGTGGTTGTGTTAAGAATTGTTGTTGAGGATCTTTGTTGTTGATGGAATTCATAGTTTGCTCTATCTGCGCGAGGCGAGTGATGAGTCGCTTCGTTATTTCTTGTGCGATGTAATTTATTATATGTGTTTTGTTGGTTTGTTGTTGAAATTGAGGTTTCTTTCTGACCTAGTGCTTGGTTTTCGGAAGCTCTTTCGGTCAGATAGAAACTAAATGCAATTGATGAAGTTGATTTGCGTTAATTTGGATAAACGTGATGATAATTTTGATCAGTGTATCTTTCTCAACTTCAATGCAGTTTGTTTGTCGTTGTCTATGCGTTTAACAATCTAACGATAGCTGCTTATTGTTATTCAGGCTGTGACAGCAATGGTGCAACAAGCGATGCAGTACATTGATGAGACTCCTGATATTGAAACTCGGATTGAGTTAATCAAAACACTCAACAGTGTATCTGCTGGAAAGGTAACAACTTCTCTTGCTTATCTTTTTGCAGATGGATGGTTGTTCATTTAGGTTTTATGCTGTTTATTCATAATTTATATTATTTGCGCTACTTGTTTAGATTTACGTTGAGATTGAAAGGGCTAGACTGATAAAGAAACTCGCCAAGATCAAGGAAGCGCAGGGTCAAATTGCTGAGGCAGCTGATTTGATGCAAGAAATTGCTGTAATTTTCAATTGCAATTATCAACAAGAGTATCATCACTCTTCATAGTGGCATACAATGATCTATGCTGGCACATTGCAACTTCTTTTGTATTTGTAGGCAATCTTAGGCAGTTGGTACTCTCTAACAATAATTTAATTTCAGGTGGAAACATTTGGAGCAATGGCGAAAACGGAAAAGATTGCTTTCATTCTCGAACAAGTATTGACTTTATTTTTTCCTCTGCTAAACGTCATTATAAGAATTTACATTGTTACTGTAGGGGGAAGACATGTCAGCTGAATGGTCACAATTTGTTAAATTATAGGTTCGTTTGTGCTTGGATCGCCAAGATTATGTGCGCGCCCAGATTCTGTCAAGGAAGATCAGTACACGTGTTTTTGATGCAGACATCTCAAAAGAAAAGAAGAAGCCAAAGGAAGGGGATAACATTGTTGAAGAGGCTCCAGCTGATATACCTTCGCTGTTAGAGTTAAAGCGCATATACTATGAATTAATGATAAGGTAAGTATGTGCCTCTACTTTTGTTGCATACATTCTCTTTTTTCTTCTTTGAGGAAATTTGTGCATATACCGTAATTACAGAGATCATCTACTTTTTTTGTTCAATTATTCTGATATAAGTGTTTTTGTATTTTCACAAAAATTTTGTCAAGTTGCAACTAGCAACTCTCTGCTGATAAAATGATAATTTATACTCTATAGTGGTGTATTCACAACTGTGAATGTTTGCATTGCAATTCTAGTCTAGTGACATGGTAGAAAGAGTTCGCAGTGAAGTGATGCATAGAACAGTATGCACTAAACAAATCTGTTCTTATTTTTGTTTTAGTTGCAACCAACAACTCTCTGTGATAATCTATACTCTATAATGGTGTACATTCACAACTGTGTCTCAACTCTCAGAGCCTCACACATGAAATTATTTAACATGTTTTTTTTTTCCTTTTCTTTTTTTTCTTACGAGTTTAAGTTGTGGCTTCATAAGAAACTTGCATCAGATTCATATTAAGCCTTGGGTCTATTGCTCATGATCTCTGCCTACTAGATTGTTAGATCTATTGAAACCACAACTATCTTGCCACTTTGTTCTTTTTGAGGATGATAGGTGCACTATTCACTTGATTGCCCATGTAATCAGAGATCAAACGGACATGCTATTCCACTGACAGTCCATGTAATATTTGTGTTTTGAGGATGGTAGATACACTATTCACTTAATACTCCTCATAATCAAAGAACAAATTGACTCATAATTTACCAGACATTCATGTAGATAGTGGGGCTTTACTCAACACATTTAAATAATATATTTAGATGGTCAACAGATTTTATCATTCTTTCAGTGTTCTCTCCATTAAGTTAAGTCATGAATGATTGAACTTTCGTTTTTTGCTTTTGAGCAGTTGAGAGGGAAGACGTTGTGTTTTATTGATATATTGGTAAAGTTTTTTTTTGATAGCCGAGGGTATCCGAGATATTTTTAGGTAAAGTTACACTCATGGTTTTAGGTGCAAAGTGCATGATAGATTTCAAATAAAGGGTACTTTGTGCTTGATTTTGGGAGATTTTAGCATCCTGAATTGTTGTAGGTTTTGTTTACAGAGATAACGTTTTTCTTCTTGGTTTTGATCAATAAAGTCTCTCTCTCTAGCTTCGTATTCTTCCATTTTCTGTACTTCTTTGCAAATCTGGTTGGTATTGGGTTTGTATCAACGTACGTAAGGGAGGAGGGGCCCATAAGGCCTGAGTGGAAAGGTGTAAGGTGAGTCACATTCTTGATTGAGGCAACACCATACCTGAAGTATCTTTTCTGAAAAAAGAATGTCATTTTGGTCTTCTTTTGTAAAACTACGCAACTTTTCTGTTACTTTCGTGATATATATACAATTTTCAAGTTAGTTTACTTGTTTTGGGTCAAACAACACAAGTAAGATAATTAGTAATCAACAAATGACATTTTGTAGTAAATGAAAAGAGTTGAATTTTGACTTTTGGTTTTTTCTCGTTGTTGGTGGATTTAAGAACTTATCAAGTAGGTGGGTGGATCTCTTGCATTCTACGAAATCTTATCAAGTTTTTGCTTGTGGATATCCTTGTTTGTGACATGAAAACTCTTTAGGGTGTAGGGTAAAGGAAAATCTGCTGGAGATTACCTTAATTTGGGGTGTTAACACTTAACATTGTTACACAATTGCGTAATTAATAATATGATTAGATAAAGCATGTTTTTGATTCACGATGACAATGCTCTTGGGGTTTTGACCTTGATTGTTTCTGTTACTGCCTTTCTCTATACTTTTCTTAGTTGTATTTTTCGACTAACCTAATTAAATGTTTAATTTCTACTTGGATCTTGAAAGGATGTTTTGGAACTCCTAACGCCTTTGAAACATCTATGTAATTACTTATTACACGTCGATGTAAAGATTTTGTAAACTTTATGCATAATATTGTAGTATAAATCTTTCAAGTCTTACAATGGGGACGAGAGTTGGAAGAGCACTATGAGGTGTGATTTTTTGTTAGAGCTTTAGTAAGATAACTAAAGTCTTTAATGCTCTGTGAGAAAGGACCGAAAGTTCGACGTTGCCTTTAACTTCACTCATGTAAAATAAAGAATTAATTCAGAGAAGTGCAACTCGATGTAGGGATTTTTTGTAAAATTTTGGTATGATATAGAAGTATAAATAACTTCATTTAACTGTTATAGAACATTCAAATTTTTATCAAAGTGCATTAAAAAACATGTTTTGTATAATATTCTATGTTTTTTTCTCTATCTATACTTTATCTTAAGTTTTTTAAACTTCAATTTTGAAAGATTTGATCATTATGGATATTATTTCTTTTTTCAACACATTTTTTTAGAATCCATTTCTTATAAATGAGATTGAGTTTTACTCTTTTGTCTTCTAACTTGTCTTTATTCCTTAACAATATTTTACTTTTCCCACAATTAACATTGAAATTTATATATCTTATCATTACTCTTTAACTTTGATGGAAGTTTTGTAAAATTTCATTTACATCTTATTCTTAATTCGATAGTCCAAAAAATCTAATTAATTCAACTAATTTTATAAAACTTCTGAGAATTTTCATTTCATGTTTGTGAGGTGTGATTTACTGCTCATCCATCTTGTCTTGTCTATTATGTTCTGCACAAAATATTTGCGTCGTGCCTTGGGGCATACATCTCGCCGCACCTTTACACGACCAATTACTTATTTAGTAATTTCCCTTGCAATTACTCTTTTCATTGTTTTTGGAATATTTGGAAACAAGGAAGGTCTTGTAATCTATTTTAGTTGTTCAAATTGTTCTAGTGAAGTAATTGGGTCTATGTGGTATACTAGTGTGTAGAACGGGTGGTTAGAAGATTGATGAAATCATGGTTGCAAACAACATCAATACTGTTAGCATTATCTCTATGATCTCAATTATGAAATTTTTTTAAAGTCAACTAAATTATGTGACCCCTGGATCTAAGTACGTCCTTAAGATTTGGGCTTAATTGATGGTTATTTCCAAAAGGGAAATGCTACACTTACGCACTTATGTTACACACCTATTTGGAAACAGTGCGATACACATTAATGGATGTGAACATACATCCCGAAAACATTGCACGACTTTTGAGTGGTGTGTAACATGATGTGTGACCCCCAAGCGTGTAATAATATCGTTTCCCTTTTCAAAAACTCGAGCTCGGTCTTGATTTATGATTTGATGGCTCAATATGGGCTTTTAAGTTGTAAAGTCTTTAATACACTCTTTCTTGGTCCAAGGGCTGATCTTAAAAAATGCTATGATATGTTGAGTTTATTTATTTATTTAGGGCTTAAACTACCTTCTATAGAAAGCTTGTGAAACCACGTTAGTGCTTCAAGGGTGTTAAGAGTTCTCAACATCCTTTTAGGGTCCAGCAGAAATCAAATTAAATTTGTCAAAGGAAGAGCGCAAAAGTTAAAGTGCATAGAAAAGCTGCAACAAACATAGTGTTAAGGGCAAAACACCACGAAAGCATGTCTAGTGACATGACGAGGCGTCACTTGCCAAAGGCAAGGTTGGGGATTTGACTCATGTTGGAGTCGAGTTGTTGGTTTCTTATGAAAAAAAAAAAGATCAAAACCCCAAGAGCAACGTCACAACGTAACCAAAAGAAAAACGTGTTTTATCTAATCACTTTATTAAATTACACAATTGCTTATCAAAAAAATATTACACGAGTGCCTAACAATGAAAAGTGTTGCAGCTAAAAAAGTTGTTTTGTAACTTTTTCAAATTTCAAATAATAAAAACTGGGTGGTTCTTGAATTTTAGTTTTTGTTTAATCAGTTAGGATGAAAATTAGTAATTTTATGATTATTAGGTTAGGGTTTCAAAATTTTATGTTTTATATAGAAACATTTTCTAATAAATGAAAAGAGTTGAATTTTGACTTTTGGTTTATTCCAAGGTTTGAAAAATCGACAAACTTCGATGAACTTCTGCCAAAGTTTCGCCCGGAACTTCGACATGTTCCCTAGCTTAGGCGAGGCGGTGCCTAGACGGCACCTAGACAATGCCTAGGCGGCCAAAAAATATTTCTCTATTAAATTCGTTGCATTTAGGACTGATTTGAGGCTGGAGCTCACTTAGTTAAGTAGTCCACAACTACGATAATGCATTTGACTTTCCCTTGGATCATGGTGATAACTTGATATTTCATTGAGTGAATAATTATGATCTCATCACAATCAAAGGTTGATATGGTAGGTGGAAGTTATTAGTGAATCTCTAGCACTTTTTACACTTAATATAGTACCTCATGTACATCTTTGTGAAATGGTAAGGCAAAAATACTTTTGTTAAAAGCAAGTTAATTTGGGCACGGTTTAAAAAATCTACAAAATTCCCTGAACTTCCCCGAATTATGTCAATTTTAAAAGAGGGGAAACAAAATCCAAGTGTATGAAAAAAATGTCAAAACTCCCCGAAATATTCGACATAAGTTGGGGAAGTTCGACATAATTTGGGGAAATCCTACCAAACAGTGGCAAATATTGCAAAACTTCCATTACTTAGGGGAAGTTTCGGAGAAGTTTATGGAGTTTTATGAAAGTCTCAAGGAGATTTTGCAGAATGTACCAAAATTGTTTAAAATGAGACCTTAACACCTCAAAAGGGAATTAGTCGGTGAATTGAATTGAAGAATAACTATTTTAAACAATTGTATTGTGATTCTTATGCATTGCGATTGTATAGCTATGAGTATTTTAACACCTTTAAAGAGAAATTTGAATTTTTAGCATTTAGAATGAAATTCTAAATGTTCCTACTAAGTTAAAAGGAAAATTTTATAGGACCGCAATTAGGCCAGCTATGCTCTATGGAAGTGAATGTTGGGCGGTAAAGCAACAACAATTACATAAACTGAACGTAGCAGAAATGAGGATGCTTAGGTGGATGTGTGGTAAAACTCGTAAAGATAGAATAAGAAATATAAAAATTCAAAGACAAGTAGGAGTAGCACCAATTGATACAAAAATTAGGGAATGGCGGTTGCGGTGGTTTGGTCACCTGCAAAGACGGCCTACAAATGTCCCAACTAGAAAACTTGACTCAATAGAAACTGTAGAAATTCGACGAGGTAGGGGCAGACCAAAGTTAACATGAGATGCATTAATTAGGAGGGATTTGAGTGGTTTGAAAAGCTCACCATCAATTACACTTAATCGAGCACAATGAAAAAGTTTGATCCATGTAGCCGACCCCAGTTAATTTGGGACTGAGGCTATGTTGTTGTTGTTGTTGTAGAATGAAATTCTATGGACTTTCATATAGCAACGAATGTTTGCACAACTTCCCCTCACCGAATAAAACTTCTTCGAAATTATTTTCAAATTTTAGGTGTGTGAATTACAAGGCGAAGTCGAAGTTTCAAACCTTGAAATTGGGAACGTTTGGAGTGGGAGCTTTGTAGCTCTCGTTAAACTTTTATATGTCAGGCTCAGCCCAATTATCAAGAGCGTAGATAGACTCAATTTTTATTATGGGATTTAGCTTGAGAGTAGATTTTCATATGGTATTCGTAGATTTAGAAAAAGCATATGATAGGGTCCCTAGAGATGTTATTTGGTGGGTTCTAGAAAGAAAAAAAGAGTGGATGCTAGATACATAGACACTATTAAGGATATGTATGATGAAGTAGTAACGAGTATAAAGACATTTGAATGAGCTACAAAAGAATTTCTCATTACGATAGGACTACATCAAGGATCGGCTTTAAGCCCATATCTATTTACTTTAGTTATGGATGAACTAACTAGACATATTCAAGAGGATATACCATGGTGTATGCTATTTGCAGATGATATTGTCTTAGTGGATGAAATTAAAGATGGAGTGAATAGGAAATTAGAACTCTGGAGGAATACATTAGAATTTAAAGGCTTTAAGTTGAGTAGGACGAAAACCGAATACATGCACTGTGAGTTTAGAAACACTAGACATCGAGATGACGGAGTGGTAAAATTAGGGGAAGTGGAAGTTCCTAAGGTAAACCACTTTAGATACATAGAATCAATCATACAAAATGATGGTAACATTGAGAATGATGTTACACATAGAATTCAAGCTGGATGGAAGAAATGGCGGAGTGCAACATGTGTGATTTGTGATCGAAATGTTCATACTAAGTTAAAAGGAAAATTTTATAGGACCGCAATTAGGACAGTTGTGCTATATGGAAGTGAATGTTGGGCGGTAAAGCAACAACAATTACATAAAATGAACGTAGCAGAAATGAGGATGATTAGGTGGATGTGTGATAAAACTCGTAAAGATAGAATAAGAAATATAGAAATTCAAAGACAAGTAGGAGTAGCACCAATTGATACAAAGATTAGGGAAGGGCGGTTGCGGTGGTTTGGTCACCTGCAAAGACAGCCTCCAAATGCCCCAACTAGAAAACTTGACTCAATAAAAACTCTAGAAATTCGACGAGGTAGGGGCAGACCAAAGTTAACATGGGATGCATTAATTATGAGGGATTTGAATGGTTTGAAAAGCTCACCATCAATTGCACTTAATCGAGCACAATGGAAAAGTTTGATCCATGTAGCCGACCCCAGTTAATTTGGGACTGCGGCTATGTTGTTGTTGTTGTGTATTTAGCTTGAGAGTAGGTGAGTTTTCTATCCACTCCAAACTTATAAGCCTTTACATTTCTTTCTCATCTGAACAACGTGAGATTATTTCTCTTACGTGTATCATTTTCATCATTTCTTACCTTTTTATTGGCTTCCTTTCCTAAGATATTTCTTTATTTATGCATGCTATTTGAATGCACGTGAAGAAATTGTAGCTCACACATTCTTTTCGAACAACTTCCTACTGCTTCAACTTACATTCATGGTGAGATAGGCTGATTATATCTGTTATAGTTGATTGCTTCAAAACCTAAAATCTCGCTCTTTTTTAGGTACCATTTGCACAACAATGATTACCTTGAGATTTGCCGTTGCTACAAGGCAATATATGAAATCCCATCGGTGAAAGAAGATCCGGCACAGTGGATTCCGGTAATGGCTGTCACTTCTCATCTCTTGGACTGTGAAATATTTGTTGCATCTCTAATGTGGCTATGATTTTGTAGGTCTTGAGAAAAATATGCTGGTATATTGTATTGGCACCACATGATTCAATGCAGTCGAGCTTGCTGAATTCTACCTTGGAGGATAAGAATTTTTCTGAATTGCCAGAATTTCGGTATTTATACTGGGTTATGCATAGTTTTTCTTAAATTTTTAAAATTTCTTTTAATGCTTACCTACATACCATCCTAGGTTGCTACTAAAGCAGCTAGTCACAATGGAGGTCATTCAGTGGACAGCTTTGTGGGAAACATTTCAGAAAGAGTTTGAAAATGAGAGGAATATGCTTGGAGGGCCCTTGGGGGACAAGGCTGCAGAAGATCTGAGGCAAAGGATCATTGAGCATGTAATTATTATTATTTTTTTAAGTTTTTGTCCCCCAAGTTATTCAATGATTATGTTAAGTTATTAATATTGTGGCGTATTTCAATTTTTTTTTATTTCCAGAATATAATAGTTGTGTCGAAGTATTATTCCAGAATTACGTTGAAAAGGCTTGCAGAACTCTTATGTCTCAGCGTGCAGGTTTGTATACTTTTTTCTCGTTTGAATCATTCCTTTGAGGAATGGCTTTAGTTAATTATTTATGTGTTTATATCCTTCCATTTGCAATTATGACCATTTGCTTAAATCAACTTTGGGATTTTGCAAGGAAAGTTTATTTTATATGCAAATTTCTTTGATACCGTAGACCAATTATAACTGCTGTGATTTTTTTTTCATGCTTGCCTATTGAGATTTTCTTTTTAGCACTTGGCAAATTTTGCATAGCTTTTATCATCTTTTTTATTTGTTTAAAGATACTGTGGATAGCTAATTCTTTGATCAAATTGTTAATGTTGTTTTATTTGATATTTGATGCTTTATCTCGTTTCTTAAAAATTGAAAAAAAAAAAGGAGAAAGAAATAAAGAAAGAAGAACTTTGCTAACTTCAGAATCTTTCTGTATTTGGTATCTGCTGCTAGCAGTTTGCTTCAGATGTAGTGGCCTTAGTGCTACCTTATTGCTGTCCCTTGTTTAAGGTATCCTCTTTCATGTAATGGAAATTCTTAATTCTTGATTTCCTAAAAAAACATTCATTGAGGGTAAAGCAAAAGGAGAGGAAGGAGAACGAGGAGAGAAAATTGGAAAATTTACTTTCTTTGTTTAACTTCTAACGAAAAGCCTAAGAGTATAGTTTTAGACTCTAAGCAAAGACTGGTTAGACGTCTAATAATTTAGGACTCTACGCATGGAAATTGGCAATGAATTAAAATCCCAATCAAACTAATACTCTTGAATAAATTAGAATAGCATTATATTAATTTAAAATTTTCATCCTATGTACTCTTAAAAGCACGATTTTAACATTTCTAAGTTTTTGATTGATTGAGAGTGTAATGTTGGCTATGTTTCTCCGCTCACAATTATTGTAACATGTTCTCAACTCAACAAAAATTTTGTTTGCCTATAGCTAGCTTGGCTAACTAATTGAAGCCACTTCTTCACCAACACTATTGAAAATCTAAAGCTTATGTTAAATTCGGTCTTCTCATACAATTTCAAATTAGTTGGTGTCGCCTACATGGATCAAACTTTTTCATCTCACTCGATTTGGTGCAATTGATCATTTTTAAATATGTATACCCATGTTATTTTTAGATCTTTGTGTCTTTAGTGTTGATATTTGATTGGACGCACTTGTGTGTGGGTGATCGTGTTCATTGTAACTTGCAAGTATCCAACGTAGTTTGTTTATTTATAGCTATGGTTTTAAATGTTCTGTAGTAGTTGTTCTATTGAATTTGCCAACAACTCGTTTCTTTATTGGCAAAAGTTATTGGGAATAAGCAATTTTGCAATTAATTCTCTAATAAAGCTCTCTAGATGTCATTGACTTTATTT
Organism: Stephania cephalantha; assembly: GCA_039657325.1. Classification (NCBI taxonomy): domain Eukaryota; kingdom Viridiplantae; phylum Streptophyta; class Magnoliopsida; order Ranunculales; family Menispermaceae; genus Stephania; species Stephania cephalantha. The sequence continues at coordinate 3,410,125 of CM077574.1, forward strand.
TGATAATATTATTCAAGCCCCCTCTTAGCCTAATTAACCTACTCTAAATAATTAACTTATGATCGACTATTGCCCATTTTTCTCTTGATTAAAAGTTGGGCCTTCGCAATCGAAGCTAAACTCTTTTTCTTATTTTTTAACTCATATGTTCTTCATGGTCTTTCCTTTCATATTCCAAGTTTTACTAAAATTACGTTTCATATGTTTAGTTCTATCAATTACAATCTGTCTTGAGCAATTCATTCCTGATAAATTAGTTTCTTATGAAGTTCATATACTTCTTTCAATTTTTTATGTACGTATTTATGAAGTTCATATACTTCTTTCAATTTTTTTGGTCTCTATAAGTTGACCGCCAGAAGTGTATTCTAATTTTAAATGATTAAAAATGTAGAAACATGTGCCCATTATGCTCTTTCTGTTTTACGACACAGTAGTTCTGTTCAATCCATCCCCTCGCTTACTTGATCTGATGTGTGGCTTTGTTCTTGAGACTCTAATTCACTTCTCCCTGCTTTGGTTTCAGGAAGCTGAGAAGCACCTCTCGGATATGGTTGTTTCCATGTCATTGGTGGCGAAGATTGACAGACCAATGGGAATCATCTGTTTCCAGACGGCTAAGGACAGCAATGAAATTCTTAATTCATGGGCCACAAACTTAGAGAAAGTGCTCGATCTAGTTGAGAAGAGCTGCCACCAAATTCACAAGGAAACCATGGTCCATAAAACAGCTTTGAAGGTTTAATAGTTAAGTTTTTCTGCTAGAGGTAATACTGAAGGTCGAAACTTTAATCGATCTCTGAGAAAATATGTGAATCGAGTTCTTAAAACATGCTTTATATGCATGCGTTCTTTGTAAGATAGCAATAGTAAACTAACTTTCATATATCTTCTTTGCAGGTTGCTCCTTATTTCCGGTTTTCAATCTATCGTCGGACTGATGAGATCAAATGAGTCAGGTTACTGGTAAGACCTAACCTACAAAAAGAATGAAAGTTGGTGATTGGTTATCCATTACTCACAATTCTCCAACTTTAATTCTTTTCTTGTCAACTAGGGAGCCCCCATTGAGAATCTGATTAATTTCTTTATGGCGCCCAAAACTGAAATTTAGTTTAAATCTTGTACTTTCGATATGTCATACACTTCCAATGAAGTCCTGATTAACAAACTGGAACATTTTACAGCGGCGGAAAGAAATTATGCGCGTGCTTTTTTTCCCTAGATTATATAAGTGGTCATATGCATGCAGTTTGTTGTTATTCACCAATGTGCCGTAACTAAGAAGGTGGAGCCATCCATGCCCTTACTTTTTTTATGTTTTGCACATTTGGATGATCAGCTATAAGAGTTGACAAGATACTTTTAAAGCGTTGTGATCAACGATGCTCCGTTTTGTTTCTTTCTATGCTTTTTGTTGCCCTTGGCCTTTTTCATGATATATCTTCAGATTTGGTTGCATCTTGTCAAGACTGTTATCTTAGAAATTGACTGGTCTGACTCAGGTGCATGTATTTTCTCTTCTCCCACATTGTGCCAATCCTCTCTTCAATGCAAAGTGAAGGAATGGTTAGGTGTGTGAAAATGCTTACTTGTCCTGTTCTTTTTGTTTTCTTAACCTTAAAGTGTGTGCTGCTTATTCAGGTATAGTCCTTTACTTGTCATGCCACCCAAACTTTTTGTCCCCTCCTATTTTTGTGAAGATTGCATTGCATTCCTTCCACCCTGAGAAAAAGTGGTGTACTTTTACACACTTTCATTGCTTTAGTGCAATAATCGCTAGTGAAAAATCACCTCCTCCATCACAGTTGGTGAGATCAGCTACATGAGTCAAACTCTTTCAGTTCACTAACCACAACTTCAAAGCCCCAATCCCAAATTAGGAGGGTAGAGTTGGGTACATCACTCCTTGATGGTGTGCTTTCAAAATCTTCTAAACCCTAGATGGAGGCAATTGCTAAATATAAAAATGGAGCGGCTAATAGGACCTTACTTTAATGAAATGATTCAACTACACTGCTCACCCCGCTTACCTCGTATCTCAGTCACCCTTTTTTCAAATCACATTCTCAACACCAACTCAAATTCGACGAAGTTTGCGTAAAAACATATCGATTTGACATTGTCAGTGCATTCTTCATCTCTTTTAATCGATTTCAAATTTTTGTAGGTGTTTTTTAACTTTTTTGGGTCAGTATTGTTTGTGAGGTTGTTGGGTTTTAAGGTTTCGATTTGGGGATTGAATGTTGCATTTTGAGTGCAAAGTTTTGATGGAATCGAAGATAGTAAGTGATTTCGAGCAAAACTCACTATTTTTTTTGGTTATTTTTATGTATTTTTAGGAGTTTTGAAATTTTTTTTTTCGTTCTTATTGCCCTGCAGGTGTCGGCTCGGTTTTGAACACACAGAGCTGTCACCTCAAAGAGGTACGGTCGACTCCGATTGAAACTGCAAAAAAAAAATTAGGTTTTAGTGGGTGACAGAGGAATCTAGTTGAGACCTCTTTAGAGGTGTCAGCTTTATGTGATCGACACCTCTTCAAAAGTGTGGGCTCTGTGTCCAACACCTCTTCAAAGGGGTGAGGGTGAGGTGAGGGTAATGGGGTACAGCAAAGGTATTTTTGAAATTTTGAAAAAAAAAAAAATAGGGGTATGGCAAAGTAAAAATTCAAAAACGGGGGTTCTTTAAGCAAAAATTAGGGTGTGTTTAGCTGCTCCATACGATAATTGGGTACTTTAAGAATGAAGGGTTTGATGCGTTGACATAGGTCAGACTCCAAAGTAAACTGATGTATACTTTGGGTTATGTTTTTGAGTAATGAGAATGGACCGATCGCTTTGACGTATTCAAGACACTAATGTAGTTGTGTTTTTGCGATAGTACACATCCTGATGAGTCGAAATCGAAGTACTCATTCAAAGAGCTGAAATGCAGGTAGGCATGGACCTAGCATCGTTTTCATGAGAAACAGATGAGTCCCATCCAGTCTATATCTGTCGCACTCTTTACTTGTACCAATCTTTTTTATTATTATTATTGGTTTGTGAAGTTTAGGGCCACATCCTTTGTTATGGTGGTGTTTCATTCCTTCCTTAAATGAGAAAAGTAAAAAGAGATGGTGATTTTAGATATTGCGGGACTTGAAAAAGAGAAAGAAAAGTTGAATAAAGATTAGGACATGTGAGAAATATGAGAGTTTGGGTGAGCCCATAACGACATGTCGGCAGTCTTAGATTTATTCTACTAGTTTGGACATGCATGCATGATACTGGTAGGAAAGATGGGATGGTTATTGGGTTCAATTCAATTCCATTTAACCCCACCAAGGATTCTTTAGAGTTCCAATCAATCGTAAGCCTTTCAAACTTTTGTTCTGATTTCTTAATTTGCTTTACTTATGTGTGTGCGTGTGAATCAGTGAACTGTGTAAGTGAAGCAGCAGCCCTTTAAGATCACGAATCTCAGAGGGGTATGACAGTTTACATGTTCTAGACTCCTGGCCATGTATATATACTGCACGTGCTTCAAATATTGTTTTGTTCAATTTGAGTGAGAAATAGAGAGATGGCTGAATTTTTAGTTTTTGCCACAGAGAATTAATTCTGACGAGACATCTAAATCAGGGCGGAGCCAGAATTTTAACATTTCTTGAGCTAGACTAAGAGCCTTAGCATTAGTTTAAGGGGTGGGTTAATTTAAATATTTTTTGTAGAATTTTTATTAAACGGTCATGTATGTGACTCCGCCCTTTAAAACAAAAGAATTGAGTTTATTAATTGGTCCTTAACAATCACTCGTTATTTGAAAATCATTTAGTTCAATATATGCATATTTCTAGTTACGGTGAGATGATGCAAAATTAAGATCTCTACTTAAACAGAGGGGCATTGAGTTTTTACCACTCAATCTATTCTATTCGTTGTCTCTTGATTTAATTTTCTTTAAACGGATTAGGGTTGGAATCCAATTTTATTTTATTTTATTCCCACAACTTCTCAAAATACTTAGACACTTCATAGAATTATGTGACTTCATCTTTTTTCTATTAATTTTCATGGGAAACCTAAGTTTCAGAAATCAGGGTTAGAATCCTTGATGGGAAGTTACCTAACTGACCTAAGCACTCTTTTTAATTAAAGTTTTATAAAGTATCTAGGCCCTCATTTTGATGTGCCACGAAAGTAAAGTTGGTGTTATGTTCAAACCTAATTCTTGATGCTCACTTCACTTCTCACTATTTTGGGTTCATACAAGGTGGGTGAGAGAACACATCTCCCCTTCACTTGCTTGCTTGCTTGAGTGAACCAATTTTTTTTAAAAAAAAAGGGAAAAAAAAAAAAACAACAACACGTGCGCAAAAGCACTTGGATTGTCTTTTGCTTTGGTGGTTTGGCAGAATCGAACACGTACGTCGAGAAACAGTGGTGACGTGCCACCTCGATTACCGTACAGCGGTCAGTCTCCTATCTATGGCACACGTGGCTTCAGTTCTGTTACACGCTCTTTTCATATTTTTGTCGCTTTGGCAAGTCTATGTCTACCAGCATCATGACAAATTTGGATCGTGGGTGTAAAATTTTAATGTGAAGAAGGATTTACTCATATCACTCAAATTGACATCAAATTTTAAAATAGATTTTGGATGGTAGATGTAAATTTGTGGCTAAATCGTTAAAGTGATATTTTTTGTAATTTTATTAATTAAAATGTGAAAATAAAATTGTAAATAAAATAAGTTAATATTTTTAAATAAATCATATTATCCAACATAGATGTCAATTTGAATGCCAAGAAGTGATATTCAAAATAGACAATGTCTATCCACGTCATCTTGACATTCAAAATGTACATTTCATTAAAGAGGTTTTTTTCACTTCAATGTCAATTTAGTCTTACGTGACACGCATTGACATTCAATTCACATTATATTTATAGATGCTCTATAATGCATGTTGAGCAAGTTTAGGCACCTAGCTTATGCGACTTGACAAGAGACTGATTTTGTTATTGTCATTGACTACATGCCAACTTTTTAAAAAGAAATTTGAATTTTTGACTGAGAAATTTACGCCCCTACTGATCGTGTATTGTACTACAAAATACGTAAATTCGCATTCCAAAATGAAAATTGAAGTTGTTATTCACATACTTCTTTTTTGTTTAACTGACTGTTGATAACAAATTGGTTGACTGAAAGGAAGAGCACCAACTATATAGATTTATTGTGTCATATCAACTAGATGTTCAATATTTAGATGCTCAAAGTAGCTTATAGGAATTCATCAATGGCTCTAATTAACCCAAACTCGAGTTGGGTGTAATTATTAAGTAGTACTAAAGTTCTTTCAAAATCTTCAATTTAACTCTGTGCCTAAAACTCAAACTTGAGATTACTAGTCGGTTTTCCTTGAAAAAAACTAAAACTTCACAAAGCTTACGATTTATTTTTTTTTAATGCAGATTTTTCAACGCTCGAGAATCCAAGGCTGGTGCCCTGATAAGTCTCGAACTCGGGGCGGGTAGGAAAAGCTTGTGACTTTATCACTTAAGTTCTATGGAATATTAGTAGATTTTCAGTTAATACCTTTTTATAGTAAATTAAATATTAATAATTGTGTGGTTTCTTTAGAGTCTATCAGCTCGTTTAGATCATGACTTAGTTAATTCATTTAGACTATACTTTTTTGTATAAATATTGGAATTGTTTGTTTTTTTAACAATTAATTGGAACTATTTGAAAAAAAAAACAATTAATTGGAACTGTTTTTTTTTTTTGAAGAGAAATTTCATTAATATCATTCATGGCTCAATACAGGACCAATACCAAACATAAAATTAAATACATTGATTCGCTAATTCTATTTGTTCAAATAAACTGTCATTAATTTGACCGTAAATGCGAAATTGAAACAATTTGACAATCGGAGACTGCTCTCTACAATTTTGAAACTCATGAAAATAAACAAAACTGCTAAAATCACAAAACGAATAACAAAACTTCCCAAGAAAGATACAAGGGATCACTATTCTAAGAGCTCGCAAAATACGATAAACACATTTGAAAAAGAAAATGTTTAAGGCTTTAAGCCTTATGTGTCAAGATGATCATCACCATTAATGATAGACATCCATATCGATTGTTAAGCTAATAAATTATTAATAAGTGAATTAAACAATAATATATGATTAATGGTGATGTAATGTACATAAATTAGTATTAGGTTTGCGATAATATCTAAGTTGTCATTATCCATTACTTAAACGTACCTACCTAAAGTTATCATAAAACATTGTCGACGGATCCCTTTTATAATCCCCAACGTGTTAGTTGTTACTCGTCCTCGACCATTGCTCCTCTTTTTTTCTTTTCTTTTTTTAACTAAGTAGGAGTCGAATTCACGAGTTTCCTAAAACCTTGCTTTTAAGTAAATGATGTATCTACCGTCCCTCCAGAGATGCTTTGGCACGCTTCTCTTAATTAGAGGGAAACTAATTACTCCTTTGATATCATTAGGGTTGTCAACTTTTTGATAACAATGATAATGATCGCTTCAATTCTAATACATATTGTGAAAAATATTAAAATGACAACAATAATGTCACACCACAAGACACATTGGCTCATAAAAGTCCTCCATACAACCTTGACCCGCATGTTATGTATCACCATTTGTGTATACCCACATTTTAAGGTACACATAAAATGACTCTTATGAACCAATACACATAAAATGACTCTTGTGAACCAATATATCTTGCAGCGTGACATATTGTTATCATTGGAGCACTTCTATGATCATATCCCTACAAAAGGAACTCAAAAAGAATATATATATAAATGCAACACGTGGCACCCCTACACAATTACCAAAGGACTTCCACGAAAAAAAAAAATTTAACATGAAAGTAATCCCAAAAAAAATAAAAATAAAAAAAATACCATGTAACTATAATCTCTTGTTTGTTTGTTTCTTTGAATTCCAATCAAAGCAATCAACCAAATAACTTATTATACAAAAAAAAAAACACAAACTAAACCAATTAATCTTGCCTAACAATAATTAAACATGAAGGAATTGAACAACACAAATTAAAACATATTTTTTTGTAAAAAAAAAAAAAACCCTCAATTTTTCTATCCACTAGATGATGCCGGATCATGACCGGAGTTGGTCCAAGACGGCGCCGGAAACCTGAAATTCTGATCTAATTGGTTCCCGGGCAGGTACCCCATTTGCTGTTGCTGATCAAAAAACAGAGGAACCGAAACAGAGGAAACAGAGGAGTCAGATGATGAAGAGAAGATCATTGGAGGAGCTGCTGCACCAATTTCAGATGTTGCTGTTGTTGTTGTTGTTGAATACAACATTTGTTCTAACAGACTAGTGGGTCCAGTGCTTTGTAGCAATTGAGAGTACTCTGCGTAGTCTCTCAATATCACATCAGATGAGCTCCTCTGCATCACCATTTGTTGTTGTTGTTGTTGTTGTTGTTGTTGTTGTTGGAGAATTTGGTGATGATGAGATTGTAGGAATGATGGGTGATGATGGTGGTGGTGGCGGTGATGATGGGATGGGAACATGGTCGCCGGAGTGTTGTCGGAGATGTTCAATTGGGTCGCCGGAGAGACTTGGAGTGGTGGCTGGAGCCTCACATTTTCAGGGAAATTGAGCTTTGCCCTGCTTCCCCGGAACCGGAGCGCCGCCTCGTCGTAGGCCCTCGCCGCCGCCTCGGCGGTGTCGAAGGTTCCTAGCCAGACTCTGGCAGCCTTGTGGGGGTCCCTTATCTCCGCCGCCCATTTCCCCCACGGCCGCTGCCGGACCCCCCTGTACCGCCTCCGGCCCTCCCCGCCGCCGCCGGTCGCTGCGCCGCCGTACAAGGTGGTACTCTCTTCCCTTGTGGTTGAAGGTGTTGTTGATGCTGCTCCTGCTGTTGTTGTTGTGATGACATGCTCTTCTGTAATGACAACGAAATGAACATTATATATAAATATCTGTGTATGAATTTAATTCTTGATAACTATAATAATATATATTTTTTTAATTTTTCTAAAATTATAAAATTTAAGCGTCCGCACTGATTCTCTTAAAAAGATGAGTTAAAAAAAAAAAAAAAAAAAAGCTCTAGAATGACAACATAAAAGTCACATCGAAAGTCACATCGTGTTTTCAATCTTCAAGATACCTCAAGATGCAAAGACACACAAATCTAAATGCATTTATACGTATGTAAGTCGAGATCGTGATTTGACAACTCTTATTTCTCGTTATAATTCTAGTATTTTCTAGGGAAAAAAAAAGGGAGAGAGAAAGATTATTGGTAGATGTGACAGAGTTGATAGATGGTAATCGTGGTGTGGGAACATTCTTTGTGCGAAGTTTGAATGAGTATGAGTTGGTGTACTAGCTACTTGTTAGAAAAGGTGGCAAGATGGATGAAAACCACTACTCACCACCACACAAGTGAGTCTAGCTAGTCTAGGGTTGTCCAAGTTGCAGAACATGCATGTACTTTGAAAGATAGCCAGATTTTGGTCTCAAACCAGAAAAATCTCCCCACTTGTATGTGCAGTGGTGATGATCTGGAATGATAATATCATTGCTCTACTGATGAAAATCTTACAAGTGGTGGAGAGCCTATATAGATAGTATTTAATTAAAATGGTTCATCAATATAACCCTTATTATTCTGGTATTATCAGATACAACTTTATTTTTTGAGTTAATGAAAGATTAATATGGATGTTATATATAAAAGATTAAAATTTGGGACTTAGGCTATGTTGTTGTTGTATATATAAAAGATTAAATTACACTTCTTCTTCTTCAATCGAAAAATAGGAGTTTTTGTACATGCAATATTGAATATTATCAGTTTTATTTATTTATTTTATGTGTATGAGAAGGAGATTAATTATCTAAGAATTAGTGCTTAAATGTTGTTTAACAAGATAGAGATTCAAATAAAAAACAAAATCCAATACTTAAAAAAACTCGTATATTTAACAATAATCTAGCTAACAGCTAATAATCTAGTTAAAAAATATGTCGAAAAAAATATTTTTTGAGATTATTATGTTTAAATAAAACAATTTATATATATACATATCCATACCTTGTACAACATGTGAAGATGAAGACTCTCCATGTGAAACTCTGATATCATGACCCCCAAACCTTCTATACCCACCACTTCTCACCAAAGACTGATCACTTGTAGCGGTAGCAGCAGCAGTAGTAGTATTACCAATCAAAGATGTTGCCAACTCTTCTTCTCGTCCTCTCTTATGCCCACTACTCCAAGAAGAAGAAGGAGAACCACTAGGAGAAGAAACAAGAGACGCCGAACGAGTCATAGTGCTAGCTACCGACGGTACTGATGAAGACACCCCATAATAATTACTATATCCACCCCAGTCACCACCACCACCACCACCAACACCACCACGGCTACTATAGCCAGTGTCCCCCGAGACCACATGTGTCAAAGCACTCACCATGGCTGACATCTCTCTAGTCCTACTGATATCAGAGAACATTGTTTGTGATGATGAAAACTCTTCCGCACTTATTTGTTGCTGTAATTGTTGTTGCTCTTGATCATGTTGTTGTTGTTGTTGTTGTTGTTGTTGCTCTTCTTCAACAACATCAAACCTTCTCTCTCGTTGATTCGCCACCTTTAACAGACACATGTATATATCATCAAATCTCTAAAAAAAAAAAAAAAATTAATTGAAGAACTACCAAAGTTGGTATAATTAATTGACCAATTTTTTTGGGTCAATTGGGTTCATCACCACACAAATGGATCTAAACATTTTCGGGTCTCCAATATATATATATGAGTTGGAATTCAACGTTTTTTTGTAAGTGGCGCCGCCATAAAAATAGTGCACATAACATATGTGTGTGTGTGTTTTTTTTTGGGTAGTATTTTTTTTTAAGGGTGTGTTTGGGGATTTAATTTATTTGGGTTTTGGAGTGGGTTTTAATTGTATTAGAGGGTGCTTGGGTTGCCTAGTAGGTTCGTAGTTCACACTGGTATGCTTTTGACTGAGTAATGGTACAGGTGTTGGTGTTGCAAATAATAAGGTCTAGATCAAGAGAGAGTCGGTGACAAGAGCATTATCTGATGACAATGTATATGTGTGTTGTGAAAGAACCAAAAGGGAGTTCGGTTTCAAATTGAGTTTTGCCGACAAGAGAACACCGTTTTGTTTTGTTTCATTCTATATGAGGAGGCCTGTTTCTTCTCTCTCATTATAATATATTGGGCTTAATTTCAAAGCCCATCTTTCACATGTGTTGTATTATTTGTTACCTTTTTTTTTTTTTTTTACACCAGATTAATAATGGATCGATTAATCTCTCGAGAGTCCTTAATTATTATCTATTAGAGAACTCGAAGAAAAAGTCGGAGGGATTGAAAAAGATGGGGCCAGGTTTAAACTTAACATATTTGTTTTGGTCAGCATGTTAGAAAACAAAAATTAATTACCACTTAATCAACCTCAAGGCTTTTTTTACATATTATTTTTTTGAGTAACCGTGTGTATCCATACACTTTGTCTAACTAATTCCACGAGCCTTAAGATTGCAAAAAGAGACCATCACTGGCATGAAGTTTGGTTGTCGTGAGGAATCGAAATTGAGGTTGCATGTGCGCCTAACCTACACATGCAATCTCGTCTCCGCCCTTACTACTAGGCAACACCTGTACGAGTTCTTTTTTTTTAACATATTATTATATTTAAGTTCTTTGCATTTGTTGATTTTGAACTACTTTTATTAATTAGTCACCTACACGCATGGTAGGACCATGAACGTACAGATATATTTTCCCTTATCCACATAAGTATATAATATATAGGAGTCTATGTTAAATGTGCATGTGGTTATATATAAGTTTAAGGGTATTTTATAATTAATATAGAAGTAGATTACGCGTATTTGATGTCCTAGAGTTTTTTATTTAATTTTTGTCAAGGTAGATGTCCTAGATTATGTTAATAAAACATTTCTAATACTGTTATGTTGACATCCAAATTTTGGCTAAAAGCATGTATATATGTTGGATTATAATTTTGACTGAATTAAGTTAATATATTATGTTCGTAGGCTTTTCATCATCTCCAGCTACCTTTTTGGATTAATTAAGTTTAAAACACAAACTTACTTTGTTAGGTAACCTTAATACTTCTACCTCTAAATTAAAGAATTAGGGATTAGTGCTAAGATTCTTACCAACATTGCATTTAAATAATGAAAGAAAATGAAACCAAAAAGCAGTAAAAATAATTAAGAGATAATATTTATATGGCAATAAGATTCATGAATATCAACACCACTTGCTCAATACATTTACTATCACCAGTCTTTGTCAATTCTAGCACACACATTATTATACCAATAAAATCCCTTTTTTGATATTCATCACAAGTTTTTAGACTTTTTTAATCTCTTTTTATTTCAGTTCGACTAATCCAATATTAGAATTAATTAGTCGTGCACCCATCATGCAAAAAACTACAACAACATAGCTTCAGTCCCAAATTAATTGGGGTCGGCTACATGGATCAAACTTTTCCATTGTGCTTCGATTAAGTGCAATTGATGGTGCGCTTTTCAAACCATTCAAATCCCTCCTAATTAATGCATTTCATGTTAACTTTGGTCTGCTCCTACCTCGTCGAATTTCAACAATTTCTATTGAGTCAAGTTTTCTAGTTGGGGCATTTGTAGGCCGTCTTTGCAGGTGACAAAACCACCGCAACCGCCCTTCCTTAATCTTTGTATCAATTGGTACTACTCCTATTTGTCTTTGAATTTCTACATTTTTTTATTTTACGAGTTTTACCACACATCCACCTAAGCATCATCATTTCTGTTACGTTCATTTTATGTAATTATTGTTGCTTTACCGCCCAACATTCACTTCCGTAGAGAATAGTTGATCTAATTGCAGTCTTATAATTTTTTTTTTTTAACTTAGTAGGACTATCATGCAAAATTATGATGCTTTTTTTATTGTCACTTCCCCGCTCTTCGAGACGCATTTTCTTTTTCTTTTCTATTAAAGTGCAATCTAATCCGACGGCACAAATTAAAATCACATGATCATTGTGATTTTTTTTCTCCTGTCAATCTAAAATAGTATTCCATGGCCTACCCAAAAGAAGAAGAAAACAAATAGTATTCCATGATTTTAGCGGTCAAAGCACGCATCCAAATCTTTGACCCTATCCACGTGCCGCCTTGATATTGATTTTCTATGCTGCGGAGGGGAGCACAGAATCATTCAATTCAAGATAAAACAACGAGAGCACGTGCGGAGAACACGTCAGGCCCATAAATTCTTGGGCCCATGAAGCCCATTAAGCCTATCAACCGACTGACACACTTGCTCGGTCAGCTCGAATCGGTGATTCGGTGGGGCTTGTCGTATGCGGAGATGACGTGGGCGCGCGTGATTGGCTGGGAGGCCGTGGCAGGGAAGGTCAAACGTTGACTCGGGTCAAATTGAGGTATGTCTTTTCAAAACGGATGGTTAGGTTCTATTCTTCTGAATCGTGATTTGAGATTACGAAAATGCCCACGAGCTTGGGAGTTGATAACTTGGGATCTCTCATTTGGAGGCCCCTCGTGCGCATCATGTGCCCATCACAAGCGGTTGGATTGCAGACCAACATTTTTATTTATTTTTTTTTTTATTTTTATGATAATCACGAGTGTCAAAATTACCCTCATTATTCCCACAAGACTCTAACTCTATCGATCGGTAGAACGATCTTACTATACCGAAAAATCGAAACCGATGTCGTGCACTTAACTCACACAACCCTACCTTCGCCCTTACCGTTGACAGTTGAAGCAACCCGGCCAGGTTATGATTAACAAAATATTTTTTCTTGATTAAAAGGAGGCAAAACTCCAAAAAAAAAAAAAAAAAAAAAAAAAAAACATCGGAGTGAAAAAAGAAAAGAGCTTCCAGTTTTTGCTACCTATCTCAAATCGGAGCGCCCTCTTTGTAACCCGTCAATAAACACCCTAATGAGTTATATGATGCAACAAAGAAACCAAGCTACCATATGGAAATCCCTATTAACAACCAGTCACATATCCTCATTTGAAAATCTCCAACCCACCAAAACCTCCGACTCGCCGCTGCGTCAAAACCCCTCCAACTCGACGCCGAGTGTCGTGCAATATATACACCTCGAGATGTATGCGCGCTCGTCGTGAGGTGCATTGCATGATATCTGACTGAGTCGGTGTCAAAAGTAATTAGCTACCCAAATATTTTTACAAAAAGAAATGGTAGTAAGAGCCTAAGAGGTTATTACAATGTTGATGTGCATCCATCCAACGTGGCCGCAATATCACATAATTTGTCGTTGCTCCCACCTCGAGGGAGATAGTGCTAATATTGTCCTCAACATAACTGCCATCTAGATTTTACTTCGAAAAGCTTTGGTAAAATTTTTAGGAGAGAACCACGTTCATATCCATCTTCATGAAGTCTTACTTAACCGATGTAGTTCATAAACATCCTTAACATATTATACCCTCAAACTAACTGATTGTTGGTTATCAATCAATGGTTTAGATTTTAGGATTTAGGTTAATTTAGAAATTAACTTCTAAAATATAATTAACTAAATCTATGAATTTAATTAACAAATCAATAAAGAAAAAGCAAAAGCCAACTTTAGCTAATGATATCGTGATCTCTGTGTGGAATGAATTCGTTAATTTAAGTTTCGCACTGTTTAAGTTAATAATTAGGTCGAAGTCAAAAAAAAAAAAATAATTAGGTCGGTATAAATGAATTTCATGATTAATCAACGATTTGTTAGAGTTAAACGTGTAATAGTGTTGATTAACTCATCCAATGATTTCTTCTTCTTTTTTTGTTATATTCAATGAATTGTTTAGTATGTTGATATATATCAAATTAAATTTAACTTATTTTAATTATAAGTCCAGATGATTAATTTGTTTGTATTTTAGCTCCAAATCAATTTGATTAGCTAGCTAGTTAATTTTAAAATACATTTTTAATATTCAACCTGCTTAAAGCATTTTGATTTAAATGTATAAGAATTGCAAGTGTATGTAAATTAATGAATAATAATTTTACCAAAAGAAATTAATGAATAATAAAATTAAGTACCAATTAAGTTGTTAATTTTTTTTTGAAGAAAGTAGGTTGCATTCATCACTATATATAGTCTATTAGTTGTTACGTATGATCATGTAATTCTTGTATTTTTGTTTTTTCGCTTTTGTATTATCCCAGACCACTTGATCACGGGTCCAACTTAGTTGATTTGGTGAGATTGTGGCAACACGAGAGGAAGGATGTAGTATGTATAGGGACGACACGATTTTCTCCTACTGCACTAGTAGTGATTTTTTTTCACTTTCTTTATGAGAAACGCAATGTTTCTCACTTTCTTTTTTGTAAATATATATATAGACTATAATAAATAAAGTCTCTTACTTTATCTAAAAGAAAAAAAATCCTGCATTGTGTATAGGCAGTATTAGTGCAATATATTGAATGTGATCGACATTAATCTCACACGTGACTTTATGTGAGAGTTCATTAATTAGTTTCAAAAATAGATCATGGAAGCTGACGACCAGAGAAAGATATATATGGATACCACATATGGACGGTGGTGGCTGATTGGCCGTGTGATCATGCATGTTATATCAACGTCACATCCTTCAAATTCATCGCAAAAAAAAAAAATGTCACATCCTTCAATTTATTTAATGCTTTGACTCTCTCATAAGTCATATACGAAAGAGGTCGTATAAAAAGCTAGTATATTATTAAAATTACTTAAAAAAGAAAAGTAGTAAAATACTTACATCTCTATATAATAAATATAATTAAACGGCAATTGATGGCTATAGTTGGTGAGCAAGTTGTCGACATGGCTATAATTAAACGGCAATACAAGAAGGGTCTTGTTGTTGATGATCTTACGTTAGAGCTCACAAGGATTTTTTTCAAAGTAAATTTTGTACTAGTTTTTATGAAAATGAAAACATATTATTATCTAATTTTGTCGAGGGTTTAAATCTCCCTCTATGCAGGTTTTAGGGGTAAATGACATCGATTTCTCATAAAAAAAACAAAACCTCATTAATTAAAGGTATCTATATGAAATAGACGCCGGTAAATATTTCATTGTGCAAGTTCAAACTAGAATTGCAATTCTAGATTTTTTTATGAAGTTATGACATCTTATGTCTTAGCATGTTTTATCTCATCTTGTACATAAAGTCCAAAATCGTTTTGATAGCTTTATCAAGTCTAACCATTTCAAACAATAGAGTAAACCATTACTCAACTTACCTCACCAAGATAACACAATTTACTATGCGTAGGCAGACCCATATTGATGTGATCGAAGTCTTGACAAGTGTTTGAGAATGGATGACACTTGACTTAAAATTTAGAAGATGGATTTTTTTATTTGTCTTAGTGATTATAAATTAAACAAGATAAACATCATATATTACAATGCATGTACAATCACAAAACAAGTGAGGAAATTTTACTAATATTGACTATCATACGAATTTCCTTGCGCTACTTAACGATTATCGAGCGATCCCATGGATGGTCAATGCAAGTGATGATGATTTGAATACAAGGGGCAGCACCCCCACTTAATTTTTTGTTTTTTTAGACAACAAATCCCAGATCCGAAAATTGAAAATCGCCTAAAATTTTTCATTATTTTAGTCAATCTAATTGACCAAAACTGCCCCTTATTTTAATTCTAAAAATATTAATTAAAACGTTTTTAATTAACTCGGGCCCTCCTCTAACTTAATATCTTATCTTAATCCAATTAGAATTTAAAATACTTTCAATCCTTATCCAATTAGAATTTAAGATATTTTGAATCCTTATCCAATTAGAATTTGTTATGTATCTCACCTATCTTATAGGATTTGCAATTCTTATCCGATTACAAGTTTATCTCCTATCTAATAGGAAATATACTAACAGATAACCACAATGTGATATATTATCAAAATCAATTTCGATTCTTATTCATACAAAACAAGCAATTTAATCAAGAAACGAAATATGTATTTAACACAAGAATCACATTAATCTAAACATGCCTTTTACTATATGAACATATAAAATTCGCATTGTTCAATATTAAAACATATGTTAATCGAAATGTTCTAAACATGAATTCTATCATTGAGTTAAATCATGCGTATGAATCAATGTAAATCATATAAAATTCATTACTCTGGACTAATTGAAATTGAGCAAAGTCATTCTTTGTGTGCGACCCAATAGGTTTATGCGATGTTGACAGTGAACCAAAACCATTTTGGTACACAAGTCATAAGCGGTCTTTAGCAAGACATTATGACTACCCATTAAACGACTCAAATTTAATTCACCATTATTAATGACGTGGTTGCAGACGTGGATGACACCTCAGACGCTCGTGGGACCCGCAGTTAGGATAATGTGCGCCTGAGCTAGGTAAATAGTTATTTTGCGTCCTGATTTGTCTAATTTGCGATGTTTACGTTGAAATAGATTAAACGACATTGTAATATGTGTATTTATATTAAGTTTGATGTGTGAGATTGCGTGTTAAGTATTCGCACTCGATATGTGTGTCGAAGCTGGTACCGGGTAGGCTAAAAGACTAAATACTAGGTCGGGAGAAATAATACACACAAGAAATGAATAAAATGAGTTAAATAATATGTAATGCATATTTGGTGGTTAGGGTCATGGTAATACGCGTATGTCGTGTTTCAGGACGCGAAATCGGGCGTCAGAACACCTGAAAGACGACTTTTCGGTTTAAGAACAAGGGCAAGTGTGCCATCGGTATCATTTTCTGAGTCATTAGGGGTTGAAAAATGGAGCAAACAGTGCTCCTTAGATTGCCTTGGGATGTATAAGTGAGGAGAGATCATATAAGTGTATAAAAGTCAATTTGACTTTCATTTCCACCACATTTTCTCTCTCCTTATCTACAAATCCGAGAATTGAAAAGCAAAAACAAGGGTTTTGAAACTTCAAATTTGATCAATTGAGGAGCTTGGAGTGGTTGTTTCATCAAAGCAAGGTGAGATTCACAATCACCTCAACATATAAATAAATAAATATTATTTATTTTTCATCGTTTTTTTTTTGGTACAAATGTTTGAGGTGTTTAAGTGGATCCAATATGGATTGTTAAGTGGTTATTTTGGTGGGTTTTAAGTGCATGAAGTTAAGTAATATATGTTGTTGTTGTTGGTGGTGGTGGTGGTGATGTTGAAACCACAAGTTTTTCAACCAAACTTCTGTCTCGAACGTCATTAGCGCGTCTAATGAGGTTACCTAGCGCACTAGATAACGATTAGCGCGCTAGGTGAAAAATATAGAGCGCTAATATTCTTCCTGTCGAAAACGTTAACTGCCCAAAAATCTAGTGCGCTAATCCCATGACCTAGCGCGCTAGATCTTATAAAATTTAGACTATTTTTGCTAAGTAACATAAAATACATCCAATTGACTAAAAATCAATTATACATGGAAATAGGTCATTTCGAGCAGTAATTTGGCTATCGGGGATCGGCGGAGCCGACCGGGGGTTATTTATCGGGTCACGGAGTGCGATTTGAGGTGTGTAGTATCCCAACTAAAATTTCTTGAGCACTATTTACTTTGGCTTTTGAATTCATATTCTGTTTTTCAATATTCTATTCTTGGTTTTGGGTTAATTAGACGGACGTTGAGGCTCTCCCTCCGTACCATTATTGTATGTATGTCCACTAGGCCATAGCACGTATGTCAGGGATATATCGGTGAATAGTTCAACCGAGAGTCGCGTCGGGGCACGTGTAGGTGCGTCGGAGGTTCTACGCCAACCACTTAGCGGATCCAAATACCGGCCTTGCTTGAGTGGTACTTGCCGACAGTATTCTGTGGGGAGTCCGAAGTATGGCTCTAGTCTGACCCTAGCTCTAGGAACACACTTTGAGCTTGCACTATTACTTATCCATGCGATTATCACGAGTTTGCTCGTATTTTTTCCGCATGTTTATTTAATAGTTTTGTTTAAATTCCAGTATTTACTTTCGGTATTGCTCACTTAATTTCCTTGGGAATACTCACTCTGGACTCGTCATCTGCCTTTTGTGATGGCTTGAGTGCAAATCCTAATACAAGCCGTGGCAAGGGAAAGCTTGTAGAGTATCAGTGATTCAGAGATATTGAGTCAGGCTTGTACGTTTGTATTATACATATTTTGTTTTATTTTGGAGATTTGGGTTTGTGACACACTTTAGGACCCTATATTTTTTTATATTTTGAGATCTTTGAGGTGTAATTTTGATCTATGTTAACTTATGAGTTTTCCACACTAGGTATCAGAGTTAAATGCATGACTTTGATGTTTCATATTTTAGTTTGTCATGAGAAAAGACTTCCGTTGTGGTTTATTAGGGATTAAAACGATAGTAAGACAGATGACTTGAGTTCATTAACAATTTAAACAGTAAAGTGTTGTTCATTGAGGTTAATAATGATTAAATGGTGGATGAGATTGCATGTGGGACACGGCTGGCGCTGGAAGACCAGGTTGTGGGCCCGTATTGGCCCCCGTGGCGGTTCATTTGGAAAATGGGCCACTACAACCCAAGTAGCATAAGTATCAAAATCGATACAACCTAATGAATAACATATATCATATCCTTTTGTCGTGTGATATCCTTTGATTAAACATAAGGCATGAAAAGTCGTCTTTAATGTTCATTCGTACTAGTCTCGATCTTTAGGTAAACTGAAAACATCCAAGTGACATTGATCATATCAATTCACATGGACTTGGTCATTATCAGTCTATCATATCGAGGGATCCATTGATATCTATCTATAGAGAGTGACAAATTATATCTTGATTACACACCTTCACATATTATTCACAATGTAATCAATCAAAATCTTTATAATCGTCCGGTTAAATACAACTTTGATTGTGTCAAATTACCATGCTCATAATATTGAAGTCTATGGTAATCTCAAGTCAAATGACTAATGATATATCTTTCATGAGTAGCACCTATGATTTAATCCATGTGGTGTTCTCCTAGCGGGTCAGTCCAGTACCTTGTTCCCATAGCAAGTACTCACGATCTCGATTCGTATCTTTATACGCATGATCATCAAATGACCATCAATCAAGATTCACACTAACCTTAATTCATTATAGTTCATATTATAATGATCGACTATGGACGTTTAAGATATTTCAACAAATACCCATGAATTTTACTATAAGGTAAACATGTAATCACTTATAATAAAACAACAAATGAAAACTTTAATTTTATTAACTAAAATTATAAGACAAACAATGTTCATAAATTGACATAGGGCATATGCCCCAACACATATTAATAGAGGATATAATTGATAGTAAATAAAAAAAGGTAAGGATATAATTAATAAATTTCAAGAGATAAGATATAATTGATACGATTTGTAAAGGTTAAGATATTTTCGATCATTAGAGCTAAATTTTACTAGTATTACTAGTGTAATACGATGGAGTGGGGTGGCATTTAATTTGGTTGAATAGTGGATGGTGGTTGGTGGAACTGGAACATTGAATAGAAGTTGGAAGTTCTTTTCTTGTAACTGCCAACTTAACTCGCAAGCTAGTTAGGTGTGATTTGAGTAATGCCTTTTGGAGCTCTCTCAGTCCCCACCTTAATTTGAAATAGTTATGTTGAGTCTTCCCTCAATGTGAATAACATGTTGAGTGGCAACTGGGGCCTGGATCAAAACAACCCAACGAGGGCTTTACACTCATGTGATTTATTTTTTTCAATTAATTATATTAATGCAGTTAGGGGTGGCAAAATGGATCATGACACGATAACACGACACGGCTAACACGAGACATTAGCAGGTTAGGGTTGAGCTTAAACGGGTTCGTGTCAAAAACGTGTCGACCCGTTTACGATACGAAATATATAGGTCGTGTCACATGTTAACACGCTAGCATGTGTACAACCCGTTTAACCCATTTAAGTTATTAAATATTAATATTTTATTTTAGGAACGAATATGTTTGGTGAAGTGAGCGGTGAGATTTACAATGTAATTAAAAATTAAAGTTCCTTATTTGGACTTTACGTTTTTTGACAAGTGTCCTCCTAAAGAAACTTGACTCATTAACTTGGCATAATTATTGCCTATTTAAAATCCAAAACAAATACAATACACCATCCTTTTTGGCAACTTGGATACTAGCCTCTTTGTCTTCCTTTCACCCATCTTTTGACAACTAGTCTATTTTATCTTAAACTATGTTAGTGAAGGATTTGTATTTTTTATTTATTTTTTAAAATTTTGTCTTCTTAATTTTTATTAATCATGCATGATTGTCTTACGCTATTTGTCCTTTATGGGTTATAAAAATAAAAAGAGGGGGTCAACAGGTTGAGTATAATAAATGGGTCACTTTGGAGTAAAAAAAATGTGTTTGTTATGTTAAATGGGTTTAATGTGTCGTGCTGAATTTAAAAGTTAAATGACCCATTAAACTTAACGTGTTACACGTGTTGTGTCGTGTCGTGTTAACCTATTTAAATTTCGTTTTGTGTCATGTCAACTCATTTATTAAACAGGTTGTGTTCGTGTTGACCCTAATCGTGTCACCTAAGTTGGTCAACACGACACGAACACGATATGCGAACCCGTTTTGTCACCCCTAAATGCAGTCTAGTTACATTTATACAACTCTGAATATATAACACGATATCGTGGTTACCATGCAAATGTATGCATCCAAAGAATGTCGAAAAATCATTTTCCTAATATAATCGATTGATTTGCAGCTCAAAATATATATTCCTTGTCAAATATTGGACAATCAAAAGAATGGATAAGCTAGCCAGCCATCTTTTTTTGTGAGGTTCTGATTGTAAATGAGCTCAAAACTTCCAAGGAAAACTTAATTTTCTAGGGATATGGTAAAAATTCTACATGTCGCGTCCCGACCCAAATAACTAATGCACGTTTATTTCGTTAATCAAGACCAAATGACCCGTGACGTGGGACCTGCAGCGAGATACATGTCACTACCGAGGCACGGTGGCCGAGGTAAATGTTATATTTGTGTGTTGTATGCCTAGTGTACTGTATATGTGTAGACTACTAAGTCATTTACAGGTATGCAGATACCGAGACGAGCGAGGACGTGCCTCGAGTCACGTGCCGACGTGGGCCCGAGGTAGCAGCTCGTGGGGTAAGCGTAACTAGTTGAATTTTATTGTATAAAAAAAATGAAAAATGATATATACTTAGTGGTCCATATGTGGCCACATCTATTTATATAATTAATGGGCATATAGTTTGTCAAATAAAACAATATGCGTTCGATTTGCCTCGAGATACGCATTTCGCGAGACTCGAGAAATATGTGGTCAAACATATAAGGCGGTGAAAAAAGAGGATTTTTATTGGGTTTGCCTGACACGAATCTCGAGGACATCAAACACCTTATCCTATTTGATCTCTCGAGTCGGTGGAAAAAAAAAAACACAACACAACAGAGAAGAGAAGAAACCGAGATGAAGAAGAAGAAGAAAGAGAGAGAGAGAGAGAGAGAGAGAAAGAAAGACCGAGCTCGAAGCAACGTAAGGTGAGTGTGGTGGTGTTTTGTGGTTTGTTGTTGAATTTGGTTGATGTTGTTGCAGTCGGTTGTTGTTGTTGCAGTGGCTATGGAGGTCGGCCTCCATGGCCGAGAGAGGTGTGCAGGGGAGATGGCAGGGGTGTCTCCCCTGCCATAAAAACCAGTTGGGGTTGGGGTTGGCCCATGTGAGTCGGGTCGGGCCGACCACGACCAGGAGGAGCGGTCGACCGACCCGGTCGCTGGGCGGACCGGTCGGGTCAACCCGGGTCCGATTGGACTGGGTCGGGTTAACCCGGACCCACCCAAATAAAATAATAATAAATAATAAAATATATATATTTAATTATTTAATTAAATTAAAGTGATTTTTAATAAAATAAATTCCAGAAAATAGAGAAAAGTATGGAAAAAATTCAGGAAAATTCCAGAGAAATAGGTAAAAATATATTTGTGACCCAAATCAATAGAAATTCGATATTTCTATAAAAAGTGAAGAATTCAGAAGTCGGTCGAGACTTTTCCAGGGTTTTTACCTCGAAAAAATGCGAAATCGGCAAATTGGTCTCGAATTCGATTTTGACCGATTTCGACCAATTTAGGAATTTTAAATCATTAATCTTGAATCTAAATTGATACATTGTTGTATGTTATGACCCTAAAGGAGATATTACGGGGTATTGGGTGCGTACATCGACGCGACGAGAAGTCTGATATCTTAGGAATTGTTGTGGTATGTAAGTAAACTCAGTGTGACATTTATTTACATTTCATTTCATTTATTTATTCATTCTCAGTTATTCGAACTGAATTTACCTTTGAAATCTATATGATATGCCTTGTTTATTTCTCATTTTATGACGTTGCGCATAGCATACTCTGTTGTTTATATACTATCATTGATTCAAATTCCTATACTTTGTCATGTTGATTGTTATGTTTGGAAGTCAGTGATATAGCATGTTATTAGGTTAGTTTGTTTATTTTGACTCTTATCCTTTGCGCATTAGTATGCAGTTACATCTCTTGGATTCTATTACCGAGTCATTATTGAAAGTGAAAGTGGTTCTTGTGGTTATGGTCATTTGATGATAGAAATTCAACTTTCATACGGGGGTCACTAGACTTTTCGGGATGTTAGGGAATTTCTCCACTACCTTGCATGACACACGGGGTAACGTGCCTCGAATGAGGTAATCGGACCTTGGGGTTTGTTGGCGCAAGAATAACTTGGGTGAGCATGACGAGTTTTAAAACTCGGGTATGTTAGTAAGTATACATTCCGGTGACGACTAATTCACTTGGAATAGAAAAGGCGTAATCGTAAGTACGACCTTTTGAACTTATGATATATAGCTCAATTTGTAATGAAATGATATAGAGCAGAGCTCAAATGAGCAGAGCTCAAATTGTAGTGGATAGACTGATGTGATGAAGATCACGTCCGACCGACCCTAATTCATTACTACTTAGCCTTGAGTCAGTTTCATATTTGATTAATTAACTCAAGTATCACTTTGCATGATGTTTCTTTCAGCATAGTTGCTATTTAAATTATGTCATTTGATACTTGTTGCCTGTTTGGGAATGTGGATCAATGTCTCTCAGTATTACTTAAATAATTTCATGTACTCACCGTCTAGTTTGTGACGGTGGGTGCAGATCAGCCGAGTAGCAGACCAGGCAAAGAGAAGATTGGTGACTACCTCTGAGCCAGTGAAGGACTGCTATGACATATTTTTGTACGTTTTGCATTCTTTTGTATTACATTTTCTATATACATGATATTTTTACTTTTGGGTTGAGTGATAGGAACATCTGACCAGATACATGTTATATATATCACCACTTTTATTTATATATGCATGTGATCACTATTTCCTGGTTTTTCCACAATAGGTTAGGCCTTAGGATCTAATGTCCACTAGTAACGAAATAAGACTTCCGCTGAATAACTTGTTAGTTATAAAAAATTTAATTAACTCTGATGTGTTAGGTAGTTGAACTATCTAGTTGACTGTAGGTGGTATTGTGTTTTTAATACTGAATAATTGGTAGGTTTTTAGGTGTTTAAATAAGGCTGACTAGTTCCTTATTAGGTCTTATATGGGAGATTAGGGCTTCATTAGGGATTAAGCCGGGCGGTGCCCTTATTTGGAAAAGGGGTCGTCGTAGTCGCGTCGCACATGCTTGTGCGAGCCCGTAGATCTCCTCCAGCACCGATACTATCCCTAACTTAACCACCTTTCAACTCTTAGGTGTGGGGTTTATCTCAAAAGGCATCGGTTCTAGTTAAGGGGAGATCATCACTTATAAACTTCATTATGAAGTTTCAATTAATCGATGTGGGGTTATAATTTCGATCCATACATCTCGACACTCTAACCTTGGACCGAAATCCATTCAAGGGGTTAATTTTTTCTCGACAGGTCCCATTTGAACCGTCGTTCTGATACCATATTAAAATTCTCACGACCGCGCCGAACGCGAGTCCACGCGAGCCGAGTCCACAACTTAACCACCTTTCAATATAGGTGTATGGTTTTAACTTAAAAGACATCGGTGCTAGTTGGGAGAAGTTAATCACTTATATACTTCATTTCGAAGTTTTTCATTTAATCGATGTGGGACTAACTTTCGGTCCACACATCTTCAACACTCCCCCATGGACCGAAAGTCACATGATCCAGGAGGCTTTTTTTCTTTTAGGTCTCATTCGAACCATAGGCTTTGATACCATATAAAAAAAATTTCAGGCCGCGCAGCACACGCCTGCGCGAGCCCGTGGATCTCTCTCGCTAGCACCGATACTATCCCCAACTTAACCACTTTCAACCCTTATAAGTGTGGAGTTTTAACTCAAAAAGCTTCGGTGCTATTTAAGGGGAGATCATCACTTATATACTTCATTATGAAGTTTCATTTATCCGATGAGGGACTATTTATTTCGGTTAACACATCTCAACAATCTACCTTGGATTGAAATTCACATGATCCAAGGGGTGGACCGAAATTCGACCATCGCTCTAATACTATGTAAAATTATCTCGTCCGCGCCGCTCATGCATGCCTGAGTTAGTGAATCTTCACCGGCAGGGATACTATCCTCAACTTAACCACCTTCAACTCATAAGTGTGAAGTTTTATTTCAAAATGCATCGATGCTATTTAAGGAGAGATAATCACTTATATACTTCATTATAAAGTTTTATTATCCGATGTAGGACTATTTATTTCGGTCCACACATCTCAATAGTAATCAAGACTATTTTTCTTTTTTTTTTAAGAAGTTTGTGTTTTGGGGCTAAAGAGAGAATAGCTAGGACTTTAGAATCTTAGATAAGCTCAAATGTGTACAAAGATTTTGGATAGGTTATTAGGCATTATCACTAGCTTACTGAAAATGACTAGTCCCATGATGGAAAAAGTTGAAATGAAATGACAGGCCACGGTACGTGGAATTCAATTTCCCATGAGTTTTAAAATATTTAGGGGTATGAAAAAAGAGTTTTACAAGTGATTGTGTTTGCTTCATTAATTACTTCACTTAATTAAAATTTAAAATTATTTTCTTGAAGTAGTCATAGTCAACTCAAGTTTGGGATTAGTCGAGGTTGTGTCTCAGATACCAAAATAATAATAAGAAAAATATTTGTGATATTTGTCTGGAATTAGTTCATCGAGGTTGTTTTATGCAGAATTAAATTAGATAATTAAATCAACTCATGATCGAAGCTAACATTTTTTTTTTTTTGTTTGCTTTACATAAATATTATCAAATCATAAACAACAAATTAGTTTACACATGACCCATCCTTCACGGCTGGATTAATTGATAGTGTAAGTTTTTTGTACCAAAACAAGGGCAAGGCAATTATTATTTACGCGTAGAACGCAACATAATGGATATATTTGGAGAGAGTAAATTCCATACCAAACCAATTCGTTGGTTATAAATATGACTTTTTTGAGATTGAGATAAGCCCAAATTATGTGAGTCCCACAGTTTGTGAAAGGAAAAGCGAGTTTGAAGCAATTTGAAGTGGATGTCTATGAAATCAAAAGTGTACATTTTATCCTCTTAATTGGAAGTTGGAACCATCAACTCTCATGTAGTGTAACTTTTGAGTGCAAACACTTTAATCACATGAGAAATGAATTAGTGGGTGGTTATTACTAATTAATCAAGTCTCACTTAGTGCAACTTTTGAGTGCAAACACTTTAATCACATGAGAAATGAAAGTGGGTGGTTATTACTAATAATAACGCGCTTATTTGAACCATTTGATACAAACGAGGACTTGAAGGGCTTAGAGATCTTCACTACTAATTGGAGACATTGGGCTAGTTTATTATATTAGCATTTTATTTACTTTTTCTTGTTTTAATATGCAGTCAATGAAAATCAATTATATAACTATTTGTTATGAGTTAATTAGTAGACTAAATATTAAGCTTTTGTTTGTGTAAAAGACCTTAATTAGATGAATGAAGAAGACATGAAATAAAGAAAAAGTTTAATTTTCATTTTCTATACCTCTATTTCTATCCTTCTGTTTCAGATTTTTTTTTTTTTTTTTCCAAGTCTAATTCTTAGGAGATTTGAGTCTTTTTTCGAATTGGGTTCCTATATATCACCATTTTATAACCCTTTTCACAAGTTAATTAATTATAGGGGTGTGATATACTTATATTAATTTATCTACATTATTTTATACTCTTATTTTTTAGTGGCCTGCATGAAGTCTACGCCTTCCAATGATATTAACGGACAAGCGCAATTTCTTCTTTTCTAATCTAAGCCCAGTTAGAACTAGGAATACATGACGCATTGATGATGGTTTATACGGGTGCAAAATCATTACTTTATAGCATTTGCAAAACAAATGGTGTTAGGGCATCTCCGACCTAAGATCGAGCAACTCCAACCAGCATCGATGGTGTAATAGCGAAACGCCATCATCAGGAATGGCGTTGAATGAATAGTATTACTATTCACCATTTGGTTCACTATATGTTAACTACTTTTTTTTTTATATATATATATTTTTTTAACTCACCTTTCTAATTGTATTATTTTTAGGTTAAAATAGTTTAACAATAACACTATTCATGTTTATTTTGGTGTAAACAGTGACACTAACATTATTCACATCTCCAACTCATCAACACTATCTCTTACACTATTTTAGTTTTTATCATTATTTTTTTTAATTTATTTTTTAATCAAAAAGTAATACAAATATAAAGATGACTTAAAAAATAAAAATAAATAAAAAATAATGAATAGTGAAAGGTGGACACGGCTTTTTTCAACCTAAGAATTAGAGCTAGTACTTTTATTCAAAAATTGATGCAAACTTATAAAAAAAAAAAGATGCGCACGACTTTTTCAACCTATGAATTAAGACTAAGATCGAGTGGCACCAATACTAATATGGTGCGAACAATTAATTTTTAGACATGACAAAATATTTCTAGCGAAATTGACGAGACATCATTTACGGAAGACAAGATTGAGAACTTGAGAGGGATTGTGTCATATATAATAGCATACGCCACACAATTGCAATTAAGACTACATTTAATTGTATGAATTACGCGCATACGTTAAAAGTACGCTTTGTATTATTAATTAATATATGTCAGTCAATGTTGATTGGATTGATCATTGTTTAGGGTTTCTATATACATCGCAATCCATGAAGTAAATGAACCAGCTTTAGCTAGTTGACTCAACGCAATGCCCTACCCTAGCAAGTGACAACCTTAAATGCTGTGGTCCTTGCATTGATTCGATGTGAAGAGAATCTAAAACTTGAGTTTTAGAGGTCCGATGACGACTTTGTTGGGGTGACAAAGATTACAGTTTAATCAAACAAGTTGAATATAAGCTTCAAGTGGATATATTTATTGTTTAATTTATGGTACTAGCTAGAAATCTGATTAAAAGGTGCAATTTGATCACATTTGACTAAGAATTTGTTAAGTTTTTCTTATTGTGACGGTAGGACTTTAATTTAATTGCTCCCTTTTGCAAGAAAAATTTGTCATGCCAAGCTAAAATTGTGGATGAAAACGTGAATGTTAATTAGGAAGTCCTATGTATACATGTCTTAATTTCATTATTCTTGACTTAGTTTTGATTCTAAGTAAATGTATTTGTTTCTTTATTTTTATTTTTTTTATTTTTTTTATAAAATCTTTGGATAGGACTGCAAAAAGTCAGTTCAAGTTCTACGTCAACTTTTATTCATCAAAATATCAAAACTAAAAGCTCATTGTGGTAGTGTGTAACGATTGAAACTAATTCGATTTCTCAAGCCATCTAACATGGACCAAATTATTTGTTGTATTAGAGATAATGTCCCGTTTGGTTGTACAATAAACAAGATCGCATTTTGCTTAGGTGATACACAAAAGGTTTTTTTTTTTTTTATAAGAAATTAACTTTTGTCACCTCTAAAATTTGTTAAGTTAGAAGACTCGAACCCTCCACCTCTTTGTGATACACAAAAGCAGATTTAAATCATTTAGAACATACTTGAGTACTAAGAGCAACTCCAACCTATCGCCAAAACAAACGCCTATTTCGCAACTTGCTACAGTGCAGTTGCACCAAATTGGCGCTGAGAGAATGGAAGGAAGTGTGGTGGGGCTCAGCTTTTTATTATCAACTTTTTAAAAAAATTTGGCATGCTTTTGAGTAACTTTTGGGTGAATATATAGTGTTTTTGGTGTAAATTTTGGTTTAAAGGGTTGAAGAAGAAAATATCGTTTGTATAATTTACACCATTTTGACGCAATGCATTGAAGATGCCTAAAGTCAATATCAACTTGTTTTTTGGACAAAGTATTCTCAACTTTTGATAATTGCATGATGAAGCCTGATCATCACGAATTAATCAAATTAAAGAACTTATCAAATATTGGATGAACTTTTGAGTGGTAAAGTCAATATCAACTTGCAAATTCAGAGTATCTAAAATTTTTTGTAAGCATGAAAAAATCATTGCCAACTCAACGTATGCTAGCTGACCATAACTATATTATCGAGTTTCGTAGTAACTCGTTTATATATTTTGAAAAAATATGCACTAAATCGAGCGTAATGAAAGAGTTTGATCTATATAGCTTACTCCAATTAATTCAGGATTATGTTATTGTTGTTGTATTATGTTGAAAAAATATATGAGTATGTATTTAGGTTTCAAAAAAAAAATGTATGTATCTAACTTTGTTATATGGATTTTATACTTAAAATTCAGTATTGATGAGTCTATTTACTGTGTCTTTCATGTTTTTGTGAAACAAGAAATGCATACAAGAAATGCGGAGACACTACAAAAAACAAAGACATATCGAGACAGGAAATTTCCGTCTCGATTTGCATAAATTACGTCTCTAATTCAATTCGCAACTGTTCTGTCTTCGATTAGCAACGGATCAGAGACGGAATACAATAATTTCGTCTCTGATCCGTTGCTGATTTATGTAGCTTTGCCTCGAAAATTAGAGACGGAATAGCAACGGAATATTTGAATTCGTTGCTAATCCGTCTCAATTCCGCTTTGTTAAGTTTTTCAACCTAAGCTTAAATCCAATTGGTTCTCCATAACATCTAAACCTGAAAATACAACCATTGGACCTACTCCATCTTTCGCACCCTCCAACACCTCCTTGGGGGTGCTAACATCCCCCAAAAAGCGAGAATTTGACATACTTACACACATCAACAATATATATCAACAACAAATATTCAAATGAGAAAAAACATAAAATTCGATATTAAAAAAGATTTATATATTCACGAAACGTAGTCGAGTATAATAAGTGGAAAAATAATTTAGTTATGATTTACATATCTTACTTAATTTTAATTCAGTATTTTTATCAAACATGAGAATTTAAAATCTTTTAATTTCAATTCTAATTCCATATGAAGCAAGCGTAAGAATTTAATTTAATTTCAATTTCACCCCAAACTCCTACCAATCAAACACCCTATAAAAGAAACTCTAATTACCAACAATTAGTCGATACAATTGAAAATTTGGAAGCGAGTTGTTTTCGTTTACTAGAGAATCGAGTTCGAATTTGTGGAATGCCTACCAACTCAAAGCGAACTCGGTACAGTCGAATGGTAGTTTAAACCCAAAAAAAAAAAAAAAAATGAGGGCCACTAAGGGCACCCCACCTTTTCATGAAGGCACCTAGTTAATGTGGGCACAAACCAATTTACCTGGGGCACCCAAAAATTAGACCCGAAATACCGAAACTACCCCTCGTGGAAATCCCGCTGCACCCCACCACCCCCACCACCACCTTCACCGAACTCCTTGTGGAAGAATCCATTTGTTTTGAACCGACCAGTGAGAGGAATCCCCGAAATCGTGTTCTCCGTCCCTCGCCGTGTGTTTCTCCTTCGTTGTACGAGTTTTTTACGCAGTTTGTAGGGTCGGGGTGTGAGCCGATTTCGTCTCCAAATTATGGCTCGGTTGAAGATCGTCGAATTAAGTTACATTTGGTAGAGTAGTTGTAATGTGTGTGTGGCGGTTTGTTCAATTGTAAAAAATTGGGAAATCGTGGTTCTCGGCCCACACGGGCCGAGGCGTGTCAGCTGTCTCGGCCAAGCATGGCCGAGACGAAGCTAATATGTTTGGGAACTCGCAGTCTCGGCCACGAAGACCGGAAGAGTTAACAGCGTCTCGGTTACGCATGGCCGAGAATACTTCAGTTATCTCGGCCGCGACATGACGAGAGCTACAATTAGTGATAGGTAATGTGGCGTCGGTGGTGTACAACCGAGAATTTCCTCATACTCTCGGTTGTACACTTCCGAGAGGGTCTCAGTAGGCTCGGTCGTCATAGAACGAGAGTAAGGCGAATTGAAATGGTCAATCCATCTCGGTGGTGTACAACCGAGAACTTGCTATTGGACTCGGTTGTACACTGCCGATATATTGGACTCCTTGTCGGTCATGGGTGACCAGAAAATATGGGTTGTTTCACGAACACCTTGGATGAGACATCAGAAATGGATGAATTTGAACATTACTTTTTGTAAATTTTTTTTGTCCATCCATAAGTAAACAACAATCAAAATACAGCACAACATTTGTATATCCATAGAACATTCGAAGTAACTGGCAAAATTTCTAAATGTTTAGCCATTAAGGTTTCTAGGTACAAGCTTTACACTACGGTGTATCTAAATCTACAACAGGTATGGTGGCTTCATCAGCAGTTGCAATGGGCGCGATGTCTCGAAATACGAATCCATCTCGCCAACCTTTGGCGCAGTCCTCAACGTACCGATCCCACGATGGATATAAGGATGGCAACGGTGCATTCACACGCAACTTCACTGTCAAAGTGAACAGTAGAACATAGAAGATATTGTCACAAACCCGATTAAGGGGAAACAAAACAATTCACAAAAAATCATAGAACTTACCCTAACCCAATGGATATTCCTTTCATTTGTCATTGCAATGATAAGTCTGTCATTGTGCAACGACGACGGTGGAGCACTACGTAGAGGTAGGAATGTGGAGGCACTCCCATGCGAGAGGTTGACGAGAATGACATTGAATGCGGTGGATACTAACAATCCCATGTCCTGGAAGTGTCAACCATTCTTTGAAAGATGCCCCCACTTGCTTCTCTCGGGCAATGCACCGCATTCTCGACGATCTCGAAACTCGAGCGAAGCACTTCCCGCCAAAGGTCTTCATACCCGATAATCTCATCGTACATCCTTCTACGCACAATCCTCCACCCGTCTACATCGGCAAGTCGAAGCCCGAGGCTATACACCGATATCCGCAATTTCCATCGGAAACCACATCGATAATGCCCTCAACATGTGGCAACCAATCCGGTTCTAAGCAATGACCATAAGCCATGTAGATCCACTTTGCGTGCGTCGACCGGCACGACGCATTTGTGGAACAACCTTGCCTTTCTTCTCGCCTAGAAGTGGAGGCCTCTTTTGTGGAGTGGGAGGACTCAACTTGTTTTCTCTTCGACTCCGCCTTGCCTCCGATTGGAGACCCCGGTGTCCTCCCACCCGCATCCTCAACTTCCCGCTCGCACTCCACAAAAGACGAAGGTGGACTAATCTCCCTAAGCCGCTGAATTTCAGTCCTCCCCCCGTATCCTCAACTTCCTCGCTCCCCTTATCCAATCTTCCTGCGGTGTCGTGATTGTGCCTCCCACATATAACGGTGACATACCATAAGGAGTCAACATTTTCCTTTACGTTAATAAGGAAAGGGCATCCACATTTCTTCGTACCGGTTGAGTCCTCGCTTTTTCATCATTTCTTGATTTCTTTAAAATTTTGGTCGCTTTCCCCTTCCCTACTCTCTCGAGCCAGTCCCCTATATGTCCCGGACTCTCTCATGAGCAAGTTTCACCCTTCCCCGCGCTTAATGTCCCCGACATCCGAGCGCTTCGTTACTAACGCAAACTTGTTCTCACCACTAATCATTTGAAGCCATGAAATAGCCGCTTCTCGAGAGGGGAATGGCTTACAAGGTGTAAAAGTGTCCTTGTAGTCCGGAAAATTACTAGATAACGGCATTACTCGCAATACAAACAAGTGTAACATTATAATCAACCAAAATGTACAAGACAATCACCATAACACCCAAAAAACAAGTTCTCGGTTGTACATGTCCGATACTTTATTCGAGTCTCGTTTACGTACGACCGAGAGTTACTCAAGATACTCTCGGTCGTACCATACCATGACTGCGTGAAACCTCTCGGCCTCTATGACCGAGACATTACTATATATCTCGGTCTGCGCGAGGCCGAAACAATCGCGCACCCGAGATAGAAACTTCGGATAACAAAAAAAAACACAATAAATTTGTAAAATTACCTCAAGTACGACCTCCTCTTGCAAGAAGCATACAATCCTCCATTATATAGTGGAAACAAGTTCGGATTTGAAGAAATTACCAAACCTTACGTTGACAAACAAATCATCATTTTCACGGTTTTACACAACTAAACAAGTTCTAAAAAACCATCATATGGTTGTCAAACATTGTTACTCTCATTTGTCGGATGATGTCAATCCGCAAGAATCGATCAACTTTTTCGCCAAACGCAATGTGGCTTTGTGGTTCAAGCTTGGTGGTGGGGTGCCCTTTGTCTTTGTCAAAATGGTTTGTGGGGTTTGAATCATTTATATATACAGGGGCAAAATGGTCTTTTCCATTTTTTTGGAATTTTTACAAATAAGTTGGGTGCCTTCATGAAAAGGTGGGGTGCCCTTAGCGGTCCTAAAAAAAATCTAATAGTAACTCGTCATTTGTTACATTGCACGTGGTGGACGGTATGCGCCACGTGGACATCCGACACGTGTAAGTCCATGGTCAATTGTGCTTTGAATCTTTGATGGTTTGGAGAATAAGCCAGAATATAAATAGACGCGCATGGAGGAGCCAAAGTCATAATTTGATGGTTACGTCAAAAAGGCAGGTCAAAGTCCAAATTTTGTGTGAAATGAAGAAAAATTTTAACTTATCATAAAAGAAAACAAATTTATTATTGTATCTATCTATATCTATATCATATATATATATATATATAAAAGTAGGAGGAGAGAGAAAGTTCAGAAAGTACCTCCTCTCGCCATTCTAATTTTCTAATTTTTTAATTTTTTATTATTTATTTATTTCTATTATCGATTGTCCAAAGATATATAATTATCTATTATGTGTGCATCTATTAATAATTAATAATGGTTATATTATCAACTAATTGATTAATATAATTAGTACATTCTACTCGAAATCATGGGCAAATACATGGAATGGAGTGTGGTAAAAGTTTTTAAAAATTATGGGCAGATACATGGAATTGAGTGTAGTGCAAGTCTATTCCCCTATAAATTTCATATCTCATCCATTCTTCTATTTGTAATTATCCCGCATCCAGTTTGAACAATTTTTGGAGAGTGCTTGACCATCATCTGAATTTTTGTTTGGGTCTCCAAGTGCACATGTTTGTAGGGGTTTTTTGTGTTTGAATGGATGCACAAGTACCATTGATTGGCTTATGTAAAGGGTCGAGCACGTCGATTTTTATTTTTTATTTTTTATTTTTTATATATAGTTTTTGTTTGACATAGAGGTCAACTACGACACCCATCATTTTGTAACTTTCATATTTTTTTGCCCTTTTTCATACATATAAACCATGAAGGTCTTCACTGACATCTGCGCGCAACGCAGGGAATCAACTAGTTATTATATAAAGAAAGTAAACTCTAATGTTGACACATAGGCATGGGATGTGTGGATAAGGCGAATATTTGGATTGGAAAAAACTTTTGAAATTTTTATTTAAAAATAGAACCTTCGAAATTAAATGATAATTAAAACAACTTCAAAAGTTAGGCGAACTTTATATTAAAAAATAAAGTTATTGAATAAAACTGATAAAAATATGTTAGCTTACATTTGAAAAAAACAAGTTATTTGAGAATAATGTTTTAAAAAAGAATGAGTTTATTCCATTCTAACCAACTTTAAAAATAATAATAATAATAAATAAATATACATATATATATATATATATCGACTCTAATTAATTTGAGATCGAGGCTATGTTATTGTGTATTAAGTTATGCAACTACAGCTTGACTAAAGTAATTGTATTATTTTTTTATGAGAAACCAGTAATTTCACTTCTAAAAAGTTAAGTTGCCTACTTTTGCAGAATAAGTCACTTTCATCTCATTAAATGTCTTTCGACGCAAAAGTAATTTATTTTGCTAATCCTACTATGGGCCGGGCTTAATAAAATGAATCACTCAAAGTCCATTCATTTTGGGTTGGACTTAATAGTTTCTTCTATTTTGTTTACTATAAGCTTTATCAATGTTTTTTTATGAACAAGTCTTTTAAACAAATAAACACATCTAGTGATAACTCAATGTGTGGTATGTGGTTTCTATGCAAAGGTAGAAGATTCAAGTCTTTCCAAAAGGTGATAAGTTGGTTTCTTATTTTGTTATCAAAAAAAGTTTTTCAAAATTCAAGGGGGCTATGATGTGATGGCATGGTCATTCCATCCTTAATCAGTAATCTCGAGTTTCAAGTCCAAAGAACAAAACCAATGTTAAGTTCCCATGCAAAATTGTCTTTCACATGGTCATACCCACCTCAAGTTGGAGACTAGTCGAGGCACACACAACCTTAACAATAAAAAAAAAAAAAAAAAAAAAAAAAGTGTTTTAAAGAAGAAAGGATAAGTTTAAGTAATTTGAGCTTTCAGTCCTGGCAAATGTTCGTTTTAACACACTCCCAATGTCATGGTATATAGTAAAGTAGAAGCAGATACACGCTCATAGTTCATGGTTCAAATACAGAAGAAAATTTAAGCAGACTTTCATACTATAACACTCTGATATAGATCAGCTATACAAGATTGATCAAATGATTTGCCTACAGAGTTCGCATTTGTTCGATAAACATGTTGTAAGTCAATGATCTGTGACCCTTGTAGATCCTTCATCGCCTTCCTGTGACTACCGTCGCAGGCATTCAGAACCTCCATTGTGTCTTCATTGCAGACAAATGCACTTTTAACTCCAATCAAACACATAAAGCATACTAACTTCCACAAGACATGCACTCCTCTCGGTTCTCCAGGGAACAAACAACTTGAGCCATTTTGGCATCATCATCATCTACTCGCTCGCTCTTCGCCTGGTTGTTATAACAAAACATTAGTGTCTTCTCATTTAACAGGGAAAATCACGGGCATGCTAAGGGATTCAGAATTGATACCTTCACTGGCGATTTTTCCTTCAGAAGAGAAGTGTCGACGGTGAATTTTATAGCATCGGCTGCAGCTCGTGAGCGTAGATAGTACATCCCAGTTTTCAGACCCTAGTAGGAATTAGAAAAAAGTTAGTAGGGGTGTGGAGATCAGTAGTTTGAAACTTGAATTCCTTTACCATTCTCAAACTCATTTCTTAAAAAAAAAAAAAAAAAAAATGGAACATACAAACCAACAAGCAGTAATGTTTTGGAATAAATAAAGAATTACCTTGGACCAAGCATGGAAATGCAAGGATGTGAGTTTCCCAAAATTAGGCTGGTCCATGTGGATGTTCAAGCTCTGACTCTGATCAATGTAGCAGCCGCGGTCCACCGCCATGTCAACCAATGTCCTTTGCTTAATCTCCCACACAGTCCTGCCATTACGCAAGAAAACTTAATCTGAGAATGTGGAAGACAATAAAGAACTTGTAATATATAAACCAAGAGAGATTATATTCATACTTGTAGATTGATTTCAATTCATCAGGAATCTCAGGAATGTTTTGAACCGAGCCATTCTCATAAATAATCTTGTTTTTGAGACTAGGAGACCAAAGACCCATCTCAGTCAAGTCATGAAGAAGATGTTTGTTCACGACAACGAATTCACCACTGAAACAAACACCCAGATTAGATTGCCCAAAAGCTTACTCATTCAAAGCTAAATGCACAATAGAAAGTAAGGCGAACCTTAGGACTCTACGACTGTAAATATTGGAGGTATATGGCTCGAAGCACTCATTATTGCCAAGAATCTGGCTGGTTGAAGCAGTCGGCATGGGTGCTATTAGAAGGGAATTTCTCACTCCATTACCGGAAATCATTTCCCTCAGAGAACCCCAATCCCACCGATCAGAAGGTGTCACATTCCACATGTCTGGTTGAAGAACACCCTGAACATCAAACTTGCCAATAAGCACGAGCGTAATAATAATTCATTTCCATGCCAAGCTGTAGCGTTTTTATTTATAAATGTAAAACACACCGTCCTTGCAACAAATATACTTCCTCCTCTATTTATTCATTAAGAATTTCTTGCAAGGATTTATTACAACCCAAACAAGACAAGAAGAAACATAGACCATTACAAACCTTGCTCACTGGACTCCCTTGATATGTCTCGTAAGGGCCTTCCTTGGCAGCTAGCTCACAAGAAGCTTTCAGGGCATGGTAATAAATGGTCTCAAATATATCCTTGTTTAGTTGTTGAGCCTACAATGCATTATAATCGAAATGAATTTAAAAAAACGCAAACAGTTCAAAAATTATAAACAAAATCATCTCTCGAAAAACCAAAAAATACCTCTGGTGAATCAAACGCCATTCCAAGCAAGATGAAGGTATCAGCAAGACCCTGGACTCCAATTCCAATTGGTCTGTGCCTTAAATTTGACCTCCTTGCAGTTTCGACAGGATAGTAATTAACATCAATGATTTTGTTAAGATTCGCGGTAACTATTGCAGTAACCTGGTAAGGCAGAAAAGAGATGCATATTAAATTCAGGATGCATAATCAGCAAGACCACATCAAAGTTATTTATCACGACACTAAGGATTTCTTCAAGAGGCCAAGAGAACAAACCTCAGCTAGCTTGTCAAAATCAAAGTACCGATATTTGGAACCTCTACTACCAACCAACTTGGACGGTTGTGACTCAATCGGAACATCCTTCACATAATAAAGTAATTTATAAGCATGCTTCCAATAGAGGAAAGTATATGAAAATTAGAAGAAGCCACATATAGCAACAAATGCAAATGGTGCACAAAACTCACTTTCTCCCTCACATATCGCGGAAGAGCAATTGATGCCAAATTGCAAACTGCAGTCTCAGAGGGACTTGTGTATTCAATGATCTCAGTGCACAAGTTTGACGACTTTATTGTACCCAAGTTCTGCTGATTGCTTTTCTTGTTGCATGTGTCCTGCATAAAATACAACAGAAGGCACATTTAGGACAATTCGTATAGAGGAATCGAAATAATTGATCAAAATCCAAGTGTTTATGACATCTACCTTAAAAAGCATGTAAGGAGTGCCAGTTTCAATTTGTGCTTTCAAAATCTCAAACCACAGGTTCTGCGCTGGGACAACTTTTTTGGCCTTTCCCTAAAAATCAGAAATTCACAAAACCACAATAAGCTTACATGTATAAACACAAACTGGATGGACACGAGAAGTTGCATGATAAATACCTCTCTCTCATACTTGGTGTATAGTTTCTCAAACTCTTCACCCCAACAATCAGCCAAACCTGGAGCTTCATTGGGGCAAAACAAGGACCACTGTCCATAACTTTGAACTCTCTTCATAAACAGGTCAGGAACCCAAAGGGCATAAAATAGATCACGAGCTCGATGCTCCTCCTATAAGATTTCAAGAAATAGTAGATTGGAGTAATACTGTAAGTTATAAAATCACCAACATCAGTGCAAGAATTCTCTCAAAAAAATGAATGCAAGAGAGAAAGATTGAAAGAATTGGTCATTAGATAACAAAGGAAGACAAACGCAATAAAAGGACTATGCTAAAGACATGTCAAGTAGTTGTAATTATAAGATGAATCAAATTCTAAACCTGAGTAATCACCCAAAAAAACCATTGACGGCGGCATATTAATGCTTTATGGAAGTGGAAGTGTAAAGAATATACATTAATTAGGTACGAAAATTTTTTCATGGGTGTAGAAGACATCATTCATAGATAATTCAATTTCTTACCTTCCCATGGTTCTTCCTGAGATCCAAAAACTCAAAAACATCAGCATGCCATGGCTCCAAATACGCCGCAAATGCACCTATACATATCAAAAAAGAATTCACAGTAAAGTAAGCAAAGCATAAGCAACTCATCAAGTGATTTCCTATTATTCATAAGTCAGAACTTACCCTTCCTCTTGCCTCCTCCTTGATCCACATAACGAGCAGTGTCATTGAACACTCGTAGCATTGGAACAATTCCATTTGACGTCCCATTTGTGCCACGAATATAACTACCTGTGGCACGAATATTATGAATAGAAACACCAATCCCACCAGCTGATTTGCTAATGGCAGCACATTCCTTCAAAGTGTCGTAGATTCCCTCAATGCTATCATCTTTCATGCACACAAGGAAGCAACTGCTCAACTGCAAATCACACCAACGACACAACAGATTAAGAGCATGAAGCATGAAAAAAGTTGTATTAAACTAATAGTTGAACAAAATCCAAAGACATACTTGAGGCCTTGGTGTTCCCGCGTTGAAAAGTGTTGGAGAAGCATGTGTAAACCAACGTTGGGACATCAAATGGTACGTTTTCAAAGCGGAGTCTATATCATCCTTGTGAATTCCAACAGCAACTCTCATCAACATGTGTTGGGGTCTTTCCACTACCTTCCCTTGAACCTTC
Source organism: Stephania cephalantha (assembly GCA_039657325.1). Taxonomy (NCBI): domain Eukaryota; kingdom Viridiplantae; phylum Streptophyta; class Magnoliopsida; order Ranunculales; family Menispermaceae; genus Stephania; species Stephania cephalantha. Next base: position 3,449,053 of record CM077574.1, read on the forward strand.
AATAAGTAAGATCTCTCGAGGGTTTTGAAACCAAAGTAATCATAATCAAAATCCCGATCATATATTATCACGCTATCCAAGAGCGCAGCATTCTGAAATAAACCAAAAAAAAAAAAAAAAAAACAGATCAAGCTTTAGCCATCGACACAATTGAGCTCAATTTTATGAGATTAAAATAAATAAACTCTTCCATTGTGCTCGAGTTAGCGCAATTGAGGCTCGATTAATTTTCAATTTCACAAAATCAATTTTTCTGCTTTAAATCAAGCTAAGTGGAAGTATATTATCCAAATAACCTACCCCGACTAATTTGGAATTGAAATTATGTCAGTGTTTGCCATAATCGATTCATAATTAGATGTATTTAGAATCAAAATTAAGTTGATACCAAACACAGGGGGGCTTGTTACCTTCATGATAATCTCATAAACATCATCAGCTACAAGCGGCGCTTTCTGGCCAGATCTACTGTTAAAATGGTGATACATTGTCTTGATCCTGCAACAACAACAACAACAAAATTTACAATTTGGGGGCCATAAGAGATGTATGAATCAATAGCTTAGCACACAAAGCATGTTTAAACTTAATTCAAGAATATAAAAAAGGGGGCACAATTGAATCATTTTTTTGAGTAACAATGGGTATCCAAACACTTTGTCTGACTAATCCCACAAGCCCTGAAATTACAAAAAGAGACCACAAGCGACCCAACATTTGGCTATCATGGGGAATCAAAACCGAAGTCCGCACTTAACCCACGCAACCTCATCCTTGCCCTTACTGCTAGGCCACACCCGTTCAGGTTAGGGCGCAATTAAATCATGAAACATAGATGAAGAAGTGGGGAGCAGATACTTACGTTTCCGAAAACGACTTCCGCGTGTTCTTGTGAAGATTGGAGACGACAACTCTCGCCGCCAACTACAACACCAAAAATCAAAACCCCCAATTAAAATTCACGGAACCACATCTACCCAAAACCCAAACCGGACACCAAAACACTAACCGAAGCGTAATCCGGATGGTTGGCGGTCATGGCGGCGGCGGTCTCTGCGGCGAGTTCATCAAGCTGGCTCGTGGTGACCCCCTTGTAAACCCCGGCGCAGACCTTCTGCGCGACGAGGACCGGGTCGCAGTGGTCGATGGTGAGGCCGTAACTCAGCTTCTTGAGGCGCGCTGTGATCTTGTCGAACTGCACGGACTCCTGCCGCCCGTCCCTCTTCACCACGTACATCTTCGCGGGCGAGGGTCTCGCTGGGGAATTTCGTCGAACAGGTTGTGCGCGCGAGGATGAGAACGGAGAGTCAGAGAGAGAAAGAGAGTTGATTTATAGAGAGAGAAACGTGCGCGAGAAGCTGCCGCGCTAGGGTTGTTGTTTAAATAGAGAGAGAGAGGGAGAGAGGGTTTGAATTTTGAGTTTTTGGGGGTTTTGGGATTTTGAAGTTCCCGCCATAAATTTGAGGGATTGGGGGGGGGGGGGGGGGAGGTTTGGCGGGAATAATGGTGGAGGGGGTGGGGACCGCAGGTCGCGTTGCTTTTATGATTTGATGACGCCATGTGAGACGCTTTAAGAAACGCGTTTCGTGTGAGGTCGTGAGATGTTTTTGGAGATTTGCTAGTGCGGATCAAGATGAGAGATCTCACGCTCAATGAAATTTACAGCTAATTTTTATTTAAAAATGCGGTGCATGTGCTGGACCGTCTGGATTTCTGTTGTAGTCCGGGAGCAGGGAGAGTTGAAACACTCCTAAAACAGGGGAGCCATGTCAATTTCCGGCCGGCACTGGAGCATAGGGCTAGGGGCGTGCCTGGGTGGGGCAACTGAGTAAGAAGGGCGATCGCCTCAGGCCCCACGCTACCGCGCAAAAGAAAACCCCCCTTCACATACATCAACTAGCATAGGCATATAGTTTTTTAAAAAAAAAAAAAAAAAATTAACTATCAAAAATAACACGAAATTTTGTCAGTTTTACATAAATAACATTAACATTCAATTTCGTCAGAAATAACATGAACTTTAGACATTTCTACAATTTTAGCTCGGAGAACAATTTAGGGCTTTTGAGCGCTAACGATGCAACATGAACCCAACTTTTTTTCGGTCATTTTAATCGAGTCAACAAAAACCATAACCCCCATCTAATCGATTTTTTACCTTTTCTTGCAATTAAGAAACAATTTCAAAAAAATGACAACAACACAAAAAATTGAAAAAAAAACAAAAACAAAAACAACTAAAAGAACAACGAATAAAAAACTATATTAATTTTACTTTTTTTTTTTCTCTCACGGACTAAAAAAACATGAGTTTGGTTCGTTCAATCAACTTTCGTCCATAAGAGACAAAAAAAATGCGAACTAAATTAGGATTTTGATTTTGTTGTTCTTTTTTTTTTTATTTTTTATTTCGTTTTCTTTTTTATATTTCGTTATTTTTTTAATTAGAAAAAATCGATTAGACGGTGGACTTGAGTTTTTGTTGATCCAGTTCAAGTGAACCATTAAAAAAACATGTTTATGTTGCCGCATTATGTTGTTTTTGCAAAAACAGCGAAAGCCTAAAGGCCCCAAACCGCTGTCTCGCTAAAATTGAAATAAAATATTAATAGTTCGTGTTATTTTTCCGACAAACTTGAAATTTTATGTTGTTTATTAATTCCACATCAAGTATATAAATACAAAATAAATGGGTTATAAGTTTGGATTAGAGACACCATCTAGTATTTGTATTTTGTTGAATCCACTTTGAACTATAAGCCCTCACCCATTCACGCGCTCCCAAAGACCCATGCCCGCACATCATGTCTCATGATGTGACTTTGAGGTGTCATTATAGCATTTTCTAAAAAAAATATAGCCATGACAAAAACATATATTTGTGAGTGGTAAGAAGTTACAAAGTTGGAGGATGTATTTTCCTTGCCTTTTTATTGCGCTAAAAGCGTGTGACAATAATCAATATTGTCTATATTAGATTTTTGAAAAAAAAATCAAGCAGATTGAAGTATAAGTATTTTGCCGCAAAAAAAAAAAAAACAATAGAAAAAAAAAGCCAATGGAAGTATATGCTATATTAGATGTTTGCAAAAATAAAATAAAATAAAATATTGAATAATTGACTATATTAGTTATTCTGCTTTAAAGAATCAATATAAAATACGAAACTGCTAGAGTAACCCATTTTAGGCATCGACCTAGTCGGATGTCATGCAATACACGCCAAGATGTGTGCACAATTTGACCAATTTGTAAACGAAAAAAAGGAATGTGCTATTATGTAATGGTCATGTATTAGATAACACGAAAATGTATAAAATCTTTATACATATATATATATATATATATATATATATATATATATATTGGGAAAAAAAGATTTTAGAGTTGGATGTTTGCTTAAAAATAGTTTGCCCAACACAAAAAAAAAAAAAATCGAAAAAGATAAATGAAAGCGAAAAAACAGAAAAACACTTATAATACTTAAAAAATATTATCAAAAAATCGGAAAAAGATAGCAACACCAAAATCCACAAAAACAAAAACACCTAAAAAGTAGCTGATTAATTTATAAAAATATCGAAAAAATTGGAAAATATAATTTAAAAATAGAAATAGTGACATCATCAAGCCACATATCGCGTTGTAAGAGCTTTTTATAATGTCACATGTCACATTGTAAGTGTTTCTCACATAAACAATTCATTTATATATATTTATATTTTTTTTGCTCACATTAACATAGTTTATGTGAAATCCGAGAATTTCATAAACTTGATTAGGTGACTAATTAAATATTTTTGGATTTTATTTGGAGTTTAAGTATTCGAGATGGGACTTGCGCATTATGGACCAGAGATCATAAGGTTTATTTTTTTGTGTGTTGTGTGCTTAGTGCGTGTATTATATGATATTTTGTCGCGAAGTCGGGCTGTGTTGAGACGTATCCTCAGTTTGTCCTACTCGGGGTTGCAAATGAGTGTCTAAAGGGCATGAGTGAAAATTAATTATTAGTTTCTCGAAAACTAATTAACCAAGTGTCAATCATCACGTGATGATTTTGCATCGGTTTGCGTGTAAGTTGAGATGAGTGGTATTATAAAATGAGAATGAAGTTGGTGTAAGACTTTACCTCGAGCTTTATGCATGTTGGCAGTGGTCGAGGTTGAGTTGGGTTCAAATTAATGTAAGTTTGATTTTGTAAGTCGGGGTGTGTTGACTATGAACATTAGCCACATAAATACGCAACAACTTCAAGATCATAATATATTATGTGCTAGGATAAGAACGAGGAACAATGAGTAGTTTTTTATTATTTTATGACATAATTTATTTATTTGGAAATTTAAATTTAACGTATTATGATGATGTATTTGAATTTTATGAGGATGATGTATTAGGATAATTGGTCTATGTTGTTGTTGTTGTTGTTGTTGTATTAGGATGATGTATTTGAATTTTATTATTATTAATTTTAAACTAATCGTTATGTTACTAGTCGTTGTGCTACTAGCTGTTAAAATATAGTCGTTGTGCTACTAGCCGTTAAAATATAGTCGTTGTGTTAGTAGTTGTTGAAATATAATCGTTCAAATATAGTCGTTATAATGTAGTCACTACTCCGCCCACTCTACCGACTTATATATATTTGTTGACATTTCGCGCACGCTTCATCACTCATTCAACCAATTTCTCAACTCATCCTCGTGCATCACATGCGTTTTCATCCTACGAAATGGATTCTCGCAAGCTCTTAGAAACAATGCAAAAATATATGATGGATCAAATGAAGGATGATGCCGAAGATGACGAGCGGATGTTTTTTGTTTTTTCAAGAATGACAACAAAAGATATCTGCTGAGACATCCAACCCTCATAGAACTCGGAGATTCTTAAACAGGGATCGTGAAGGTGGGCATCAACGAATTTTCAACGATTACTTTGCAGATGAGTCATTTTATCCAGATTATGTGTTTCGTTGAAGATTTCATATGAGTAAGACATTGTTCTTGCAAATTGTTGGTGCTCTTAAAAATCATTCATAATATTTTCAATGGAGAGTTGATGCAACTGGGAAACGAGAACTTTCTCCACTTCAAAAATGTGCATCCGCCATACGACAATTAGCATATGGAGCACCGCTGACCAATATGACGAATATGTAAGGATTGGTGAGTGTATTACAATTGATTTTTTAAGTGGATTTTTTAAATATGTTGTTGAAATCTTTACGCCTAAATATTTAAGAAGACCAAACAACGAATATATCAACATTTACTTGCGTGCATTATGAACGTCATGGCTTCTTAGGCATGCTTGGAAATGTAGATTGCATGCATTGGGAATGGAGAAATTGTCCGGCGGCATGAAGAGGGCAATTCGCTCGAGGTGATCAAGGAGTTCCTACAATTATGTTGGAAGTTGTTTGTAACGACCCATTTTTCAAATGGACCGCCACGGGTGCCAATGCGGGCCCACAACCTACCCTGCCAGCGTCAGATGTGTCCCACATGCCAACTCATCCACCATTTACTCATTATTAACCTCATATTAGAGTTCTTCCCAACTAAGTGAAAATTCGTCCTGAAATTTAAATTAAACTGACATATACTTACCGACAAATAAGTGGGGATACCGTCGGCGCATAGTAGACTCAAGTTCCCAAGTGAGTCCATCGGTCCCGTGATGCTGCCATCGTACCAAAACCTTTGAGATTTCCTTATTTCTCAAAATCTGAGTCCTCCTATCAATTATTTCCACAGGCTGTTCCTTATATGACACGTCAGGTCGCACCTTAATCTGATGTATATCAACCATAGGTATCGGTCCCGACTTAGCCAACCTCAACATGGAAATATGAAACACTGGATGTATCCTTGCCAACTACGGTGGCAACTCCATACGGTATGCCACTCTGCCGACGCGTTCCTCAATTCTGAACGGCCCAATGAATCTTTGTGCTAGTTTCCCCTTAATGTCAAACCTCTGATGACAACTTTCAGATACACCAAGTTTCCAACCTCGTAGCTCAAACTATCAAGATACTTGTTCGCATATTTTTCTACCTATCATGCGCTGCCTGAAGTCTCTGCCTGATCTGTTTTACCTTCTCAGTATGATCAACAACAACCTCATGTCCTATAACCACTGTATCTTCCGGTGTCGCCCAACATGTTGGTAACCTGCAGGGTCCACCATAAAGTGCCTCAAACGGTGGCATCCCGATATTCGCCTGATAGCTGTTGTTGTAGGCTAACTCACACAAAGGTAAGTACTTCTCCCACGATCCACCAAATTGTAGTATACACGCTCTGAGCATATCCTCGAGAATCTGAATTAATCGCTCTAATCGCCGTCGCCTCGAGGATGGTACGCGAGATCGAATCAAACGCATGTCAAACTGCTCCTGCATACTCTCCCAAAGTCTCGATGTAAACCTCAGATATTTGTCAGAAACAATGGAGACCGATACACCTTGCAATCTGACAATCTCTCTCTCGAAAATAGTGCTCAGCTGTGTCACAAAATATCTTAAGGCGATCGGTATAAAGTGTGTCGACTTCGTCAACCTGTCGATAGCCACCCATATCGCATCGTGTCTCCCACTGACGAAGTCCATCGTAACGTGTTCCCACTTCCACTGAGGAATAGATATCGGCTGTAGTAACCCAGTCGGTCTTCGGTGCTCATGTAACGGCCCGAAAATTTGACTTGTGCCACGTGCCAGGTCAATGGCGTATGTGGGACCCACTCGTCGAATACGTATGTCCGAATCTTGAATGGAGACACCGAGAATGTCCAATTTAAGATTTTAATGCTAATTGTTGAGAAATATATATGCGGGGAATACGGTGAGCCGAAACACGAACGGGGACGCGCATCGAGTCACGTGTCGACGTGGGAACGAGGTAGCGGCTTAATGTGGCTATAGTGACTTTATGTGGTTTTAATATATACATTGGATGCGTCTTTTGATGCGTGTGGCACGAGTGTCGATACGGTGAAATGATGTGGCACGGTGGAAGTGGTGTGAATATTTATGGTGCCTCGAGATGCGCGTTACCTAATTTTAAGGAAAGCATTTGAATAAATATGAGTTTGATATGCCTCGAGTTCCGCTCCGCACGAATCTCGAGGATGTGTTTCCTTCCTCATGAAGAAAACAAATAAAGAGATAGGGATATTCGGATAAGGGGGAGAGAGAAAGAGAGGGGGAAGAGAGAAAGAGAGGGGAGAGAGAAAGAGAGAGATGGCGGTGAGAGTGAGCTCCGGCGCGACACCGCAGCTCCGGCGAGAGAGCGGTCGCGATGGAGAGGCGGCGGCTATGGGGGACGACGACGAGCAGCGCGATCCCAAAGAGCGGCTCGCAGACGAGCGCGGATCGGCCGGGAGCTGCGAGGCGGCGGTTGGATCGACGTAGGGAGCAGCGACGATGTCTTGCGCGAGACTCTGAGGCCGCGGACGGCGAGTCTAGCGCGGGCGGTGGCGCGGATCCACGGCGGCAGCGGCAAGGCTCCAGCAGCGCGCGGTTCCAGCGGCCGCGGACGCGAGGAGTGGCGTGGAGGAGGCCGCGCGGTGAGAGCAAGCGGCGCGAGTGAGAGAAGCGGGAGTGAGGAGCGTGACAGCGGTGGCGGCGCCGGTGAGAGCAACGAGCAACGGTAGTGGCGGCGATCGGCGGTGCGGGCGGCCGGCAGCGACGACGCGGTAGCGGGTCGGATCGATAGCGACGTTGTCGCGACAACTACGCGCGGCGCGGCGACGGCGTGGCGGCAGAATGGCGCGGCAGCTGTGCGGCATCGATCGCGGCGGCAAGGTGAACGGCGTGGAGCCACTACGCGGTGGCGCGTTGTCGAATCGATCGATCCTCGACGAGAGGTGTGAATCGACTAGTTCGGCAACGCGATGGATTCAAATGGTTTTGAAGGCCATGGTGAGGTTTATTTCACCAAATTTTGTTGTGATTTGAATAATTTATGTAAATTAGGCCTAAATGATATAAATTGACACCAGGGACTTAGGAGGTATAGTCAGGTGTCGGGTGCGCAAATCGAGGCGTGAGCGGGACGTCTTGATGGTGATATACGAATTTTGAGGTAAGTAAACCAGTTAGAAAATGTACAGTATTTCATTTAACTTGCATTTTTGTTTGATGTTGAATCATGTCTTTTTCTTGGAATTCCCATTCATTTATGAGTGTCCGAGGGCCAAGTGAGTCGTACTCGTGTCTCTGATTGGAGTGGTTGTCGGCTCGCAACCGGGGTCATGACCTCGAGTCACAGTATTTGGTCGGAAAGAGATGTGCTTTATCCGGGGCGCCGTTGATATTCCTCATTCGCGACATTTTAGGTACGGTGATGCCGCATCCGATGACCGAGTCTGCTTGGCGTTGCCGCGACTCTGCGACCCCGATCATGTGGCACCCGCATTCGGTGGTCTTAGACTACTTGGGCACCTCTCTATATTGTTTCCTTTGACACTCATTCTCGTTGTACGTTCATTGTTTTACAGTCTCATGATCATGCATTCCATACAATTTTCTTTTTATCTGTATAACTTTTAGACTGTTTCAGTTTATCTTGAATTACTGTTTAGATTCTACTGAATTTTACTTACCTGGGCTCGTCAATCTCGTGTTTGACCGAGTGCAGAGCCGCAGACGAGTAGCAGAGGGAAAGCTTCATAGCTAGGTGATTATTTTGTATATCTTATTTACTCTCCTATGATGATAACATATTTACTGGGTTCCACAATTAGGTTGCCTAACTTTTTACATTATCGTTGAGTTATTTATTTGTAGAAATTGCTTCCGCTAAATTGTAAAACTTGCGAAATATTAATAACTCAACTTAAAATTGTGAATTTACGTATAATGATGGATTGGAAGGCTGACTAGGTCTGCGTTGACTTTGCGAGACTGGCTCGGGGGTCCACGTGGGCTTAGGCCGGGCGGGGCCCAATTTGTGGAAAATTGGGCCCGTCACAGCTCAGCCTTCACCTGCTGGGAAATATGACAACTCCGGACATATCTACCCATGTCAGCTTTCATCCCTAACCACCAAAACAATCTCTGCTGATCGTGATACATCTTGGTCCGACCAGGATGAACTGTATATCGCGATCAGTGTGCGTTCTCGAGAATGTTGTCCCTGAGCTTCGATACCCCTAGTCCCCTGTGTCTCAAGCACCCGTCTGACCCCTCAGACCACTCAGTGCACCCCGGATCCTGAGCCAGGCCACTGATCCGCAAATATCGATCATCAGCTCTCTGCAACTCAACAACCCAACTCTAGAGACACCGTAGGAACTCGCATCCGACAGCAAATCTGTAGCTCAGCAATAGCCTCTGTCAAACACAACACTGATGATGCCTCAAGCAACCCGTGCTCATGTGTCATATGTCGCAGTACTATCTGTCTCTCGATGTCGCTCCTGCTCAGTGCATCAGCTACAACATTCGTGTCACGGCCCAAATCTCTAACCCCCGTTTTAACTCCTTAATCAAGATCACCGACCCTTGACGTGGGACCTACACCGTGATACGTGCACCGACCGAGGCACGTGGTCGATGTATATTGTATTTTTTGTATTGATGTATGCCTAGTGTTATGTATTGTGTAGACTTACTAAGTCAGTATGTACAGTTGTAAGCGTCGAGACGAGAGCAGGGACACGCCTCGAGTAGCCTGCGAGCCGGGGAACCGGGTAGTTAGCATTTTGGTAAGTCTTATTTAATACTAATATGAAATAAGGAATTACTTATAAGCCTATGGTTGTAATTGTTAATGTAAATCAAATTAAAGGCCAATAGTTGAGTAAATTAAATGAAAAACATAAGATTGGTCTAGAGATACACATTGCCACATCTAGGAACTAGGTGAGTAATGAAATGATGTCACTTGAGGTTGAGTTAGTGGGATATATGGCAAGAGGTGGACCATTAGATATTCCTCGGGATACATAAATCCATGGAGATCATGGGCTAGGAAGGAACATTACCTTAATATATAATATTAGTGATCAAACAACATGCAAACCAAATCACTCATTCATTTTTGCTGGAGAAGAATAAGGAATTGCTGGAGATGAGTGAATCATTAAGGTGTTGAAGGAATTCATGGGAGTTGGTGAGAAACTCTCAAGCTAGGGTGCTACATCAACTAGGTACACATCTTTTTAGTTGAAATTATAACAAGTTCTGGTTTTAAGCTAATTTTAGATGGTAGATGATTGAGTATTTGTAATTGATTTATATATTTAGATTTCTCATTTCAAGCTGATAATCCAGCTATATTGAAGTTCTTAATTTGGTTTTGAAATCATAAAGATATGAATTTTTGAAGTTGCAACAACAAAACTAGAATTCTGCATGTTATATTAGGAATCAACCTGGGTAATTTGGTCATAATCTGCCCATTTTAGATCCAAATTTATCCAAACCAGTGGCATTTGAAAGCTTATTTAAAGTAAAGTAAATTTGCTTAAATGAAGGTATTTTGATTCAAATGTTTTTATTTCCAAACATGCTCTACAAAAAGGTGCGGGAATTATAAAGGAAAGTTTTGAAACTAAATTTGTTAAGGGTATAACTCCCTAACTACTTATCCAAATGAGCTAATCGTTTAGTATGTTGTATTTTGATATATTTTATGCCTTGTGACCAAAAATCAAATTTTTAGGAACTATAGATTGGGAGAAATAGATTTTCTAAGTCCGTTGGTCGGATTAAATTCAAATTAGACCTATGTTTAGTAAAATCATGATATATCTTTCATTTTAAATCGTAATTTTGCAAACTAAACCTTTCCGGAAAGCTAAGAGAGATACCAACAATAATTGTAATGATGGAGGATTTCAATATTTCGACCATTTCATGCTTAAAAGTGCGTTAAAATGTAGGATTGAAATTTAAACTTAATTTAGTCTTTAGGGGCTGATTTAGGAAGATTGATTTAAAGTCTATTGAACCAGTTTGAATGCACAATAAACACACTAAATTGAGCTTAAACCCACTATATTTGAACTAATGAGACACCAAACTCAAAAACTTATGAAAAGGGTATGAGAGAGCGAATAGAAGAGTTGGAGTATCGGGAGGCCAGTAAAGCTATGACTTTACTTTGTTGTTGTGAGTATACCCAAAGGCAACTTTACTTGACATTTCATTTCTATTAATTGTTGTCATTGCATAGTCCTTTTGACTATTTTGCCTTGTATTCTTATATCATGTGTTCTTTGTGTCTATGCTCACTTGATGAGTATAGTTTGCATGATATCCATTCATTTGATTTAATTCATTGATTCTATCACATGCTATGTCTATTCTTGTTGTTTTAAATGTGAATTGAATGATAAATAGCATGCTATTTGGCTAGTGAATATCTTATAAATGTTTAAGAGAACTTGTATTCCTTATTTGTTTAGGTGTGTAGATGTGCCTATGCCTTGACAATTCATACTTGGTATTTCTTGAAATTTTAAAAGTAGTTTTTGCATTTAGGTCCCGTACTCGATCGAGGTGTGCGCGACTCACAGGGTTAGAGTCCCTGGGGATGTCGGCACATGTTACTTGACACTGTATGACACTCGGGGTTAGAGTCCCTGAAGTGGTCTACACACCAGGGTTAGAGTCCCTGGTAACACTTGAGTTAGAGTCCCTTGTGCTATATGATTATTGAGTCGGAGTGACATGTTTCACTGCCGACTGGACCTAAATCACCACTACTTAGCCTAAGTGTCGTATCACTTGTTTAACTCGGTATTTACTCGCATATGGTTTATTTTCCAGTTTTCCCATTTATATGCTTTTAAATACCATTTGAATATTTGGAAATGCAAATTAAACTTGTCATCGGGGATTATTGTTTTATTCTTGTACTCACCGTCCTTTTTATGACGGTAGGTGCAGAGTCGTCTACCAGCAGGCCGGACAAGGAGAAAATCGGCGATTATCCCTGAGCCCGCGGCGCGTCACTGCATCGATTGTAGGTTTTCTTTTTGTATTTTGATTGTATATGTTATATGTCTTTCATATACTATTTGAGGTTGTATATTGGGTTGAGCGTTAGTTTCCCGACTTGACTTAGACTATTTTAATGTTTCAATGCATTTTGATGACTTTATATATGTGATGTCATTTCCTGGTTTTCCACACTTAGGATTTTATAAATGGCTTCCGCATAAGTTACTAATTGCTTCCGCATAATCAATAAGACTTCCGTTAAATTATTAATTCAATAAAAAGTTTTAATTAACTCTAAATTTTATAAACTGGTAGGACTATGATATTAATTATCCTGAATACGAGAAAATATGCGTTTAGATTGTGAAGGCTGACTAATACGTAGTTGAGTCTTGCGTGGATATGATTAGGGCTTAATTACGGGATTAGGCCGAGCGGTGCCCTAGATTAGGAGAGGGGCCGTGTCAATTCGCCTTACCCGGATGATACTCAATGGCGAAGTCATAGTCATTCAGTAATTCGAGCCATCGTCGCTGTCGCATGTTCAACACCCTCTGAGTGAATAGGTACCTCAAACTCTGATGGTATGTGAATAACACGAACCTCTCACCATACAGGTAATGCCTTTAGGCCTTTAGTGCAAACACGACCGCTGTAAGCTCTAAGTCGTGCACTGGATAATTCACCTCGTGAGGTCTCAACCGTCGAGATAAATAGGCCACTGGGTGTCCATCCTGCATCAACACGCCACCCAACATAGTGTCTGATGCATCAGTATAAACGGAAAAACCTTTACCTGTCACCGGTAAAGCCAAACTGATACTGAAGTCAGTTTCCTCTTCAGCTCCCAGAAAGCATCCTCTAACTGGGTCCTCAACTTCTCGTGCTCCGATGCTGACATCCTATACGGTCTGTTGTATATTGGTTGAGTCTCTGGAATCAGCTCAATGATAAACTCCACAGCTCTCGGTGGTGGCAATCCTGACAAATCATTAAGAAACACGTCTGGAATCCCACAGACAATAGGGACATTCTCAACTTTCAACACCGTCTTTATCATGACCATTAAAATACAAAACAATTAAGTCATGCAATCAACTCTGATACCTAATGCGGAAAACCCATATATAATCATAGATAAAAAAATGTACCTCAATGTAACACAATATCAATAGTATAGAGTCCTAGTGTATTATTCTCAAACCCAAATCCCAAAATAGAACAAAATATGTATATACAAACGGACAAGCATGGCTAAACGTCTCTATATTCCGGTAGCTTGCCATTACCCCGGCTCGTACTGGGGTCTGCACTCAAGCCATCACAAAAAAACAGATGACGAGTCCAAAATGAGTATTCCCAAGGAAATTAAGTGAGCAATACGAAAAGTAAGTACTGGAATTTAAACAAAACTATTAAATAAACATGTGGAAATAAAATACAGGCAACTGTGCTCATCACATGCATATGTAATAGTGGAAGCTCAAAATGTGTGTTCCTAGCCCCTAGGGTCAGACTAGCGCCATACTTCGGACTTCCAACAGACTACTGCAGGTGAGTAGCACTCAAGCAAGGCCAATATCTGGATCAGCTAGGTGGTCGGAGTGGAACCTAGACGCACCCACACGTGTCCGTCACAACTCTCGGGTAGCCCTATTCACCGAGATGCAACACGTGATATGGCACAGTGGACGTACACACAGAAATGACACGGAGGGAAAACCTCAACGTCCGTCCATTACAATACACCAGGAATATAGTAATGAAAGACAAAAAATGAATTCAAAAGTAAAAGTAAATACCGCTCAAGTAATTTCAGTTAGGATACTACACATCTCACACCGCACTCCGTGTCCCGTCACTACCCCGGTCCGACTCCGCCTATGTGAAGGCCCCAAATTCCGAGGCAGACCGGGCACCGCCACGTCGCCGGACACGTCACCAAGTCATGCTACGTCACCTGCACACCTGTCTATGACGGCCCACGAACTATCCGTCTTGTAATCCGACTTAGTAAATTTCGTTGTTTTAAAAGATTAATATTCTATCGAAATATACTAAGTTAAGAAGTTTTACAACTTAATTTGTTTATTTTAATTCTTTTTAGGTTATTTTTTAATAGCGAAAGTCTTAATAACATGCATATAATTAATGTAAATAAGTTATGCATTAATTAACAACCTATGGGGTGGAGACCCAACAAAAAGATACCATGTATATCAGTTAAGACGACAAAAATGTATAATAGGTGTCAATATACATGTATCAGGTGAAAAAATCTCCCAAAATGATCCCGAAAAATATGTATATGTAAATACAAACACCTACGAGTAAGCTAGTGGAGGCGCTCCAAATCAGAGGTAGTCGCCAATCACCGTCTTCCCCCGACTCGTCGTAGGATCTGCAACTTGCCACCAACAAATAATGACAAGTTCCAGTGAGTAAATCCCAGAGAAATTCAATTAGTATTCATAAGAAATCCAAGAAAACGGCTACAATTCATGCATATAAAGTAAATGAACATGAATGTAAAGCATGAATATAAGTCGTGAGATAATCAAGAATATGGAACGCGAGTGTGGTGTACAGCTGTCGTGCCATGGGACGTAAATACTAAACCGAGAAGGCACTGGAGGTGAGGAAATCCACACCCCCTATTCACGGTCGAAATGAGGATCTCTGTTGGTTGGAAGGTAGACTTCTGCCCAACGCCTCGAATGAGAGGAAATTTGTGACGGATGTGAGCCTCACGTCAACTCGTTCTCGAGATCATCGACTCACTGAGAGAAATCTCACGCGTAGTCTAAGGTATAACCAACACCGTAGCAACAATCAGATCATCATCAACGAGAGAGCCGGAAATGGGTCACACCGTCCCTTCGACCATACACAGACACACACGGGAATAGAGTAAACAAACAAGTTGAACTGGCAAAAAGTAATGTGAACTAAATAATTTACAAGAAAAATAAGTAAATTCTAAATTGATTTTCTCGTGGGTTTACTTACCTCCAACTATCGCAAATGTATCTCAAAAATGTCCCGCTCACGCCTCGAGATACGCACTCTGTACCCGACTATAGTCTCCTAAGTCCCTGGTATCCAATTATACCATTTATGGCTCATATTTATTCTCAATTAAGTTACTTAAGTCATTCAAATAAAAACCAAACCACTTGAAGTAAACCATATCATAATTGACTGCAAGATTTATCAATTAGCCTTGTAGTTGAAATCAATGTGGTTTATAACCTCACCATGGCCTTCAATGGAGGTCTCAACTCCAAAATCTACGCCTTTCGTCTTCTTCACGAGCAATCCATTGCGTCGTCGAGCTTCGTCGAAGTCACACCTTCTTGTCCACTGTTGTTGTGTCTCGTCGGGGATCGATCAGTCCGGCAACGCGCCACCGCGCCGTTGCTCCACGTCGTTCACCGCGCCGCTGCCACTGCCGATGCCGTTGTCGCCGTCGATGCCGCTGCCGCTCCTCCTCGCCGGCGTCCATCGCTCGGGCGTCACTCATCGGGGCGCGCGCCGTCCAGCCATCCTTCGTCGTTGCCGCTGCTTTGCACCGCCGCTCGTCATCATCCCCACGGCGCGTCACTCCTGGTCGCTGGAACCGCTTTCCGCGGCCTCGCGCGTTGCCCGCGAGCCGCCGTCGCGCTTCGCTGGTCCACCGCCGCACTGGAGCCGTCGCCGCACCGTCCGCACTTGGCGGCGTCGCATCCACTCTAGCAGACTCCTCCGAGCCGTGCCACCGCCGCGTTGCATCTCGCGTGTGTCATCGCTCCTCGCCACCGTCTCCGCCGTCTCTCTCCTCTCTCTCTCTCTCTCTCGACGGTTTGCCCCTTCTTCTTCGTCGTCTCTCTCTCTCACTCTCTCTCTCTCTCCTCTCCCTTTCTCATTTTTTCTCTCTCTCTCCTCTCTCTTCTCTCTTCTTATCCGATCATTTTCTTTTATTTTTTAAATGATTGGTATTATCTCATCGATTTTTGTGTCTGAATTAAACCCCGAAAAATACCATATTTTCGCCAAAAATTGACGAAAATATCATTGTACTCCGAAACACGGGAATACCGCGTCTAACCCTTAACTTGACCATATTTCGCGTCGATTAAATCCGGATCACGAATAGTGGGTCCCACATACGACCCTAAAATGGCACGTGGCACGAGTTAGATTTTTAGGGTTGTTATAGCCTAGTCCCGGATATCCCAAATTACAGCCCGTACTGACCTATTTCCATGTATAAGTGATATTGGGTCATTTGTATATGTGTTAATTAGTCATTTCACACCAATTATGTCAAAACAGGGGTACATTAGAGTGCTAGGTCTGGGCATTAGCCCAGACAGTTATATGTTCTTCACCCAGATGAACATTAGCGCGCTAATTTTCTGGCCTAGCGCGCTAATCGCTTTCTAGACAGCACAACTGTTGAAAATTTATGTTTCTACCACCCTACCAACCCAACAACAACCACAACACCAACAACAACACTTCAAAACACTAGAAATCCATCATAACAACAACTCACCAACCTCCAAAACATCACAAACATCTACAAAATTATGATCAAAAGAGAGAGAAATGTGTGATGTTTGTGATTCTCACATTGGATTTGCTGTTTTCACCCCTCCAAGCTCCACAAATCATCAAGAAAAATCACCAAAACCCTTGTTTTCTTCCTCTCAATCTCGGATGATAGGATGAGGAGAGAGAAAAGGTGGTGGAAATGTGATAATGTTGACTTTTATAGGTTGAATTGTCATCTCCTCTCACATGTGCATCCTTAGGAGATCAAATGAACCCAATTAACTCATTTTCCAACCACTAGTGACTCCGAAAATGACACCTTTGGCACACTAACCCTTGTATTTAACTCAAAAAGTGATATTTTCGGGTGTTTTGACGCCCGATTTCGCGTTCCGAATCGCGAAATACACGTACTACCATGTTCCTAACCACCAATTATACATTCCATATTAATTATTTAACCAATTTTATTCATTTTGTGTGTATTATTCCCCCCCGGCCTAGTGTTAAGTCGGTTAAACTACCTGGTACCCGCGTCAACATGCATATCGAGGCGACTACTTAACACACGGTTTCGCACGTCAAATGTCATATACTAACACACATTGCGATGTCATGTACATTATTTCAATATAAACATCGTAAATTAACAATACAGCGCACATAAATTACTATTTACCTAGCTCCAGGCGCACACAAGTCTAACCGCGGGTCCCACGAGCGTCTGAGTTGTCAGCCACGTCTGCAACCACGTCATTATTAACTGCGACTTAAATTTAGGCCGTTACACTGTCGCTTCAGCCGACTTATGGATATGACATGCATTTTTCAGTGTGGTAGGGTCTAACAATTATATTAATGTGTAGAATAAGTTTTATTTATTCAATTACGTCTTGCAAGGAAATGCTCCAAGGATTCAATTCACAATCAATGGCACAATATACACAAAGGGATAATATTTTGTTGATGACATATACCAAAAGTGAGCAACATTCGTGAAAAGTTTCATGCATCCAGAAGACCCGAAGAGGATTAAATTCAAACGAATGCAAAAGGCCGTGAGGAAGGACATGGAACAAGTATTTGGCGTGCTTCAATCTCGGTGGGGAATTATATATGACCCAACACGTTCGTGGTACAAATCGAATATTAAAGCTATGATGTACGAGTGCATAATATCACACAATATATGATTGTTGAGAATAAAGGCAACACGATTGAAAATTTGAATGATGATGAGGGAGAAACTCAGGTTGTCGCTACTCAAGGAGCCACTGAAGATTTTGAAAATTATATTCAAAGAAATGCATAACTACGTGATCAAAAAGTGCATCAACATCTTCGAGCAAATTTGGTCGAACATATTTGGAGCCGCTTTAGAGGAATCGAAGATGATAATTAATATTATGTTTGATATTTTCGAATTATTTTCTATGTAGTAATGAATTTTCTATTTTTTTTTAGTATTAAGTTCTTAATTATATTGTCAATTTCTTTTGTTGCGTTATTTTAATTAATTAATCCTAATTTTCATCTATGAACAAATTTTTAGCTTGTTTAATTAATCATGTTCTTATAATTTATTTATTATGCTATTATCTTATATATAATGGCAATAGCTCAAAGGATCTTCTTGAAGCCAAAATAGCCTTATTGACAAAAGTACCCATCAATGTTAACATATGATTGAATGAAAATTTTTTTTGAAAAAAAAAAAATAGGGATGTTCAAGTAAATTCAACTTAACTAACATAAAAGTGAGGACTTCAAAGTGGAGAGAGAGAGTGTGTGTGTGAGGATTTGAAAATGATAAACGTGGAGAGAGAAATAATTGTATAGTAGTTTTTTTTTAAAAAAAAAATTGTGTGGATATAAGTAGTTATTTTAATTGAATCTTTTGGTTTAATTAGCCGAGTTGCTAGAAACATTAACGTGCGAGCATGTGCCCTCCCACTAGTATACATAAAAGATATTACATAAAATAATTGTACATTTAGATTTATTTGTGTAATTGAATAAATAAATGTAATAAAGTTATATAAAACTAATTGTTTAGAAAATAATGTAGAAAATGTTGATTGAATAAGTATTTTTAATTTTTAAGTATAAGGTGTGAATGTGATTGTGAGTCTCATTTGAGTATAAAGAGAGTCTAAACTAATGTATAGAAAAAGTAAAAATAGAAGAAAGAAAAGAGTGAATATAATAAATTGATAATGCAACATGCTATTAACCACTTTTTTAGTACAAACATCGCGGATGCCCTTACGTGCTCCCTCATTCTTATAACCCCTTTTCGACTTCATTGACCATAAGATAACTCTTATATTGTTCATTTTCGACTTCAAGTATATATAAAGGAAGAGGGAAATGGTTTTAAAATAATTTTTAAATATAATTAAGTAAAACATAAAAGTTAAGGGACTGAGTAGTAACAAATATTGTATTTAATGCGATTATATATTATTTATATAGTTAATTTTTTATATTAGGGCAAATTTGAACGATTTGACAAACTTGATTTTAAAGTAAAACAAGTTTTGTACAATATGCTTGTTTATAGTAGGAGTTATCCACCTCATACTGTCCAATCCATATACGCGCTAAGACCATCGAAAGAAATAAAAAAACCAAACCTTCCATAAGATCCATCGCAAACGCTTAAAACAGCTCCAATGAAAATGTGGGTTGTGGAAAAATATGCGCCGCCTAACATAGAATATACAATAACAACACTACATATAAAAATTAAAGTTGTATCTCGAGTATGCCACGTGACATTTTTGAAGTCTTCTCGACGAACTACGTGGCATGCTTAATATATAGCCTTATTCAAAATCTCATTAGCCTCATTTTTTAAAACCCCATTAAACATTACTATATATAAAAATTAAATTGCCACATTATCAACTCTTTCGCCGTGTTATCAACTCTAACTAGAATTGAAATAAAGTTGCATCTTACACGTGACATCTCTATTACCACACCATCAACTCTTACGCCACATCATCAACTCTAACTTTAATTGGAATAAAGTAACATTTTGCATTGTCATGTGCCGCATTTATAAGCCTACACATTGAGTTGTCATGTGACTTCTTATCAAGCTTCCTTCTCGCCACATCATCCACTCTTCCACCATGTCATCAACTTCAACTCTAATATATATGTATTTATATAATTATATAATTATATAATTATTAAAGATACATTTTGTGTTCACTTTCATTTCTTCATAAAAATTATCTTCATTGAATTATACATTATTGGGACTTTTTGCCTGATTAATAGAATTTGGAGAAAAAATTAAAAAAAAAACACATCTGTTGAAATAATTCCCAATATAACACACTTAGTGCCACGTAGGGTGCCACATGGGACGCGAGTACTCGACTGGAGGGTGGAAAACGTGAGTGGAAATCACGTTTTGTGCATGTCGTGATTTCCACTCACGATTTGCCTAGAGTGGAAGTCGTGACTTGCAGTCACGACTTCCCTTCGATGGAAGTCGTGATCGCAAGTCACGACTTCTACTCGAGGCTCAAAAAAAAAGTGGCCTCCTCTATACACCCGATTTCGTCCCTCGTTTTCTTCCCTCTCGCCTCACCGAGATCTCCTCTTCTTTGCTCACCCTCGCCTCACCGAGATCGTCCCTGCCTCCACCGTCCCCGTCTCCACCGTCCTCGTCTCCACCGTCCTCGCCTCCACCGTCCTCGCAGAGCCCTCGCAGTCTCGTTGATCGCCTTCTCTCCGGTCTCCACCGTCCCCGCCGCCGTCCCTCGCCTCCACCGTCCCTAGACCATCCTCGCCGCCACCGTCGCCGCTCCACCGTCCTCGACCGTCCCTCGCCTCCACCAACGCCGCTTCACCGTCCCCTCGCCGCCATCCCGCTCTCCACCGTCGCCGCCTCGTCTCTCGCGTCGCCCTCGCCTCCACCGTGGTCGCCTCCACTGTCCTCGCAGAGCCCTCTAAGGTCACACGCCGAGCCTCGCTGGTCCTTCGCCGGTCCCTCGCCGGTCCTTCGCCGGTCCTTGATGCCTTTCTCTCGCTCACCTTCCCCTGGGTATATTCTTTTGTTAATTTCATGTTGATATTTGGGATTAATTACAAATTATATTCATTAAATGTGAAGAATCTATTTACCAAATCCAAAGATGCTTTTGACAAATACTAAACCAAATCCCCTTGAACATCTTCAATTGAATCATTTGCAATGCATTGTCGTGTCTTGAATCATTTGCAATGCATTGTCGTGATAAGGCCATTTCCTATTTAGCTCTTCTAGAAATGAACCCCCTTGAACATCTTCAATTGACTTTGAAATCTCTATAAGACATGTATAGCAGTTACATTTTTGTTTCCAAACAAAGCTAGTCTAGTGATTTTTTTTTTTTTTTTTGTTTTGGAAAAAAAAAACAACAACAACTAGTCTAGTGATCAAACCGTGCCTGTTCAGAATTGTTCCATTATGGTAATATGTCCAATTAAAAACACTGAAGCAAATCAAAATCTGACATCTATGGAAGGCAAGATTAGGTTCATGTCTAGGTTTTAGAATTGTACTTTTGGTGGGTCCAACTCCAAACTGATTGAATTGATGATGTGGCAACCCTTGTTTTATTTGTTTTTTTTTTTTTATATATGATAATAAATTAAAGAAGATCAAGTTTAGTGGCATGGTATTGATTGATATGGTATGGTTATGTATCTTCACTAATTTTCTTTCCTTATTTTTATGACCTTTCGATCTATTTCCATTAAATTTGTTTATGCACCTTCTTGTCATAATAGCCTATATATTAGTGTATTTATGGCCATGGTACGTTCTCGTGACTACATGTATGTTCATGCATTCTTTAGTTCTTGTTATGACCATCTAGTTTAGTTTAGAGTCGCATAAAACCTTGTTGAGTGACTTTGGTTATGGATTAGTTAAAAATATCAACTTCGGACATGTAATGTCCTAATATAAATTCTCTACATCAAATTTGAATTGTTCTCATTAGTTATGTATTTTTGTTTTTTACCTTCCATTGGACAAAGTCGGAATTGTTTACTTTGGGGATGGATCCTTCTTTAACTTTACTCGTAACTGTTTTTAGTATGAACCACTACACTTTTTAAAGTGTTGATATTGTTGCATTCACTTCTATTGATCATGCTTTGTATTCTACATATATAGATTCAATAATGGTGATCGAAGAGTAAGTTTGTTGTGCTATATGAATGGGGACATGGTCGATGGACCATCAGGAATTTCATACACTAAACCGCCTGTTCGACATCTTAGAGCGAACATGGGTTTAGGGTACGAGGAATTTATGAGTTTTGTCTATAATTCTTTGGAGATAGACAATGAAAAGATGATATTGACCATCACATATCGATATCCACGTACATTGGTAGTGGTACCGCCAACTACGTCCCTGTGCGAATAGATGATGAGGCGAGTCTCAAAGATGTTTGGGAGATTGTGGCGTAATTACCACCACCAAAATGCATGGAGCTTTATATCGATTTGAGAACGAGAGATTCGTATAATAGTACAAACCGTAATATGGCGTTAGATTCGTGGTGGACCTAGCACTCAACCAAATATGGAGCGAGTCATTGTGCATCGCCCTTGATGACTGCAAATCCCGAGATGGACGAGGATCCTCGTTCCTGTGATGAGTTGAACACTAGTGAAGACGAAGACTATTGCGGTAGTGACGAAGGTACTAGTGAAGAGAGTAGCGATGATGGATTGGATGATGAAGGGGTTGATGCTCATCATGTTGATGATGCCATGATTCGATACACATTAAATCGAGTCATTGCCGATGATGGCTCATTATCTTGTCCTCCAATTTCGAGCGAGCTTGGGAACGATGATTTTTTCGACGAAGAGGTCTCTTTGGAATTGATGGTGTGCGCCGTTGGTGTACGTGAATTTGTCGTACCTTCTCCGCATTTATGGAATTGAGTAGTGAGGCATTGCAACCCCTCAATGAGAATGCTATGATCCCTTTAAGGTCTTTATGGAATGAGGGAGCAGAATTTCAAAAGGGCATGCGGTTCATGTGTAAAGTAGATATCCAGCATGCCGTGAAGTTGTATAGCATCAAAGAACACAGGCGATTTGTGGTGACTCATTCTACACCTAATGTATGGATTGTTCGATGTAAGAAATATGTAGATGGATGCACTTGGAGGTTGCGTTGTTCGAGAAGAAAATCGCATGGAATGTTTGAGATTAGTAAATATGCAGGACCACATACATGCATCTACGCCAATCTGTCCAAAGATCATGCGCATTTGGACCACAGGAACATCGATGCACGTGCTGACGAAATACAGAGAAATGATTGACATGCAAGGACCGGATGAAGTAATAAATATACTTAATCATTCTCTCCAACAAGTGCTTATGTCGACATCTTGTTGATGACACCGTTTTATTCAATTAATGTTATTTTTCATGCTACAGGTTGTTTGGGAACCGTATCCGGAAACATTGATAAGTGACATGCCTGCATATTGTAGCAGTGGTCGAGCAATTTGGCGAACGAGGGCACCTTTGCTTTTTTCTTCGCGTTGTCGAACTCTACAATCCGGATAGAGTAATGCGACAATTCGGTATGAAACAAAGGATACCTAATTTACATAGCACAAGTATGGAACTACATAAGATTGACTTGAGAGGAAAACGGATAAGGATTGGAGTGCGTAACAGAACATAGTGCTTATGTTTGCTTGTGGAACGAACGTGCTTCCAACATAGCAACTGATGAAATATTAGACGAGCCTTTGGACTTTTACGACCCGTATATGCAATGGTATCGTCGCATTACACGTCGATTCATGTCTCGTCGTGGAGCTATTGCTGAGGCATTGGTAAGTGCAATTTCATTTTTTCCATCCATGAAGTTTCATATAGTTGTTTTCATTTTACTTTCACATACAAGTTCTTACATAGTTTATATGTAGGCACATGGAATGACATCGATCCATCGATTGACATTGGGTGATGACGTGTCGATTGCACGCATTAGAGATGTAGTTCGCATCGACTTTGATCATAGAAAGATGAGCAGATTATCGCATGCATAATGTGCCCACATCATTTGAAGCCTCTCATCATACTTCTCACGATGATACGCGTTCGAGGCATGTCACTCCGGTGTATACGTCATCGGTACCTCTCAATGAGCGTGACACTCCACATACTCCATCCGTTCCTCCCTACATGGCATTCGAGCCTACGGAAGTCGTTCCATCTTCGCGCCATTTCAATACAACTCCAATAATGATGAATTTCTCTGAGAGTACAAGTACGCATGAAGGTGGAATACGTGATATCGATGATATTCAGAGAGAAGATGCTCAAAATCCTAGTGATATGGGCCAGTCGAAGTCCCATTAGCGTTAAATCGTAATGTTCGAGTTGTAAAGAGAACACGTTGTGGGACTGGAAGTCATTATTTGGGGTCGGAGTAGGACTTGTGTGTAACAATAACAAGACTTCTTTTATTATTGCTTTGTACTCAATCACTTTGCAATTTTATGTATGTATGTTATGTTTGGATGTATGTATGTACTCATGCTTACAAACGTCATTTACAATTAGCAGTCAAACATGGCACTTGAAAAAACTAAGGCATTTTGCCTATGCCAAAACAAGTACTCATGCTTATAAATTCTTGAAATTATTATGGTAATAATATTCTTTGTTGAGGTTATGTGTATCCTCTATGGTTTAGTGTAGTTTGTACTTCTATTTTTATTTTTTCATGTTTTTTTACATAAGATGCAATGCTTGTTTTAGTACTTCTATTTTGATGAATGATTTTTTTTCCTTTGTTGCATTGTTTGAAATAAATTTTTTTTTCCTTCGGTTTAAACACTCCATACTGATTTTTCCAATTAACATTTCATTAATTGTTTAGTTATTAACTTGGCCTTTGATTTTTATGATGTTAAGTCATTTTACATAGCCATTATCATTCTTTGTTGAGATTATGTCCAAGTCTTTTCTCCCTGTTTTCTCGGTGTATAGAGGAGGCCACTTTTTTTTTTTTTGAGCCTCAGAGTAGAAGTCGTGACTTGCAGTCACGACTTCCATCGAAGGGAAGTCATGACTGCAAGTCACGACTTCCACTCTAGGCAAATCGTGAGTGGAAATCACGACATGCACAAAACGTGATTTCCACTCACGTTTTCCACCCTCCAGTCACTCACTCGCGTCCCATGTGGCACCCTACGTGGCACTAAGTGTGTTATATTGGGAATTATTTCAGCAGATGTGTTTTTTTTTTAATTTTTTCTCCAAATTCTATTAATCAGGCAAAAAGTCCCACATTATTATATTTTGAACTAATACTAATACTATGTTTTTTCCGTGCGTGAAGCGCTTGACAACGACTAATTATAAGATAGAATGGACATTTAAAAAAAAACACTATGCAAATGCAAATGAAATAGTGTTTACAATGACATTGTCACACACCTTAACATCTCAAAATAGGCACCACGTATGGGATGTCTCTTGATCTGGACATTAATGTTTCTGCATCGATGTGAATTTAAACGACACCATTAAATAAGTGTCAATCTCTGAGTTTACAAAGTTGTCACCCACCTTCCTAACACTCTCCAATCCAAACGACTCCACGTTTCGATTAACTATACTAATCTGCTTTTCTACGTTAAAACCCATTCGAAGTCTTCGAGATTCTCTCCACACAAGATACCATTCGCACAGCATAACCTCTCTCTCTCTCTCTCTCTCTCTCTCGCTCGCTCGATCGCTCGGTCGTCGCTTCGATCCACAGTTACGGCGAGAGAGATCTCCGGATCTCCAACTGTTCGATCCAACAATGGCAGAAGACAAGGAGTCAACGTCGCAACCTCTGAGTCAAAGCGGCGACGACCCCGAAGATCCGGCGAAATCGCCTCCGAATTCGCCAAGTTCGTCCACTCGCAAGGTCTGGATCTCATTTTCTGCTTCTATGTTGTGGTTTCGATGTTAGAATCTCAATTTCTCCGGTTTTACTGTTGATTTCGTGCTCGATTCATGGATCTGATGCGTTTTCGCCTTTTTTTTGATGAATTTTGTTAGGATTTTTGTGCATTGACCTGGATTTGTCGTTAATATCGATGTTAGGTTGTTGTTGTTGATTAAATTTGTTAGTGTTAGATTGTTTGAATCATTGAGTAGTTGTGATTGCAATAGTAACTGCGAAAATGTCGAAGGCGGTGGAATTTGTGATTGCAATTGTTTGATCACCAGATTCACCACTGCCAATGTGCATAAGGAATTGAGTTTGGTTTAGTTGGAAAGTAGTGGAGTGATGGAAATTGTAGTTGATTCTCTTCGGCGATGCGAGTATGATTATTGGTGTGATACAAATACGTGCAAGATAGTGAGAGGACTGAGATGAGCTTTGTAAGAATAGAAGTAGAGCAGGGTGAAAGGAAAATCAATGCTGCAATCGATTTTGTTGAGTTGAGAAAACTACAGAAAACTGTAAGCAAAAATGTGATGATGCTCGAGATTGTAGTGTAGGCTGTAGCGATGTGTAGGAAAGGGTATACATTGTTGAAACGATCAAAAGTTAAGAGACCTATTGAAATTTGTGCTTTATGAAGAAATGGTAATGATGTTTCAACATGAGTTGAGGAAATTTCCTCATCACAATTGTGTTCAGAAGTTACTCCGTCCGGTTCTATTTAACTGACGCTTTTTCAATTTTGAAGAGGTTTATAACGTTTGTCATTTGAGAATATTGGAGTAAAAGAGATCAGAAGTGGTTGGAGTAAAGAGAGAAAGGGTGAATGGTCTCCTAGAAAATTAATTGATTTTCTTAAAAAAAATGTGGTAGAGAAAATGTCAGTTATGGAGAACCGAGGGGGACTGTATTTATATCATTTATGATATTATTTTCATGAATGGATTATGTTGTCAATACGTGCCAAATATGTAAATTGTTAATGTGTTTATCATACATATACAACGGATTTCACCTTTTCCAACATATAAAATTCAAGATATCATGTAAATCCTACTCCATCCGGTTCTCTATAACTAACGTTTTCTTTCTCCACACATTTTTTAAGAAAATCAACTATTTTTTCTTAAAAAATGTGTGGAGAGATAAAGCGTCACTCATAGAGAATTGGAGGGAATATTATTTATATCATTGATGATATTGATTATCATGAATGGATTATGTCGGTAAACGTGTGCCAAACATGTACCTTTTTAATGTACGTATTATACATAAACATCGCATTTCGCCTTTCCCGACATATAAAATTCAAAATATCATGTAGATCCTACTCCATGCAGTTCTCTATAACTAACATTATCTCCACACATTTATTAAGAAAATTTCATATTAAGGAGAAACTGAGAAAGTGGTGATTAAAAGACTAAATCGCCCTTTCTCTATCTTTACCCCACCACCTCCGTTCTCTTTAAATCCTTTTTATTTTTATTTATTTTGAAGGTTGTAAATGGCAATTGAATAATTAATGAGCCGTTTTATTCTCAATTGACAAACATTGTGAACCTCTTCAAAATTGGAAAAGCATGGTATCGGAAGGAGTATTTTTCATTTTCTTTATGAATTTCTCCTACTTCCATCTAGAAACAAATTGCTCAATGTAATAAATTATATTAATAAAATGATATATCTAATTCCTTGTTGTTTTTGAAAAAAAAAAAAAAAAAAAAGAAGGTGGCGTCTGTTCACTCACCATGATAACCTAACGCAAGCATAGTAACTTTGAATTTGTGTCTGATTTCTTAAAAAACCTCGAATGTCTAATTTTCATTAACTGATTTAAAAAAAAAAGATAAAAAAATATTGAATTGATTTTATTGAACAAATTGGTTTTGGTTGCTGGTTTTACAACTAATTTGTTCATTCCAACAGGAATTTTTAGAGCCTAATGGACATAACAATATTTTCTTGTTATCTAAACTAACGTAGCTAGTTTATTTGATTTTTTAAGCCATACTGTTGCGGGAGATAAGGTTACTTGTCACCCCGTTTCAAAAAACATTTACATATAATGGCACTGCATATTTGAATTTCTTCACTCTAAAACGTGATCAGGTGCATTCAGTATAGCTTGCTTTAGGTTCTCTAGATATTGAATGTTTATAAATGCCATCGATAGGGTTAATTTATTAGCATAGTTGAACATCCCAAGTGGCATGGCCATGACATTGAAATAAATCCAATCAAACAGTTTAATCTAATTTGTTGGAGGGGTTTTAAAATTGTGGAATTTCCAGCCTTAACTTGATTAAATTTTAGTAATATGTGAATCCTATGCGTCCTAGGAAAATTTTAAGTTTCATATTTCATCAACATCACTTCATCTTATCTAACTTTAGGTGGGAATTAAAAGTTACGGTTAGGTTGGGTGTGATTGGGTCATCACTCTAGTCTATAAAAGGGCAAGTTTTGATTTTATGTATTTGCAACTTGAGAAGTGATGAATTTGAGCCACATATAGTAGTTCTTTTTTGGTGCTTTGAGAGGAGAAATCAATGACTCTCCAGGGGAACTTTTCTATGTGATTATGCTAATCTAGTTTTTTGGTTTTTATTATGTTTAATTCTTTAAGAATGTTGACATGAAGTGTCAAAGCTCTCTAGAATATTTTATCAAAGAATAGACAGTAGAAGAAGTTGAAATGTGGAAGCTTTAGTTGTTCAGCTTTTAAATTCTTATTAAGTTGATAGCTAATCCCACCAATTTGTGAACTGAGACAAAACTAAGTTAAGACATCTCTATTCATACATTTGAGTTCCGAAGTGTTGGATTGATAAGAAATGAAGTTTAAAACATTGGTTACTCTGCAGGTTACCTTAAAAAAATAAAAAGACGACGGCGTTACTACTCTAATCATAGTGAGAGAACTATTAAATACTTCAGATCTAATGAGATTGTTGAAAACAGTGAGAGTAAATCACCAGACACTATGGAAATTCTACAATTATGAAAGTACTGTCCTAATTAGTTTGAAAGAATTGTTGAAACTTGAAACTTTAGGTCTAGTGAGAATGGTGAAAACAGTGATATTGATGAGCAACAAAATATGGAAATTCCAGAAGTATGGATGCCTGTTCCACTGCATTTTACTATCAAGAAAGTTGGTATTCTTACATTTGTTCCTCATCTTGAAAAAAATTAACAACAAATTATTTGCCAATCTCTTCATAATGTAATTTCACCAAGAAATCAAATGTAAAATCGAGGGAGCCTAACATTGATGGGATCTCAAAGAGTGATGATGTTCATTACTTTTGATGGTTGTGCATGGTGTGTATTAGAATCTGATTATGATACTGAAACGAATAAGGATTTAGTTTTATACAATAAAGCCATCGGAAGTGTTGGTTTTTCCAAGTGGATCAGTGCCATGAAAGATGAATTAAAATCAATGTCTCAAACTACATTTTTCATTTTCGAGAAAGTCTGGTCTAGTTGAGTTTTTAAAACCAACCATGACTCTAATGTCATTTTAGATTTTATGCTTTTGATTATAATAGTTTCATTTCTAAATGGATTTTAGAAGGATTCAATATGGATCATCAGGTCAGCCATATATATATAGCCTTTAGCAAGCCTCCGTTTGATGATATCGTTTGGTTTCCTAATGCTGCTACATCCTTTATATTTAATTAAAGAAAATCTCTTCATTTGACTTTTATATTTGAAGATCTATATTGCGTCTTGTGTGATTACTAACTGACGTTTGTGGTTAAGTAGCTTGAGAAAGTTATTGAAGCCAATAAATGGCTGATTAGAAGTTTAAATTTTGCTCAAATTCATTACTCTGAAGGAGCAGTTCAATCTTCTCAGTTGAAAGCATTTTAATTTTGAATTAGTATGTGAAAGTTTTTAAAATGGGATTCAAATATTATAACCCTCTCACTGGTACATGATTAATGGTTGTAATGAAACGACCCTCACCTGAACTAGGGTTGGGTCGCCCGGCCCAAACCGTTACTCAAGCCCTTTACCCGAATCAGACCCAAATAACAGTCTGGCACGCTTATTTCCAACCTACGGAATAACTCACTAACCATATAGGGTAATAAATGCAAAAGTGAAATCAAACTAGAATTTCATAAATCATCTAATTAATGTGATAAGAGTTCAAAAGTCTAACTAGTCTAAATCATCCCAAAAGCTTCTAAATAGTCCATAAAGCTGATAAGGAGGGTTCCAAACTACCTAAATAACCTACTAAAGTTACAACCCAAATTTATTGTTCTCAAAATCAAATAAATAGATAATAAAAGCATGCAATTTCTCACAAAGCAAGGAAAGACTTCAAGCGGGTGCCTTTCCTTTGTCACGAGTTAATGCGGATGTGGATGTACCTGGAGAGTAAGTGAGGTGAGCTAAAGAACCAATGGAGCTCAATAAGAGAGAAGACTCGCTCAAACACTAAACATGCAAGTATTACCTAAAAAGCAAAACAATTCTACACATTTAGTAGTAAACCGAATTGTAAGGCATTTGAAGGAAAGAAATAAAGACATGATCCTTGTTCATAGAAGGGATGTAAACAAGTTCCATATCCAATATCACTTAAAGATAGATTCATTATTCAACAAACTAGGAAATAAGCATTCTTTTGAAATCACATCATAAAAAGGAAAGTTCACAAATTTGTAAATAAATATCATTTATTCATGCAATGGGGTCCAACAAGTGAGATACCATAAGAAGTAGTAATTAATATAAGGCATAATTCCATTCAATGCATTCTAGCTAATAGTATGAATCCGGTGACCGAAACACTCACCCTCAAGATGATGTGAACCATTGGTGGTCACAATGGCCATCGTGACCACAATCTAGTTCCATCAAACCAACAAGTAAGTGTTTCCAAGCCATCACCGATTGTGATCACTTGTGAACTTGATATTTCGTGGTGCAGACCACTCTTTTTTTGGTGGGATCATAGCCACACCACCGCTACTCGTTGCGCGGACCACTTTCTTTTGATGAGCATACTGTCACATCACCGCATTTGATAACACAAATGTTCCTATCAAATGCATTCCATAGATAAGCATATCCATACCATTGACTAAATGCAACCAATCCCAAGTCTTTCGATATAAATGTGATATTTCTATTTACCTAATATTCAAGCCATATTTAATGCATGAGCGAAGCTCCCCACTTACTCGACTCGTCGCGACGCCTATAACAACTCCTGGTACGCCCGGGGCCCGATGTGAACCTTCGCGTGACACTATACAACCATAATTGTGACGGCCCCAACTACTAAACAGGGCACCGCCCGGCCTAATCCCGTAATCAAGCCTTAATCCAACGCACCTAAGACTTAATTACGTATTAGTCAGCCTTTCGTTCCTATATTCCTCTAAATTCATGTCTTGATCTAAACTATAGTTTAAAGATTATGCGGAAGCCATGATAATTCAAAATTCCTAAGTGTGGAAAACCAAGAAAAGACAGCATCACAGATATATAGGACGCTATGCACTCAACCCAATGTACAACCCAAAATGACGTAAACAATAATAATACAACAAAAGTCGAGACATACAAATGAGTGAGGAGAGTCGCCGAACCGCTCAGAGGAAGTCGCCGATCTTCTCCTTCCCCAGTCTGCTGCTGCTCGACGGACCCCCTCCCACCGTCACAAACTAGACGGTGAGTATAGTGATATTCAAGTACTAACTGGAGAATTTTATGCCACATTTCGAAAATAAACGAATGGTATTTAAAAGCATAAAGTAGCGAAATAAATTGTTGAAACAAGAAATGCAAGTAAATACCATAGTTAAAGATGTAGAGACAGACACAGGCTAAGTCGAGATGATCTACGTCGGTCGGCGGTGAGACCTATCACCTAACCTTTCCCACTACTATATGGAGCTGCGCTCAACATATCTCACACAAATAGCGGAGCTACGCTCTATGCTTTCCAACATCAATCTCATGCTTGCCGACCACCCCGAGTCCCATACCTCGTGTGCCGCGCAAGTGTAGTGGTGAGTGCCGGAACCCCGGTAGACCCATGTCCCCGTGAACCGCGCATCTCTCGTGCAATGGACACTAGATAATCCATACTTTAATTTCAAAGACAAATAATTCCAAAATTCTAGGATTCCAAAATAAGTTAGGCTACAAAGCCCAAAGATAATCGAAGACAAGTCCAAGTAAATCCACAATATTCCATTAGCATGCTTTTTCTCAATTTTGTTCAAGAATGAACTCAAGTGTAGGAAACAGAGGCAACGAAACAATTCACAAGGCATCATGTCACAATATTCATCCGTGAATAGATACAACAACAACATGATGTGCGTGTTCAAGTAGCAATGTCTACCAATAGACCAATAAAGCAATAAGAAAATGAAATGAAATATAAAATTTTCACAGTCGTACTTACAAGTCACACGCTTGTCCTAGTCTATCCGATCCCTCGACAAATTCGTAATGCGTGCCCAAACGCCTGAGTTCTCCCCTTAGTTCCCTAACATTCAATAATGTATCACTTAGGCCAAATCGAAGTCGAGACAAATTTCTAAAAATCTTTTTTATTTATTTTCGGCCATTCGGCCCATTTCGCGTTTTTCGAGGTAAAACCCCCGAAAAATGCTCGTCCGAAATTCCAAATATTGTATTTTTCATAGAAATTTATCCCTTTCTATTTATTTTGTCGAAATATAAATTTTCGAAATTTTTCCTAATTTTTCTGAAATTTTCCAATTTTCCTTTCCTTTTTCTCCTCTTTTTTTGTTTTTGTTTTTGTTTTAATTTGGGTTTGGGTTGAATGTGAGCCACTCATCTCAACCCAAACACGTATCTCGAGGCGTATCATGTAGTTCTTGCTCACACCACTTGTCCCTTGTGTCACTCTCAAGTGACTCCAATGTGTGACACTCTTTCTCGAGATGTGTGTGAGTGACTTTTCATGCCTATCTAGTGGTGTATATTATTTAATTTCTTAACTTAGGCCCATATTATATAGCTAGATGTATTAATAGATGTGGCCACATACAAACCACACATTACCAAATAATTGCCAATTTAATGTACATAACTAAATCTTACCCAATATGCCGCTACCTCGGTCCCACGTCGACACGTTACTCGAGGCGCGTCCTCGCTCGTCTCGATACTTGCATACCCGTAAATGACTTAGTAATCTACACATATACAAGCACACTAGGCATACATCACACAAATATAAAATGTACCTCGGCCCTTGCCTCGGTAAACGGACATATCACGATGTGGGTCCCACAGTACGGGTCGTTGAGCCTGTGTGAAGACAATAACACAGTTAAAAATTTTGGGTCGTGACAATAACACATCTCATAAATAAATGCTTTCATTTAAAGTTAAGTAAATCCTCTATTTATTGGTCTTTGGGATCCACTAGTGTGGGTCCCGCGGGTTCCCCGTCGCCCTATGCGAGGGTCGAGGGGTGAGACCCGGTCGGTTTCCCTCGGAGACGTGATAGTGCCCCGGTTGAAAGCAAATATTTGCTTTTATTTTGTTATATTTTATTATTATTATTATTATTATTATTATTTTATTATTTTTATATATTTTTTTATTTTGGGGTTGACTTGTCAACAGCGGTTGACCGGTCAACTATTGTTGTCCGATCGTCCCTGGTTTCCAAACCAGGGGCCAAACAAGCCCCTGGCTTTGCTGACTGCCACCCCTCCCTGGTTGCCAGCGGGAGTGGCCCCAGCGCCGGTCGGCGCTGGGCACCCTCCTCGGCCCGGGTTGGCGTGTCCGTGGGGGAATGGGGGTGGTCACGACACCACCCCCTGCCCCTTCTCCTTCGCATGGATGGTAGGGGAGGAGGCGCCGCCACTCGCCCGGGCAGTGGGGCAATGAAACAGTCGTTGGTGGCGACAGCGAAGCCGCCGCTGCGGTCGCCTCGCCGATGCCACAAATCACCAACAAGGTGGTTTCCACCATTTTTGTCATTTCAAGTTTGATCTTCATTTAAAACAAGATTAAAAAGGGTGAGGGAGATGCGTGTATCTTTGATTTGGGGTTCTTCTTGAGTTAGACCTCCAACACCTCAATCTCCTTTTTTTTCCTCCCGTGGTTAAATTCTTAAACAAAAGGGGCTTGGGTTTTCAATTAATTTATATAGTGGGTTATTTTGTTAATGGTTTATAAAATTACTTAATTGCCCATAGGGCAGGCCTTTTGGGTTTTTGGGTCGTCGCATGTAAGTTGTAACTGGTAAGTAGATGATTGAGTGATGAAATTAAGGCATTTAAAGAATTGCATAGTTTCGAGGCTTCAGAAGCATGAGGATATGCTGAAAAAGGAGGGAAGCATGTAAAATAAGATAGCATGCGGTCATGAAACGGACAATATGCAATAATATGCACATATGAGAGGAAAGAGCTTGATTCAAGAAGGTACATGGAAACAATAAAGAAGAAAGGCCAATAGAAATGGCAAGAGAATTTCTGTAGTTTTAAGTCCATGAATCCCTCAAATCAGATGCATCTAGGAAACCCTCTTTTTATAGTCTACAACATATGTGTGTATAAGCACTGCGTGTGCTCAAGCTAGCTGGAAAAGCTGTTCTTACATATTGAGATGCACTTTTGCGCATCTTTTGATTGTGTCATTTCTATTTTATCTATTTTGATAATTTTAATAGAGAGCAGTATGCAAGTTGAACTATTCTTTTGTCTTGTACTCCCCAGGCTTGCTATGGTGTTCTCCAGAGTTGGTTGTCAAAGAAGTTCATGACTGGATGGTAACAAGCTTACTGATTTTACGATTTAAGACTCATCTAGTCATCTTTTATTTTAGTGTTCTTCAATCAACCCATATCTGACACTTGTTCATGATGTGAAAATGTAGTGTTGTCCTTTTCCCTGTTGCAGTGACATTTTTCATTACATGGTGGTTCATCCAATTTGTTGATGGTTTCTTCAGTCCTCTGTATGCTAGGCTTGGTATCAATATATTTGGTAAGTTTGCAGCATGCTAATTATGTACCGTAATGGTTGATTGTTTATGCTACATAAATTTGAAGCAGCGCCAAATGCATCTAGTTTAGTTGGTAATGCATGACCAATTTTACGCATAGAGGACAACATGGAAAAGGTTTAATACATTAAATGAAAGTGAATGCGGCTTGGCTATCTTAGGACTGCTAGTGGCACATCTATATCTGATTTTAAATGTGGGATGGAAGCGTTGAGAGAAAGAAAACAACAATAGATTTCCCTATTACGGAAGTAAAAAAGTACCAGTCCCTTGCATAAGTTAAAAAATGGTATTAACCAAAGGAAAAATGTATCACATCCCTTGTGATGCTGAAAAAAAAAAAAAAAAAAAAAAAAACCTTACGGTCTTGTTGTAGATCTCTCTAGCTCGGCATTCCTCTAAAAAAAATTGTGATGGCATTTTTCCCATTTGCACAAGTGATTTTACAATACATGAATTCGAGATCAGGTCATATATTATATTTGTTTAGATTAAGTGATTGTCTCCATTCTATGCTGCAGGTCTTGGATTTATCACGTCTTTAGTTTTTGTATTTTTTATTGGTATATTTGTTTCATCATGGATGGGCGCCACTGTTTTCTGGATTGGGGAATGGTTTATCAAGCGAATGCCACTAGTTAGACACATATATTCAGCGTCCAAACAAATTAGTGCTGCTATTTCTCCAGGTACTTTATTTTGCCCTTTTGGCTTTGTATTTCTTGGTATGTAACTAACTTCAGTGTCTTTCCCATTCTTTTGGTTTGTACAATGTAATGCATTTGAGTATTGTTAGCTCAATGCCTACGTAATCTTTTAGCTAAGAATGTTAGAATATTCTTTTGTTGCTCGACTTATCTCAGATGGTAACTAACCTTTCCTTTATTATTGAGCTGAGTGATGCGTGCCCTTCTGTTGTTACAGACCATAACACAATGGCTTTCAAGGAAGTCGCCATAATTAGACATCCACGTGTTGGTGAATATGCATTTGGTTTTATAACATCTTCTGTTGTACTCCAGGTATTCATTTTGTGAGTCTTTGTTGTATGATTCAGGTTTTTTTTTTTCCCGTGCATGGAAGTTTCTCTTGATTTGTTGCTAGAGCAACTCTCAAAGACTTGCCAGTTTGTTGTTGCTTGATCACTTTTCAAAATTTGGTTGAGTAGTGACATGGTCGCATACTCCCAAACTCTGCGAATACCTTTCAAGATATATATATATATATATATATATATATATATATATATATATATACATCGATTAATACTATTTGGTGTGGACCAATTAAAGGAAGAAGACTATAGAGAAGTGACACTCTTCCGTTCGGTGATAATGGTTCATTAGCTAAATCTTTGGAATCTTCTGGTATGTTTTGAACCTTTTGATACTGATGAATAGTCTGGTTTGTTCTTTTTTCATGTACAGAGAGATAATGTCGATGAAGAATTATGCAGTGTTTATGTTCCGACAAATCATCTGTATATTGGCGACATTTTTCTGGTTAACTCGGAGGAAATCATAAGGCCAAATCTGTCTATTCGAGAAGGCATAGGTCTGTGTTCTTGTTTATTACAACTCTTTATTTTTAGCATTAACATTTTAATGCTTTATGTTTATATTTTCTCAACGATAGAAAATTTGATATGGCCATCATGTCTTTTGTCTTGAAACCAATTTAGATGGTACAAATCCAGCATTCTCATAAGCGGCACGCTTCTCATAATCTTCATTTTTTAGTCAATGTGAATGTGGAGGCAGTAAACATTATTTATTATTCCGTCCTTGTTCATTAATTGTTTCTTTAACGGCCAGCTCAATTACTAACCTCCTAATTGTTGTCATGAAAATAATTGTGGGCTTATGACCTGATAAAATGTTCCATATATACTTTCTTTAACCCCAAGACTTTGAAGTATACCGAACTCTGGAAGCATTAACTTGAAAATGATTTAATTTAGTACAAAACTGATAGACGTTATCGACACATAAAATGTTTGAGGGACCAGTAGAAGATTGAGCTTATTTAATGTCTTAAATTAAAACATTGATCGTGATGTTTTAACTATCGAAGAAAGACATTGTTGCAGATTTGTAAGTTTCACCTAGATAGCTTAATGTTGCTTTATACATAAGCCTACTGTCATCTCGCCTTCTAATTCTGAAGTTTTTGTTTATGATTCAGAGATAATTGTTTCTGGAGGTATGACAATGCCGCAACTAATCTCTCCTGTGGAAAGAGCGCCTCGTCAAGGTGATCGCA
Source organism: Stephania cephalantha (assembly GCA_039657325.1). Lineage (NCBI taxonomy): Eukaryota > Viridiplantae > Streptophyta > Magnoliopsida > Ranunculales > Menispermaceae > Stephania > Stephania cephalantha. The sequence continues at coordinate 3,485,830 of CM077574.1, forward strand.
TTCCCCTCAACAGAATAGTATGATTTATTCAAAGTCAACACAAGTTTATGACAAGGTACTTATGCAGATTGACTTGAATCAATTGCTAATTCTATTCCAAGTGCACTTATGTGTTCCCCTTTTGATCCATCCATTACTCTCTCCAGCAGTTTGGTCGCGTTAGTAGCTTATTGTTCTTTTAGGTATGCCAGATTAGGAAATGAGTCGAAAGTCGAAACGTTTTTTTCATAGTTGGAGGGTGTGATATTGGGTTAGCTGAGAACACATTCTCCTTCAAGTGCATGGCCTTTGCACTTAATATGCATTGCGTTTTATGCAAATGTTGTAGAGGGAATTGAAACAATTTGGATTGGCTTTTTGCGGCTATTTGACATTGCACTAGTGCGTACGCCTCGTGTAATTCAGGCTTTTTGATGAACGCACGTTCACATTGTATCTCTATTATACATACATACGTACATACTCCAGTCCAGTCACAAGATACTTGTCCCCTTATGGTGTGAGGTGGATCTTTTTGATATAGGATGTCCGGTAACTTTCTGTTACTTCTTTTAATGTTCATTTGATGCCAAACCAAATGAATTTCTAGGTTACTTGTCTGATTTGTCAAGAAAAAAAAAAATTGATAGTTGTATGAAACTTGCTACTATAAACTATCAGACACGCAAGGACGTCCTGGGATACCCATTAGGATGTATGCACGCATCACTGAGAAAAAATTAAGAGACGTCGAGACCCCAACAGTTGGTGCGCGTCTATGCTGGATTACAACCCAACATAAACACTCACCGACTGTCGGCGTCTCGTCATCTATTTTTTTCTCAAAAACTGCAAGAGTAACTTACTTTGAGTATCGACTCAGTTGAATACTGTGCAATACACGTCCATCCAACCCCTTGAATTGAAAGTAAAGAAGACGTTCAGAATGAAACATTAGAGAGACGACAGAAAGGGAAGCGAGAAAATATGTTAAGAATAAAAGAATATACCCACTCATCTATTACTCCCAATAACCAGTAGTTGTACACTTCCTGCGGCGGCTGTGCGAAGAAACCAACCAATCGACGAAACAAAATTATATCTTCAAACCTAAGCACTTTCCATTTCTTTTCCTTTTTAACACCCTACAAAAACGCAGCAGTGCGGCGAGCAGCTCGCAAGCAACAACCTCGACTACGGACAATGCTTCAAAATAAATAACACATTCCTTACCACAAACACGATCACAGAAGGCTGTCTACGACTTACTTCCAAACCCAAATTTTCGAAACATAAATACATGGTTTTTATGCTGCCGCCCGCACCGGTCACCATATCATTGAAAATATCAACCGCGCCCTCGGCCCCTTGCCCTACCGCGGCCGCGGCCTGCACCAATGTACATTGTATCAGAATCAACGAACGCATACTCATTAGCTATCTAGAGCATAGATGCAAACCATGAACATGATGATATGATTAAAAGGACTGAGCTATTGACTACTTGACTACAGAAATAGGAATGCAGTGAAGATGTAGATCAGTAATAACATTACCACGGCCCTGGGGTGGTGGAGCATCATTTCCACCGTAACCATAGGAGTCTTGATTCATGTCCCCACCGCCATAGCCATAGCCTCCTCTTCCACGTCCGCGGAAGCCACGCCCTCTGCCACGGCCTCGACCTCTGCCCCCATAACCACGTCCACCATCCCAACCACCATCGTTGTAATCATTAAAGCCATTAGGGTTCCCTGCATAACCTACAAGGTTTTTAAAGAGAACGTACATAAACCAAGCACCTATTACCATAAATTTAGAAAAAAAAAATTCAAAGAAAATATGCTTTAAAAATTCAGAAAGATTGCAAAGACATAAATATACAGCAATTGAGGACAAACAAACAATATGGCTAGAAAGGAGTACTTAGAAAAACTCTTCTTCCAACACCATGAGAGCTAGAATGCAGTGACTAAAATGGTTTTTCAATCAACTTTTCATAAATGTTCAATGAGGAGAAAACGATAAAAAAACACTTCATCGAATATCAGTATTTTTTATAGGAAAAAAAATGTTCAAAACAGTGGGGATAAAATATCAGTATTACCTCTGGATCTACCTCTTCCTCGACCACCTCGCCCTCTACCTAGCACGCTTGGGGAACCATCTATATGAAATGAGAACACGGCAGTTGGTTAGTCATCAAACTGAAAAAAATATCAAACTAGCTCTATTGTCATTAGCATGGAACTATATTACCTCCTTCGTAATCGAATTCCGCCAATGGTTTCACTTGATCGATTGGAATAGGTGGCTGATATCTGCTTTGTTGAGCATAATACAAGAGGTTAAAATTTTTTCCTTCACAATTAGTCGTGACTCTAGAGAATAGAATCAATTAGAAAAACCCACAATAAAAACTGGCAGAGCTTACAACTACTTCTAATTTTGCAAATTGTTCCCAAAATAAAAGATATTATTTCTAAATCCTACATAGATCTTTGAGGATTACAGGTAGAACTAAATTAGGTCCACGCGAAATTGCAAAATCCTCAACCATAAACTCAAAATAATTATCAAATACCATAACTTTTTTTTGATATGGCAAATACTCCATCAATTGCACTTAATCGAGCACAATGGAAGAGTTTAATCCATGTAACCGACCCCAATTAATTTGGAATATTAATTTGGAATTGAGGCTATGTTGTTGTTTGTTGTGGCAAATACCCCAAATTAGCAAGCAAACATTGGTATCCAAAAATAACTATAACATAATTAATAGACAAACTTAATCGGAAAAAAGACCATCTTAATAGCTCAGAGAGCAAGCAAAGGTTTAGAAGAAAATACCACAATTTCCTTTTTCAAACAATTCATATATCAGCACTTAAATGTGCTTTTAATGATTGAGAAATTATAAATATTATTGAGAAACATTTCGCACGTCTAGTTCAAGATTTTAAAATCTGAGACTTCTGAGTAAACATTTTCTTTCACGAATATGTGACTTTCACATTCATCGGATATTAAAAAAAAACTCGCCAAAAAAAAAAAAAAAAAAAAACTAAGCTACACCTAGCTAGCCAAAGAAAGCATAAAAGTTCATGTTTGATGATTTAAGCGTGTTTCATGAAATATACGGTATCATAACAACAACAACAACAACATAGCCTCAGTCCCAAATTCAATCGTCTTACAAGGAAAATCGCCTCCATAGTTGACCTCCTGGGCATGAAACCAAATTGGTTCTACGATATTGTTGTTTCTCTCCTTAGCCTATTGTCAATTATCCTCTCCCAAAGTTTCATAGTGTGACTCATAAGTTTAATTCCCAATAGTTTGAGGGGATGAAATATACAGTATAAATAATAAAAAAAAAAGCTTACTCCAAAAAGAAGATACACCACAAACAAACTCATTTGATGACTCATAGAATTGTTATGAACCAAATATGCACAACCCTAAAAATAATTTTGAGAATCGCCTACACACATGATGCATCATGCTTACAGAAACATGCACTTTAATCATCAATCAAACTATAAACCACTCAAACCTTCAAAACATCAGGAGAACAATGCTACTAATTAAAACAGTAAAAAGTTTAGTTCTTACCCAGTGGAAGATGTATCCAACTCGTTCTTGGACAAAGTAATTGTAATCATTGAAACATGGCGTGTAGTTTCAAGGCTGAAACAGAACAAGTCAAAGTGAGTTGACAACTTGCTAATCTAATATAAACACTAAAAAAGATTTGCCCGAGGTATCAAGGAAAATGAAATGTTGCTTCTTACGGAAGTAGGCCTTCTTCCAACGGCTCCCAAGTATCAGTTATATCAGTAGAGCCAATTGAAGCAATCTGATGGAGACCAGCAATCCTTCTCTAGAAGAAGACATTCATATATAGATGAAATAGATGAAAAAGCTAGCTATTTACACGTTGAAATTATGAACAAAAAGATCAAACAAATACAAAATCCCAACCTTGATTAGTTCAGCAATCATCACTGTCTTGTTGATAGCTCTTCCCATGGCTTTAAGAATGATTTCGTTAGACCCTTTCTCCTGTAGCAGTAGAACGTCAAAAATGAAATATACTAATATTTTAATTACAAAAAGTCAGAAAATGTTACGTAACACTTATCACTACCACACAACTGGGACACGTTCAAAGTAAATAAGAAAGCAAAACGATGCTTCCAAAACTTAAGCCGCAGAATGCTATGCCATTTTCATTTCTTCATCAATAGCCATTCAATATTTCTGAACTAAGCACCCACCCATCGATTACAGAATAGTATTTTAAACATCAGTAGCTGTACATCATTTTTTGGCTCCCAAGTATTAGTAATATCAGCAGGAGTAAATCCTTAACACAAGCAAAGATCAACCATTCCAGTTCTATTTTTATAATAACAAGGCTATTACCAACAAGATAAGGCAATTCTCTAAATGGTTTACAAAATCGCTTGTCTCCATCAGGGCTTATTCTTTGTGGAAATTGCTGCAATTGGCCTATTGTATGAATTCGCACAAGTTCACCTTTCAAGAAAATACATTCACTCATCTAATCATATGATTTGTATCCAGTACCAATTTAAACTTGTACCAAAAATCAGTGGTGGGCAAGTTCCCTCACCTCAGCGTAAAGTTGGGAGGGCTACAAAGCGAAAATTGAAAAAAAAAAAAAATGCCAACAAATCAATACATTGCATGTGCCTAAAAAGGGTAGTTCTGCACATATGTGATTATGAATTAATAGGCATGTCAGAGAATAGCAAATTAGGTATCACGTTCTCATTGTTCATTTCTCGAGCCTTGATTTGTTATCAAGTTGATAAATTTTCTCTAAAATTGGTCCTGGAAGCAGATACACTTGCCAAAAAAATTCCTTAAGAGATTAGATAAAATTGTCTTTATTTTTGGGTACATAGTTTTTTTTAAAAAGATGGATACTCTCTTTAAATCTTTGACTGAATTAATTAAGTCATTTAGTGTCCACAGCACTTATCAAGGATTCAGGAGTGTTTTGTAGAGGCCGAGGAAGCCACGAGCCCCTTGAAAATGTCCTAAAATGCCAATAATAAGAATCCCTAAAATGCCATATCAAGATACATCCAAAACGAGCCTCGTGATGGGGTAGAAGCCCACATATATTCTATCTTCTTACCCATAATCCTTTCAAATCATCAGCTCCATATGTTTTCCCTCCTATCACATAGGCGTCTTATAACAAATCAACACATTACCAAGAACCCACCAACTCCAACACAGCTCTCTCATTGGAGCTAACACTAAACACCAAGTTAGTTGGTTGTGAAAGAATTTCATCCGTGCCAAGGTAATTGCATTATGAAAGATCTAGGGCCACAAAACAATCGAGCTGTAGCTTACGCGTCTTGTGCATTGTGGATTTAAATCCACAAAAAGTAGAAACAGACTTGAACGTAGCAAAGTGGAAAGAGACCTTTCGTAAGCATTCTAATGATCAATAGTCAGTGTCAGACATGATATCAATTTTGGTAAGGTGGTTTGATATAGACCGTAACAGGTTTTGAGCATTAACGACTAAGATGGTTGTCTCAGTGAAGTTCAATGGGCCCCTTTAAGTTTGAAGTCACTGTATAAAAAATACAGGCACACCCATGCATCTCAAAATCTTGTCGATATTCTATAGTGCAAATTGTTATGCAGCAGTCATTGTTCACATTTGTTCCCCAATCAAGAAATATAGGAGTTATTTCTTTAGTTTAGATTTTTTTATCAGAGTATTTCTTTAGTTTAGATTGATACATATATCCTAAAGATGTGTCCTTTTTGTGCTAAAATAGTAAACAGGTGCTATTAATGCATACCATAACAAATTTGTCAATAGAAGGTTAAACAATAATACTTATAAATTCACTTTTTCTTTCAAGTAGATTTCTTCACTGAAAGTTGATGAAGAGGCTGCAATTAAAATGCTAACTAGACAACTCCAAAGTTTCCTACTATGAATACACAGAGATAAATATGACGACCTCCAAAAAAAAGCAAGTACCGAATCCTTGCAAATAAAAACAAATTACATTCAAATCCTTCATTTTCTATTAAAAATCTCAGGAATGTTCAACTCATTTCTGTTTTTTCACTTCAACGTGAGTAGGAGTCAGACTGCCGAGTCGACGACCTCCCCAAACCTTGCCTTTTGACAAGTGATGCCCCGTCCATCTCACCAGAGATGCTTTGGCGAAATATGGAGCGCCGCTATGGGCACCCCACCTATTATTAAAGGCACCCAAAATTTATGGTTATTCTCTCCTCTAAATTTTACCTTGATTGAAATGACAAAATTGCCCCTTCGTTTTATCAAATTGGTGGATTGATGGTGGGGTGCACTTGGGGGCAATTTCAGAATTTCAGTCAAATTTTTTGGGTGCCCTTGGTAAACCATTTGGTGCCCTCAACAATGGTGTGCCTTCACTAATAGGTGGGGTGCCCATAGCGGGGCTCAATGTTTAACTCATTCAAAGCGTAGAAACAGAAGCACAAATTGGCATGCATGCAACGGAACTCGTTCGTGTATGACATATAATTAATTCACAAGTGTTAATATACAACAATCCAACCATCTTCCATCAAAATTAGAAATGAAATCATGTTCAGATTCCAGAAAACCAGCCAATAACGCATAAGCAAGAACTAACGCAGATTAAACCGATTCATCATCAAATCAGGTAAGGAAAATCGGTGAAACCTGGAGAAGAGTTGTTGCATAGGTAATGTAATTCCTCATCCTTCCTTGAGTGGTTATCCGAATCTCGTTCTCGTTTATCGGCGTGTCCGCCTTCGGCTTCTCCACTCGCTGGTATCGATCCATCTACAATTCACCAAAACCACCACAAACAAACATCAATCAAAATAACAACAACAATCGAGCATGAAATTCACACGTGCGACACACAGAATTTCGATCGATGAACAACAAATCCTCAAAATCAATCAAAATCAATCAGCGACACCAGATCTACAAAACCAAAACAACGACGACAACAATTTCGAAGGCGGAGTTGTCGGAGCACTGACCGCTAGGGTTAGGGTTTGGATTACCTTTGTTGGAGCGAGTCGAAGCTCGAGTGGTGTGCGCGACGACGAAAAACCGAAACCCTAGCCCTCGCTCGCAGAGTCTCGCTCTCTCTCTCTCTCTCTCTCTCTCTCTCTCTCTCGGCGAAGGAATTGTTGATTAGATTTGTTGGGGTTGAAAAGAGTGTCTGGCGCTCTCGCGGTGGGTTTTATATGATGTGGAGGTTGGGTGGGTCGGTGGATGGATCGGTCGGTCGAAGCGAGCGGTCAAACGTGTAGGGCTGACGCTAGCGAGTCTACCGCCCGTAAGAGCGCCCACTTTACCGCTTTGATCAACCTTGATGGACGGACCAGATCGTTTTCATCGTTTTGCCGGTGTTGCAAAGATGGGGCCATGGCACAAAGAATACTCTCTCTAGAGGCTGGAGGTTCGACTCGCGTTAAAATAAAAAATAAAAATAAAATTTAGGTCCATCATTTTTTAATATTTAATGAGGTTTTTTATATCACACTGTATGGTTAATTTTTAAGGTTGCAATAAATTGGAATAATTGGACAACTTGATTTTATGGTAAAATAAGTATGAACAAGCTAATGTGTTCATAATCGGATTCAAATAATTTACGTGCTTTTTTTTTTTTTTTTTTTGGTAAGTGTTTACTTACTTCTTTACAGTCTCTACGTCTGCACTAATTTCAAAAATGTGCTTGTATTTATATATATGGGTTATATTAGTCGCTAGACTTTATTCCATAAGTAGTTGTCTTTCCCATTTGAAGATTAAGATTATCTTCATCCGTTGAAAGTTTTGTTTTTGTGCGGATGATGTATATGTAGAAGAAGTTTGATCCATTTAGCTAACTCCAATTAATTTGAGACTACAGCTATGTTATTGTTGTTGTTGTTGTTGGCGATGGTGGTGATGATAATCTATGCGTGTATCATTTTGTTCGATTGTTACAACCATATTTCTTTTAATTTTTGAACAATTATTATTAGCAAATCAATGCACAGAGGTAGTTACGCGTCAAGTTATGTTATATAGAATCTATCAAGACTTCAAAAGCAATTGACGATTAATGAAATTTTTATTTATAAAAAAATGAGTTGTTGAGATTAGTTTTATATGGACCCAAACTCTTACCACTTGTAACTTTATCAATTTACTATTTTTTTTCTTACCTACTACTGTTTGACGTTCATGCCACCCGGTTGAACATTTCATTGCCAGAACATGTAAAAGCTTAAAAATGCATGTGCCTCGTGCACATTTTAAGGCAATTGAACTAAATTTTTTTAAAATTTTGTACTCTTTGTCCCTTGAATAGTATTAGTGAATAATACAACGTTAAACCACCGCAAATTATCATTTTACAAAAAAAAAAAACACAAACTACAAATTAACATTCAAATGATCGAGAAAAACGATACAACAACACTAGTAAGATGGACGATATATCACTTGTGAAAATGATGGAACATCATTTCTAGTGTGCCTTTATGGTGTGTTCGGTTCGCATGACTGCTTAAGTAATTTGTTGAATTAGATGTAATCCGTTGTTCACTTCGCATGATTATATAATGCCATCGGATTAAGTTATCATACAAACTTTGGATTAAACAAAGTGGACTCTCACCCTATCACTAGCTAATCCAATCTCTTCTAATATATATAAGGACGAAAATGCCCTTCACTTACTCCAAACAAAACCACTGATTTTGGGGGTTTTTATATAAGGAGGGGTAAAAAGAACATTTTCTTTTAATCACTTAAAATTATATCATGTCAACCGAACAAGTCTTCAACTTCGGATTAAATCTAATCCATAGTCATTTAATCAAATGCTTGCTAATCCGATCATATCAAGACAATCCTATCAACCCAACTGAACGCGCCATTAGAGTATCAGTACAATAGAATTTGTCTCGTACTCTCGCACGTCACACTACTTAAATTACTCACCCAATATCAACTCAACAGCCGATATCATACGCCACGTGGCGAGTAACCAATACGTATGCTCGGAAGGCTAGTGGAGTCGCTGGTGTACACAATAAAGGTCTATACAAGTCTTATCTGACTTGCGTAGTTACACGTCAAAGCTTTTATACGTCACGGCGATTCTCACCGCCAAAATACACAAATGAAAAACTCCAATACGAACCCACCTAGTTAAAGTACAATGGATGTCAGAGAAAGATATGGCAGCAATCTCGATGTAGATCCAAAGACTATAATAAATTCGAGTGGTGTTTAAGTGCGTAAGCATATTGCGGGACATAGTATTAGTGATGGCGCCCTATCCAAGTTAGGGTACGGAACTCTCTCTCTCTCTCTCTCTCTCTCTGCGTGCGCGTGCGTGTGAGAAATTAGGGCACGCACGAGAACTGAAACCAGAACACTCGTCGATCTCTTCAAATTCATGATCGAATCCGCCATTATCGACCTCTATTGATCTCTCTCTCTCTCTCTGGTTCTATTTTATCGTCAAAGGTGAGTCGATTGAGCTGATTCGAACTCGGTTTAGAATCTCGTGTTGGTATTGATTATGGCGTGTTTTGATTGTGAAAAAACTAGGGTTTTACCGTTTTGGTTTCATAGTTTTGATCTTTTAATGGAATCCGTGGTTCTGATTGGGATTTGAATGTAATTGAGTGTTTGTGGCGGTTTTGTGATTGGTTAAAGTATCTATTTTTTTGGGGGGTTTTGTGCACATTTTTGGGTTTCTAGGTTTTCGTGATGAATTCAACAGTTTCACTGTTCAAATGTGAGTACTTTTTGTTCAATACTGTCAATGTTCAATTTTTTGATGATTTCACTGCACATCAAATAGTGGAAGTGCTTACTTTTTAATGTTTTGGACTATAATGATCGAAACCGCGAAGAACTGGGCGCTCTGTTGCTTATAATTGCCAATTTGAGTTTGCTATGGAGTTGGTTTGCTTTACTTTATAAACGTAAAATATATAGACTCTTATTTTTGTCAAGAATGGTAAGGGCGAAGTCGAATCTTGAAACGTCGGCTTTTTGCAGGAACTTTTAATATGACAGAGCCCTCTAAAGTGATTCACATCCGCAATGTCGGGCATGAAATATCGGAGGTATTACTACCCTTCCCTTTTTATACTTTCCATTACATTCATCTATTTTGTCGTGTTAATGTCATTCTTTAAATAGAAAATCAAAAACTTAACTCAATAGAAACTGTAGAAATTCGACGAGGTAGGGGCAAACCAAAGTTAACATGGGATGCATTAATTAGGAGGGATTTGAATAGTTTGCAAAGCTCACCATCAATTGCACTTAATCGAGCACAATGGAAAAGTTTGATTCATGTAGCCGACCCCAGTTAATTTGGGACTGAGGCTATGTTGTTGTTGTTGTTGTTGTAATGTCATTCTTCGATTGCATATTTCCGATTAGTATTGACTATTCATAACTTTTATTCGGTATATATGTTATATCAATAATGTTGAGCTGACCCTGCTTATTGTTTAACTCTTTCCAGAATGACCTTCTTCAACTGCTCCAGCCATTTGGTGTTGTCACCAAGCTCGTGATGTTGCGAGCGAAAAATCAGGTATTCCTTGATGCTGTGCTTGTATGTTTCAAATCATTCTTACATGGCATGGTATGTTCTAAAATTAATTCACCAGCGCGACAGGGTGATTGCTTTAATTATGTACTTGATTGGCCTTAATGGTCCATAATGTATCCTTTCGTATGAGTTTTACATTTAACTTGGTCTTTGATCTCTACACTTCTGTGTTTTCTGTACAGGCTTTACTTCAGATGCATGATATGGCATCTGCAGTCAATGCTTTGCAATACTATGCTAATATTCAGCCAAGTGTCAGGTATTTACATGGCCATAAAGTGCATCTATTTTAGAAAGAATTTTCTTCCTCTCTCTCTCTCTCTCTCTCCCTCACACACACACAGAACAAAACACTCTAACGATGAAGCCTTTTTGATGAATTATTCGAAGTAATACACTCGTGTCTTCTATTTCTAAAACCTGCACAATATTTAAATTGACGTGGGTAAAAGTAATTGATTGTTAGGCAATGACCCTCAAGTCTCAACACTTCTACTGAAGTGCATGATTGTGCGTATGCAGTGTACTTACCTTAATCGCATATTTGTCTATGGATAAGGAGTTTTTTTTTTTTTCTAATTTGAATCACCTGCATTGGTTGTCTGGATTGGATATGTCCTCTTTCCAGTGCCAATGGGTGCGCGAGAGAGATAATGAAGAGAGGAAGAGAGAGATTTCATCACCTGACTTTTGTTGATGCCATTTCAGAGGAAGGAATGTCTACATTCAATTCTCATCTCACCAAGAACTTACAACGATGGATAATTCTCAAGGACGCAGTGGTGGAGATCAGGTCGGTTGCCTTCTCTTGCTGCATTTCTTCATTTCTTGTGCTTTTCAGTTATTTTCAAATATGAAGCGTGGTGTTGGGTCGAACATAATATATTTTAGGTGGAAGAGAAAAGTTAGAAACTGATATCACATTAAAAGAAAGTACTGGTCATTCATTTCAAATCATTGATTAACACATGAACCTCTTTACATGTTCTTCCACGGCCATGCTTTAGTAGCTGTTCAAATATTTTATGGCTTTTGTTCTCTGCGAATATGAAAATAATGTTGACTAAAACATCTGAATTCGGGGGAGGTACAAGTGCCCTTTAGTGCAGAGGATTATTGTATTTCTGATTATGCTTAACCATGGTCGTTCTAGTGGCTATCTTGTCCTCTAATTTTCTATTTTATGCCACTTTCACATGGATTATCAATGTATCTCTACATATAAAAATTCAGAATTTTCATGAGTACTGAGATATTTACCTTTATGTAAACTTATGGAGGATATATCCAACAACCTTGTGATCCAGTGACCTCTTTTGTCAGACATTATTTGGAGTCTTCAGATATTGACTGCCTTTGTTCTCTATTCCTACACCCTAAGCAGTTGAAATATCATGACTATTAGAGAAGGGAATAAACTTGTTATGGTGTAGTTCTATTAAAAAACACAGAAGGTAATAAAGGAAAAAGTCTGGATCCTACGCCTTTTCGCCTGTGGCCTGAAAAAATTCCAATCAGGATTTTCAGTTTTAGCTTTCACTTTATCACAAATTTAGAACTCAAAATTGCTCATATATTTATCTTATTCATTTACTGATTTTCGTGCAACTTTTTTTTTTTTTTGGTAGTTCTTTCTTCTTTTCTCTTTTTATTCTTCTCTATTCATTCTTCTCTCTCTCTTCTCTTCTGTCTCTTTGCCGGTCTGCTGTCGCGTACTCTCAGGATTCGCAGCCCAATCGAATTCTCTTAATTACAATTCATCAACTGCTCTATCCTATAACAGTGGAAGTGCTGCATCAAGTATTCTCTCTGCATGGGTTTGTGGAGAAGATCGTCACTTTTCTGAAGTCAGCTGGTCAGCTTCTTCAAGTCTTCTTCTATCTGTCTCTATATCTCTCTTAGTTTCAATTCTTTTTGACAATTAGGTATTGATCGAATGGACTTTATATTCATTCAATGGAAATTCTGTGACTCTTTTCATTTTGGATAAGAATCTTTGATCAGTAACCTATTGGGGATGATAGGTTTTTCTGTACTTGGTTCTTTGTTGGTATGCCTATGCAGATCTATATGCCATTCCCTTGATTGTGAAAAATCTACCAAAAAGGCTGTGCAATAGTCTTTATCTGTATATTTATGTGCTGATTTTGTAGGCTTTCAAGCGCTTGTCCAGTTTCAATCACGGCAGAGTGCTGTTTCTGCTAGAAATAGCCTTCAAGTATGTGTTTGATGTTGCTCCGATTCCATGTTACTTGATAGTTATCCAAGCTTAGTGGCTGAGTACTCCAGATCTTTTGTTGTAGGGACGTAATATATACGACGGCTGCTGTCAGCTGGACATTCAGTTCTCTAAGTATGTGTTGGATCATACTGGGTTGTTAAGATTCATTATTGATTCTGAAATGTTGGATTGAGTCTTAACTTCTGCAATTCTTTTACAGCCTAAGTGAACTACAAGTGAATTACAATAATGAGCGGTCTAGGTGAGTCTGTTTTTTGCTTGCATTCATTGCTTTCTGTGGTTCTTTTTTCTATATGTATGTATAACATGCTAATTTAAAATCTTTACTTTGCAGAGATTTTACAAATCCCTCACTGCCTTCAGGTGAATCGAAAGGCAGGTCCTCACAAGTATGTCTCGGACATTTCTACAATCTTATAATAATCTTGGCCTTGCCTTGTTTTTATTGTTTTAGTTGTGAATCTGCTTTTTAAGATTTCATATTCGTATTTGGCTAAATTTATTTGTTCTATATCTGTCGAAAGCCCGGGTATGGTGATGCTGCGAGTCTCTATGCTCTTCAGCCTCCAGGAGCCAGAGGTGCTTAATGTTTTTCTTATTTCCTACATTTTATTGCTTATTGATCAGAGTACTGACACATGTTCTATGATTACTCTGTTTCAGTTGCATTTCAACAGGTTGGTGACAAACATTCTGGTGTCCTTTCAGGTTTTGTTGTTTCAAGCTACTTTGGTGTTCAAAACTGATCCTTTGTGCAATACATTCTTTAACTAAGAATCAGGATTTTCACTCGTACGTCTCCTTGTAGCTTGCCTTATACGTTCACTAACATATGCAGGAATTAAGTTTTTATTGGAAACAACAGGAGTTCCTTACACTGTCATCTCTGCCAAATATTCTGGATACTGAATGAATCTCAATCATAAATCCATAATCTTTGCTGTGCCAAGTTGTTTGAATTGTCCTAGACGATATCATATATGGAGACCCAATGAATCTCGTGGGATTAGAACCTGTTAACATATTTATTTGGTAGTGGAGTAAGTTAGGAGATCAAGTTCTGGGGCACATATAGATGACAGTATTACTTTATTTTATTTTCTAACCTCATTTGTTTGTCCGTAACTCCATCTATTTTCTGCAGAAGGATTTCCTGACAAGCATATGTTTGGCGTTCATGTTTCTTGCTATACGCTTTTCTAATTACGTGGTCTTGTACATATAGTATGAATTTTGGGTTTTGATCTTTGTTTTTCTTTTTCATTTCCTAGATGGGAAATGCTGCAGCAGTTGCAGCTGCATTTGGAGGAGGTTTGCCCCCTGGAATAAGTGGTACTAATGAAAGGTGCACAGTGTTGGTCTCTAACCTTAATCCAGATGTAAGGGATACCTTTATTCATTGCTTTTATATATATATATATTTTTCCCCACTTGTCCTTTAGTAAACTTTCTTCTTTTGCTTGCATTCAGAAAATTGATGAGGATAAGCTGTTCAACCTGTTCTCAATTTATGGCAACATTGTCCGAATCAAATTACTTCGCAATAAACCAGATCATGCTCTTGTTCAGATGGGAGATGGATTCCAAGCGGAATTGGCTGTACATTTTTTGAAGGTTCTTTTTTTTTGTTGCCCCCTTTTTTTCAGCATTTCGACAAATCATGCGCCTCTAGATCATTGTCATTAAGTAGGTGAACTGTTTATTGTGTCGCTGAAACGAAATTTAATTATATATCTGGTATGTAGTTTTTTTTTTTTTTGACAGCATGAAGGTGCTAGAGTTTCTTTTATATTGTGGGGACTTCCATTTTGTCCATTTGCTGTCATTCATCTTCCCTATAGGTTTCATTCAAGAAGCATTTTTGAGAAGTAGTACTGCTCAAGTGAGGTTATTGCACTTTAATGTGTCGAACAAGTTGTGTTAATAAAAGTTGCGACTTCTTCAATTGTTTTAGTAGCCAGTCTCTCTAATTTGTAGGAAACTGTCTCATGGGTTCACCTCAATCATTTTTCATGACCGTGGTCATTTCCATTAGAGTCGATGTAATTTCTATCCATTCAAAGAGTGAGCTTCGGAGTTTGCCAGCCTTTCCTTTCTCAAGTTTTGCCTTGTAGTGTAGAACAGCAGCATAATTTTGCCTGGTTAAATCTATGTCGATGAGGGTAGAAAGGATTTTGAAGCAGATTAATTAAGAGAGAAACTTGTATACCTTCCTTCTTGATGTTTTTTACTGGCTTTGTACGGTTGGGGAAAAGGCTTTTGTTTCACCATCTAGTATTCGGTTGAATTTTCATGGTGGTGGTGCTATTGATTATACCATGGCGACGGGGATATCATTCATTTCTAACTTTTATATGATCAATTGGGGCCATTTGTTCCAGTGTGTTGCAGGAAAGAATATTTGAGCATAAAAACGATGGTTTTGCCACTACATCAATCGCTTTTCGATCTTTCCCGATATCCATGTATTTGACTAAACTCTTGTCTGTGCTCAGGGAGCTATGTTGCTGGGGAAGAGACTAGAAGTGAACTTTTCGAAGCATCCTAATATCACAGCAGGCCCAGACACGCATGAATATACGAACTCAAATCTAAACCGCTATAACCGCAACGCCTCAAAGAACTATAGGTACTGCTGCTCCCCGACTAAAATGATCCACCTGTCGAGCCTCCCCCAAGAGATAACGGAGGAGGATATTGTTGCCTACCTCGAAGAGCATGGATCAATAATCAATACTAAGCTTTTCGAGGTGAATGGGAAGAAGCAAGCCTTGATTCAGTTCGACAACGAGGAACAAGCAACCGAGGCTCTTGTGTGCAAGCATGCGACCACAATTGATAGATCTGTAATTCGAATCTCCTTCTCCCAGTTGCAGACCATCTAAGCGAAGCCGCTATAGCCAAGGATGATTTGGCTTTCATGGGAATTAGACGGCCGACTCCGGGTCTTTACATCGTTCATCGTTTGCTTCTTGTACTGCTATTGTATCCTTCTTATGCAGAAAAGTAGTGCTCTCTGCTCTTCCCTTTCTCTATTTAGTAACTGTGTGTCTTGCTGCTACGTTTCTTAGTTTTCCTGTAAGATGGACCATGAAAGCAGTTTGCTAGTGCTTTTGGTGCTTAATTTAGTTCTGTACTATGAACCATCTGTCTTGCCAGTGAGATTCTGCTCATCTAATTCGACGATGTTGCGATAGAGGTTACGCCGTCTTGCTTCCGCGCCACAAATATTCTGGTGTTGTTGCTTGCAATGCAATGTCTTCTTTATGAACATCATTCTTTTTCAACAATAGATAGAGAAATCTAATCACGAAAGAACATGGAATATCGAAGGCCTCAGTTAGGTTCCAACTACTGCACCATGACAATGGTTGGTTATAAAGTTAAACAACCATAGTAGCTTCTCTAAATGTGCAAAGAAAAAATTAAATAAATGTGACACAAACAAGTCTCTACTATGTATTGGCAAAGAAAAATGTTGTCGTGCCCCAAGATGCACACTACTATGTATTAGTAAAGGAAAATGTTGTTGTGCCTCAAGATGCACACGCACCTAGAGCATGCACCTCGCAGGCACCCTTGTTTTTTGGGATGTGCACATATCTCGAGGTGTATTGAAGGAAGTTGAAGAGGTGCGTGCCCTTCGTGCGTGTCTGTGTAGGGGCACGCTAGCACTTCCCGATGTCCCTAATAAGTGTCAAACGTTGCCTTGGTACAATGGTTGGAACCCATTTCCTAGGTCTAATTTTCTAAAGGTATATTTCTTGTAAGGTGGGATATGCTTCTCGCAGAATAGTCAAAGTTAATCTTGAACACTATGGATAATCAAAAAGAAGAAAAAAAAAAAATTTACTAAAACAAAACAAATTACTAAGAGCATTCATTCATCATAATATAGGAGAGACACTGACAAACTCTATGTAACCAAATCACCCATAAAGACTCCTAAATAACACAAACACACTACACAAACAAAAAGCACAATTGACATAACATAAAACTAACTCTTAAGTGGTATAATCCAATCACTCAAAAAGACTCCTAAGGACACAAACTTACTCAACAAACGAAAATCCCAAATAAAACAGAACACATAACTCTATCAAATATTCTTTTCATTGATCACACCCTCTGGAGCCAGAGCTGGTGATGGCACCGCCGGCGGCAATGGTGCAGACGGAGAGGCGTCGCAGTAACCGCGAAGAATGTCACCCTCTTCGGCAGTGAAACCAAGGGAAGTAAGCATGGAGGGCCAGCAATGGTGAGTGATGACTCGAATGGCTCGGCAACAATCAAGGCCTAAGTAGGATTCTCCATTGAGGAAGAAGAGAAGGATCTCGTTAGTGCATGAGCGAAGCTCGACTAGCGAGTTCCAGCAGTTCACCAGGCCTCCTTCAGCTTCTCCACCTTCGCCTATGCCAAGAAAAAGCCGAGCCTGAAGGTCACGGCCGGGGTTTAAGGCAAGCTCTCGAGCCTCCATTGTGGAAGGGGCCATAATAAACAACATAAGAGCCAAAAAAAGAGCTAGCTTGCTAAGGATCAGAGCCATTGCAATGTGTGATAAGAAATTGGATATCAAAAATTGAATGAGAGATTGAGAGATGAGTGAAAGTGACCGAGAAGCTTTGGCTTATATAGAGGAGAGAATGATTAAGACATTAACGTTAGACGTTACGGACATATGGGGAGGTCAAGAGACCAAGAATAAGAGCAACTTATGAAAGTTGAGGTTAGGAAGGTGTGGAGACCAGTCTCAAGCATGGTTTGCAATCAGTGCAATTTCAGTTATACATGTCTAATCAATTCCCACTAAGAGAAATAAATTTAAATCATAAAAGCGATGAAGGGCTCGTCAGTTTCTAACCACAATTTAAGCACAAGAAATCAATTGAAGTCCATTATATCTATTTGGTGAAATTCACAATATCATGTTTGCCTCATAATTTTGCCAATGCTGCATAGAAAGATTGATAATTATCAATAGAGTGCAGACTTCCTCTTCAGTAGAAAGTAAAAACAGAAAAGGAGAATCCCCAAAGGTACCATGTGATTCATATCAAGTAATATAAATCATTCAATATGGTGGGATGGGGTCTGATTCCTAATTAGGGATAATCCGCAATATCACAGTATCAAAGAAAAAAAAACATAGATCACTATAATGACTCAAAAATCAAAGGGTTGTACACAATTCCATAAAGGAAAATGTTAGGTGACAACCTCTTGCTTCGAAAAAAAAAAAAAAAAAAAAAAAATTGCTACGTAATAGTTTTAGTAATTTGAAGCGTGTTGCATGCATCGAGACATGCGTGCACACATTGGGTGGGTTAAAATCGACTAATTAATCAAAACACGTGAAGATCGACAAAGTTTTAATCTGTACTTGAGATCGACCATGTAGCGCAAATTAGAAAATCCAATGAGTATCATCAATTGCTAGTGCTACTTATTTGTGCACAAATGAGAAAGCTATCAGAATCTTATAAAGTTCAAGCTTCAAACTGTTTAAATCACTTTAACTTGTTCAAGGAGCTTTAAGGCTTAAATAGTCTTACCTACCAATTTGTGAGTTTGTTAAAGTTCAATACATAGATGCAGTACAATCCCTTTAGACCAAGGTCCAAACATATTATCATAGATATGTGTATCATTGAAACCAACCAAGTTAGATATTCAACTACACCAGTGAATATAAACCGGGCACATAAACTATCAATATCAAACTGAACATACTAAACTTAGTCTAACGTTGGCACCTCATCTCATGGAGCTTTTTTTTTTTTTTTTTTTTTTTTTTTCGGGCATCTCATAGACTTGTTACTTGTACAAGTCCCATACCATATATTAGCGACAAGTTCTAGTTTAGGGTTCAGCAATAGTTGCTAATTTAGACAACCACTGAGATAACTAGAACAGGCGATGGAATAAATTTCATCTCATACAGAAAATACTTAGACTTCCCATGGAGTTGAGGGGATTCCAGATTCCAACATTCTTTTGCCGATCAAGAACAAAAACCCGGTAATCGTAACCGAAGTAACCTAATTGAATTTAATGTTAAGCAAAAGACATTAGAAACTAGGAAGAAAGATTAAGGTTCTGGCAAACACTTTAAAACAATTCCAAAGAACAACCATGACAACAAAAGACAATTTAACTGTTCCAAAGCCTAAATAAAACTTAATCTGAAAAACAAAACTTGATGATTCTCCAGAAGCTCAGTCTTTCAAGAAGTCTACCACACAATTTAAAACGAGAAACCCCAATAAAACAACTCATAAGTATAGAAAACTAGTGTACGTCTATTATTAGGGCTAGTAAAATTGGATTCAATGATTGAGAAATCAAGCCTTGAGGCGCCCATAAAACTTCTGCTTCTCCTGTGTCGTCTGGAAGCGACCGTGACCAAACTTGGATGAGGTATCGATGAACTTGAGCTTGATCTCCTCGAGAGCCACACGAGAGGTCTGCTTAAGCAGGGATTGGCGGAGAGTAACAACCCTCTTCTTCGGCCCAACACAGCATCCTTTGATCAGCAGATAATCATTCTTCACGATACCATAGTGCGGGAATCCACCGATGGGAGTGATGTCCTTCTCAGTCCTGATTCAAAGCAAAACAACTTTTCAGAAAACAAGGAAAAAGAAGGCAGACATCTCATAATGAACTACAAGTTGGGAAGAAGAATACCTGTCGAACTCAGTCATGGCTGTGTGGGATTCATCACCGACCTTCCCAAGCTTGTATACCTTCTTGTTCATCTCCGTACGGTGGTGGTACCCATTCTGACCAGCCCTAGCAACTGTGAAGGAAACCCTAGCAGGGTGCCATGCTCCAATACAAGCCACCTTGCGCAGACCTCTGTGGGTCTTACGGGGCAGACGGGTGACACCCCACCTAGTGACGACACCTTCATATCCCTTACCCTTGGTTACACCGATAATGTCAATCATCTCATCTTTCTGGAACACTGCATCCACTGGGACCTGCTTCTCAAAGAATCCATATGCAAAGTCCACCTTATCTGCTATAGTTCCACCATTCACCTGGATTTCCATTAGATGCGCCTTCTTCTGTTTGAGTCCCTTCATCTTCCTGATCTGAAAACAAAGAGAGCAGCAACAATTTTAGACAGCATATCCTGCACAGTAATTCTGAGAAAAGGTACAAGGGAAGATTTGATGAAAACAGACCAGAAATTCAAAGCAGCAAAGAGGTCACTTATAAATTAAATTCCATGTGATAATATCAATTCATCACATGAATGATAGCAATAGTATCAGAAAAATCATGGACATGAATTATTTTCAATGCAATGCATCATCAAATGAACACGTACATCCAAAAGGTAAATACTAGTCCCGAATAGGCAAAATGTATACCTGTGTGTGGGCCAAAACACGGATGACTGTCGCATACTTCTTCATTTTCTCAAGTTGAGACTGAATTTCTTTCTTTCCATCATCGGACTCGTACTTCTTCGAGTACTTGGTGAAAGCCTTCTTCTTGGACTTGCAAAAGTTCTTGTAGAACCTCCTTCTCAAATCCTCACTCAAATGCTGGGCCCATACAGTGTTCAAAGAGCGAAGCCCCCTTGGGGTCTTCACATAGGCCACAACTCCAACGATAACCATGGGAGGAGTTTCAACAATAGTCACAGCCTCGCAGGTCTCCTTCTTGTGAAGTTCTAGAATTAATTAGAATTAATTCAGTTCAATAACTTAAAGGCATATATAGTAAAATCTGTGAAAAACACTACCTAGTAAAAGAACAAAAGTACAAAATGAATCCAGAAATCACTTTTAGCGCAACAGTTGTTGAAATAGACAGATCTTACTTGATCCAGGTTTCTCGACATCTCTCACAATGTGGGTCATTCCAGCCTTGTATCCCAAAAAGGCGGTAAGCTTGCAAGGCTTGGTTGGGTCATCCCTGGGAAAAGCCTTCACTGCATTCATCCAAAAATCAACGCTTTAGACAAAACACAATCCCAAATCAATTTCTTAAAACATTTCAGCCGATGCAATGTGCTTCATTTGAGGTTTGAGCAACAAATGGAAATCGAAATGGATACAAATTTTCATCAACAATCTTCTAAATTCCTCCAGGACCCAAGAAAAAATAAGGCACGGACATATAAATCATACCCTTTCCACGGTGTCGGGAAGCCCTCTTCCTCGGGAGGAACCCAAGGGAACCGTGCCTGGGGTGCTCAAACTTCCTGTGAGACATCCTCCTCCTTCGCCCTGAAATTCAACATCAAAATAACAAATTTTTAACAAAAAGAACTATTTTCCCCTTATTTCTTATAGGGGAATGAATCAATCAGTATAAACTGTGAACTTTTACGCCTTTTGCATCAATTATTTCCAAATGAAACCAACTCGTGAAAAATAAAAAATCAATGAAAACGAGTCACAATCCACATTCATAAAGAGAAGAAAAGACACCCCATAAGGGTTACCAGTTATCAACAACGACGACGATGAAAACACCAACAACCAAAAAGCTTCAATCTCAAATTAACTGGGTTGCCTGACTTTGTTTCAGGGAAACACATTGTTTCTCGACATGCACACAATTCACTGGCTATAATAAAATAAAGTTTCGTTCCTATCAAAACTAAAAAAATTAGCTGGGTTGGCTACATGAATCAAAATCTTCAACACCGCTCGCTCGACTCAATGCCCTTCACACAATGCTTTCAAATCATGGGCATTAAATCGAGCGGAGCGACGAACCCCACAAGGATTACCACATAAAAATCAAAACTTTAATCGATGAGAACATGAAGAACCTCCAATATCTACAGAGAACATAGACCTATCACCAATCTGTTAAGCTAAGAACAAATCAATTCACTGTGTTCATGTACAGAACTTCAAATTAGGTTCAATAACGAAACTTGGATCAACAATGTCGAGTCTAAACAACAACATTTGACATCAAATGCAGCGAATTCAGAATTCGATAGCATAATAATGGATGAAGATTGAATGGAGAGTTCAAGAAACCCTAATCGAAGAACAAACTGACCAGAGAGAAACTCCTCCTCCTCCTCCTCCTGTGATGGACGATGAGAGAAACGACTCTTCAGCGGCGTCTATAAGAGGGATCCTCACAAACCCTAACTAGGGTTTAAAAGGGTGGAAAGCAATGTGAAGTTAAATGACAGGATTGCCCTCAGAAGATAAAATTTTATTATTATTATTATTATTTTAGAAACCAATTTAATTACATAACTACACCAACACTTCCAGCACTAAAATTATTATTATTATTTTTTTCAGTGCAACTCAAAATCTTAACTAGTGATATCGAGTTTGAGCCCTACATATAAAGCTCGCTCTATCGAGAGAGATAAAATTCTTTATAAATCGACCCGAACTTATAGTAATCGGCTAGTTCAGATACCAAGCAGTTCATGAAAAAGATGGTTTTTTTTATAATCAGTAATGTACAAACTTTTTTTAACATCATCTTACTTTAATTCGAATAATTTTATGAGAGAATTAGCATGTGCCCAAAGAAAAAGAAAAAGAAAAAGATGTCTTTTCTAGCTCATTGTGGTGGTTTCACTGGTTTGTCAGGTTTGACCTCTATAACTTTGATTATGTGTGTCAAGCAAAAAAAATCAATTTTTTTGAGAGGTTGCACTTTTTTTTGGGTACATTAATGGTTAAATATTTCTGTATTTCCGTACACATACCAATCTATTATACAAATTGTTATAACAATCAAAGCTTTTAGAGATCAATTATATTATACATATTTCAAGAAAATATACTTCTAAATTTTTTTTTTTTCAAGAAGATAGGATATATATTGTATTAGCAAAAGTAATGTGAAATACATATACTTTTAAAAATTAGAAAACTTAAACAAGTGACCTCGCACAAATGAACTGGTGGATTTTAACCTCGAAATTAAAATAATGTTTGATAAATATATATATATATATATTTGTTATGATATGGATGAACAATTGACCAAGATTTTGGATGACCACATTGTCAAGCATGACTTTCTCATTGAAATATAATATCAATAATTGCTCTTACTTGTATTCATATCCAATGTACTCACTATTCCATGTATTGTTAATGTTGCTTGTGAAGTGTTGTATGACATGTGATGTATGTGTTACTTGTAAACATTGTTTAAGTACATTTATCATCATCACCAAAGAGCCTATATAAAGGGTGTCAACCTCATCGTAAAAATACACCAAGTTAAATGAAGAACTTCTCATTCCAACTCTCTAATTTCTTATATTCTCCTTTGTAGTAGTAATTTGTAGTAGTAGAAGTTCTAAGTATCTTAATTTCCTTATCTAGTTTCTAGCAAGTTCCAACTTAATTTACAACATGTTATCAGCACGAGCTTGCTCTTGCATAAAGCGGAGATTTTGAAGTTCAAAAAGGCTTGCTAAGGAAATAAAGCTAGAAATGTATAACTTTTGTTAATTTAAATAAGTTTAGTTTATTTCTATGTTATCATGGTTGCTTTCTTTTTATTACACGCATCACTTATATACGCATACTTTATTCATACACTATGCATTATAACGTCACCGACTGTGAAAGTATGCTCTGTAGTTGCGTCTTGTACAATCTTCTACATCAGAAATCAAAAGTCAATATGTGACATAACTAGTTTTCTTGCTATACTACAAATGATTAGTTACGCTATATTCTTAATTTTTATATTGTAAATAATGCTATGAGTTTGGGTTGATAGTGAGTAAGCATTGTCCGTGGTAAAGCTAAACATTGAAAGGGAGATAAGTTATCTCGTTCGAGGAGGCGTGGTTTTAAGTAGACTTCGTTTCAACCTGAAGGTTGTCCCACCAACTCATACAAGTAGTACATTTTGAATATTAATAATCAAGTTGTGAACATATATTTAATCGTATATTATTTATTTTATATAAAAGAGAAAAACTATTTACCCAATTTCTTGACATGTTTTCAGACTATGACAAACCTTTAAAAACTTGAATTTGTTGCCCTCGATATCACTGTCAATAATTATTTGTCATGGCAAGTGGATGTCGAGATACATATCAAAGCTAAAGACATAGGAGAAACTATTATAGAATGAAATGAAACATCAATGCAAGACCATACGAAAGCACTGATATTCTTTTGCCATCATCTCCATAAAGGTCTGAAAAGTAAGTATCTCACTATAAAAGATCATTTCACTCTGTGGTTAAGCTTGAAAGAGCGATATGATCACCGAAAGACGGTGATATTTTCAAAAGCTCAAAATGACTGGCTAAATCTTAGGTTACAAGATTTCAAAACAGTCAGTGAGTATAACTCCAACATGTTCAATATTATCTCTCGTTTGAGGCTATATGGAGAAAATATATCCGATGAGGCAATGATGAAAAAAACATTTAATACTTTTCATGCCTCGAATATGTTGTTGCAACAACAATATAGCGCGCGTCAATTTAAAAAGTACTTGGAATTAATTTCTTGTCTCATGTAGCTTAACAAAATAATGAGCTTCTATTGAAGAACCACAACTCCCGTCCAACTGCTTCCGCTTCAATTAACGAAGCAAATGTTGCATCTAATAATGACCATAATACGGTCAAGGAAAGAAAAACCACGTACGTGGAAAGGATCAATCGGTAAAGATTGCGGCAAGCCCTACTCTAAATTCAATGGCAATAAGTTCCAAAATAAATGGAATATAAATGACGCCACTCAAAATAAGGAAAAAAAGGAAAAAAATGTTGCCAAAAATGGGCATGCTCGTAATCGTGATCAACAAAACATTGAGATGAATACCACGGGTGATGTCTCAAATTTTCACGATCCGAAACAAGGTCATTGGACTCATAACAAAAGCCTCAATATCGACTCTCTACATCAAAGGTGATGAAATCGGTTTTGTGGTTGTTTCCTTTATGTTAAGCATTTTATTGATCTTTATCTTGGAGAAGTCTCTTTCTTGAAAGTCTTCATTTGTCAAAGAAAAGACAAAAAGAAATTTAGAATGGATGAATGAGATGAACTTCATTGTCAAAAGAGAAGCTATGAGATGGCTCGTCGGACATTAATTATGTAGATGTCTCGATAATTTTCATCGATTTACAAATTGATGCTAAAAGAGTCCTTAAACAGTAATCTCGATATCTTTAATGATCATACGTAATGCTTTTCAATAACTCTATGCACTAGTTTTTGTTATGCTTTTAGTTTATATGTACTAGTTTCTTATTATGAATAAAATATGACTCTTTTTTCTAATTTGTCAAACATTACTTGTATAGATGGATCATCAAATCATGTGTTCAAATCACAAATCAAATAAGAGCGATATATGTATTGATGATTGTGCTACAACGCACATAATCCTTAAAAAGAGAGAATATTTCTCCAATTTGAACTTAGCATAGGCTAATGTTCAAAAAATATATGATATCTCCAATTTGATTAATGGCTTTGGAAGATCAAATATTATGTTGTCTGGGGGAACAACAATTCATGTTGACGATGCTTTATACTCTGAAAAAATCCAGAAGAAATTTACTTAGCTTTAAAGATATTCGACAAAATGGATATCACATTGAAACCATAAACGAAAATAATAGAAAATTTCTCCGTGTCACATTGGTTTCGAATGGGAAAAAAGAAGTGTTAGAAAAATTCTCAGCTTTATCCTTTGGATTATATTTTACTCATATAAGGCATGTCGAAACGAATGTCGTCTTAAATAAGAAAATTAATGATCTAAAAACATTCAATTTATAGCATGACCGACTTGGTCATCCAAAATCATCAATGATGCGAAAAATAATTGATAATTCGTATGAACATCCTTCAAGGAGTCGCAAAATATTTTCAGCTGGTGATTATAATTGTGCTAATTGTTCTCAAGGTAAATTAATAGTTAAACTATTCCCTAGTAAAATTGTTGTGGAATCTCCGATTTTCTTAGAACGCATTCAGGGAGACATATGTGGACTTATTCATCCTCATTGTGGACCATTTAGATATTTCATGGTTTTGATAGATGTGTCAACTAGGTGTTCACATGTTTGTTTGCTTTCGACCCGTAATGTTGCATTTGTTAGACTTTTAGCACAAATCATTAAGTTAAAAGCACAATTCTCTGACAACCCAATCAAGACCATCCGTCTTGATAACAACAGAGAATTTCAATCTCAAGTATTTAAATATTATTGAATGTTTATAGGAATTACCAATGAACATTCTATTTCACATGTGCATACCCAGAATGATTTGGCGGAATCTTTGATCAAACGCATTCAATTAATTGCTAGACCTTTAATGATGAGAACTAAGTTACCAACTTTAGTTTGGGGAAATGCAATCCTTCATGTAGCATCTATCATTAGTTATAGGCCTACTGCATACCATGAACATTCCCCCACATTCCTCCATGCAAGTCATTTTAGGTCAACAACAAAATATTTCACATTTGAAATTTTTTGGTTGTATAGTGTATGTTCCCATACCACCTCCCAATAGAACTAAGATGGGTCAACGACGAAAACTTGAGATTTATGTTGGATTTAATTCATCGTCCATTATAAGATACCTTGAGCCTTTAACAAAGGATTTATTTACTGCACGATTTGCTGATTGTCACTTTGACGAAACAATTTTTCCACCATTAGGGAGAGATAAGAAACCAATTCAAAATGAATAACGCGAAATTGTTTGGAATGCATCAACTTTATCATATTATGATCCACACACAAATCAGTGTGAACTTGAAGTTTAAAAGATCATTCATTTACAACAAATTGTAAATCAATTACCTGATGCATTTATTGACACAAAACGAGTGACAAAATCACATATTCAAACTATAAATGATCCTGCAAAAATTGATGTTTATGCGCAACAAAATGCGCAAGAACCAACTAAACGCTTAAAGCGTGGAAAACCGGTTGGTTTAAAGGATACATTTCCTCGAAATAGGAAAACGAAAGTAAAAATAAATGCAAATCAAAATACTCCTGAGAAAGCACAAGAATCATTTGATAAGGATTTGTCAGAACTAGTTGATTCTGACGAGGAACAATTGCCTCTAGAAAAATGGGAAAAATGAAAATAATGAGATCTCAATAAATGATTTAAACTCTGGTAAAGTTTGGGATATAAATAATATTGTTCTTGATGATATATTTGCTTTCAATGTGTCATTTGAATATCTGAAAATGATGATAATCCAGAACCACGATCAGTGAACGAATGTAAAAAAAGACCTGATTGACAAAAAAGGTAAAAGGCTATCCAAACAGAACTAGACTCGTTGAAGAAACGAGAGGTTTTTGAATCGGTTGTTCAAACGACAGATGTCGTAAAGCCTGTTGGATATAAATAGATATTTGTACGAAAGAAAAACGAAAAAAAGAAGAAGAAGATTACAAGGTATAAAACAAGTCTTGCAGCTCAAAATTTTTCATAAAGACCTGATATTGATTATGAGGAAACATATTCTCCTGTTATAGATGCAATCATATTTCGATTCTTGATAAGTCTTGCGGTTTCTGAAGGGCTTGATATGCATCTAATGGATGTCGTTACATCATATCTGTATAAATCCCTAGATAGTGAGATATATATGAGAAATCCTGAAAGATTTGAAATATTCGAAGAAATAAAATCAAAACCTCATAACATGCATTCTATAAAATTACAAAAATTATGTGTACGGATTGAAACAATTCAAACGAATGTGGTACAAACGCCTTAGTGATTATTTACTTAAAGAATGATATGCAAATAATCGACTTTGCCAATGTGTCTTTATTAAAAGATCATCAACAGGATTCGTGATTATTGCTGTATTTGTCAATGATTTAAATATAGTGGGAAACCACAACGACATCGTTAGAACATCCGAATACTTGAAAAAGGAATTCGAGATGAAAGAACTTGAAAAAACTGGTTTGCAAATTGAGCATTTTCCAAGTGGAGTACTTGTCCATCAATTAAATTAAATTGAAAAAATATTAAAAAGATTTTATATGGACAAAGCACATCCATTGAGCTCTCCAATGATTGTTAGATCACTTGAAGTGGATAAAGATCAATTTCGACCTCATGAAAATGATGAATAGCTACTTGGTCCGAATGTACCATATTTAAATGCAATTGGTGCACTTACATATATTGCAAATTGTACAAGACCTGACATTGCATTTGCTATGTGACGTCCCCAAATTTCGCACAAACAGGGCATCGCCACGTCGTCGGACACGTCACCAGGTCATGCCACGTCACTTGCACACCAGTCCATGACGGCCCGCGAACTTATCGTCTTGTAATCCGACTTAGTCAATTTCACTATTTTAAAAGGTTATTTTATCGAAATATACTAAGTCAAGAAGTTTTACAACTTAATTTGTTTATTTTGATTCTTTTTAGATTATATTTAATAACGGAAGTCTTAATAATATGCAAATAATAATATAAACGAGGTTTCCATTAATTAACAACCTATTGGGTGGAAACCCGACAAAAGGATACCATATATATATATATCAATGAAGGTGACAAAAAGTATAATAAGTGTCAATATATATCATGTGAAAAGTCTCCCAAAATGATCCCTAAAAGTATATATGTAAATACAAACACCTACGAGTAAGCTAGTGGAGGCGCTCCAGATCAGAGGTAGTCACCAAGCACCGCCTTCCCCCTGCTCGTCGTAGGATCTGCAACTTGCCACAAAACAATGACAAGTTCCAGTGAGTAAATCCCAGAGAAATTCAGTTAGTATTCACAAGAAATCCAAAAACGGCTACAATTCATGCCTATAAAGTAAATAAACGAACATGTAAAACATGAATATAAGTCGTGAGATAATCAAGAATATGGAACGCGAGTATGGTGTATAGTTGTCGAACCCTGAGACGCAAATGCTAAACCGAGAATGCCCTGGAGGCGAGGAAATCCACGCCACATCTCCACAGTCGAAATGAGGAACTCTGTTGGTCGGAAGGTAGACTTCCGGCTAACGTCTCAAAAGAGAGGAACACTGTAACGGAGGCAAGCCTCGCGCCAACTCACTCTCGAGATCATCGACTCGCGGAGAGAAATCTTATGCGTAGTCTAAGGTATGACCAACACCGTAGCAACAATCGGATCGTCATCAACGAGAGAGCAGGAAATGGGTCATACCGTCCCTTCGACCATACACAGACACACGCGAGAATAGAGTAAACATGCAAGCTGAACTAGTGAAAAAATAATGTGAAATAAATAATTTATAAGGAAAATAAGTAAATTCTAATCTGACTTTTTCGTGGGTTTACTTACTTCAAGCAATCGCAAATATCTCTCCAAAATGTTCCGCTCACACATTGAGATGCGCACATGACACCGACTATGGTCTCCTAAGTCCCCGGTGTCGAATTATACCACTTTAATTATTTTAGAGTCACATTAAGTGAATTTATAATGTGTGAAAAAAATTTGAAGTTTTTATTTCAAAAAGTTTAATTTTCGGCACACTTTTCGAGTTATATTGGGGCGCCAAATGTTAGAGCATGCGCCATAGGTCAATCTACAAACATTGTTTATCTTATAATTTTAGCTAATAAAATAGAGGTTTTATTTGTTGTTTTATTATAAGTGATTGCATGTTTACCTTATAGTAAGATCCATGGGTATTTATTGAAATATCATAAATGTTCATAGTCGGTCATTATACTGTGAACTATAATGAATTAAGACTAGTGTGAATCTTGATTGATGGTCATGTGATGATCATGCGTATAAGGATACGAATCAAAATCATGAGTACTTGTTAGAGAATAAGATACTGGACCGACCCGTTATGATAACACAACATGGATTAAGTCATAGGTGTTACTCATGATATGTATATCATGTAGTCATTCGCTTGAGATTACTATAAACTTCAATATTATGAGCATGATAATTTGACACAAACAAATGTTGTCTTTAACCGGGCAATTATAAAGATTGTGATTGGTTATCGTGTGAATAATATGTGAAGGTGTGTAATCAAGATTAAAAATTTTTCACTCTTGTATAGAGAGAAATATCAGTGGATCTCTCGATAAGATAGACTGATAATGGCCAAGTCCATGTGAATTGATATGATCAAGGTCACTTGGATGTTTTTCAGTTTACCTAAAGATCGAGACTAGTACGATTGAACATTAATGGTGACTTTCCATGCTTTATGTTTAATCAAAGGATATCGCACGACAAAATGATATGATATACGTTATTAATTAGGTTGTATCGATGTTGATATTCATGCTACTTGGGTAGTCATAATGCCTTGCTAGAGACCGCTTATGATTTGTGTATCAAAATGATTTTTGGTTCACTACCAATTTCGCATGAACCTATTGGGTCGCATACAAAGAATAGATTTGCACAATTTCAATTAGTCCAGAGTAATGAGTTTTATATGATAAAGTTCATGACATAAAAGCTCTTACAATCTGTTATATGATAACTTATTAATAAGGGCGTATGTGTAATTTGCTTAAACTGTTTAAATAAAATAGTTGTATTACGAATAAGATTTTAAAGTGAGAGTTTATCTACACATATAAATAAAGGGTGAAACCCTGAAAACAAAATAAGATTTCGTTTTACAATTTTTTAGTTCTCTGGATTTAGGAAGAGAAAGAAAAATCGTTTTCAATCTCTCTTGGGGCTAGCACTCCAAATTGTGGTTATCGTTCGTGTGTGGATTTCTGATAGAGGACGCGCACTTGAACGTCTTGAAAATACGACAATCAAAAGGGAAATCACGGAATAAGGTATGATTTACATTCATAGATTTAGTTTAATGGAACTTATTTTCGATCCTGTTGGGGTTTTTCAAAATTTCTTTTGAATTTGCGCTGCATATGAACCCCAAAAACCAAACATCTAACGCCTGAAAAATTCTTGAAAACTATTTTTCTATTTTTTTCTCATTTCTTTATATTGTTCCTGATTTTTTTTAAAAATTTCTAGCTATTTTTCCTATTTTTCTGAGATTTATTGTATTTAAAATTGTTTTTTATTTTATTTTTAATTATTTTTATTTCATTTAGGGGTGGGTTGGGCTCGGTTCGGCCCAATCGGGCCACCCAGGTCGAGTCGGGTCGTCCCGGCCGGTCTGGGCTTAGGCCGCCCGACCCACATGGACCTGGGCAGCCAAGCCCGACCCGCTTGGCTGCCCCCCTCCTCCACATCGTCTCTGGAGAGACGATTTCGTCTCTTCAAAGACCAATTTTTTTTTTAACAACAACAACAACCGCAAGTATATCAACAACAACACCATAACACAATCAACTGAATCACTATTAAAGTCTAAATTTCTCCACGAAAAAAGTTACAAAAATCAACACACTCAACTCGATTTGAAGATCTTCGCGAGCGTCATCGAGATGAGAGAGCACCGCGAGAGATGTGCGACCGAGTTGAGAGAGTGATGAAGAGTTTGGTGATGAGGAGTTGGAAGAGGAGAAGAAAATGGGGTGGGGAAGAAGAGAGAGAGGGTAGAGAGATAGAAGGAGTGAAGAAAGAGATTTTTTTTTTAATTTAAGTGAGAGAGGAGAGAGAAAGTGAGGTATGGGTGTGATTTGATGGGTGATGTGACGTGATGTTTGATGTGACAATTAATCATTGACTACCCCATACACCCGCATTACGCACACATCGCGACGTTGTACACTCTCATCACTACACACGCACAACGTGACTAAATGTAATTTTTAACTAGCGCGGAGCGAATTATTAAATAATAATAATAAAATAAATAAACACGCGTCACACAAAAGTAACAAATTTACCTTGTTAGGCGTGCCCTAGACTTTTCGCGACGTCCACGTAGGTCTGAGCTTAGGGTCATAATCTGTAATTTGTCAGTTAATTGAGATTAATTAAAGCTCGAGTCGTTACATGCTGTCAACCTACTTGCAAGATACAACACCAACTCAAAGACATTGGAATGATGTCAAACATGTTTTTCGATATCTTCGAGGAACAAGTGACATGAGTTTATTTTACTCAGGAGAAGTAAAATTGAATCTCCAAGGTTATGCTGATGCTGGATTTTTATCTGATCCCCACAAGGCTCGTTCTCAAACGGGATATGTATTTACCTGTGGTAATACTGTTGTATCATGGAAGTCAATAAAGCAAACTATGGTTGCTACTTCTTCTAATCATTCTGAAATACTTGCGATTATGAAGCAAGTCGTAAATGTGTATGATTGAGAAATATGATTGAACATATTCAAGAATCACTTGGATTGCCTTCAATAAAAAAACTCTTCAACCATATTATATGAAAATAATGCAGCATGTATCGCACAATTAAGTGAATGATTCATAAAAGGGGACATAACAAAACATATTTTACCAAAATTATTTTGTGCACATGAGCTTCAAAAGAGTTGTGAAATTTATGTCAATCAAATCTGATCGAATGATAATATTGTTGATTTATTCACAAAAGCCTTACCAACTACAACATTTAAGAGGCTTACATATATTATTAGCTTGCGTAAACTTAAGTCCATTATAAGTAAAGAAACAGAACAAGTTTCACCCATGTCACATGTGGGGGAGTTATTGATTATTATATTGCGCTCTTTTCTCCTTACCTATGGTTTTATCTCATTGGGTTTATCTAACAAGGTTTTTAATGAGACAATCTTAACAATATTATACTCATCTTAAGATTTATGAGAATAGTGTACTCTTTTTCTTTTACTATATTTTTTCCCACAAGGTTTTTCCCAGTATAAGTTTTAACGAGACACATTCTCTCAGCAATTGTCATCCTAATGGGAGTGTTATGATATGGATAAACAATTGATCAAGATTTTGGATGACTACATTGTCAAGCGTGGCTTTCTCATTGAGTTGTAATATCAAATATTGCTCTTACTTGTATTCATATCCAATGTACTCACTATTCTATGTATTGCCAATGTTGCTCGTGAAGAATTATATGACATGTGATGTGTGTGTTACTTGTAAACATTGTCTAAGTACATTTATCATCATCACCAAAAGACTTATATAAAGGTTTTGTAAAAATACACCAAGTTGAATGAAGAACTTCTCATTCCAACTCTCTCATTTCTTCTCTTTTCCTTTGCGGTAGTAGTTTGTAGTAGTAAAAGTTCTAAGTATCATACTTTCTTTCCCTAGTTTCTAGCAAGTTTCAACTTAATTTACAACAATATTTCTATCGTGGAGCCTAAAATTACCTCTGGTTATTGCACAAGTAACAGTGATATCATTCCAGAGATATGTTATGATATTCGTACTTAAAACTTTCGAAACCCAAATTAGTAAAGAAAAATCCTCGAGTAACCTACTTTGGGCACCGAGCCGCACTGATCTAGTCAATTGCCGCACGATACACCTTGAGATGTGTGCGCGCATTACTGTGTGTATCGCGATGCAACGGACGGTGCCCAAATTGGTTCGGACCCAAGGTGGCCGTATTAGAGTCTCTAGACGAACCCTTGGGCTCGATGGGCTCGGCCCGCACACGAGCCAACATATCCCACGTCGGCGCGTCACTGAAAAACCCACCAAAACCCAAACCAAACTTCCTCATCGAAGTCTCAGAAGCTCCTCCTCCGCAATGGATTTCTCTCCTCTCAACGAAGCCCTAGTTTCCAAATCATACCTAAAAATCGCAGACATCCTCGACGAATTGATGCTCCAAGCAGCCTCGGAAGGCGTCGCATACCAAGACGACTGGCCCTACTCGATCCACCTCCTCGGCCACATCATCGCCGACGACATGTCAGTACTAGTTTTCGATTTCTAGGGTTTCGGTTGTGCCATGCGTTTCGTGTGTTTGATTTGCTTGGTTTTGCAGTAACAGTGCAAGGTTTCTGTGGAAATCGATGCCTGGAGTGGTGAAGGAGAGTGTGGCGGAAGTCGCCGCGATTTGGAGGATCGGGCAGCAGCTATGGCTCAGGGACTACGCCGCGGTTCACGAGGCCGTCAGAGGGTTTGATTGGAGCGCCGAAGTGAGAGATCTTGTGCTTGCGTTTTCAGGCAAGGTTTTCGAAAAATTCGATCTTTGCTACTTTTTTTTTTTTTATGAACATTGATTGTGTTTTTGGAGTTCATTTTGTGGATAGAATGAACGTGTGGATGAGATTTCACAACTTTCTTTGTGCTTATGATTGTGTTTTCAGGCAAGGTTTTCGAAAAACTCAATATTTGCTACTTTGTTTGTGATTATTGATTGTTATGATCCCCCAACTTGTCTTGAATGGTAGAACTAAACATTTGTTATAGTAATTGAGTATTTGTTTTAATCATCTTAGCTAAATAGTACTGCGTATCTAGTTCTAGTTTGTGCCGCTGAGAATTATGATTTTTGATGATATTGTTTTTAGCGTGCATTTTGTCGATAGAATTGATTGGTTGCATAACATGGGAATCGGATAGATGAATTTGTGGTTGCATTGTTGATTCGATTGAGAACTATCCGAATAGTATTGTCCGATTACTGATTTACTAAAAAGATAATCGCACGACTTGAAGGTTTGTGGAAATGTGTGTCTTGAATGATAGGACACTATATTACTAAAAATGACCTTATGTTATTGTAAATTTGTAATTGTGTATTTGTTTTAGCGCTACTTTGTGCAATGTTTCTCATGCAGTTATTAATTTTGTTCTTAGTGTGCATTTTATTGATATAACTGATAGGTAAAATAACTAGGAAATCAGACAAATGCATGTGTGGCATCATTGTTGCGATTGAGAAATACTCGAGGAGTCGTATTCAATTTCTTATTTGCTGATATGATCACTCAACTACCAAACTTGCAGAACCGAGTATCTTGAATTGAAGATGCTAAACTTTTGTTCTAGTGTCTGAGTACTTCTTTTGGAATATTTAGAAAAATAGCCGTTTCCTATTATAAAAAAAAGAATATTTAGAAAAATAGTGTAACATCTCTAGTTCTAGTATGTGAGGAATGTGTAGTGGAGTGTGGACACACACATATCTAGTGTGTCTTTTGGAAAATGCTAGAGTGCACTCACTTATGCGCACCCGGGTCAGACACGCAGTCAGCGAGCACCGTCAATGCGCATCGAGATGTGTGCATGAAGCGCATCCAACATGGCGCGTATCCAACTTGAGTGTCCGACATACAGTAGCATTTCCCTATTTTTGTTACTACATTGTCGATATTTGTACTGGTTGAATTATGATTTTATGGGCATTAGTTTGATAATAATGTTGTCTCTAGTTCACTATGCCACTATGGTGATGTGCTAGACTAGGGTGCATTAATTTTGGAAATGGTGAATTGCTTAGCTAGAGAAGTATTGGGAATGCAATAGCACTTTACTTGGATCAGCTCACTTTTGTTGATCACTCAAACGGTGACTACTCTTGAGCATTCAAACTACTATATCTTAAACGCCGGAGGTAACTTTTCCCGATCCATCCCAAAGGTTTCATTCCCTCTCACCCATCATCGTACCCAGCCCAGCTATCCGCTCAGCAAAGAGCCTTTGAGGTTTATTTATACCTGTATAAGGAGATTTTAAAAATATATCTAGGGTAGAACATCTCCTTTATCCTGATTTGTTAATGCATTATTATTGTTTTATTTTTCTTTTCCCCTTTCTTATGCTATTTTTTGATTTCTCCTTTCTAGTTAATGTAGCTACAATGTTAATGTTAATATATATACATATATAAGGAAATTCTACAATGGCGACTTTTTTAAATCACCATGGATGGTGATTTTAAATTTTCACCATTGGATTTAGATCCAACGGTGAATATGAAAACTGCATTTATGACTCTTAAATGTGTGCACAAGTTCCAAGAAGGCATATATATATATATATATATATATATTGTTTTTTTGTTTTGTGGGATGTATAAGAAGGTATACAGACGCTTATATGTGATAATTGTATGAATAAGTGTTAAACTTGACATTTACCTCAGGAAAGTCTGAGTAAAAATTTAAAGACAATTGTTGCCTGTTATATGTAATTGACGACTTATGTTAAAGGTGGATTCATGTGATTTTGGATGGAGCTATTCATGGCATAAACGTCTGTTTAGAAGTAGTTATTCCTATCTGTTTGGTAGACGAGGGTGCTAGTTGTGTTTGTTGAAACTTGGAAGAGGCCCTTGTAGGGTATAACCGTATAAGTTATAACTTCTCTTTAAGGAGCCATGCAGATCCTCATGCGGTCTATGATTTCATGAAGGCTTATTTGTTTATGATCTGTGAATGACCTTAACTCAGACCAGTTCTGCGGTTGTTAACTGTTTCCAAAACGTTCAACTTAGCGTTTAATTGGTTAGCTTTAGTTTTATCCACATTCCCTGTCCTTGTTTGCATTCTTATGGCTACTCTGTAATTTTATTTTCTCAGAGCTTTACACCAAGAGGATTTTCCAGTTATTACTGTCTGCATATTCTACAATAAGCATAGGGGATACTGCTCGCTTTTTGGGAATGACTGAGGAAGATGCCGCCAACTGTATGTATATCCAGCCTGTGTCATTTCTGTTACTCAGTTTGCTGTGGTAGATAAATAGCTAAATCTGAATTTCTTCTAGTGGAATTTTCATTACTTATTAATTAATATTTTAGAAATATTGATAGTTTTTGTTGTGACTTGTGGTGGTTCTTGATTGATTTTCAATTCTAGAGTACATGCTAAGCTTAATCTTTAATTTAATAATTTGGGTAGTTGCGAGTTTGTCAGCCAGATAGTTTACATTTATTGATATAATTATCAATTCACTATATCTTAGCAGAGGCTGGGATTCAAGCAAAATTAATTTGAACTCTCAGGCTTGTGCTACCATGAATTGCTTTGGCCTAGTTGAATTGATTGAAAGAGTCCTTATAAAATCTTATTTGAACCCGTGCAGATGCACAACTGCAAGGCTGGATTATGGACCCTGCCTCTGGGATGCTGACGGTGACGAAGCAACCGGTCGTGAAGGAGCAGAAGCTGGATTCCAGCAAACTACAGCGCCTAACAGAATATGTATTTCATCTTGAGCACTGATTATTCTTGGATACTTCCGCCTTCCTTGTTGCTCGCTCTTTTTCATTTCTTATATGGAATGATGGTTAAAGAGTTGAAATTAAGCTAGAGATACATTACCTAGTTATCAGTTGCAGATGTGAGCATGTGTACAAAGAAGCACTCTCTTTTTTGAAATCGGCTTTTTTTTTTTTTTTGTGGTTGCATTGAAATCGGCTTTTACTATACGCTTGTAGCAGTCTTTTCCTGTTGAAATTGGTCTTTACTTTACCCTACTATTACTCTCTTCCTGTTTTTATTCAGATTTCAGACTTTGTTTCACTATTCATTAATGTACTACACTATGCATTGTACAGAATGCTCTTTTTATGCGTACCATGTCGGGAAACAAAATTATTTAACTTTGATTTTTGATTTGCTTTGCAATAGCTTGAATGAGGTTTTTGAAGATCTACTGGACAAGATTCAAAGACACTTCTTATTTCATCAAAGATGGGAAGCTTACAGTAGGAGCTAGAGAACCTAGGTTGAGATTTTGTATGTCAAGGTCACCCATTAAGTACATTGGCTTGAAAATTGTTAGAATGACACCCAAACCCACATTATAAGTCATGGTTTCCATTGAAGACGCAGAGACGCATGTGCACACAACTCGATGCGCACCGCATCGTATTAACGGCATGTTGAAACTTCTTTTAAAGTCATTCCAATTATCCAATTAAATAAATTCAAGAATTGATGCTTCATAATTTAGGGCAGTGATCAGCGCGGTAAGATACTGTTCACTTGCAACAGAGTTCTTGGAGTCTCCAATATACTAGAAATCTCAATCTATCTTGAATTTTATCAGTGATTCTGCTTTTTTCTTTGTTATTTTCTATAGAACGGGAAGTCTGCAGTCTGAAGTTATGTTCTCTGTTGATGATTATCAAATTGATATAATTGAGATCAAAATGAATAGCTTTTGCTTCCTAATTTGTATGTAGAAACTGACGAGCCCTTCATCACTTGTATCATTTATATTTATTTCTATCTTAGTGGGAATTGATTAGACATATGTA
Organism: Stephania cephalantha; assembly: GCA_039657325.1. NCBI lineage: Eukaryota > Viridiplantae > Streptophyta > Magnoliopsida > Ranunculales > Menispermaceae > Stephania > Stephania cephalantha. The sequence continues at coordinate 3,523,810 of CM077574.1, forward strand.
ACTGAAATTGTACTGATTGCAAAGCATGCTAGCTGAGAGTGGTCTCAACACCTTCCTACAGATTTTATTCTTTTAGTCTCTTGATCTCCCCATGCAGGTAACTTACGCAACATTAATGCCTTAATCATTCTCTCCTCTATATAAGTTTGAGCTTATCAATCACTTTCATTCATCTCTCAATCTCTCTTTCAAATTTTCAATTGTTGTTCAGATTTTGATTTGATTATCAAATATTGCAATGGCTCTAATCCTTAGCAAGCTAGCTCTTCTTTTGGCTCTTATGTTGTTTGTTATGGGACTTTCCACATCGGAGGCTCGAGAGCTTGCCTTAAAGCCTGTCCACGACCTTCAGGCTCGGCTTTTTCTTGGCATCGGCGAAGGCGGAGAAGCCGAAGGAGGCCTGGTGAACTGCTGGAACTCGCTGGTCGAGCTTCGCTCATGCACTAACGAGATCCTTCTCTTCTTCCTCAATGGAGAATCCTACTTAGGCCTTGATTGTTGCCGAGCCATTCGAGTCATCACTCACCATTGCTGGCCCTCCATGCTTACTTCCCTTGGTTTCACTGCCGAAGAGGGTGACATTCTTCGCGGTTACTGCGACGCCTCTCCGTCTGCACCATTGCCGCCGGCGGTGCCATCACCAGCTCTGGCTCCAGAGGGTGTGATCAATGAAAAGAATATTTGATAGAGTTATGTGTTCTGTTTTATTTGGGATTTTCGTTTGTTGAGCATGTTTGGGTCCTTCATGAGTCCTTTTGTGTGATTGGACTGCATAGAGAGAGAGTATTGTTGTTTGGGCTTTTTGTTTGTTCAGTGTGTTTGGGTCTTTGAAAGTCTTTTTTGGCTTTGTGATGTCTCTCCTTTTCATCTTGTTTTCCAAAGAAACTTTTTGATGTTGAATGAATGTTTTTAGTAGATGTTTAGTTTGTGTGTATAGTTTCTTTCATGTTGCTACTGACTCATCTGATCTAGGTCATCAAACGCAAGCTCATTTTGTACTTTCAGATGCATCTCAAACGATACAAAATATGTGATTTGAGGTACATCAATCCACCGTCTTTTTTTATTATTATTATTGTTTTTCGGACTCGTGGACTCAAAGAACGTAAGACTACAAAATCCACCACCCTTTGAGTTTGACAGTTACATTTTCGGATACGTATGCGTACATCTCGAAGCTTCATTTGATGGACTTGATGAACTATTAAGTAATTGGGGCCACAATGCTTAGATTGTCTGAAAAATCAATTAAGCACTAATTAGTGTGTTGAGATCGTTCAATCATAGTAGTTAAGAGCGTTAGGTCTCCTGATATGTATTCACTATTCACCACTTTAATTTTTTTTTTTTTTTTTTTTTTCTTGGACATCTTATTCTAAGTTCTAACATTATGCTTTGCACGTCTTAATTAAAAAAGGGCTTGTAAAACCGATAAAAATGGGATATTTTCTAAGGATATTAATATTTGAACTACCCCTAGCTTCCAACTTATTTTTTTTATTTGACACCCCTTCAAACTTATAGATCCCTAATTAAAATGGACTTTCGTAAATTACTTAGACAACTCATGATCAAAACTTTTCTTTTCATTTTCTTTTTTAATTCAAGAAAGAAATAACAACTTGTCCCTATTAACTAAAGCTCAAACTCTGAGCTAGAGGGTACAAGAGTGTAGACTCTATGGTTGGTCGCGGCCTATCTTCTCCGACTGCTCAAGGGCTTCATGGGTATCGGCCTGCTCATTTAGCATTTAGCACTGCGGTGTGTAAGGATTTTGAGCTAATATATTTTTATATATAGCATTGAGTGTATCCCTCCATTGTACTATACTTTGAGATTAATGCAATTTTTTTGAACTCGTCTTCAATTGTCAAAAAAAGAAAAAAAAACAAAAAAACTCGAACTCTCATCTCTAATACAAGTGACCTCATAACATATTATATCAGTGAGTTATCCACTTAATTGGTGGTAATCAAAATGAAATTAACTAATCTGATCATCATTTACGTTTATTTGAATATCATACATACATTTTTATTTTCTTCGACTTTAGAACTCTAAAGCGATATGGTGTATCCACTAAATGGGTCACAATGTGAAAACGACAACAAAGCATCCATCTTAGGTAGATCCAACGTTGTAGGACCTCTCATTGTAGATCCAACAAATTAAACGTCTATCTTGTATAGATATTTAATTATATATAGTACTATAGTAGGCAAATCAAACTACTTTTTGCAATTCAACAAATTTACAAGCCAAATTAATTATACCTAATCCGCAAAAATGCATGTTTAAACAATAAATTAAATTAGTTTCAGAAAGACCTAAATTACCCATAAAAATCAGCATATATTGAATTTCTTACAAAATAAAATTGATGTGACAAACAAAATTAAGATGTTAATTTGAGTATATACAAAATATTGCACAAACTCCAAATTGATGTGTGATCGACTATAGGGCTTCACAAAAAATTGTCATCGTAGACTTTTTTTTATTTGTTGTAATAAATTTCATTGATGAAATATTGCCATCATATATATATATATTAAATTTTTATTAGAAGCAACAAATATTAGGATAATTCATTAATGAATGAATGGCACACACTGTCACGGCACATGAAAAATGTTGGTGGAGAAATAATGAGGATAAGAGGTAGGCCACCAAAATAAATAAGAAGGTTTTGTACCAAAAATAAATAAATAAATAAATAAGAAGCTTTGCACATTTTTTTGACACATGGAGACCATATCATCTACATATCCTACCGTCTACACTAAAATATCTGTCTCTAAAGTCTAAAGTGATGAGTTTGTTGGGGATCGTCACGGTTAATTAATATACTTTTATTTAAGTTGATAAACAGTAGTTATAACGTATTTAATTAATTTATGTGATTGTGATTATATAGAGCATTAAAGTAAAGTTTGTTTCGAAAATTAATTACCAACTAAGTTGTCGCTTCAACGATGGTTCAAATCTTTTTACATGCATACACGTAAGTTAAAAACAAAAAAAAATTAAAGTTGATATAAATTTTTATCTAATAATCTATAGCTTTATAGTTTATAATCTTTAGCCAAAATATCTGTAATGAAATGGATGAGAGACGACATTACTTGCCTAAAGACTGACAGAGAAGTCAAGGGTTTCACTACCGTTGAAATAATAAAAATGTTTATTATCTACAATCACGTACATAGATGACGAGTAATTAAATTTGTTTTGTTGTAATTAAAAGATATTAGCTTAATTTTAGTCATATATCATAAATTTTTAAAGTAAAGTTTTTCCTAAAAAACATTAAACTAGAGAACACAACCACATGCTGGAATATCAGACCCATATTTGTAACACTTTTATTTGCAGACCATCAGATTACACCCAAATTAAGGAGAGTCTCCACACACAACACATGAAAACACTCACCAAGCAAAAGAAAAAACACACTAACTCACACATACAGACTGATCGATCCATACATACATAGAAACAAAGCCAAACTAGCTATATATATAGCTTCATCATGATCATGATATACATGCACGCATAATCATATATCATGATCATCACTTAATCAAATATAATTAATTAGATCAGATCAGATCAGATCAGAATAGATGGTGGTGATGCTTCTTCCCACTGGCCTCCTCTGCCTCCTCCTTGGCTTCCTTCTTCTCATGATGCTCATGGAAGGCATACCCACCGGATCCGACCGCCGCGGCCGCCGCTATCTCCTCCTCGATCTTGTGCCTGTGCGCATGCTCCGGGTCCTTCTTCGCTTGATGCTTCTCATACTATATTATATATAATATACACACGTTAATTATCACATATATGCATTCACTATATATAACAGTAACTTTCTACGGTAAAACCTTTTTTTTTACTGTAATTTTTTAATAATATTTTAAGATTATTTTCTTTATGATCTAAAAAGTTAATTATGTTAGTTTAATTATGATGATTACCAGAGCATAAGCACCGGCGGCCACGGCGCCGAGCTCGCCGACATGTTCTTTGTGCTTGTGGTGCTTAATTTCCTTCTCATAATCCTCCTTGGCAGTGTCTATCACTTCGGTGGTGGTTTCGACATATGATCCATATCCACCTTGGCCGGCACCGTATCCGCCTTGGCCACCGGAGCCATACTCGGTGGTCTCGGCGTAAACCGCGGCCACCTCCTCTTGAGGCTTCTCCTCCTTATTGTGGTGGAAGAAATGGTGCTTATGCTCCGACATAGTGCTAGCTATATATGTGTATGTATAGTAAGGCTAATTAGCAATCAAGAAATGAAGTTGTAGTTAGTTGTGGTGGTGGTGGTTTTTTACAAGTCAAGGTGTGGTGCTATTTATAGGGAGTGTGACTAGTTGGAGAGGCACGTGTGTTCGATGTGATGGACGGTTAAGATGCGTCCTCGTCACGTGATCACGACCACCTTTCGATTTTGAATTTAATTCTTCAAGATCTGTAAAAAAAAAAAAAATTGAAGTAAAAAAGGAATTTCATTAGTTATGGTTAACGAGACGAGACATAAAATCAATTATCCTGATAAAAGTACATCGATCCTGAAATTTTAATTGTAATAATAGAACATTCTAAAAAACAGTGATGAAGTCAAACATCGATGATAAGGGCGTCAAATTAACATAAGTGTTAAACTACATATGCTAAATAAGTTGATAGTTCACCGATTTGATAGAAGTTACTTGAGTAAAGGTCGAAAGTTCAAGACTCAAAGTGGAGGGCCGAACTATCAAAAACATTGTTCAACAATTAAATAAGTAAAACAACAACAAAAAAATGAAATTAAAGGGGTTAAAGTAGCCCCTCCTTTTTATCTTATATATATATATATATATATGTTGAAGAGAAAATTCGTTAATCATTTATGGCTCAATATAATATCAAGACCAGACATAAAATCAAGTGTACTGATTCGTTAATCCTATTTGTTCAAACAAACTACCATTATTTTGGTTGTAAATGCGAAATTGAAATAGTTTGACAATCAGGAACTGTTCTTTACAACGTTGAAACTCGCGATAATACAAAAAACTACTAGAACCACAAAACGAATAACAAAACTTTTCAACAAGGAGAAGACAAATCAAAGACTTCCAACTAGAGAAGAAAACTAATTATAAAATAAAATTAAAGACAAGATCAATCCAACGTCGCACAATAATTTTGGAGGAGGCCATGACCCCTGATAATAAACAATGATTGTTTTCTTGACAAAGGGTGATATACTACTAAATTTATAACGAAAAATAAACTTCCATCAAAGAAAGACAAATATAAAATTTGAACTTCGAAAGTCAAACACAAACTTCTAATAAAGAACACAACTACTTATTAAATAAGATTAGCAAGATTTTTTATTTTATTTTTTTTGTCAAGTAAGATTAGCAAGCTTTGATGTAAAGATTAATAAGATCTAGAAGTGAAGGCTCCGAGAGCTGGTTAACTAACCAAATTCGGAGAACCTTGTCACGCCACGCAATACGTGTGAGTGATTTTCCTTGAGGGCCGCTAAGGGCACCCCACCAATTAATGAAGGCACCCAAAATTTTTGTAAAAATTTCAAAGCAAAAGTGGAAAAGACTATTTTGCCCTTGTATATATAGTGATTCAAACCCCACAAATCATTTTGACAAAGAAAAAAGGCACCCCACCACAAGGTTGAACCACAAATCCACATTGCGTTTGTCGAGCTTTTTATCGATTCTTGCGGATTGACATCATCCGACAAACGATGTAACAATGTTTGACAACCATATGATGGTTTATTAGAACTGTTTAGTTGTGGAAAAGCGTGAAAATGATGATTTGTTTGTCAACGTAGGGTTTGGTAATTTCTTCAAATCCGAACTTGTTTCCACTATATAATGGAGGATTGTAATGCTACGATGCAAGAGGAGGTTGAACTTGAGGTAATTTTGCGAATTTATTGTGTTTTTTTTGAGGTTAGAAGTTTACGTCGATGTGCGCGATTTTCGGCCTCGCAGACCGAGATATATTGAAATGTCTCAAGAGGACCGAGAGATATATTGTCATAAGGAGGACCGAGCCTACTCTAACCCTCTCGCCAGTGTACACAACCGAGAGAGTATGAGAAAATTCTCGATTGTACACCACCGACGCCACATTACCTATCACTAATTGTAGCTCTCGTCATGTCTCGCCGAGATAATCAAGTATTTCGCCATGCGTAATCGAGACATCGTGAACTCTTCCGCCTTTGTGGCCGAGACTGCGAGTTCCCAAAAATTTAGCTTCGTCTCGCCATGCGAGGCCGAGACAGCTTAAGCACGCCTCTCGGCTGTGTGTGTGGCCGAGAACCGCGAATTTCTCAATTTTTTACCATTCAACCGAACCCCACACACACATTACAACTACTCTACCAAATGTAACTTAATTATACTATAAACGTAACACAAGGCGATCGACACGCAAAACACGATGTTCGACGATCTTCAACCGAGCCCTAATTCAAACTAAATGGGTTCTTGCACACCCCGATTCGGTGAAGGTGGTGGGGTGCTCGAAGGGTTCACAAGGTGAGGGTGATTTGGGGGTGGATCGGGTGCTCGGGGTTCAAACCAAATGGTGGTTCTTGAGTGGTGGCGGAAGTGGTGGAGGGTGGTGGTGGGGTGTAAGGGTTTTTTGCACTAGGGGTATTTTTGGTATTTTTGGGTTTAATTTTGGGTGCCCTGGTAATTTCAATTTGTGCCCACATTAACTGAGTGCCTTCATTAACAGGTGGGGTGCCCTTAGCGGCCCTCTTTTCCTTTCAATTGATTTGGTTTGACTCGCGCTTTGAATTGCTTGTGTAAATGATCAAGTGGTGTCGGTAGCATTGCGTGTAAACAAAGGTGTGGTTTCAGCCGTTGATTTAGATATTACTTTTATCAGATTGATTTCGATCTTGAGCGTGAATGAAGGCGTGTAGTTGATTGGACAGGTGTAAAGATGCGAATAAGGGGGCCCAGGAAAGTCAAGTAGGGTAGTTTCGGTCAGGACCTGACCAAGTAGTCTTGCTGAACTGTTTTCCACGTGGCGCTATATTATTGGCTCCTTGTACTTTATGTTGTTAATAAAGTTTTATTTTCTTAATCTCGTGACCGGGGCAGGCTCACTTCGAGAGTTGAGCTTTATCATTTATGCACAACACTCATTTGCCTTTCTTTAATACTCCTTCCCTTCCCTATATGCACAAAAAGTATTGATTGAAAGCTTTTACCACCTCCAATCTATAATAAGTATATCTTTTTAATTATTTTAAAATATTTTACACTCATTTGCATTAGTTGAGTCTTGTGCTGTGTATAACAATATAAGGTGACAATGTGTGTATATTCAACGCCTATAATTGTGAGACCTAAAGTTAGGTGGAATAATGGTCATAACAAGAAGTGCGATTCAAACACCTTATATATCTCACTCACTCTAAATTTTTTTCAATATTGAAACAATTGACGTGCAGACACGTGCTTTTTAAAATATTAATACAAATGAATCCAAATAAAAGTATACAGTCATTTAGTTTTATTTTTTTTTTCCCTTTTTTGGTCCCAGTTATTCGGAATTTACAATGGTGTGATTTTTTTGGTCCTTTTATGTCCTACATAATTTCAATTCAAGGTTGTTAATATAATTAGTATGAACAAAGAAACAGTAAAAAGTCATATGTTCCTCTCTCATTCATCACTCTTATATCGAGCCCTTGGTTTCAATTCTTTCATCATATGGTTGATTGAGTCCATTTCTTCCTCTTGTTGATCAAGTGGAAATGTCGCACCACCGCAATAGCGAAGGTCTATAACATTTCCGCTACGAGGGAGAAGGTTTTGTGTCTCGTAAAATGCAAAATATATAAATGTTAGAATGCAAAATATATAAATGTAAGAACTTTAGTTAATATTAATTTACACCAACTCCATATAATAGATCTTGGTAGAATCTTTGACAAAAAAAAAAAGGTCTTGGTAGAATAATCTATATACTCACTTAGACTATATGAGTTAGATGTGACCCGCGTAAGGTAACTAATTAGGTCTACCACTAAAATTAAGTAAGATAATCGGGACAAAATTATCTCTCCAGGCCGAGGTATCAACGCCAAGGTTAGTCCTAATGAGATTGTAACAATTAAAGAAAAGAAAAACACTCGAACGACAACAACAATGTCACATGCAATACTGCAAAACGTCTCGCATGAGCCGTTCAAGCGGTCTCAATTACCAACGTGTTGTGCACCAGGATCTGTGTATACCCGCATTTCGAAGCGTGCATGAACGACTTTTGTGAGCCAATGTGTCTTGTAGTTGTCATTCTAGCATTTCTATACAGAAAAAGTTACCAACTAAGTGAATAACTCAATATGGGGCGACTTGCGTAAGAGGTTGAGATCGAGTTTGATCATCACAATAGGCGAGTTGTAGTTTACTTCTAATAAAACAAAAATAAAAAATAGAAATAACGGTTATTTAACTCTTGATGTGTTTTTTTTTTTAATTAAGGGCAAATTTATTATCACACGCATGTTGCAAAGCTTAGGAAATATCACACCCAAAAATAATTACGAAAAATGGATTTTTTTCTGTCAAATACGAAATGTGGATTTAGCACAACAGAATGGGACTTGTATCTTTTTGTTTTATTTCTTATCTTTATTTTTAGTCATTAGTGCCCTCAAAACAATTTTTTTTTTGTCATTAGCCAATATAAAATCTTGATATATCTATTGAAGGAAATTGCTAGAATAACACCCAAATGACACCTTAAGTGACACTCACGCGGTGTAGGTCGCATCTATGAGAGCCGTCGTCCGCGCTTCAAGATACACACCACGCATGTTATGCATCGAGAATTATTTTGCGCACACTCATTTTAACGTGAAACTCACATGTCACGTCACATGGGTGTCATTTTAAGTGTCATTTGGTGTCATTCTAACATTTTTTAATCTATCGCTATTTCAAATAAAATGTAATAACAGGTATTAGCCTCCTTCGAGCCAAAAATAAAATAAAATGTTCCGAAGAAATAGTTTATAGAGGCACATTTGTAATACTGTCGTTAATGTCCTCTTCTCTATGCATTGTGATGCGTACATACATCTCGATGTCTGTCCAAAAGACACTTTCAACTGTGTACGTAACCATATGGTACCCCGTCTCATTGTCCATATTTCAAATAAGCTGATTTAGGAATGCCTAAAAGAAAAAGAAAACTAAACCTGTTTTCATGAAAGGAGGGAGAGAGAGAGATAGAGAGATACATGAAGTGATGGAATGGTCGGCCATTCTCTAATGTCGTTGTTGATACAGTAGATCATGGGCTCCACCTTACTTATAAAACATTTTTAAAAAAAAAAAAATTGACAAAAAAATATTGTTGGAGTCTTGGATACCGTGGGATAATCACCCACTTTTATATTTGCCGCCATACATAAAATTAGTCACCACAATTTCCTCACTTTAGATCGAGACTTATATTATAAAAGATGAACATGATATCAGAGCTTATAGTCGGCATAACAATCTATTATTTAAGGGCCTTATAGACATCCAACCATGATAGATTTCAAAAAAATGGTTAGAATGCTCTTATTTATAGCTAAAATTGATATCAACGACCACCGTAAGACAAATCTAAGATTCGCGTTGGAACAAATCGCAAGTCATAGTTGAACTTGAGGGGAGAGAGGGGAGTATTGGAGATAACATCGTGAGATAGTCCCACATCGTACATCACGGCGACGTTTAAAAAGAACAAAAATAAGAACATCTCCAATGTGACCTTGAGGAGACTGGGATGTCGGGATGGGCGTACATCAAAAAAGTGAACGAGAACACACTAATGGTCGACAGACTTAAGTACTTGAAACCAAGACCATGTGGAAAATGAGGATCCACTATAAACTACCTAGATACTTTTTAAATCCAAATCCTACTATAAACTTAACATAAAAAATGTTCTTCAATTTGCCGCACATACATACATAAAACTAGTCACCACAACTTAGATCGAGACATGAACATTGATAATGTCTATCCAACAAAAATGGTTGATTTATGTTGGAGATATCGAGATAGTCCCACATTGTACTGAAAGAGCATCTCCAAGTGGATGGATTGTTGTGGAAATGGCTACCTAAGATACAATCCGAATCCAATTCAAAAAATGCTCTCCAATGAAATCATGGATTGATAATGTCTATCTTATGCGACATGAAATCAAAGTGGAGGTTGTCTACCACGAATGTCTCCTTCTAGATATTGCGGTAGACTGCCACGTAATACAAATGAATTTTATTTTTATTTTTTTAAAGTTTTTTTTCAGCCTTTATTAATATTATGAAAATTGAAAATAAAAGTAACAACTCATCAATTCGTGGTCTAAATCCATTGTCTATTAGAGATCATTTTGAGAGGTGAATGTCTTTCTAGTGCCACATATGATAGACATCATCTCCATATCTATAATGTGACATCAATCCGTGGTCTAAATCTACATTACCATTGGAGATGCTCTAAAGGTTATAAATATGAAGTAGACACTCCATTTTGCCTTGACATTTTAGAGTGAACCCCAATTTTACACTTGTAGCCTATACATATAATTAATCATCCACTCTCTTTCCCTTGAATTGTGACTTACATTATAAAATTGAACAAATATGTTGAATTGCTGTCGGCAATGACATAATTCCATAGATATTGACATCGAGAGTACAGGATCTTTAACGGGTAATTTCCACGTGGCACATTCTGGACCATCAAAATATATATCAGTGGTGGGCCCGGGCCACTCTCAAGTCTATCGATTGATTGAACTGTGGACTTGAGAACGTTTGATGAGCTATTTCGTGGCGATACGAATATTCCGTGATCTAATCCAATTTCGTCGCGATTCTACAAAGCAGGTGGAGCCGCTCCAATGGTGATGGTGGTGGACAAGAAAAGTTTGTCCACCGAGTGATGTGCTTTTAAAATGTATTTCCTCATCACCTCAGCTGTACTTTCCTTTTTTTTTTAATGCTCCCTCCATCATTTATATATAAGAAAATCTTACTTTCTATATCATATAGAAGGAGCTAAAAAAAAAAAGTAGTTGATAAGAGGTAGTGATTCAACGTTTGGGTCCTTGATTAAAACCTTAATTTATTTGACAACAAAAAAATGTCCTAATTTTGAAATTTACCACCAAAGTTATTTTTATCGTGAGATTTTTTTTTCAAGAATTCTCAAGTGATATTCAACATTAATGCACTGATTAATCCATGCTCATGCATGTACTCTCAAGCTTCATAAGAGAGACGACTCTCTCAAATCATTTTTTTTTATTCCTAAAATGCAAACCTGAGATCTTGTTTTAAGAGAATTAAGTTCTTTACTACTTGGACCGTTGGAATAATCAGTTGGCGCCATGAAAGCATTACCACACGATGAACAAATATGCATGGTTAAAGCTTAATTTTTTTAGAAGTTGGCTAAATTAAGCTTAAATTATTTGAACTCAATGATTTTTAAATACTAGTGGTGCAAATAAAAAAAATAAATCATAAGTTTAAATTACGTCACACAGTAGGTGCTCAAAGTCTTATAATAAAGAGTTTTTAGCTCAAATACTTGTGACTTAATAAACAAATAATAGAGAAAGTTTCTCATTCAACTCAATTTATTTAATTAGTTAGATTCCATTATAACTGCCGAATCTAAATACGTCTTAAAAAAACAATCTTTTTTATGGGTTTGATGAACGGGATAACAATATAAAATTTCAAATCGAAGTCCATTGAAAAAGCTTAATACATACTCTTTAGGTTTTACTAAAAAGAGTGAATTACAAATGTAAATACTAATCACACTTGGTGATACTCGACACGTGGCATAATCAGGGAGCATTGCCGACATAGTTTTTTATTTTTTTTTAAATAATGATTGGCAGGTGGGAAGGTGGGGCCCGTAGTTACATTTACACCCATCTTCGTGTAACGTTTTCCATTCATCAGAAAGGACAGACGGTGAAAAGAAATTAACATCAACCACGTGGCATTTAATTATCCACAGATGTTGCGTCAGTGCTTTCACTTTTCACCTTCTTTGGATTTCACAGGTGGAGGAATATCGACGGTGAGATCTCACATCTCACGTACAATGATGGAGCACAAGAACGCCTAATCAATTGAAGATATTTTGATTTTGATAAACAAAAAAAATTGAAGATAATTTGTACCCAAAGTACATGGTGATAAGGAAAGGCAAAACCCTACTTTTGATTTCTAAACTTTCAATCTTTTACACTTTTGATCATTCTTTTAAAATCATACATTATGTTCCTCAACTTTTTAAGTAGAGTATATTTAGTCATTTTGTTAATTGAACCGTTAAAATTAATGATGTGGCAAACTCAACTTGTCACATGGCCAGTTGTTATTTGAACCGGCGGTTCAAGTGAACCAAATCGATTTTTAAAAAATTGAACTAAATGGACCTCCTTTGCTCACAACATCGGTCATCTCTCTCGCTCATGCTCGCATGTCCCCCTCCTCTCCGCCACGTGCTCAATTTTTGGCCGTTGATCCAGTTCTATTTAGAGAATGTTAAAGTAAATATTAGGAAGACTCACTGTTCTCAGAATTGCACTTGTAAATTATAAAGATACATGACACATTGGTTTTTAACAGCCAAATATTCTTGTGTAATTAATTAGAAGAACAAAGGCTAGTTACTTCCAAAGATCATTAAATGTTTTGACAAGTTTTGAAGTATCCATGGCAATTACCAAACCTCTAAATTGTTAGAGAATTTGTTTAGTGAAAATCCCTAGGCATGTCTTAAATACCTAAAGAAGATCGACTCTGATCATCTGATCTTAAATTTTTGGTGGAAAGAGAGGAATTGTATTGTTTCATGAATTAAAACCCCAGTTTTCTTGGCATTCAGAACTCAAATCAGACATTGATGTAATCTCATCTCTAGCATTAAAAAACCCATCATCACTACACCAGCAACTTCTCATTGTTTCTTCAGTTCAACCTCAAACACCACCTCAGAAAAACATCCATTTTTATATCTAACACAGAAGAGCTCCCGAGTTCCTTCATGAATAAACAACAAAAAATTGAAACTTTATTTTAAAAAAACAAACGAACAAACAACATATTATACTGTTTGGAAGATGACCGAACAGAGAAGGGGGTGGGGGTCAATTTCGTTCAACACAAATGTATTAGGGCTTGGGTTTTGATTTTAAATGTTTAGTTTGGTTTTTTTAAGAACCGGTTTGGTTCACTAGAACCACCGGTTCAAATAACAATCGCCCACGTGGCGCCACGTGGCGAGTTGAGTTTGCCACATAATCAATTTTAATGGTCCAACTAACGGAATGACTAAATGTGCGTTACTTGAAAAGTTGAGGGACCAAATGTGTGGTTTTGAAAGTTGAGGGACCAAAAGTGTAAAAGGTTGAAAGTTTAGGGAAAGATGAGTTTTGCCTGAGGAAAAAGAAAATAAGAAAAATGATTAGGTGACTCGTTTTTTGACACTTAAATTGGGCACGCACTTATTAGGGTCCATTGATTTGTCCATTTGTATAAACACAATCAATGTGTTTTGAAGGGATACCAACAATCGAGCATCTATTTCAAATGTCCAAAGTGAGCCACTCTAGCACTATCCAAAACAGAAACATATGTATAATTTATATGAATGTACGAAAATTGACAAAGACTCAATTTCGCCTTAATATTTAACTACTCATATGTTACACCAACCAGTTAGCTCACTAATTTGGTGTGTGGTCGCTTGTGTAAATAGTTGACATTCGAGCCTCAATGTAGGCAAGTAGACAAGTAGACGTGTCTTTCTTATAAAAAAATTCTCAAGTGAGGATAGAATCGATTTCTTAAAAACATGCATATGTTAAACTAGTTGAGCAACCACTTTTTTTTTTTGGACATATTGGACACTTTTGCATATATATATATATATATATATATATATATTTATATGAATTTAAATCATATTGATCATGCATTAACATTTTTTAAAGATCTTGATTCCCTTCCAACGAGACTCCATGTAGTAGGAATCGTTATTTTGCGCATAAACACCACACTTGAAATAATGGGCATTTCCACCACGATCATTGACATGTAGCTTGTGAACTCCATCAATGAAAACCATAACTTTTTTCGCTTCGACGTCGTGAATCACATTCAATCGGAACCATTTGTTGTAGATGTTTGGATCCAATACTAGATCAGTATTGTAATATCTAAGGGCGCCATTGTAGACTTGAAGCATTAGGGTTGTGGCGTGATGGTTGCCGCCAAAGATCTGCATTATGCACACGCCGGAGGTGTCTCTTGGAACATAACCATTCCCTTCAAATTGCCATACTCCGGACGAATAGTTGTGGCCCTGAGTGAGAATTAGTCAAAATAGAATTAACTATTAATCGCGATTAGTATATATTCTATGTACTTAATTATAATTTTCAAAATGACACAATAAACACAAAATAGAATTAACTATTAAGGGTGATTGCTGATTAGTATATATTTGCCTCTCGGAACATAACCATATGCTTCAAATTGCATGCCATGTCATACAAAATTAATGTTTAGCAAACTATGTATTTGCAAAGAATTGGACTGGGCGACACTTTCGCCCTTGTAAATTTGGACTGGGCCTACTATAATCTAAGTATATCAGAGCATAATATTGGGCTTAATAGCTAAAAATAGGTGAGCCCAAGATTTAATTCAAGTCAAGTGCCAAGGTAATGCTCAATATTCTTTGTAACTGCTTTGATTAGTCTACACGGACCACCTCAATTTTGCAGGGTATCTCAACAGGTAGTATATAACTACTAAACCAAGTGCATAACCACGAGTGATCTCTAAATTAATGAGTAATTATTCCGTCGTCCCATCCACTCTACTCAATCGACCTAACTAAAAAATGAAGTACTTATATATTGATTACTTACGAGTATGCGGATCTCGGTTCGAGGATTGGTGTTGCTAGTAGGAGTGTGAGGCTTGTCAGATGAGTAGACCCAAAGTTTGTGCACTCCATTAACAAAGCTGTACCGTGCACTCTGTGGCACATCATAGGGTCTTTGTATCTCAAAATTAGAGCTATTCAGTGGGACTTCTTCGAACCCAATTGTGGTATCAATGGTAAACTTGTAACCCCAAGCCCTCTTAAACCCAATCTCAAATACCATGAAAGAAGCCAAGGCCAAGGCTAAACCACTGACCACAACTTTTTGAGCCATTAATTTTTTGCTCAATCTGCGTGTAATGCAGTGATACTCAATATATAACAAGGGAGAGTGTATATATATATATATATACACGATTTTCAAGTGAAGTGTTAATTAATTAAAATATATGGGGCAGGTTAATTGGAGCCATTGCTAATGAATTAAGTAATTACAGGGTCAACTTTTCAGGTCATGTGACAACAAATTAAAATCACCATAGTCTCCTTGCAATTTTATATGGCCTTGTACCTGTGTTGACCCTAGCAACTCTATGTTGGCCATTGGCCTCACGTTACCATCAGCTTAGTTAGGCTAACATCGTGATAATGGACATGGACACACGTGATTAGAGACTGTCCTAAATTTGCGTTGGATTGAATTCTTCCATTATATATATATATATATAGATATATAGATATATATATATCTACCTATATATTAAAAGCACGAATAGATAAATTTTCATTCGTAACATGAAATGTCACATTTACCCCTTATCACCCATTAACCTTAGTTTTCTCTCTCACGATGAATAAATCTCCTTAAAATCGTTCACACACACATTGCTCTCTCACGTCTTCGTTCCACTCTCTCTCTCTCTCTCTCTCTCTCTCTTCTTGGTCTATGCGGTTGTGCAAGGGTGAGGGTAGGTCTCTAATTTGTTAAAATCTGAATCTATATTATCAACTGATAATTTCAATTCTTATTGAATGTAAGAAGCTCCCAACTTGTAGATATACCTTGAAGAGTGTCATTGGTTTGAATTCAGATTTATATCATTAATCCGGAAAGAAAAAGACAAGCAATAATTCTCCATGAAAAAAAAAACTTTGCATGTGGTTCACTCGTATTTAACGCATCATTGGAGGAATCAATCTCCTTGGATCTAGGGTGCTTGTAGCCATCCGAGACTCAACGGTCTCATATGTGTCAAACATTATAAGAAAACATTTTGATTAATTTTATTTATCAATATTGATATAATTTTACTATGAGTTTATTATGTTCAATCAACATTGCTTTCAGTCGACATTGAATGTCTCAATTGTTAATTATTGGTAATTGGTAGGGACTTTGGGACTTGTCTTATATTGTTTTGATTATTCATATGAAGATTTATTTTTTGAAAAATTGATGTATATTTTTTACGGTGAAATTGATGTATATTTTTATGTATATTAAGAAATTGGAATCATACTTCTATGAATAAATTAAATATATTTTTATAATTAAATTCACTCCCGTAAGTGTAGTGAGCGGGCTTATTCGTGCGAAGCACGTAACAAAACTAGTATATATATATATTTGAGATTATATATATATATTTGAGATTGTGTTAAGGTCTGTTACATGCATATTGAGCATTTGTTTAATTAATTTGTTTGACTGGATTGGCCGGCCCACCGAACTTCGCGGGCTTCTAAAATCAGGCCTGCTTAATTAAACCCGGATAAAGCCGGCCCGCCCAATGAAAAGACTTATAGGTTGCTATTAATTATTAATTACCAAAATACTCACTCTGGTCATTTATATAAGTCGTTCTAGCAAAAAGTTCTTGTTCAAAATTATAAGTCGTTTTCGAAATTCAAGAGTATATTCATTGCATTTTTACCCATTTTACCTTTATACAATTCAAACATTTATGATTCTTCAATTAATTTAATGTCAAAAGGACATATATATATATATATATATATATATAAATTATACTCGTCATTAGAGCTGTCTTAATGTTGTGTCCTTACCTTAAAGTGACTTATATAAATGACTAAACCTTTGGTCACACAATAGTTCATTTTGAGGTTTTTAGGAAATTTGGATCGAAATTTAATCTGCCGCACGCACACACGTGCGCGAGCCCGTGGATCTCCTCCGCTAGCACTGATGCTGCTTCCAACTTAACTACCTTCAACTTTTGTAAATGTAAGGTTTTATCTCAAAAGGTATCGTTACTAGTTAAGGGGAGATTATCACTTATGTACTTTTTTATAAAGTCATGTTTAATCGATGTGAGACTAAACCTTTCGGTCCACACCTCCAATAGTTGCCAATTAAGAATTTCAAAATTAATCTTGTTTAAAAAAAATTTAAATGACTTAATTTACTTATAAGATTAATTAGTACAGGGACATGAGTTCCTCCTCTTCTTAATAAGATGTTTCGAGTTCTTGGATGGAGATTACAAGGACATGATGTTAATGTAGTAATGACGCATGCACTATATATGGTGGATCTCTCATTCACTTATTATTAATTGGTTGCTTTTCTATTCCTAACTAATAAATGGAGGCAAATTGTATTTCTTCGTGATATGGAATAAATTAGTTTCTTATCAAAATAAAAAAAAACCAAGCAATGCTTTAATATTTTATTTTCATAACCATACATTCACATAAAAGAAATTTGACAAAAAAAAAAAAAAAAAAAAAAACCACATAGAAAGAACAATTAAGCAATAGTGCTTAAATTTCACATTATTTAGGATACAGGATTAATTAAAAACCACACACACACACACATATATATATAGAGAGAGATATGTGATCCATCAAAATCAATTCCTCTTAAAGATCTTGATGTCCCTCCAACGGGACTCCATGTAGTTGGACGGATTATTTTGTGTGTAAACCCCGACTTTGAAGTAATGAGAGGTCCCTCCACGACCATTCACACTCAGCTTTTGAACTCCATCGATATAAACCCTAACTTTTGAGAGGTCTACATTGTGAACTACATTCAACCTAAACCATCTATTGTAGATGTTTGGATCCACAAACTGAGCCTGATAGTATTGGAGCGCGCCGTTGTAGACTCTAAGCATTAGCGTCGTAGCCTGTGGGCTTCCTCCAAAGATCTGCATTATGCTTACGCCCGTGGTGCCGCTCGGAACGTAGCCGTAGGCTTCGAATTGCCATGTTCCTGACGAGTAGTCATGGTTCTGATGATCATGAAATATCTTAGCATAAGTTTTACTATTACGTATGTGTCTATATATACATATATATTTATACAAGGAAATTCTACAATGGAGCTCAAATATATGCCCAATCATATGAGAATCCCTCGAAATGTTTTGTGCATTTATAACGTCTCGATTAATGTGTTGAATTAGAATTCAATTATTGTAAATAGTGTACTCTGGACATGAGTATATATTTGATTCCTATGGTAATAGTGTCTATATATATATAATATGAAACATTAATTAACTGTTACAAAATTAAGGGCTTAGCTAGCTAGCACAATGTTTTTTTATATAATTATAAGCTTACGAGGAGCAATTCGGTTTTACGTACTAACTAAAGTGCAATATACGTGTCATGGTAAACGGCAAAACCACATACAAGGCTGCCGTAGGCGACTTGCATGTGACCCACTTATATATATATATATAAAAGTTGATCAAATTAAGAAAAAATTATAAAAAAATGCTAGGCTATAGCCCACCCCATCAAAGTAATAATGCATACGTAAGTCACCCAACGTTTAGCTTAGGAGAGCTTGAAATCTTGGCTCGAACCCGGTCATAGTAGAGCCATAGAGACTAGATGATGAACCCAAACAGGCTTAGTGTGAGCCACAACGGGTGTGTATATATATGACTACTAGATCTATAGCGGACCTCGATTGTTCAATTTAATTTTGGTGTTTTCTAGTAATTAATTATTTGAATATGAATAAAACCACACATATATACAAAAACAAAATGAATTAATTAAATTGCTTACAAGAATGCGAATCTCTGTACGAGGCTTGGTTGAACTATTAGGAGCATAAGGCTTGTCAGTGGAGTAGACCCAAAGCTTGTGGACTCCATTGATGAAGCTGTAGCGTGCGCTTTGTGGCACGTCGTAGGGTTTCTGAATTTGTAAATCAGAGCTCGCGAGAGAGACTTGGCTGAACCCACTCTCCACCTGACCCTTAGCCCCGTACAAGCCAACCTGTACAATTAACACAATAAAAGCCACGGCGAAAACACTTGCCATACTTGAAGCAACACCACTCTTCACCATCAAATCTATTAATATAGAGAAAACAGAGAGAGACTTATTAATTATATATATATGGAAAATGATTGGCGCCTCGCAAATGGCACATCAAAACACACATCGCATGGCAGTGTGATGCACCTCGTGACGTGATGCATACGAATCTCCAGATGTATTGCACGGTTGTTAGAATGCAATGTGCTTTCTGATGTGCCATGACGATGTACGTGTAGCTAGTACTGCCATATATATATATTAAGACAACTTAGGTCGTGATTATACGAAACAATTAATTATTACTAATTAATTCACTCTCACATTTGGTCAAACAAATTAAAATATATATATATAAATATATATATATATATATATATATATATATATATATATATATATTAAGACAACTTAGGTCGTGATTATATGAAACAATTAATTATTCCTAATTAATTCACTCTCACATTTGGTCAAACAAATTGAACAAAATGTTATATAGTATATAGGACTAATTCTTATAAGCCACTCCATTGTAAAGTCAAAAGCATTATAAAATGGAATTATAGGCGTTGGATCAATACCGTAGTTTAATGTAATTCCATTTTATGATTGGTGTCTCCGGTATATATATTTTGTTTAGGTATTGATCGAGCAATCAACGTCAATTTGTTAATCCAAGGCTACAATATATATATAAGACACGTTTTCTGCACGTATTGGAAAAATTCCTTGCATTATATATATTTGATTTACGGTAATAATTTCGAAAACAAATTATTAATTTCCACTTCTATCGGAATATTCATTTTGGAAAATACTAAATGACAATTGGTATCACATTGGCACACATGAGCCGTTTACGTGGCATCGATTCGCATGTTACGCATCGAGATCTGTCTATATCCATATTTCGAGGCGCACACATAAAAAGCCCGATGTAACTTCCGATGTGACATGTCCATTGTCATTCTAGCGCTTTTGAACTTAAATATATATTTCACTACAAAAAATGGCGGATTTAGCAACGGAATTTCTCGTTGCTAAACCTCTTTTTTTTTTCTGTTGATTAGCAATGAATTAACGACGAAATTAATTATGTTGCTAAATACCTCGTCGCTAACTGTTTAGCAACGGAGTACCCAATTTGTCGCTAAGCTAGCAACGAAAATTTTTCGTTGTTGAATGTCGCTAAGACCTTTTTTCGGTTTGTCGTTCAATTGTAACAAACTAAGGTCTGTTGCTAATCCGTTGGTAAATAGCAACAGAAAGTCAAGTTTCGTTGCTATTTACCAACAAAAAAATATTAGTATTTTTAAATATTTGATAAATATGTTCCATTGAATAACGTTCTGTTGCTATTGATTACCAACGCACTTTGACATTCGTTTGCTAATCCGTTACTACATAGCAACGAATTACCGACAGAACATAAAAAATTATTTGATTAATATGTTCTGTTGGTATGTCGTTGCTATTGAGCAATGGATTAGCACCGAATTGTCAAATTTGATAGTTTCTGAATAGAATATGTTTATTGTGTAGAAAACTTGTGTACATGGTACCTTATATATATACACAGGTCTAGAATACAAGAAAGGAAAATATAACCATAAAAGGAACCTACGAAATACACAAGATACTAATTTCCTTAACTGCTAGATACAATATTTAGTTTCCTTAACTACTAGATACAATATTTAGTTTCCTTAACACCCTCCCTCAAACTCAAGATGGGTTCGTAGAAATCAACTTGAGTTTGCAACCAAAACATGAAAGCGACCCGGAAGATGAGCTTTAGTGAAGATATCAGCCGTCTGATTGGAGGATGAGACAGAAGAAAGCTGAAGAGTACCCCGAACCAAGTGTTGACGGACGAAGTGACAATCATTCTCAATATGTTTTGTTCTCTCATGAAAAACATCATTGTGCGCAATTTGGATTGCAATTTGATTGTCACAATGCAGAATGGTAGCAGAAGCATGTGTAACCCCCATATCTTCAAATAACCAACGAATCCAAAATAGTTCAGAGGTAGCATCAGCAAGAGCCCGATACTCAGATTCTATGTTAGAGCGAGATGTGACTGTTTGTTTCTTGCTTCGCCAGGATATTAATGAGTTGCCCAAGAAGAAACAATAACCAGTAGTAGAACGTCGGTCGGTAGGATCACCAGCCCAATCTGCATCCGAGTAACCAGATAATACCAATGGAGAGTTGACAGAGAAGTGGATACCATGAAACAGGGTGCCTTTTACATATCGAATGATGCGGAGAACAACAGTGAAGTGAGCAGTACGAGGAGCTGACATGAACTGACTGACAACATGAACAACGTAAGCAATGTCTGGACGGCTAACAGTGAGATAAACCAAACTACCCACAAGCTGGCGATATAGGGTAGGATCTGAAAGAAATGTATCATCTGATGGAGTCAGCTTAACATTCGTGTCCAATGGAGTGGATGCAACAGCAGTATCGGTAATCACAGAGCGAGAGATCAAATCAGAGGTATATTTCGCTTGTGAAAGATAGTATCCATAAGGAGTAGAGGTAACTTCAAGACCAAGAAAGTAGCTCAAGTTACCCAAGTCCTTCATCTCAAAGCGACTCTTGAGATATTGTTGTAAGTCAGAAATCCCAGTGGAGTCGTCCCCGGTGATGATCATGTCATCACATAAAGCAGGAGAAGAACCATGCCTTTGTCAGTTCTTTGAGTAAACAAGGCAGAATCGTGAGGACTCGACCGAAAACCAAACTGTGTAATAGTGGAACTGAACTTGGAAAATCAGGCCCGAGGAGCTTGTTTAAGGCCATATAATGCACGACAGAAGAGACAAACTTGTTTTGGAGAATGAGAATAGCCAGGGGGTGGGCACATATAGACTTCTTCGGCAAGATCACCATTTAGAAAAGCATTTTTAACATCCATTTGGAACAAGGGTCAATGTCGGACAGCTGCTACAGCAAGCAAACTTCGAACAGAGGTCAGGCGAGCTACATGAGCAAACGTCTCTTCATAGTCAATGCCGTATTCCTGTGTGTAGCCTTTAGCGACCATACGAGCCTTATACCGCTCAATAGAGCCATCAGAGCGAGTTTTTATCTTATAAATCCATTTGCATCCAATTGGAGTCTTGCCAGAGGGTAGATCCACTAAGTCCCAAATATGAGTATTCTCTAATGCACACAGTTCTTCTAACATTGCTTGCTGCCAAAGGGGGTCAGAACTAGCCTCTCGATAGGAGGAACGCTCATGTAAAAAAGAAACAGCAGAGAAACAATGATAATCTTTGAGGTAAGAGGGGGGTTCAGTTACCCATTCATAACGACGAGGGAGAACATGAGTAGGAACATGAGTATTAAAGGGGGCAGATTCATTGACGACGGGTGCTGGAATGGGATCATGATCATTAAGCTCATATGGAGTACCTGCAACAGAAGATGGGAAAAGCTCGATAGACGAGTTAGTGAAAAATGGCTGAGTGCATGATAAGGAACTGTCGAACTTGGATAGGATAGAGAACATGGTACCTTCCCAAAAAGTAATATGTTTAGAGATGCGTAATCGCTGAGAAAGAGGATCCCAACACCTATAACCCTTATGTTCAATTTCATACCCGAGAAAACAACACAGACGAACACGCGGTTCAAGTTTGGTATGTTCAGGGGGTTAAGAAGAACGAAACATGCACAACCAAAAACCCAAAGATTAGAATAGTCTGGTGGTGTACCATATAATCGCTCAAACGGAGAGATGTTCTTTAACATTGGTGTGGGAAGTCGATTAATGGTATGGAAACAATTTAAAGCAGTTTCACCCTAAATCTTTTCAGGATAGGATGCAGAGAGAAGTTGGGCACGTACAGAGTCTAGGATATGTCGATGTTTCCTTTCAGCTCGACCATTTTGTTGAGAGGTGTACGGGCATGAACGTTAAGTGGTAATGAAATTTACTTCTTTGCCCATATATATCTATCATATTTACTTATTTCCCCATATATATCTATCATATATATCTATCTATATACGCTACCTCTTCAACGTCTTGAACACTACCTCTTCAAATCGATCAACAACTCAACGACTCTCCTAGCTCTTCAAATCAATCAACAACTCAACTGATCAACGACTCTTATTCCTCTTCAAATCACTCATTCCCTGCTTTCCTTCATCGACTCATTCGCTGCTTTCCTTTGCTCTTCGATTCAAAGGTGAGCTAATCCACATTTCTTCTCCAATTCTTATTTTTTTCAGGAGAGGTTCGATTCAAAGGTGAGTTAATCATCTGATCTATATGGTTCAATCTGATTAATGGTTTTTGAAGAAATTTGGGTCTAATCCACCCTTGATTCAATGTTGAATTTAACACAAAAACCCTCTTTCATATGGTCTATATGGTTCAATTTGATTCATGGTTTTTGAAACAATACCTTGTAAGCTAATATGATCAACCCCTCTTTCATTGTATGGTTATTAAAATTCATGGGATACATATATGTTTGACTATTTGTAGTGAGTGATTTCTTGAACACAAAAGCCGAAACTGAATTGGGCTTTAAGATCTTGAATACTAGGTGTTTGTTGAATACTAGGTGTTTGATGGACCATCTTAATTTTACAATTATGTTTGTCTACCATCTTAATTTTACAATTATGACTCACACGTTCTTCTGCGGTTTTCTGTTTCAGTTAATTTCCTAAAAGTAGGTCTTGACAATAAAGCGAATAAAAGAATAATAAAATAAGAATAATCTGTAACATCAATTGAAGTATAATGAGAGAGTCCCTTATTGAGGCAGTTGTCATACCTCTTTCCATTTTTTCTAGATTATTCTGGAGGTATCCTGGGATTTGCCCTGGTCAATTTTGGACTCGAGGAATGTAGGACTACAATAATATGCAAGAGTTTTAAAGCTTTTCCATTCATAGAGTTCTCATCCATCTTTCGACCCGATTTATATTTTGAAAATGTGTTCGTAAGCAATTCTTCTTAGTAATCTGACTCCGAAAAACTCATGATAAATCCTTTTTAATAGGTAATATGAACTTGAACTTGTAATTTGCTCTTTATATAGACCTACTTCCATTTGGTAAAGTTTTAAAGATCTAATTAAGTTTTAATGTATTTAATGTATTTAAGTTTTAAAGGTCTAATTAAGGTAAAGTTACACATAAGAAGTTCAATCCTCCAATGGTGGCTTAAACTACTTGCATTTGGTGGCGGTAGTTATAACTTAACATCAGAAAATTGAAAGAGTTTCTTCTAGACTGAGTTAACTCAGAAACAATAACTCCATAATCTTTTGTTTTGATAAGAAGCCAACTTAATTAGTTACAACATACTTGACTCCAAAATGAGTCAACCCCCAACCTTTCCTTTGACATCTGCCTCAATATTAATTCATCTAATTAGAAATGCTTTGGCATAACTCTCTAATCTTTCCTTCCTTTCCACTTTATTCATCAAACAAGTCCAATTTGTAAAGTTGGTCATCTTTGAAATTTTAGGCTACTGTTTCTTTTTTATTTTCTAGAACAAATAATTAAACACTATAAAAACTAACAAGACATATTTGCGAGTTGATCGAAAGTCTATTGTATAGTTATATTTTTTTTTCAAAAGAAGATATTTGCGAGTTGTGTGCTAATCTATTAGAAGATTAGGGAGGACTAACAACCACAAAGTCATTAACCTCAAAGCTAAATATTGATGCATGGTTCAATTTTTTTTTTTTTCAAAAAAGATAGTATTTAGATGAGCGGTTCATGCCGTCAGTATATTTCATGTAATGTTTAACAATGTTTATAGTATATGTGTCCACAATTGTGAAGTCAATTTTGTCACGTCTTTTGTTTTGATATTTCGTTCCTATGAATTTTTTTTTCTTTACTAAATGATGCTTATTGAATTGCATTTTTACTTATTACGTATTCAAATTATGTACGTTTGGATTTTATATTACATAGTTTGTTCAAACTCATACATATTATTTAAATTTAAATTTTATGTTTAGTTGCATATTAAATTAACATTATTATTTTTAATTACTACACTAATGTTTGTTTCATTAGATTGTTGTTTAACAATCTAATCCAAAAATTCATTAAGTATAACCATTTTGCCTTGCATTAGCGAGTTACCATGGCTAAAAACTTAGGAGTGATCAACAATAGTGAATACGCTGTAAGAAAAGCAATAAATACTAATTGTAGGGAGGTGAATAGTTTGAAACGTAAATTTGCAATGGAGGAAGAAAAAGAAATGAAGCGGGCTCGCCAAAGACAACTAAGGAGTGAAAAGAAAGAGTTGAATGATCACGGTATGGATTTGAAACTTCACAAAATATTCTATGAAATATTGAGTAGGGTAAATGCTATTAAGCAAAATGAATGATTTTGATTAATAATTTAGAAATTAAGTTGCCTTTATTTCTTTTTTTATGTATAGGTCCCCGGACGTTATGTCGCTATGGGTTTTGAGCACGTTGCAAGTTTAACAGATGTGTTACCATCCGTAAACTCTTGTCAAAATTGTAGTGCGAAGATGTTTTTTCATGAATCTAATAGTTTCTATTGTTCAAACGGTTCCTAATGGTTTCGCTGAAGAAATGTTTGACCTACTCACTTCAAACACTGAAGAGACACGTGAGTTTTTTATGTACATCCGTACTTATAACACCGATTTCAATTTTACATCTTTTGGTGTAAAGTGCGAGAGAGAGTATGCCAAAAGTAATATGAGTGTATATACATTTAGAGTGCAGGGCCAAATTCATCATTTTATAAATAATTTACTTCCTGATAAGAAGCATCCTTTTTTTTGCAACTGTACTTTTATGATACTGATCATGAAGTGCAAAACCGAATGCATTGCTCTGATAGGATGAAAAAGACAATTTTGGCAAGGTTAATTAGTATGCTTGAGAAATATCCATATGCAAGTTTTTTTCGCACTTTACAAAATAAGGAAGATTTTAAAGATCATGTTGTTCAATTAGTTTCAAGTGTTAGTCTTGATCAGAGATTATTTAATATGCCGACTACTTCTCCGTTTCTGCTATTTGGATAGATGATAATACATGTGCTCAACCAACTAAAAGGGATATCCTTGTCTATAGTCACTCCGGAAGTAGCCATAAAATCAATTACTACTACGGTTGTTATGATCCTTTACAATACCCTTTATTATTCCCGTATGGAGACGTGGGATGGCATGATAGAATTCAGAGAAAATTTACCACTGAATCACATACAAATCACAACACAGAGGTCATTCTTGATCCTCATTTAGTCAACTCTACTGAAGAGTTACTTGATAATGAAAATGAATGTAAATGTTTTCATTTCCTTCGTTAAATAATTTAGTTAGTTTATATCTGTTCTTTTCATACTGAAGTTAAATATTTTGTTCTCTTTTCACAGTATATTCTAGACGGGAGAGGAATTGTGTATCTTACCGCGAGTATTATTGTTATAAACTTCAGATTAGGGGCGTAAAGAATTCTATTCTTTTACATTCTAGTAGACTTTTGCAGCTGTACGTCGTTGACATGTATGTCAAGTTAGAGACATCTAGGTTAGGTTTTATTCGTCATAGACAAGATGAGATACATTCAAAGTTGTACCAAGGGATTATGGATTCTATTGATATGGGTGAAAGCATTGGTTCAAATATTAGACGTAGGATTGTTCTTCCAACATCTTTTATAGGTGAGCCAAGAGACATGCATAAGAGGTACATGGATGTTGGCATTGGTTCAACGTTTTGGGAAACCTCACATCTTCCTCACTATCACTTGCAATCTTTATTGGCCAGAAATACAACAAGAGCTTTGATTTAATGATGATGCGCAAAATAGACCTGATCTTGTTGCTCGTGTTTTTAAATCAAAGTTGGAGTGCTTGAAAAATGAAAAAGCAAGTTTTTGGTCCAGTTGCAGCATATGTTTGTCATTGAATTTCAAACTAGAGGTCTTCCCTATGCACATTTTCTTATTGTTTTACAACCAGTGGCGAAATCAATAGAACCTGTAACTTTTGATTCGTTCGTATGTGCGGAGCTTCCTGACAATTCAGTTCACCACCACTTGTATACAGCTATTGTGAAACATATGATGCATGGTCCATGCGGTACTTTGAACCCAAATAATGTGTGCATGGATTCAGATGGTAAATGCAAGAATAACTTTCCAAAGCCCTTTCGTGATTGTATTTCGCATGGCAAATGTTCGTATCCAAAATATCGGAGACGTAATGATGGAAAGACTGTAGTTGTTAGGAAACACAGTTTGGACAATCGTTGGATGGTTCCATACAATCCTTACTTACTTGCTAAATTTGATTTTCATTTAAATGTTAAGGTTTGTTCTACTATCAAGGCAGTTAAATACATGTACAAGTACATATATAAAGGTCATGATCACATTGTGATTCGATGCACCGACAATAATGACAATGCTGACATTAATGAGATCGAAAGCTTCCAGTCATCACGTTGGGTAGCAGCACCAGAGGCAATGTGGCGCATATATGGCTTTCCTTTGAACGAAATATATCCACCAGTCATCACGCTGCAACTACATTTGGAGGGAAAACAATTGGTTAAGTTTAATAAGAACGACATGTTGCAAAATGTGGTTGATAATGGATTGTCATCTCGTTCCATGTTGATGAAATACTTTAACATAAACCAGAGTGGTAATTTAGCTCGTACCATCTTATATAAGGAATTTTCTGAGTATTTTGTGTGGAATCAACAAGTAAGAAGATGGACACGAAGACAAAAGCGTCAAGTTATTGGCATAGTTGTTGCGACAAATCCAATGGAAGGTGAAAGATATTACATTCGTTTGCTATTAAATCACATTAAAGGTTGCACATCTTTTCTGGAACTCAAAGTTGTCAATGGGGTTCATGCATCCTCATATAAAGAAACAGCTATTTCGCACATGTTACTTGATGCCGACAACAGTTTAGATTTGTGCTTGGAAGAAGCATCGGCGTATCAAATGTCATTTATTTTGCGTCGATTGTTTGCTACAATATTGTTAAACTGTGATATTGAGAACCCTCGTCATTTATGGGAGAAATTCAGAAGTGAATTATGTTTAGATTTTGAACGTCTGCACCTATCCGCAATTGAAACAAACTTAAGAGCTCTGCAGCATATTAACACAATTCTAGAATCAAAAGGGAAGAATATTACCAATTTCTCTTTAGTCGATTATCCAATTACTTTTGATGATGCTTATCAATGCAATAGAGAAATAAATGAAGAGTTGGGCTCGACTGTTGATATTAATGACTTAGAAGCCACATCAAAGTTGAATCTTGGCCCAAAAATGCATAAGATTCTATCCTTGATAAAGTGCTAAAAATGTACCAGCTTTATTTTTTATAGATGGTCCAGGTGGTACAGGGAAAACATTCTTATACAGGGCAAAGGTAAGATCTAAAGGAATGATTGCATTGGCAACTGCATCATCAGGTGTTGCGGCTTCATTGTTACCTGGTGGTCGAACAGCGCATTCGAGGTTCAAATTGCCGATAAATCTTGATGGGATAAGGACATGTAACGTTAGCAAACAATCAATGTTGACAAAATTATTATTGAAAACACATTCGGTCATTTGGGATGAAGCTCCGATGTCAAATAAACAACATATTGAAGCATTGCATTCGATGCTTAGGGATGTAACCGATAAAGACATACCATTTTGCGGAAAAGTGATAGTTTTTGGTGGTGAATTTAGACAAGTACTTCCTGTAGTTCCTAAAGGTAATAGACAAGATGTAATGAAGTCGACGTTGACAACATCATATATTTGGCCTTTGTTGGAAAAAAAATCAAGTTAGTCGAAAATATGAGAGCAATACTTGATCCAGAGTTTTCAAAGTTTATATTTCGAGTTGGCAATGGTACAAAAGATGAACTTCCAGGAAATATGATTTCTATGCCTTCCCGTATCACCTTACCATATGTTGATGAACAAGATTCCTTGGAAAAATTAATTGCAACAACGTACCCAAACTTGAATAAGTATGTCGCGGAAATAGATGCAATGTCAAGTCGTGCTATATTAACGACAAAGAATGAATTTGTAGATGAAGTTAATTCTCTATTATTCATCGATTTCCTGGTGAAGTTGTTAGGTACTACAGCTTTGATGAAATTCTTAATGAAAACACGAGTTCGGTAAATCTCGAATTCTTGAATAGTTTATCCTTGAGTGGTTTTCCTCCACACGATTTGATGTTAAAGAAGGATTGTCCAGTTATTCTCCTGCGCAACATTAATCCATCCGAGGGATTATGTAATGGAACACGATTAATTTGCCGAAGATTTGAGAAAAACGTCATTGATGCAGAGATAGCTACATGTCATTACAAAGGGAAAAAAGTTTTTCTGCCTATAATACCTCTCATTCCAAATGAAGAAGATAAAATGCCATTCAAATTCAAAAGGAGACAATTCCCTATTCGATTGTGTTTTGCAATGACTATTAATAAGGTTCAAGGGCAAACATTAAACTTCGTTGGGGTTTATATGAGAGAACCAATTTTTCTCACGATCAACTTTATGTTGCGCTTTCACGTGCTACCACTGCGACTTGCATTAAAGTTCTTATTAAACCTTCTAATTACCATAACCAACCAAAGAAGACAAAGAACATTGTTTACAAAGAGTTGTTGGCACTCGTTGATGCTTTTCATGCGAAATCACTTTAATTGAAATGTAAGTTTTCAACCATTTTACAATTAATATGTTTTTTAAGTTATCTCGTTCTCTTTAGTAATTTCCTTAAAAAAATTAATCTTTTAAATATAACAAGCACATACTCATAAAGAAGCTGGAGAATTACCGCATGTTGTAATTGGGCAAACAATAAGGTGAAATGCACAAGTCGAAACTCACTAATGGATAGCTTCAAGGTACACAGCTGGAATATTTCTACCATCTTAAAATTCTTCTCATACTTCTGCATAATATTTTGTATGAACTTTACTTTTAGGATAAAAGACTATCAGATGGTATCTTCTTCCTTAAAATTTTTAGTGTTGTGAAGCCGATGGTTGTTAACTGGAGTGTTGTTACGAAGGTTGAAGACGGTATGTTGCCTTTAAAATATATCTTAATGAGATTGTTTCAGATAACTTCAGGACATGGTTATGAATAGCATTAAAGTTTTGTAATATTTAGTCATTGCTAATTAGTAATTGGGACTGACAAATTATCATCTTGAATCTTGACTGTTGTTTATCTTTTGTTGTCATTTTCACCTTTCTTTTATATGAATTATACTTATCATCTGTTGTGTTCTTCATCATAGATATACACTTTTTTAGTAATGCCTCATTTTTATAGTATATATACGCATTTTATGGAACTTCTTATTTATAATGAGATTTTTAATTATTCTGATTGATATTGGATCCAAATCGATGTGCATGATGTTTTATTCTGCAGCCTATATGCAATACATATGCTATACTTATTTTTTCTTTTGTAGTAGGTGCAGAAATGTGCTATCATTTTGTATCCATATCAAAAACCAATTGCAAATGAGATTTTTTATGGATTAATTCAATTTGAAAAAAAAAAACAGTGCCTTCCGAGGTGTGACGTGAGAGAGAAAGGATGTCATAATTGAAATCTGATCAATTGCAATTTGAAAATTCACAAACTTTTGGACCAAAGATAATTATTAAGTATCTCAAGGTATTTTCTCATTGTTTTGGCATTTTCATACTCTCTATGAGAATATTCCAAACTAGACAATTATTCTTTGACATTCTTTTGGTACATACATTTCCTACACAATGGTATAGATTCCCTTGCAATCCGTGCGACACATATCCCAATAAAATATACACCATTGTGTAGCAAATGTATGTCTCCTAGAATGTTATTATCATCATCCTAACTAATAAACCAGGGAGATGTTTCCTTTTGATATAGACAAAATTATAAAAAAATGGAGAAGATTTTTGCCTTAGTTTGTAGTGTTCACAGTAAGAGTGTGAGAAAGTAGAATGGTTTTACAATAAAATTTATTATAAACATTTTTATGAGTTTATTTGTATGTGGTGACTTATAATGCTCACATTATATTTTTATATAACTCAAAAAAAAATCATCACTAAACCATTAAAAAAAATAAAGGTTAGTCTAGAAATTAAATTGAAGGTTAGTCTAGAAATTAAATTCACCATTTAATTTGAAGTTATGTATTTTATATGAAGAGCCCTTATCATTTTGTCATATTCTGGTTTATATATACCATATGCAGTCCAACTAGCCCAGGATGATCTACATCGTAGGTGCATTTGAAAGGAGAAGCAAACTTGGCCACAAGGAGACAGGTGATGGACAAGTACTTGAAGAATTTATTTCAACTTAACACTGATGAATGTACCATAGTCAGTAGTGAAGAAATTGGAGAATGTATGCACATATTCACTGACATCCAGCTCAAAATGTTTGTTGAGTTCATTGTTTTACATCAAAAAGGTGAGATGAGCCTTTCTACCCGTCTTTTTCTAGATTAACTACCATGCATGTTGTATTATTTGTAATGCGGGGATGATTTGAAGGTGGGGCAATGGTTTTCCATGCCAAGAATGAAATGTTACCTAAAAGAAGTTTAGTGAGCACTCATCAAAATTACCTAAATATTTTTTAATATTTGGGATTACAACTAATTTGGGATTACGACTTGCACTTCATGCCATAATGTTATCTAAATGAAAAGAAACTCATGCTTTACATTCTCAAGTCTGAAAGGATTACATGCCTTTTTTGGTAACAATTATATGTTTTCTTCATTTTTGTTGATACATATTCTTATATCTAATATTGCAAATGTAACAATGCAAATCTTCTAAGTAATATTATCAGATGATGAATTAAAAACTGAACCGTTTTATCATATAATTATTGAAGAGGGGAGAGAGTATCAGATGAAGAGATTTGAGGACAAAGTGGCGATAGTCGTGGAGTCGACGAAGAGGGTCGGTTTCAGTATTGCAGAGCGGCTAGGGAAGGAAGGAGCGTCCGTCGTAATCTCTTCCAGTGAGAAGGTTAATGAGTTTTTCCATGCTTTGTTTTCGCATAAATGCTTCTGCATAGTAGTTTTATTTTTCTTTCACCCTTTCGGTTTTCTGCCTAACCCTTCTATGAAACTCAGGAAATCAACTGATTTTGTTTTCATTTGTTCACGCGTAGAATGGCTTATGCAAAGCGATGAAGGAGTTCATATTAAGGTCCTGGATGTTTATGCAAATTTATGCATCTCAATGTGTCTTCTTAGACCATATTAAACTGATCAGTTCAGTTGCTTCTTCATGATTTATGAATTTTATGTTGAGTGAATTATTTGATATTTAATGTGAAGTTAGTGCTTGATTTAGGACTTCTCAGTTTGGTGCCTGCTTACAAGTGGTTAATGGTAGTTGGAAAAAGTGCATTCAACTTTAGGAGAATATGCGAGAGTCATGCTTTCAAATGGCAAAGTTGGTTTACACCTTTAATTATTGTGCATATAATGCTATTTGATTCTGAATACTTAAAACTTATGTACTTTATATTTCTACAGGTTTTGACAATGCCAAAGGGAACTGTTTTGCCTGCAAACCCTAATATCCTTGAAGATACCGATGATCTTGTACAGTTGAGCTTCTTGAACGAGCCTTCAGTTCTTTACAATCTCTTCTGTAGATATTCTCAAAGCAAAACCTATGTATGTCTATGCAAATTATTTCTTCTTGCAATCAAATTTAATTTATCACTTCTCTCCTAGTATTAACTTTCACTTTGCTACCTATAGACTAAAGCAAGTCCAATTTTACTTGTGATGAATCCGTTCAAAGGGGCTGAAGTACGTGGAAATGAGTTAGTAGCTGGATGCGGGAAGAAACCCAGAGTTTCTCCTGACATCTATTATTGGGCTAAAGATGCCTTCATGCCATGATGAATGGTGAATATAAACTTTTTATTTTTTGATTTTTTATTAGACTACTTGTTCAGAAATGACAGATGATTTCATTCTCAAGTAAATATGCTTTTTTATCTCAATATTTTCCTACTTGCAGATGAAGTAAATCAGTCTGTTATCATTAAGTAAATTCTTTAGTGATCTGTTGAGATTTTGTAGTTTTTAACTTGACATAGTATCATTTTGGGAATCATATTTGAATTTATAATGCAGTGGTGAAAGTGGAGCTGGAAAAACTCAAATAACAAAAGTCGTGGCTGAATGTTTGACTAACCTGGGCGGTAGGAGTGCTCTCGTGGAAAAGCTTCGGCACACTCATGTGATCCTGAAGGCTTTTGGAAATGCAAAAATATCCAAACATGCTAATTCTAGCCAATTTGTATGTGTTTTCTGCCCACCTGATGAATATTCTTTTTGAGTCTTACAAGATGAAAAGTTTAAGCTATTAATTCTTCAGTATGGTAGTTGTGTTCAGATATTTACACATTTTGATGTTATTTTGAATGTAAGATGCATATTTGATATTATATTTTTGTGAAATGAAACAAGTACCATTGTGCATTTTCTGTCAATTTGAGTTTGATTAACCTGACGTGTAATGCTTTCTGTTATGCAGGGAAAGCTTATTGATACTCATTTTATGCCAACTGGTAAAGTTTTTGGAGCTAAGATTCAAACTTGTAACTTCCATTTAGATTTCAAGGTATTTAGCAGCATAAATTATCAGTCAATTCATGTTTCACATTTTTTACCATGATGTTTGACATGATGCATTTTAACTGTACATATCAAACTCTTCCTGCAATGCTTTGGACAGTTCTACTTGAGAAGGTATTCATTTCTTTGACCATACATTTCAAATTCTTCTGATTAACTTATGACTAATCTTGAAGATTGTTCTAATGGTTTGAGCAGATGAGAGTGATTCAGCTTGCTAAAGGAGAAAGATTATTTCATGTGTTTTACCAACTATGTTTTGGCGCTCCATCTTCTCTCAAAGGTTGTATTCTGTTTATTGATGTGAGCATTCATGAAGAAAAGCAATAATTCTTTTTTTCATGTTTACTTCAATTATTTGGGATTGAGGCCATGTTACTTCAATTTCTTTTTGTTGTTCTGGAACACGAACAATTTGTTTTGATTTCATACTTTGATAAGAATATTCATCTGCATGATTTCTTTTATAAGAATATTCATCTGAATGAAAGAGAAGCATTATAATGGAACGAAAAGATTTTGCAGAAATAATGAAAAACAATTTACATTTATTAGAATCAGATTTTAATCACCTGATAATATATCTTATGCATTGATGTCTAGCCAAATCAATTTTTATCACAATCATAATGCATTTTAACCTTTCTTTTTTTAGAAATGGCCCACTACTCATCATCTAGCTCAAGTTTCTCAAGAGGTATTCCATTTCTTCATTTTAGTTTCCCTTAACAACAGTTGAATATTGAAATACCGATTCGAAGGGGAAAAAACTTTCCATCTACTATTTCTACAAGAAATCAATCAGATGTGGGCATGTCTTGCTTATTACAGATGAGCTCATCTTCTATTGGAGGTGACGCTCATTTCTCCGTCTACTCTCAGTTTGTGAATGAATTACATCTTGCTTATGCTTTTTGAGACTGTTTATGTCAAAGTTGCTGAATTAATCAGTATTTCAGCTTACCTTTGATCTTTTTATGTGCTTCTTTCAGGTTAATTAACCTACTAACTGGACAAGCAAATGGTAGCCGGGTTTTGATTCTTGTGGAGACAAATAAATGATGTGATCAAGTCACTAGACAACCGAGAATGGATGGATGACCTGCACTATCCATTCACGGGGATAAACAACAGAATGAAAGAGATTAGGCCCTGTCTGAGTTCAAAAGTGGCATAATTCACGGGGATAAACAACAAAATGAAAGAGATTGATTCCTTTGATTTCTTCAAATTGTTCAAAACATGTCAAAACAATGATTGTCAATTCCAATGTAAATTTGATGATAATACATCGTCCAATTCTTTGGAAATAAAATAATATGTTTCAGTATGTAAACCAATTTATGAAACTCTTGATTGATGGAAGAATTTTTAAAGTTTGTATATCAAATACTGTATCTTCTTTTGAGTTGAATGCATGGTTAATTAGTTCTATTCTTTGTTGATGTTAATTTTTAACAAGTCTATTCACCATGCATATTTTACTCATTCTTTTTAGGTTTTTTATGTTGAGGATTCGAAATTGAGATCTCACTAAAGGGAAATTGAGTCTCTAGCCACTCGGACCAATTTGACATCACAAACACAATACATAAGGTTTTATATTGATTGTACTCCAAGAGAGAATACAAAGGGCTATTGTGTAAGATTTGTCTTTCCAGTCTCCACTATCTAATAATTCAACACAAATTGAACTGTTTACTCCACTGCTGTTGCTTCTAAGAGAACATTAACCATTAAAGGAAGAAATATTCAATAGGCAACATGCAACCACTTTTGCATTTTGTGGAATCAAATGTATGATCTTCGTACATCCCAAGGTGCATCTCCACCAAGCCGCACTAATTAGCTCGATCTGATCCCCCGAAGACAAGAAAGGAAGGGACAAATACCAATTTGTATTTTTTTTAATAAATACCCTTAATCAATGTCTCGAGTTCGACTCTTGTGAATGGAGAAAAATTGAGTTGAAAGTGTAACGGACTGAATTTAATTCACCGTTATTTCTGTCGTGGTTGCAGACGTGACTGACAGCTCGACGCTTGTGGGACCCGCGGTTAGGCTTGTGTGCGCCTGGAACTAGGTAAACGATTATTTTTGTGTGCTGAATTGTTAATTTGCGATGTTTATATCAAAATAGCGTAAATGGCATCACAATGTGTGTTTTTATATTTCATTTGACGTGCGAGACCGTGTGTTAAGTAGTTGCCTCGATATGCGTGTCGACGCGGGTACCGGGTATTGTAACCGACGTAACACTAGGCCGGGAACGAATACACATATAAAATGAATAAAAATTTAGCTCAAGGCGCACACAAGTCTAACTGCGGGTCCCACGAGCGTCTGAGCTGTCAGCCACGTTTGCAACCACGACAGAAATAACGACGAATTAAATTCAGGTCGTTACAGTTATTCCCAACTAGGTGAAATTTCGTCCCGAAATTTAAACTCAACTGACAATACGTACCGGCAAAAAAATGGGGCTACCGTTGTCGCATTTTAGACTCAAGCTCCCAGGTGAGTTGTAACGGCCCAAAATTTCTAACCTTGTTTATGTCTTTACACAGGCTCAACGACCCGTACTGTGGGACCCACACCGTGATGTGTCCGTTTACCGAGACAAGGGGCGAGGTACATTTTATATTTGTGGTGATGTATGCCTAGTGTATTGTATATGTGTAGACTATTAAGTTAATTTTTTACAGGTGTGTAGGTATCGAGACGAGCGGGGACGTACCTCGAGTCGCGTGTCGACGTGGGACCGAGGTAGCGACATATTGAGGTAAGTGTAATTTATTTGAATAAAATGTGAATTTATTGGGTAATGAGTAGTTGCAATGTGGCCACATTGAACTAAATGATTAAATGGCCTATAGTTAGGAAAATAAATCATGAGGCATTGGATGTGCATCGAGACACGCGTTAACCCATCATGAGGCAATGTGTCACATTTTTGAGTCACGCACAAGTGACTTGAGGGACAAGTGGGACAATGTGCTCCATTTGATGAGCCTCGGGGTACGTGTGCACACTAAGATCAAAGGTTATGGTTTAAAGTGACCACATATAAAAAATCATCTTCTTATCCTCACCACCTCACAAAAAAAAAAAAAAAACAGAGCAAATCGGGAGAGGAAGAAAGGAAAGAAGAAGAATCGCTGGAGAAGGAGAAGGAGAAGGAGAAGGAGAAGGAGAGAACCCGAGACGAATCAATGTGAGTTTGTTGTTCCATTGATGGGGTGGAGTGGTGTCGGTGGTGTGTATGGAGGGAGCTCGAGAGCTTGGGAGCTCATGTGCTCCCGAGGAAGGAGACGACTCGGGAGAGTCGTCTCCCCTCCCTACACGAGCTGGGGTGGATCGCCAACCCCAGCTCGTGACCAAAACAGAAAAAAAAAAGAATTTATTCCTCCCAACAAACCAGGAGGGGACCAGCGCCTTGGCCAGGGTCGGGTCGACCCAAACGGGTCGACCTGACCCAAAATAAAAAAAAAGAGAAAAAGAGAAAAAAAGAGAAAAAATGGAAAAAATTCCAGAATATAGGGAAAAATCATATTTCGACAACATAAATAGAAAATAATGAATTTCTATGAAAAATAAAATATTTGAAATTTCGGACGAGCATTTTACGGGGGTTTTACCTCGAAAAGCGTGAAATTGGCCGATTGGCCGAAAATAAATAATTTTTTTTAGAAATTTGTTTCGACTTCGATTTAGCCTAAAGTGCTATGTTATTAGATGTTAGGGAACTAAGGGGAGAACTCAGGCGTTTGTGCACGCATTTCGAATTTGTCGAGGGATCAGATAGACTAGGACAAGCGTGTGAATTGTAAGTACAACTGTGAGAATTTTATATTTCATTTCATTCATCTTTATTGATTTATTGGTCTATTGGTAGACAGTCCTACTTGAACTCGCACATCATGTTGTTCTTGTATCTATTCGTGGATGAATATTGTGACATGATGCCTTGTGAATTGTTTCGTTGCCTCTGATTCCTACACTTGATGTCATTCTTGAACAAAATTGATAAAAAACATGCTAATGGAATAATGTGGATTTAGTTAGACTTGTATTTGATTTTCTTTGGGCTTTGTAGCCTAACTTATCTTTGTATCCTAGAATTTTGTAATTATTTGTCTTTGAAATTAAAGTAGGGATTATCTAGTGTCCATTGCACGAGAGATGCGCGGTTCACGGGGACATGGGTCTACCGGGGTTCCGACACTCACTACTACACTTGCGCGACACACGAGTTATGAGACTCGGGGTGGTCGGCAAGCACGAGATTGCAGTTGTAAAGCGTAGAGCGCAGCTCCGCTATTTATGTGAGATATGTTGAGCGTAGCTCCATATAGTAGTGGGAAAGGGTAGGTGATAGGTCTCACCGCCGACCGGACGTAGATCATCTCGACTTATCCTATGTCTGTTTCTACATCTTTAACTGTGGTATTTACTTGCATTCCTCGTTTCAACAATTTATTTCGCTACATTATGCTTTTAAATACCATTCGTTTATTTTGGAAATGTGGCATAAAATTCTCCGGTTAGTACTTAAATATCACTATACTCACCGTCTAGTTTGTGACGGTGGGTGTAGGTCCGTCGAGTAGCAGCAGACCGGGGAAGGAGAAGATTAGCGACCTCCTCCGAGCAGTTCGACGACTCTCCTCACTTATTTGTATGTCTCGACTTTTGTTGTTTTATTATTATGTCATTTTGGGTTGTACATTGGGTTGAGTGAATAGTGTCATATATATACGTGCTTGTGATGCTGTCTTTTCTTGGTTTTCCACACTTAGGAATTTTTGGAGAATGAATGCTTTCGCTTAATGATAATGGAGTTGGAATTACCTTTAAATTGGATAATATATAAATACATGGATTTGGAGGAATATAGGGACGAAAGGCTGACTAATACGTAATTAAGTCTTAGGTGATTTGGATTAAGGCTTGATTACGGGATTAGGCCGGGAGGTGCCCTGTTTAGTAGTTGGGGCCGTCACATGAGTCCCTCCGTCCCGTGATGTTGCCATCGTACCAAAACCTTCGGGATCTCCTTATTTCTCAAAATTTGAGTCCGCCTATCTATGATTTCCACATGCTGTTCCTCGTTTGACACGTCAGGTCGCACCTCAATCTGACGTATGTCAACCATAGGCCTCGATCCCGACTTAGCCAGCCTTAACATGGAAATATGGAACACTAGGTGTATCCCTTCTAACTGTGGTGGCAGTTCCAAACGGTATGCCACTCTGCTGATGCGTTCCTCAACTCTGAACAACCCAATAAACCTTGGTTCTAGTTTCCCTTTAATTCCAAACCTCTGATGACCTTTCCAGGGCGAAATCTCAAATACACCAAGTCCCCAACCTCATAGCTCAGACCCTCAAGGTATTTGTCCATATATTTCTTCTGCCTATCCTGCGCTGCCTGAAGCCTCTGCTTGATCTGCCTTATCTTCTCAGTATGATCAACAACAACCTCAAGTCGTATAGCCGATGTATCTTCCGGTGCCGCCCAACATGCTGGTGATCTGCAGGGCCTACCATAAAGTGCCTCAAACGGTGGCATCCCGATACTCGCTGATA
This sequence comes from Stephania cephalantha, assembly GCA_039657325.1. Taxonomy (NCBI): domain Eukaryota; kingdom Viridiplantae; phylum Streptophyta; class Magnoliopsida; order Ranunculales; family Menispermaceae; genus Stephania; species Stephania cephalantha. Next base: position 3,563,383 of record CM077574.1, read on the forward strand.
GCTGTTGTTGTAGGCAAACTCACACAAAGGTAAGTACTCATCCCATGATCCACCAAACTGTAGAATACACGCCCTTAGCAAATCTTCGAGAATCTGAATCAATCGTTCTGACTGCCCGTCAGTCTGAGGATGGTACGTAGTGCTTAACTGTAAACGCGTGCCAAACTGCTTCTGCATACTCTCCCATAGTCTCGATGTAAACCTCGGATCTCTGTCAGAAACAATGGAGACCGGTACACCGTGCAATATGACAATCTCTATCTAGAAGATAGTACTCAGCTGTGTAACCAAATACCTCATGGCGATCGGTATAAAGTGTTCCGACTTCGTCAACCTGTTAATAACCACCCAAATCGCATCGTGTCTCTTCGTCATCTGAGGTAGGCCACCGACGAAGTCCATAGTTATGTGTTCCCACTTCCACTTAGGAATGGGCAGCTGTTGTAGTAACCACTCGGTTTCCTGTGCTCAGCTTTCACCTGCAGGCATATATGACAACTTCGGACGTATTTACCTAAGTCAGCCTTCATCCCTGGCCACCAGAACAATCTCCGCAGATCGTGATACATCTTGGTCCGACCAGGATGAACTGTATATCGCGACCGGTGTGCGTCCTCGAGAATGCTGTCCCTGAGCTCCGATACCCCTGGTATCCATAATCGACCACTGTGTCTCAAGCACCCGTGTGACCCCTCAGACCACTCTGCGCACCCCGGATCCTGAGCCAGACCACTGATCCGCAAATATCGGTCATCAGCTCTCTACAACTCAGCAACCCACTCTGGAGACACTGTAGGAACTCGTATTTGACAGCAAATCTGTAGCTCAGCAATAGCTTTTGTCAAACACAACACCGACGTTGCCTCAAGCAACCCGTGCTCATGTGTCATATGCCGCAATACTGTCTGGCTCTCGATGCCGCTCCTGCTCAGCGCGTCAGCTACGACATTCACCTTACCTGGATGATATTCAATGGCAAAGTTATAGTCCTTCAGTAACTGTAGCCATCGCCACTATCGCATGTTCAACTCCCTCTCAGTGAAAAAGCACCTCAAACTCTGGTGGTCTGTTTACAATACGAACTTCTCACCATACAGGTAATGCCTCCAGGTCTTCAATGCAAACACGATTGCCGCAAGCTCCAAGTCGTGCACTGGATAGTTCACCTCTTGAGGTCTCAATCGTCGAGATAAATAGGCCACTGGGTGTCCATCCTGTATCAACATGCCACCCAACCCAGTGCGTGATGCATCAGTAAAGACCGAAAAACCATTACCTGCCACCGGTAAACCAAAACTGGCGCCGATGTCGATTTCCACTTCAGCTCCCAGAAAGCATCCTCACACTCTTGTGACCATTCAAATCTAACATCCTTCTTAGTCAGCCTCGTCAACGGCGCTGTAATCATCGAGAAGTCTTGCACAAAGTGCTTGTAATATCCTGCCAAACCCAGGAAACTCCGGCTGTTAGATACAGACTCGGGTATCTTCCAGTCAATAATCACCCGAATCTTGTCACCATCAACTGATATGCCCTAAACACTGATGACATGGCCCAAAAACTTCACCTCACTCAGCCAAAATGTGCATTTGCTGAATTTGCATACAATCTGTGCTTTCTCAGCGTCGCCAATACATCTATGAGATGCCTCTCGTGCTCCACACGAGTCTTATTGTATATCAGGATGTCGTCGATAAACACAATGACGTATCGATCAAGGAATGGCCTCAGCACTGTGTGCATCAAATCCCTAAAGATCGTTGGTGCATTCGTCAGCCCGAACGACATGTATGTAAACTCGAATAGGTCGTAACGCGTACTAAACACGGTCTTCTCCACATCCTCCCCTCGAGTCCTCAACTGATGGTATCCTGACCGTACGTCGATCTTCGAGAAGAACTTGGCCCCAACCAACTGATTGAGTAAATCGTCAATCCTCGGAAGTGGGTAACGATTCCGAATCATCACCTGATTCAGCTTCCGGTAGTCCACACACATACACATTGAGCCATCATTCTTCTTCACAAAAAGAACTGGAGCTCTCCAAGGTGACATGCTAGGGTGAATAAAGTCCTTATGCAATAAGTTTTCTAACTGGGTTCTCAACTCCTCGTGCTTCGATGCCGACATCCTATACGGTCTGTTGTATATCGGCTGAGTCCCCCGAATCAGCTCAATGATAAACTCCACAGCTCTCGGTGGTGGCAAACCAGACAAATCACCAGGAAACACATATGGAAACTCACAAATAATAGGGACATCCTCAATCTTTAACACCGTCTTACGCTCCGGCTCAACCATAGCCGCGTACGCCTCCATTTCTTGCTACGTCGCTAATCTGCCGCGAGTGATAGGTAATGTAGCCGCAGCTCCGGGGAATGTAAACCTTGGAAGCCCCTCGATGTCAAACGTCACAGTCTTACTGAAACAATCGATCTGTTCGTGATAAGATGACAACCAATCCATCCTGAACATCGCGTCGAACTCCAAGTACTCTAACACTCTTAAATCAGCAGGTATCTGATGTCCCTCAATCTCAACAACTGCCGTGTTGAGAACAAGATGTGTATCTAAGGTCTGTGCAGGTAACCCTAACTTCCCTACCATTCGTCCAGAAATAAAAGACAATGTACTACCAGAATCCATTATAATATTCATAGGAATACCACAGATAGATAACGTACCCTCAATTAGTTGTCTGGTCACCTCCTGGTCTGGCTGCGCGACCCCAAATGCTGCAAACTGAGCCCTATTTCTGGCTTGCTCTGTCTGTGGTGGTAATGGTGCTGGTCTGGTACAATCTGCCACAATATGCCCCACCTGACCACATCGATAACATGTGCGAGTATCTGATCTGCCGGAACTCATATGACTATGCGTCTGACTCTGGCTTCAACTCTAGCCTCTTGGACCTCTATCCTGCCTCTGCTGTCTTGGCTGATCAATAGGTGCAGAAGACGTAGAATATGCCAACTAACGATCATCACGTCGTTCTCTGTCATCACGACGATCTCTATCACCTCTGCTACCCTGACCAGTCTGCCAATCTCCTCGTCGAGGTTTTTGACCCTGTTTCTATCAATCCTGGTCTCTCCTCTGTCTCTTCGGTATCTGATCAGACCGAGAACTGGATGCTTGCTGACTCTGCTGACCCTGCAGCGTAGCCTGAATCGCTCGACGACTGACCCTTTGAACCATGTATGTCTCGTGTGCTAGGCACCTGTCGTAGACCTCAGTCAGAGTACGAGCTCGCTAGATACAACTGTACTCGCTATCTGCTCATCCAGACCCCAAACAAAATAATATATCTGCAGTCGATCGGTACCTGCTATATCCATGTAGTATGACAATAAATACCGGCACCTTTCCATGTATACTGTGACCGACATATTACCCTGGACAAGGGACAAAAACTCCTCCCTCAAGCGGACCCTGACCTCTATTGGTATGTACTCATTTATGAAAAACGTCCAAAACTCTACCCAAGTAGTCACAATTGGATGAGTCGCAGTGTAAGTAGTCCACCATATCGCAGCATCGACTCTCAAACAGAAACTCGATAAGCACAGCCGATCAGTCTCCTCGACCCAAAAAAGTCGTGTAGCCGCTCATGTGATAACAACCACGTCTCGGCTACCTCTAGGTCTCCGGCCCCATAAAATATCCTGGAGAGAACTTAAGAAAGTCTCTCATCTTCTTGGCATCTACCGTCATTTGATTCCCAGAAGTCGACGCCATTGCTGGCTGTTCGGTAGTAGCAGGTGTAAGCACCACCGCAGCCTCCACTTGTACTGCTGCTGGTGTAGCCCTCTCTGCTTTTTTTTTCTCAGACACTGCCGCCTGCACTTGAGCCTCGACCGTAGTAGGAGCTACGACTGCCTGAGTTGTCGTCATCGGTGCAGCCAACAAGGTAGTCAGAGCTTTCGTAGTCTCCCGAGCTCTCATCATCTCTATCAACATCGTGAACCTATCATCCATAGTCCACGTTAACAACTCCAGAGTCAAGGCCGATCTCGTTGGATCACTAGTATCTCCAACTTCGCCAGGTGGTATCTGATGGCTGTCTGTCCATCGATATTTGCATCGAAGAACGTGCATCCAAATCAGCCTCTATACCAATATACGTGTATCATATATATAGTATAACCAAAATATAACACGTATATCCCTGACTTCTACCCATCTCATCTCTCTTCCCAACTAGGACTCTACGCAATTTCTTTGGGTTTTCCACATCCACAGTTTCTCAGATTTATCCACACATTTAGGGCTGGCAATTTGGGTCATGAAACGTTTAACACGACACGACACGTGATAAACATTTCGTGGGTTTGGCAAAAATGTATGTGGGTCATAAACAGGTTAACCTGTTTATACACGGTTAATAAACGAGTCGTTAACGTGTTAACCCGTGTTATTCGTTTATGACTCGCATAATTATTTACATATAAATACAAATTTTTCATTTCCAACCCTAAAAACTTTCAAAAGAATCAAAACCAAACAAAGTTCTCTTCGGCTGTTCTGTTCGGCACTTCCAGTTCCATTGTTCCAGACTCCAGCGTTCCACCACTTCGGCTGGTCGACGACGACGATGACGACGCGGAAGAGCCAACAAGGAAGAAGGAGATTGCCTCAGGTAACAAAATCTCTCTCACCCCTCTCTCTCTCTCTCTCTCTCTCTCTGTCTCGCCAGCCGACTGTGAGTGATGATCCACGGTCAACAAGTACAACTACGACGTGGAAACCCTAATAAACAAGCTAAATAGTCGGCTGGCGAGAGGGTATGTTAAAAAAACCCTAGCTTTCGATTGGTGTTATTGATTATCGTGTTTTGAATGTCTCTGGAATTGTTGAATGGTGTTTTTTGGTGATTGATTGAGTTCATGTTGTTGTTTGGATTGTTCGAATTGCGCTTGTGTAGTTTTTATGATTCTGTATTCGTTTCGTGTAATTAGTTTGGAGAAAACCCTAACATTGAGAGGGAATGCTTTGTCTCGTTATTTTTGTTCTTATCGGAGGCGGTAGGCGTTTGCTTGGGCCGGTAGCTATCGTCGGAGTCATTATGTTCAACATTTGTTTTGAGTGTCTCAAATTACTTTTTGAATGTTGATGTCTTGGTGGCGAATTCCTTTATCCGACTTTAAAGACTTGTGCCAGAATTTTGTTCATGTGAGGAGTTGGGATCTTGTTGTCTCCATGTCTGTGATTTTTATTTTCTAACAATTGTTATTTTTATTTTTATTTTATGAAAGCAACGATAGTTAAGTTTTGGGTATGGCATAATCTGCTAGTATTTATGCAGAGTTATCTCAACCTTTTAAGGCGAGTTTTTATTTAAAAAAACACTTGACATTGAATTAATGAGACAAAAATGATACAATCGAATCAATATTGTGAATGATAATTTATAAGAGTTGGGGATTATAAGTTATAACTTAAATTATCTAAATCTAAGTCTAAAAGACTAAAAGTGGGAACCATCGTGATAAAATTGGGAAGGCACGCATATTTGTGTAAGCGATTTTTTTAATTCTTCTATCCAGGCCATTTCATTAAATGAATAGTTCATAATTTCTCGTTTTTTTTTTGACATACATCATATATATATAACCTTGTTTGTTTTTTGTTCCTACCAAGTTGTACCAATTTGTTTTTAATTAGGGATATATGATTTCATGAATTTTTATAAATATTGTGTTTGTGTTGTTGATTTTAATTTTTAATGTCTTTGAGTTGAACAACATTCTTGATGAGATCAATGATGATGAGTTTGACACCAACAAGTATTGATGATATTGAACTTGAACACACTAATGATGATCTTGATACTTGTGATAAAGATACAAATCTCAATGAAAGAGAAAGAAAACTTCTCTCTTGTATGGCGTCATTTTGAAGAACTTCCAAAAGGCATAGATTGGATATGTGCAGGATTAGAATGTTATATTATTTTTGACATTTTTTGTTATTTATCTTTAGTATCTCAAGCTTTATAATTATTAATAAACTCCATTTTTTATTTGTTGTAGGGCAAGATGTCAAATTTGGATTTGGAGAGTATTACGAGAAGATGTACTTAACTTGAGTGTGAGTGATGATCCACGGTCAACTACTTGCTCAAACTCTGTTGGAAACTAGAGAACTCGAAGCCTTTTTGTTTATTAACCTTGAATTTATCTCTTACTTCTATGTTAACTTCATATAACCTTGTAGTTGGGTTATTAAACTTGAACTTGACTATTTGAGAACTTGTATTTTTAATTTTTCCTTGTATTAGATGGGTTTATAATTTTATATTTTATGTTGTTTGTATTGATTTTGTAGTGAGATATCATTAATCTAGTAGCATGTTTAACAGGTTGATAAACAGGTACACAAACGAGTCGAATTAAACAGGTTAAACATGATCTGTTTGATAAACGTGTTAAACAGGTACACAAACGAGTCGAGTTAAACAGGTTAAACATGATCTGTTTAATAAACGTGTTAAACGTGTCATAAACAGGTTACCTGTTTATTAAACGTGTCGTGTGTCGTGTTTATAAATAGTGACTCGTTTAATAAACGTGTCGTGTGCGGGTTTAGGATAATTATGACACGACACGTTTACGACACGACAAGTTTACGACTCGCTGACACGAATTGCCAGCCCTACGCACATTATACCATAAGTGTACCCGTATCAGAGTTACCTTTCAATTCCTCGAGGTTCCTTAAACCTTTCTCTGATACCAAAATGTAACGACCTATTTTCCAAATGGACCGCCATGGGGGTCGATACGGGCCCACAACCTGGCCTACCAGTGCCAGCTGTGTCCCACATGCCATCTCATCTACCATTTAATCATTAGTAACCTTATATTCACAATTTACTGTTTAAATTATTACCGAACTCAAGTCATCTGCTAAGATCATTTTAAACCTAAATAAATTAAAGCGGAAGCCTTTAAACATGACAAACAATATAGCAAACATTAATGTCATGCAATTAACTTTGATACCTAATGTGGATAACCCAATATCATCATAGATCAAAAATGTACCTCGATGTATTAAAATATCAACAGTATAGAGTCCTAGTGTTGTACACAATCCCAATTCCCAAAAGAAAACAAAATATGTAGATACAAACATACAAGCCTGACTATACGTCTCTGTATTCTGGTAGCTTACCCTTGCCCCGGCTCGTGCTAGAATCTGCGCTCAAGCCATCACAAAAAGACAAATGACGAGTCCAGAGTGAGTATTCCCAAAGAAATTAAGTGAGCTATACGGAAAGTAAATAGTGGAATTTAAACAAAACTATTAAATAAACATGCGAAAATAAAAATAGGCAACTGTGCTCATCGCATGCATATGTAATAGTGAAAGCTTAAAGTGTGTTCCTAGCATCAAGGTCATACTAGCACCATACTTCAGACTCCCAACAGACTACTGCCGGCGAGTAGCACTCAAGGAAGGCCAGTATCTGGATCCGCTAGGTGGTCGGCGTGGAACCTACGACGCACCTACACGTGTCCGTCACAACTCTCGGGTAGCCCTATTCACTGAGATGTCACATGTGTTATGGCCTAGTAGACGTACACACAGAAATGGCACGGAGGGAGAGCCTCAACGTCCGTCCATTATAACACACCAGGAATAGAGTATTGAAAGACAAAAAATTAATTCAAAAGCAAAAGTAAATACTGCTCAAGAAATCTCAGTCGGGATACTACACACCTCACACCGCACTCCATGTCCCGTCAATCACCCCCGGTCCGACTTCGCCTAGTTCACGATCTCCCAAATTACCACACGTAATGACCTATTTTCATGTATCGTTGATTTTTAGTCATTTGGATGTGTTTTAACTCATTTACCACAAATTATGTTAAAACAGCTAAATCTAGCGCGCTAGATTCCCAGACAGTTATACGTTTTTCGCCCAGCAGAACATTAGCGCGCTAATTTCTTGCCTAGCTAATTGTAATCTAGCGCGCTAGATGCTGTCATTAGCGCGCTAATCGCGTTCTGGACAACAAACAACTGCAAATTTTTGGGTTTTAAAACAATCCAACAACAACCACAACCCCAACAACACAATCTCAAAGCACGAGAAACCTATCTAAACATTAACTTAATATCCACCAAAACATCACCAACACCTCTAAAATTAGAATAAAAAGATAGAGAAAGTTATGGTTTTTGTGATTCTCACATTGTTTTTTATGTATTCTTCACTTCAAGCTCCTCAAATCAACAAGTTGGATATTCAAAACCCTGGTTTTCTTCTTCGATTTTTCGGATGGAAAGGATAAGAGAAAGAAAAAGTGGTGGAAATAAGTCAAATTGACTTATTTATGGTTGAATTTGCATCATATCTCGCTTGTGCATCTCTAGGCCATCCAAAGCACCTCATTTGCTTTTTTGCTAACCTCTAATGACTCCAATTGTGACTCTAATGGCACACTCACCCTTGTGTTTAACTAAAAAAATGATGTTTTGGGTGTTTCGACGCCCGGTTTCGCGTCTCGAACCTCGACATACGCGTACTACCATGTCCTTAACCACCAAATATACATTCCATATTAAATATTTTTGTGCTATAATGGAGTGGGGGTGATTGACGGGACACGAAGTGCGGTGTGAGGTGTGTAGTATCAAAACTGAAATTTCTTGAGCAGTATTTACTTTTGCTTTTGAATTCATTTAAAGTCTTTCAATACTCTATTCCTGGTGTGTTATAATGGACGGACGTCGAGACTCTCCCTCCATGCCATCTCTGCGTGTACGTCCACTAGGCCATAGCACGTGTGCCATCTTGGTGAATAGGGCTGTAACGGCCATAAAAATCTAATTCGTGCCACGTGCCATTTCAGGATCGTATGTGGGATCCACTCGTCAGAATACGTATGTCCGAATCTTGGGTGGAGACATAGAGGTTTGATATTTTTCAGTGATGTGTTTATTATTTAGTAATATCCTATTTGAGATTATAATGCTAATTGTTGAGTTAGTATACGTGAGGAATTTGGTGAGCCGAAACACGAGCGGGGATGCACCTCGAGTCGAGTGTCGACGAGGGATCGATGTAGCGGCTTATGGGGTAATATTAATTAATTTAAATTAAACGTGATTTGGTGTGTAAAGCAACAACAATTACATAAAATGAACGTAGCAGAAATGAGGATGCTTAGGTGGATGTGTGGTAAAACTCGTAAAGATAGAATAAGAAATATAGAAATTCAAAGACAAGTAGGAGTAGCACCAATTGATAAAAATATTAGGGAAGGGCGGTTGCGGTGGTTTGGTCACCTGCAAAGACGGCCTACAAACGCCCCAACTAGAAAACTTGACTCAATAGAAACTGTAGAAATTCGACGAGGTAGGGGCAGACCAAAGTTAACATGGGATGCATTAATTAGGAGAGATTTGAATGGTTTGGAAAGCTCACCATCCATTGCACTTAATCGAGCACAATGGAAAAGTTTGATCCATGTAGCCGACCCCAGTTAATTTGGGACTGAGGCTATGTTGTTGTTGTTGTTGTTGTAAACGTGATTTGGTGTAATAAGTGGTTATAGTGGTTTTAATGTGGTCACATTAAAATAACTATGCAATGGCCTATAGTTTGTTAAATAAAACGAGATGCATTGGATTTGCCTCGAGATACGCATTTTGTGAGACTCGAGAAGAAGTGAATTATTGGGTTTGCCTCGAGATTTGTGTTGCACAAATCTCAAGGACACACTTGTTTTGTTTCTCACGGTGAAGAGAGAGAGAGAGAGAGAGGGAGAGAGAGAGAGAGAGAGAGAGAGAGAGATCGGATAAGAGGAGGAGAGAGAGAGAGAAAAAAATAGGAGAGAGAGAGAGAAGAGAGAGAGAGAGGGAAAGAAAAAGAGAGAGAGAGAGAGAGAGAGAGATGGGATCAGCTCAACTCCAGCGCGACGGAGAGAGAGAGATCGATCCCCGACGAGACAACAACAGTGGACAAGGCGTCGTGACTTCAACGAAGCTTGACGACGCGATGGATTCAAATGGATTTTGGATTGGAGACCTCCATTGAAGGCCATGGTGAGGTTTACTTCAAGTAATTTGGTTGTGATTTGAATGACTTAGTAACTTAGCTCTAAAAGGTATAAATGGATACCATGGACTTAGGAGGCTATAGTCGGGTGTTGGGTGCGCATATCGAGGCGTGAGCGGAACGATTTGAGGACGATTTGGATTGCTCACGGAGAATGTAAGTAAACCAGCTAGGAAATTGTACATTAATTTCATTGATTTGATATTGTTGTTCATTGCTTTGATATCTATCATTGAAAGTGCTATTGGTTGAGTGGTCCATTGGCAAGTGAGTCATGGTACTGTTTATCTGTGATATGAGCTCTTATCTGGACGCCGTCGATATCTCCCAATTGAGTGTACGTTGGGGGCACTTATCCGAGTCTGTGGATATCTCATAGTCGCAAAGGTTAGGGCTGGTAGGCAGTGTCTCGTCCTGAACTCGAGTCTGCTGGGCTTTTGCCGCGACTCAACGACCTTTTGGTCTGGATTCCTTGCTATTCGACCTCACTTATCGATTGATTTGCTTACGGTCTTTTATATTCATGCGTTACCTGTTCATTTCTTTCTACTTGCATGAATTCGAGTGATTTAGTTATTTCGCAATGCTGTATATATGTCCTACTGATGTTACTTACCTGGGCTAGTTATTCATGGGTTTGACTGAGTGCAGATCTATGGTCCAACAAGGGGAAGGCTCCATAACTAGGTGAATCTTTTGTATATCTTGTATTTACTCTCATCTGATGATGATAAATTTATGCAGGGTTCCACAATTAGGTTGTCCAACTCTTTTAACATTATTGTTGAGTTATTTAATGTAGTAATTGCTTCCGCTAAATTGTAAAACTTTGAAAAATACTAATAACTCGACTTAAAAGTTTGAATTTACTTAATATAATGGATTTGAAGGCCGACTAGGTCTGCGTTGACCTTGCGAGACTGGCTTGGGGGTCCACGTGGGCTTAGGCCGGGCGGGGCCCAGTTTGTGGGAAACTGGGGCCGTCACATTTGGTATCAAAGCCGAAGTTTTAAATACTCGACTCTTGATTTAAATCACAACTAATATAAGACACAAATTAAAAATAGAGTTAGGACACGGTTGGAACTTAGAGTGGAATCCTATGATCCTGACTTAGAGTCTTACTTTGGAAGTGAGGAGAGTTGGGGAAATTAAAATTTGGACTATATGAGCTATTCGATGTATTGTATAATATTACTATCGATAGCTATATCTTGATCAAGAAATCGCATTCTTTGTAGAATGCGATGGTAGATCGGTCGAGATCAGTAATACTGATCTGAGTGATGTTCACGAGAGGTTAGATGCGATGTCCCAGCTAGTCACCTCACATGGCCAGCAACTTCAGGGGATTCTCCAACTTTTGAGAGCACAGGCTACAACATCGCCTTCTACATCTGCAGCCGCAACACCAGGTACTCAGGGCGGGAGTGCGCCGACAGTATAAACCGCTGTTACGACTCCTGCAGCGCCGACCAGACCTGAGGGAGAATAGGTCCAGGCTGAGAGAGTACCTTCTACTCCTGTTACACCAGCGGATGATACACTGAGCACGCCCACTGATAGGAGCACACGAGTGACGGCTAAGGCGAGGCCGTCTCGCGAGTTTCAGCGATATCACCCGTAGAAGTTTCACGGTGGTACGGATCTCAGAGCAGCGGAGAAATTTATGCGGAGACACGAGAAGATCCACGATGTCTTGGCCACATTAGATCATTTGAGGCCGAGCATTTCATCAGCTTCGTTGTTCGGAGAGGTTGATGTGTGGTGGCGTAGGTTCAATCAAAATTATTTCCCTCATGCGGTCAGGAACATGAAGAGGATCGAGTTTCAGAACATCCGACAAGCGGCTGACGAGACAGTGATGCAGTATATAGGCCGATATTTGCGGTTGATGGATTATGCCGGAGGCATAACTGATATAGACGCTGACCAGGCTTACTACTTCATGAACGGCCTGTTGGGTGAGATCGTTTCTATGATGGTGACCATAGCTCCAGGAACGTTGCAGGAGGCATATGAGAGGAGTTTGGCCAGTGAGACTTTTCTAAGCACGCGCACTGGTACAATAGACGCAGCTCCGCCACCATCACGCCAGATGTCAGACCGGAGGTAACGGGAGGAGGAAGAGATCTAGACGGTGGAGGTCTAGTGATCGAGCTCAGAGTGTGGGGTTTGTTGCATCTCCGCCTCCTACAGCGCATATTGCGCCAATACCATCTGCTCCAGTACGGAGTTATATCAACACACCACAACTGCCGACACCGTCAGATTCTCAACGACACCAAGATCGGAGGACCGAGGCGTGGCGTGGCGGGCAAGCGAGGGCGAGCGAGGCATGGATGAGGACAGAGTGTTCCATTTGGATCGGGATCTCAGCATACTTGTTGGGAGTGTGGAAAGGCGGTCGCTTTGCCAGTACGTGTCCACGATTGGGCAGAGGGCAGCCACAGTAGAGTCGGGAGTAGGTGCATGCTGTTGTCGAGCCAGATCCGAGTGTACCCGTAGCTTGAATTTTTATTTCAGGTAGCTTGGTCGATGAGTTGGGTTTGAAATTCACTAGACTATAGAGACTAACGAACAGTCCGAAAGACTGGTTCAAATTTTCACGGACATACAGAGGATGTGTGTGTGTGTGACGGTGGATCATGGAAATGGTATTGTCCTTGAGTTTTTCCCATATATGTTTCGAGGATGTTGCCTTGGCATATATTGGAGAGGAGGAGACAGATGGTGTAAGGTGTGTAAGGGCATTACACAGCCTGCAGGTCTCGGAGGAGCCCGGTTCGTCACGGAGGAGCCCAGCCCTACAGAGTAAGATGGGGGTATGGCATTGGGCCTTCACAAAACACTATCTTCCTTTGTTAATTGCTTCAATTTCGAGGACGAAATCCTAATTAGTTGGGAGGACTGTAACAGCCCTAAAAATCTAATACGTGTCACGTGCCATTTCAGGGTCGTATGCGGGATCCACTCGTCAGAATACGTATGTCTGAATCTCGGGTGGAGACACCGAGGCTTGATATTTTTCAGTGATGTGTGTATTATTTAGTAATATTCAATTTGAGATTATAATGCTAATTGTTGAGTTGGTATACGCGAGGAATTTGGTGAGCCGGAACACGAGCGGGGACGCACCTCGAGTCGCGTGTCGACGTGGGACCGAGGTAGCGGCTTATGGGGTAATATTCATTAATCTAAATTAAATGTGATTTGGTGTAATAAGTGGCTATAGTTGTTTTAATGTGGTCACATTAAAAGAACTATGCAATGGCCTATGATTTGTTAAATAAAACGAGATGCATTGGATTTGCCTCGAGATACGCATTTTGCGAGACTCGAGAAGAAGTGAATTATTGGGTTTGCCTCGAGATTCATGTTGCACAAATCACGAGGACACACTTGTTTTGTTTCTCACGGTGAAGAGAGAGAGAGAGAGAGAGAGAGAGAGAGAGAGAGAGAGAGAGAGAGAGAGAGAGAGAGAGAGGGACGAGAGAGAGAGAGAGAGAGAGAGAGAGAGAGAGAGACGGCGGAGAGAGAAAGAGGGGAGCGGCGCGAGCTCAGGGCAATGGCGGAGCTCGACTCACGCACGGCGGCTCGTAGCGACGGGTGCGGACGACAATTGTCGGTGCGGTGCGCGAGAGACGTCGTCGCGCAGGGGAGCTCGCGAACGAGCGTACCAGCAGCGCGGCGCGCGGCTGCAATGTGACGGCCCCTCTCCTAATCTAGGGCGCCGCCCGACCTAATCCCGTAATTACGCCCTAATCATATCCACGCAGGACTTAACTACGTATTAGTCAACCTTTACAACCTAGACGCCTCTTTTCTCGTGTTCATGATAAGTAATACATTAGTCCCACCAGTTTATAAAATTTAGAGTTAATTATAACTTTTTATTAAATTAATTAATTAACGGAAGTCTTATTGATTATGCGGAAGCAATTGGTAACTTATGCGGAAGCCATTTATAAACTCCTAAGTGGGGAAAACCAGGAAATGACATCACATATATAAAGTCATCAAAATGCATTGAAACAGTAAAATAGTCAAAGTCAAGTCGGGGAACTAACGCTCAACCCAATATACAACCCCAAATAGTATCTGAAAGACATATAACATATATAATCAAAATACCAAAAGAAGACCTACAATCGATACAGTGACGCGCTGCGGGCTCAAGGATAATCGCCGATATTCTCCTTGCCCGGCCTGCTGGTAGACGGCTCTGCACCCACCATCATAAAAAGGACGGTGAGTACAAGAATAAAACAGTAATCCCCGATGACAAGTTTAATTTGCATTTCCAAATATTCAAATGGTATTTAAAAGCATATAAATGGGAAACTGGAAAATAAACCATATGCGAGTAAATACCAGAGTTAAACAAGTGATACTGACACTAGGCTAAGTAGTGGTGATTTAGGTCCGGTCGGCAGTGAAACATGTCACTCCGACTCAATAATCATATAGCACAAGGGACTCTAACCCAAGTGTTACCAGGGACTCTAACCCCGGTGTGTAGACCGCCCCAGGGACTCTAACCCCGGGTGTCATACAGTGTCAAGTAACATGTGCCGACATCCCCACGGACTCTAACCCCGTGAGTCACGCACACTTCGATCGAGTACGAGACCTAAATGCAAAAAATACTTTTTTAAAACTTCAAGAAATACCAAGTATGGATTGTCAAGGCATAGGCACATCTACACACCTAAACAAATAAGGAATACAAGTCCTCTTAAACATTTATAAGATATTCACTAGCCTAATAGCATGCTATTTATCATTCAATTCACATTTAAAACAACAAGAAAAGACATAGCATGGGATAGAATCAATGAATCAAATCAAATGAATGGATATCATGCTAACTAGACTCATCAAGTGAGCATCGACACAAAGAACACATGATATAAGAATACAAAGGCAAAATAGTCAAAAGGACTATGCAAGAACAACAATTAATAGAAATGAAATGCTAAGTAAAGTTGCCATTGGGTATACTCACAACAACAAAGTAAAGTCCTAGCTTTCCTGGCCTCCCGATATTCCAAATCTTGTATTCGCTCTCTCGTACTCTTTTCCTAGGTTCCTAAGTTTGGTGTCTCATTAGTTCAAATATACTGGGTTTAAGCTCAATTTAGTGGTGTTTATTGTGTATTCAAATTAGTTCAATAGACTTTAAATCAATCTTCCTAAATCAGCCCCTAAAGACTAAATTAAGTTTCAATTTCAGTCCTACATTTTAACGCACTTTTAGGCATGAAATGGTCCAAATATCGAAATCCCCTATCATTACAATTATTTTTGGTCTCTCTCTTAGCTCTACTGAAAGGTTTAGTTTGCAAGATTCTGATTTAAAATGAAAGAGATGTCATGATTTTACTAAACATATGTCTAATTGGGATTTAATCCGACCAGCGGACTTAGAAAAACTATTTCTCCTAATATATAGTTCCTAAAAATGTAATTTTTGGTCACAAGGTAGAAGATATACCCAAATACAACATACTAAGATATCAGGTCATTTGGATAAGTAGTTAGGGAGTTATGCCCTTAACAAATTTAGTTTCAAAACTTTCCTTTTTAATTGCAGCACCTATTTGTAGAGCATGTTTGGACATAAAAACATTTGAATCAAAATACCTTCAGTTTAGCAAAGTTATTCCCCTTTAAATAAGCTTTCAAATGCCACTTGTTTGGATCAATTTGGATCTAAAATGAGCAGATTATGACCAAATTACTCAGATTGATTCCTAATACAACATGCAGAATTCTAGTTTTGGTGTTGCAACTTCAAAAATTGATATCTTTATGATTTCAAAACCAAATTCAATATAGCTAGATTATCAGATTGAAATAAGGAATCTAAATATATAAATCAATTGCAAACACTCAATCATCTACCATATGAAATTAGCCTAAAACCAGAACTTGTTCTAATTTCAACTAAAAAGATGTGTACCTAGTTGATGTAACACCCTAGCTTGAGAATTTCTCACCAACTCCCATGGACTCCTTCAACACCTTGACGATTCACTCCTCTCCAGCAATTCCTTCTTCTTCTCCAGCAAAAATGAATGAGTGATTTGGTTTGCATGTTGTTTGATCACTAATATTATATATTAAGGTGATGTTCCTTCCTAGCCCTTGATCTCCATGGATTTATGTATCCCGAGGAATATCTAATGGTCCACCTCTTGCCATATATCCCACTAACTCCCACTAACTCATCCTCAAGTGACACCATTTCATTACTCACATAGTTCCTAGATGTGCCAATGTATATCTCTAGACCAATCTTATGTTTTCCATTTAATTTACTCAACTATAGGCCTTTAATTTGATTTACATTAACAAACACAACCATATGCTTATAAGTAATTCCTTATTTCATATTAGTATTAAATAAGACTTACCAAAATGCTAACTACCCGATTCTCCAGCTCGCACGCTACTCGAGGCGTGTCCCCGCTCTCGTCTCGACGCCTACAACTGCACAAACCGACTTAGTAAGTCTACACAATACATAACACTAGGCATACATCAATACAAAAATACAATATACCTCGGCCACGTGCCTCGATCGGTGCACGTATCACGGTGTAGGTCTCATGTCAAGGGTCGGTGATCCTGATTAAGGAATTAAAACGGGGTTAGAGATTTGGGCCATGACATGCAACGACGGACCAGCGCGACGCGAAGGAGCTCGCCAGTGGCGGCGATAACGATGACGACGAGCGGCGGCGCAATGTAAGCAACGACGGACGCGACGGTGGCGATCTTGCTCGCGATGAGGAGCGCAGACTGCTGCTCCGGTGGGAAGACGACGGGCAGCGGCAATGACAACGGCGGCGAGGAGGCCGGCGCGGATGGCTGGACGGCGGTGCGGCTCTAGCAGCGACTCCAGCAGCGTTGTCGACGAGAAGTAGTGACGCGACGAGGAGCAGCGGCAACGACGACGTCGGCGGCGCGGGGAACGGCGTGGAGCAACGGCGCGGCGACGCGTTTTCGGGCTGATCGATCCCCGACGAGACAACAACAGTGGACAAGGCGTCGCGACTTCGACAAAGCTCGAAGACGCGATGGATTCAAATGGATTTTGGATTGGAGACCTCCATTGAAGGCCATGGTGAGGTTTACTTCAAGTAATTTGGTTGTGATTTGAATGACTTAGTAACTTAGCTCTGAAAGGTATAAATGGACACCAGAGACTTATGAGGCTATAGTCGGGTGTCGGGTGCACATATCGAGGCGTGAGCGAGACATTTTGAGGACGATTTGGATTGCTCGCGGAGAATGTAAGTAAACCAGCTAGGAAATTGTACATTAATTTCATTGATTTGATATTTTTGTTCATTGCTTTGATATCTATCCTTGAAAGTGCTATTGGTTGAGTGGTCCATTGGCAAGTGAGTCATGGTACTGTTTATCTGTGATATGAGCTCTTATCTGGACGCCGTCGATACCTCCCAATTGAGTGTACGTTGGGGGCACTTATCCGGGTTTGTGGATATCTCATAGTCGCAAGGGTTAGGGCTGGTAGGCAGTGTCTCGTCCTGAACCCGAGTCTGCTGGGCTTTTATCGCGACTCAACGACCTTTTGGTTGGGACTCCTTGCTATTCGGCCTCACTTATCGATTGATTTGTTTACAGTCTTTTATATTCATGCGTTACATGTTCATTTCCTTCTACTTGCATGAATTCGAGTGATTTAGTTATTTCGCAATGCCGTATATATGTCCTACTGACGTTACTTACCTGGGCTAGTTATTCATGGGTTTGACTGAGTGCAGATCTACGGTCCAGCAAGGGGAAGGCTCCATAGTTAGGTGGATCTTTTGTATATCTTGTATTTACTCTCATCTGATGATGATATATTTATGTAGGGTTCCACAATTAGGTTGTCCAACTCTTTTAACATTATTGTTGAGTTATTTAATGTAGTAATTGCTTCCGCTAAATTTTAAAACTTTGAAAAATACTAATAACTCAACTTAAAAGTTTGAATTTACTTATAATGATGGATTTGAAGGCTGACTAGGTCTGCGTTGACCTTGCGAGACTGGCTCGGGGGTCCACGTGGGCTTAGGCCGGGCGGGGCCCAGTTTGTGGGAAACTGGGGCCGTCACAAGGGCTACTCGAGAGTTGTGACGGACACGTGTGGGTGCGTCGTAGGTTCCACGCCGACCACCTAGTGGGTCCATATACTGGCCTTGCTTGAGTGCTACTCGCCGGTAGTAGGCTGTTGGGAGTTCGAAGTATGGCGCTAGTACGATCCTAGGGGCTAGGAACACTTACTTTGAGCTTTCACTATTACCTATGCATGCGATTAGCACAGTTGCCTATTTTTTATTTTCGCATGTTTATTTAATAGTTTTGTTTAAATTCCAGTATTTACTTTCCGTATTGCTCCTTCACTCTGGACTCGTCATCTGTCTTTTTATGATGACTTGAGTGCATATTCTAGTACGAGCCGAGGCAAGGGCAAGCTACCGAAATACAGAGACGTATAGCCAGACTTGTACGTTTGTATCTACATATTTTGTTTTCTTTTGGGATTCAGGATTGTATGCTACACTAGGACTCTATATTGTTGATATTTTGATACATTGAGGTACATTTTTGATATATGATGATATATGGGTTATCCACATTAGGTATCAGAGTTAATTGTATGACATTAATGTTTGCTATATTTTTTGTCATGTTTAAAGGCTTCCGTTGTAATTTATTTGGGTTTAACATGATCTTAGCAGATGACTTGAGTTCGGTAACAATTTAAACAATAAATTATGAATATAAGGTTACTAATGATTAAATGGTGGATGAGATGACATGTGGGACACAACTGGCACTGGTAGGCCAGGTTGTGGGCCCGCATCGGCCCCCGTGGCGGTCCATTTGTAAAACGGGCCGTTACAGAAAGGGTCGAGCTCAATAAGGCCAAACAATGCCTGAGCGTGTATTGGTCAGTATGATTGGTGCTACACACCGAGTGAGAAACCAAAAAAAAACAATTTAATTACGTAAGCATGGGTAATTCTTTCTCATTGTATACAAAAATAATAATTACCATGTAATTGATATTGTTAAGTAAGTGTTTACAAGTATTACATAAAATTTTAAAAAAATGTATAATGAAAGAAAAATATTAAATTTATACATATAGTGAATACAAAATATTCACTCAAACAATAGATTATTACTTCTTGAATGCCCTAGCACCGAATTGGAAAACATTTACAACAACCTATTCATCTGGAATTCTCAACTCAGATATATCCCAATTGGACTCGAGCACGTTGTTGTAGATGTAAATATAAGTTTACCACCAGACAACGTACTCATCTGCCATTCTCAACTCAGAATTCTCAACAACGTACTGCAACGACTCTCACATCAGAGTTCTCCCAATTCGACAACAATTCCAACAACTATTGTTCTTGATTCCTGTTCGACAACAACTATGTCACCTATTCTTCCTCGAATCCCTCTTCGACAAAAATTCCAACGACTCTAATCTCTATATAAATATGAGATATATTTCTCGTTGTATCTCTCTCAAATCACTCTCTATTATCAATTGCAATCACGCTCTCCTGCTGCCCTGTTTCATCGAAACTCCTTAATCTCCATTGCAGGTAATGTCAACAGATTCAAAAAGGTATGAATTGGTCCTATTCTTTAATTTCTAAAATTCGTTTAAGATTTCTTATTTTTTTGATTGGGTTTTTACATGTTTCCTCGGCAGTCATTAGAGAGAGATCATCACTACTTGATGCTGGTTGCATACGTATCTCTATAAGAAACACACTCACCCATATTACGATCAACTCGACAGTGTGGTTATTGTTGTACATTGCAGTGGCAGTCTAATTCGTTTTAGATCTTGAATACTAGGTGTTTGTTGAAATGTCAAAATAATTTCCATCTTCTTCCTTTATATAAGAAATATATAGATGTTTCATTTGTCTGTCTTTTTCAAAATTAGAGTTTTAAAATTGCATCTTTTATATTGATATTAGCATACTTGAAAAAAAAAGACAAGAAGTAATTTGAATCTTTGTTTGTTGAACTTGTTGTGTTGTTGGCGACGAACTAATCTCTTGGTTCATTAATTTCTACTCAAATGAATGTAAAGTTCTTGATTCACATTTGAGATAAATATGGGGGTTTGAATGCCAAATATTTTTTCAACGTATTTTGTTGTTCCATTGCTATTGCTTTTCATATTGGGGAGAGATTAAGCTTGCAATACTAATAAATTGAATAACTACCTCAAACAAAGTTGTGTATTTTAAACTCTAAATATCTCATGATTGAACAATTCATGGACAATTGATTCTTTTGATCTCATTAAGTTTTAGAGCAATGTAGATGTACAAACAATTATTTTGACCTATATATGAACGCCATGAATAACTGCCAAAAGGAAGACTATATAATTTTCTTATGGGTATACATTTGCTTCTTCTCAAGCTTCCCATGTACTTCGTAGTGATTATTTCTCTACAATGTACATGAATTTAAAGTTGAGTGAATTTGATTACATATTTATTAGCAATAGTAAATTTGTTTGATATGGTAGGGCTTTGAGTGATTTGCATAGTGTTTTGGCAGTATAGTATATGAGTTGAATCATTATATAATCAAAAAGATATCGATTACCTTAAAGAACCAAATGGCTATAATTCTACCATTGTCCTTCTAATCAATTGCTTGCTCGTGGCAAACATGCAAGATTCCCTAGCAGTTGCTTATATAATTGCATCACATTGCTTTAGCTTGATGATTAAGTTAACTATTCCTTAGTTTTGTTGAGTATGGAATATAGAGTGGATGCTTGCTTTTTTTTAAAGGTCTCTTAGATATGATTGTACAAGTGGTCGTAGTCACAATTAATTTAGTTATTAAGCCTCTAAAAATTCAAAACCTAAAGGACTTTTCCCCTTTTCCTTGTTTGTGTGTGTGTGTTTTTTTTGAAGGCCTAAACTTTGTGGTTTTAATACATTATTGGGCCAAGATTTATTTATGTTTTTCTAATAAAAATGTACAAACCTTTGCTCGATTATGATTAATGTATTTTCCATTTACATGACCAATTAAAGTTAGCTCCTAAAGCATGGCTTGAACTTCCTACCTCTTCATGCCTAAGTTGTTGATTACATCATATAGTAACTCAATATGAAGTATATTATTGGTAGTATTATTCGGAGAAATTGGTTCTTAATTTGGTCTATTTCTAACTTCAATTAAATCTATTTGGTAAAATGATATCAAACGACTCGGATTTACCAAAAGAGGGGGTCGCCTCTATCGTTTTATTGATCACCGAAAAGAAGGAGTTACAACTCAGAGAAATGAAACCCTACCCAGAGACAGGGTACTACTCTGCTCACACCCAAAATACCCAATACAAGATAAAAGATGATCTGCGGTAAACAATACTGCTATACTTATACTAACCCCCCAACTACACATACTCTCTGAGCACACACGCAACGCACACACCTCACACTTACTTAATCTGTGATGCCACTGTCATGTTTTTGGGTCATGCCATTGGGCCCACCCTGAACGACTTCTAACCCATTTGGTGCTGGGTTTGATCCAGGACGCCCTGCATGCTGCCTATGATAAACCCGTGTGATGGGTGGTCTCCCCGCAATGCTATCAATACTCCCGTCTTGGACAGCCACCTTGTCCTCAAGGTGGAAAACCGAAAAGAACTTCCGAATGTGGCGGACGAGTTCCCATGTAGCATCCGTAGCAGGAAGCGAAGTGCACTTGACGAGGATTTCGAGACCGACAGATAATGCACAATAAGCCAATACTACTTCAGGTTCCGTGGGCATTGTAAGTGAATCAGCTAGAAAAGGAAGCAGGGAAGGGGAAACTGGGGAAGAACCCACTGCTCGCTTCAGTTGCGACACGTGAAAGACCGGATGAATTTGGGCTTCAGGTGGAAGAGCCAATTTGTAGGTAACTGCACCCAGTCTAGCTAGGATCTGAAAAGGACCAAAAAATTTGGGCCCAAGTTTCATATTAGTACGACGGGCCACACTGTGTTGGCGGTACGGACGCAATTTGAGATGGGTGGTCTCCCCGCAATGCTATCATAAAACTTTCTTGTGGATTGAGTATTGATTTGGTAGAAGAATGGCCTAATTGTTCAATTTTGTTGTTATTTTCTTCTCTCAGTTTTTTGCGTGCTCTCTAGCCTATCATTGCTCACTCAATCAGTCTCTCGCATGTCTTTCTTGCGCGCAGAAAGCTCTCATGCTCGCACTCTCGTTCTTTCGCAGAACTTTAAAAACAAAATAAGAGGAGTTTCTTATGGAAGAGAATGAATGGAGAGTCATTTTGGGCGATTGTTGCATGGGATCGGGTCTCGCGGCCAAGGAGACTTGGGGGCTCGGCCTCGGGAATCTGATTACCCGAAACCGAGCTTTAGCATGCAAATGGCTATGGCGGTTCCAGAAAGAACTGATGGTCTTTTGGGTTAGCGTTATCAAAAGCATATATGGTATGGCCTTGAACGGGTGGGAACCAAGCACAAACTTTCATTCATCAACTAAAACACCATGGCGCTTCATTTCATAGTGCAGAAGCGAGTTCATAAAAGGGATATCGTATACACTTGGTAATGGTCGGCGAATCTGGTTCTGGCACGACGTCTGGAATGGGGTTCGAAGCTTTGCTGAAGACTTCCCGAGGCTTTTTGAGCTATCTCGAAAGCCTGATGCATGTGTTGCAGAGGCGGTCGTCTTCGATGGGAACGGAGTTTGGTCTCATACGCGACGACATGACTTTTCCACGAGACTCGAGGAGACTGAAACCACTGAATTGGTAGCGCTTTCAGAGCGACTGCAAGGCACAATGTTATCCCTTCTTGTCGATGATGGGCGAGCATGGGAATGGGAAGTCTCTAAAACCTTTTCTGTGAAATCTACTTTCTTTGGGTTATGTTTAGAGTCTTCACCTTTAAATTATTGCCCGATTTATAGTCTTATTTGGAAATCCTGCACCCCAATGAAGGTGAGAGTGTTTGGGTGGTTGGCCTGGCTTGGTAGGATCAACACCATTGATGTCCTACAGAGACGGTGTCCTAACCACACACTCCTTCCTTCACAATGTTGTTTATGTCATTCTGCATCAGAATCCATTGATCACTTAATTACTTATGTTTTGTCCTTTTTCTAACAGGATATTGGCGGAGATGTACGGTGAACTGGGCTTAGTTTGGCAATGTCGAAGTCCATGATAGAACCTCACAGAAACAAAGAAACCACAAAGAAAAACATGAAGAAGAAGATACAGAGAGAGAGCAACAAAGAATGAACAGGAAGAGAAAAACAGATCTTCAGTAAACTCACCGAATGATCTGCACATTTCATTTATATATGAAAAGTAATCCATACATCACAACCGTCCATCTCAATGCATCACAGCCTCTAGATTACAACCACATCACACACTCACAAACACAACTCACACCTTATTACAACAGAGGATATACCTCGATATTCACATTACAACACAATCAATGATTCACTCTAACATCCCCCCTCAAACTAAGGGGAAGTAAAGTGAGACTTAGTTTGTCCCTCAAATACAGAAAACGAGAAACAGAAAACGGTTTAGTAAAAACATCAGCAACTTGATCAACAGAAGGAACATGATGCACATTGATGAAACCACCCAACACTTTATCGCGAACATAATGAATATCTAATTCAATATGTTTAGTGCGAGAATGATACACTGGATTCTTGGCTAAGGCAGCAGCACTCATGTTATCACACCAAACTGTGGGAATAGCACCAATAGACACATGCAGTTCAGAAAACAAAGACTGAAGCCAACTTAATTCAGCAGTTACCTGAGCAAGAGCCCTATACTCAGATTCAGTACTGGAACGAGCAACAACCTGTTGTTTCTTAGACTGCCAAGAAATTAAGTTAGAACCCAAAAACACTGCATAACCAGCCACATATTTTCTATCATCCACAGAGGCAGCCCAATCAGCATCAGAATACCCAGTAAGAAACAAATCAGAACTCGGTTTAAACCATAAATCCAAATCAGCCGTACCTTTGAGATATCTCAAGACCCTCTTAAGAGCTTGCCAATGTAATACTGTAGGAGACTTCTGAAACTGACTTAAAGTGTTAACTATATAAGCAATGTCTGGCCGAGTGTGAACAAGATATTGGAGACCCCTAAGTAAGCTTCGATATAAAGTTTTATCATGAAAAGAAGCACTACCATCCTTGTACAGCAGCTTCCCAACAACAAAGGGAATAGCAATGGGCTTTGCATGAGACATGCCTCCCTTTTGTAAAAGCTGATGAATATAAGTTGTTTGAGTCAAGTACAGTCCTTTGGCAGTCCTATGAGCTTCCATTCCCAAAAACAAATTCAAATCTCCAATATCTTTCAATGCAAACTTACCATTCAACTTATTAATGAAAGATTGAATGGAAGTTTGATTAGAGCCAGTAATTATAATATCATCCACATAAACCAGCACATACAACACAACTTGTTCATGATGAAAAATGAACAAAGAGCTGTCAGCTTTAGAATTGTGGAATCCCCAAGACAACAAAGTGGATTTCAACTGATCAAACCATGCACGAGGAGCTTGACGAAGACCATACAAAGCTTTATGCAGCCGACACACAGCAGTAGGTTGAGAAGGATCCACAAATCCCATAGACTGATTTGTGTAAACCTCCTCAACTAACTGGCCATTTAAAAAGGCATTATTTATACCAATCTGTCTCAAAGACCAACCAAAATGAACAGCCAAAGACAAAATGACTCGAATAGTGGAAGCTTTAACAACATGATTGTATGTCTCATCAAAATCAATACCGGGTACTTGTTTAAACCCTTTGGCCACTAATCTAGCCTTGTATCGATTAACAGACCCATCATAATTCTTTTTAACAGAGAAAATCCACTTGTTACCAAGAACATTTTGACTAGGAGAAGAAGGAACAAGAGACCAAGTACCATTCTTCATGAGAGCATGATATTCCTGGTCCATTGCTACCTTCCAATGAGGAATTTGAAGAGCAGCAGCAACAGAAGCAGGAATATCATGTTCATGAGTGGATGTAGTAGATAAAAACACCTTTCTTAAACTGATTCCATCCTTGGCTCTAGTAATCATGGGATGAATGTTTTGAGAATCCACACCAGGCCTTGAATCCACTATACCAGGAGGTGTAACCTCAACTGGAGCAAGTACATCAGACAAACTAGATGAAGGTGAAGAAGAACCTGATGGAACCAAGGGCTGATGTGGAACCAACAACGAAAAACTGGTAGCCGACTCATGTGAGGAAGATGTTGTTGTAATAGACTCATCAGCAGATAAAGAATGATAAGGAAAATCATTTTCATGAAAAACTACATTTCTGGTGATATAAACCTTCCCAGATGGACTCAAGCATTTGTATCCTTTATGTTGACTGCTATATCCCAGAAAGATGCATTTCTTAGATCTAAACTGGTACTTATGATCATTATATGGTCTCAAATATGGAAAACATGCACAACCAAACACTCGTAGCAAATTGTAATCAGGAGATTCATGAAACAACTTCTCAAAAGGTGACATACCATGCAGTACTTTAGTAGGCAGCCGATTAATAATAAATGCAGCAGTAGAACATGCATCCCACCAGTATTTCAAAGGTACTTTACTATGAGCAAGCAATGTCAGACTCATTTCAACTATGTGTCTATGCTTACGTTCAGCTCTACCATTCTGTGCATGTGTATGAGGACAAGGATGCTGAAAAATGATTCCACATTTATCAAGTACAGATTTAAAAGATCTATACTCACCACCCCAGTCGGACTGTACTTTCTTTATAGTAGAACTGAACTGATTCTCCACCATAGACTTAAAATGTAGAAAAGCATTCAATGCATCAGACTTCAACTTCAAAGGATATAACCATGTAAAGCGAGTAGAATAATCAATAAAATGAATGTAATAGTTGAAACCACTCGGAGAAGTAATTGGTGCAGGACCCCACAAATCAGTATGTATCAAATCCAAAACATTATTCGACATTCGACTGGATGAGTGAAATGGCAATGCATGACTCTTACCCAAGGGACAAGACTGACACATATCAGTTATTGAACTGAATGGTAGATGAAGTTTTTGATGCATGACCTGTTGAAGTGTCTTTTGGGCAGGATGTCCAAGTCTGGAATGCCACAGTGACGACTGACTTTTATTGGACACAAACAAAGCAGCATGTGAAGGAGGTAAATGTGCAGGTGGACCAGAGATGCGATATAGACCATTTTGTACTGTTCCGTGAAGAAGAATCTCATTGGTTTGAAGGTCCTTCACGAAACATACATGAGGATGAAACTCAATCAACACATTATTGTCTCTGGTTAACTGAGAGACACTTAACAAATTCTTTTTTATGCTAGGTACACACAAAGTATTATGAAATGATAATTTAGAGTCAACAGATGGAATGCAAGCAGACCCAGTACCAGCAATTTTCAGTAACTGACCATTACCAACCATTAAAGACTGAGTACCTGAATATGCTGAGTTGTTCAGCATCTGTGAGAGACCCCAGTAACATGAGAAGTAGCTCCATTGTCCATGTACCACGATCCATCATGACCAGCTTCTGATGCAGTAAAGAAAGAAGAAGGTGTATGAGATTGTGGAATGAAAGGCCTCGACTGTGGCTGTTGAGAACTCCCTGTTTGAGTCCCCATGTATTTCATGTCCGCCTGTAGTAACACACAGCTGCTGAATGTCCAAACTTCCCACAGATTTGACATGTAGGCTTGTTGTTACTGCTGGAGGATTTAAAACCTCATCGGCCTCGAAACCTTCCATTACCACGACCTCTGGAGCCACCATTTGTTCTGTTCCCATTTGAATTCCAATTCTGAACATTCACTTTAGAGCTACTGTTTTTTATCTCAGCAGCATTTGCAGATTGAGAATCCTGCAACACTAATGCATTTACATCTTGAATCACATTATACTGATCCAGAGTTTCTTCAAACCCTATTAGTGTAGAGTAAAGTTCTTGCCACTGCAAGTCACACCTGCCTTGCAAGAAAGTAGTAATAGGCAAATATTCCCTGTCTAAACCAATTAGTACACTGGAAATCAAATCATCTGTGCTCACCACTGATCCTGCAATTGCCAGATTATCAGAAATACACTTCATCTTAGACAAATACTCTCTCATTTTCATAGCACCCTTACGAGTTGTATGAAGTGTTTTCTTGAGAGATTGAACATGAACTCTATTATTAGAGCCATAATATGTTTCTATTTCTCGCCACAACTCATTCGCTGTCTGTTTCGGTGTATTTCCGATAATCTGCATTGCAGTCTCAGGCATCATAGCATTTATCAACCATCCTAACAAAAATCGATCTCTACTGAACCATATCTTGTACTCTGGATTTGGTAATCCATCAGTCAATAATTTTTCTGGAATTTCCAGGGTTCCAAAAAGATGACCATCAAGATCAAATCCTTGAATAGTCGGAACAACAATAGACTTCCACAACAGAAAATTTGTTCCATCTAATTTTATAGTGACAAATTGACTTAACGAGTTACCGAATGGAGTACCAGAACTCAAACCTGAGATATTGCCTGATACAAACCCTGATGACGGAGAGCCTTGTTCCAAGACTCCAGATCTGTTCGCCATGTACCAGATCTGCTGATTCTTCTAGTTTCCCGTGCCTTTCTTCAAGATCTCACGGACTTTTTCTCTAGATCTAGTTGTTGTACAACTAGATCTTACACCTGCAACCTCAGATCTATACACCAGATCTAGTTATTTCAAGATTCAGAACTTACCCTTCCAGATCTAGTTCGTTCTTCACTAGATCTCATTCACTTACTCCCAGATCGGCTCTTCCTGTACCAGATCTTGTGATTCTTTCTTCAGATCTCGCTCTTTCTGTACCAGATCTCGTGATTCTTTCTTAAGATCTGTTTTTCTCGTACCAGATCTTGTGTGAAAAAGAGAGGCGGATCATAGCGGAGTAACAAAGACAGTGAAGTCTCAACGTCGAAGGGCTCCGATGCTGACCAGATCTACAAGATTCACGCCTTGACGTCTCAGCGTCGAAGGACTCCGATGCTGAGCAAATCTACAAGGCGGAGTTCGATCTCACCAGCAGTGAAACCGAATCGTCACGACCACCATCGAAACCCCAGAGATCTTCAGCGTTAGCTGTTCTTGCTCTGATACCATGTCGAAGTCCATGATATAACCTCACAGAAACAAAGAAACCACAAAGAAAAACATGAAGAAGAAGATACAGAGAGAGAGCAACGAAGAATGAATAGGAAGAGAAAAACAGATCTTCAGTAAACTCACCGAATGATCTGCACATTTCATTTATATATGAAAAGTAATCCATACATCACAACCGTCCATCTCAATGCATCACAGCCGCTAGATTACAGCCACATCACACACTCACAAACACAACTCACACCTTATTACAACAGAGGATATACCTCGAGATTCACATTACAACACAATCAATGATTCACTCTAACAGGCAACCTCCCTCCTCATTGGCGGGTTGGATGGAGTGTGCGTCTAGCACAATTCATGGCAGCAGGCGGAACACCCTTTGTAGGGCTGGGTCACTTACTCTTATGTGGTCGATATGGACTGAAAGGAACTCGCGCATATTCAAAGAGGAGGAAAGACAGTGGGAAGACGTGTGGGAGTCCACGAAGAGGTATGTTGTACTCACTATAGGTGAACACAAAGACTTCAAAGCCTGCTCGTGGTACCAGTTGAATGGGCATTGGTCACTCCTCTTGTGAGAGTTTGCTTTTAGCCTTATTTTGACCAAAATTTTGAGGGATGTGGTTATGAGTGGGACGATTTATACTGGACAGCTCTTCATCGTATGGCTGCGAGCTGGCCATTCCCCTATGCATTCACCTTTGTAGTGGAGTCTACCCTCATCTCGGGGTGTTATCATTGGTTTGTATGGTGTGTGGGAATTAGAGAAGTTGGGGGGCCAACTGGGTATTGCTTTGTTAGTAGGCCTACTAATAAAGTAGTACGCCCGACCTCTCTTTGTTCCTTTCTTGTTTTTCACCATCACTCCCTTGGGGGTGTTTCAGCCGAAATCCATTGTAACAGGTGGCCGTAATTGGAATTGACATCACATTCTAAAATTTCTTAGAAATGGGTATTGTTGTGTGGGGTATGCTGTTATTTCATCTAAAATGGAGAGGCGGTGGAGGATTGATATGAAGGCAAGGCTTAAGCAGGTTTTATTTGGATTGGTGATATTTACAGGAGTTGTTGTATGGTTTGGTGGCTTTTAAGGATGTGGTGTTTCCTCAGGGGGTTTGGTTCCTCGTGGAAGTATTGGACTAGTTTACATGTGTTATTTTGTCTTGGCCAAATGAAATTGGGGATGGTCACTTGCGTTTCACATGGGATAGTGATTTTGTGCAGGCCATTTGTTTGGTTGGCCTTTTTTTGGTATTTTGTAAATATCCCCATAGTAGCTTTGTAACAGCAGTTTCTTATACATACATATATATATAGGAGTATCGCCTCCAATTTTCAAAAATAAAAATAAAAATAAAAAACAAAATAAGAACCTAGTGTGAAATTCCTAAATTTTTAAATCGGTAATTACGGTTAATCCGAAATTATGGGAGCCTAACTAAGGTTTTGGCCGCGAGTCGGTAGTTAAAATACCGTTGAAATTGAGCCTAACTAAGGTTTTGCGTTTCTTCAATTGATATCTATTATTTGTCATGTTCTTATATATAGAAAATAAACACATATGTTGTCAAGTGATTTTGCTCATTCAATTAATAAATAATAATTGTAGAAATATTATGAGATATCTAATAATGATTCTCATAAGGAGTTTTAAGATTTTTATTATCATGTCACTAAAGAAATTAACGAGCTTGTTGGGGATGACATACTATTGTGGGATATCATAATATATTGTTTAGATAAGTTGGTGCATCTGTTGCAACATTATTTTTCTCCCATTTACAACATATAGTTTTGGCTTCAATATTTAGGATCTTTGTTTACTATTATTTCCTAGCTATCATACTTTTTCCTTTTGTTTGTTTTGATTGCGCATAAAATTCATGGATTTTTTTTTTCAAGAAAAAAATAATATCATGTTAATCGCTTTGTGTGTTGAGTTTGATAAGTAACCGCAAAATCACACATGTACATTTACTAAGAAACAATCGAATCTGGACTTGCAATAAACATATATTTTCGTATATGATGAAGCTAATTAATCATTAATCGAAAGATTGGAGTGTATATGATGAACGATTGGAGTGTATATTAATTTGTTTTGTATTACTAATAACATCTCATTAATTCTAGGTAACATTTTTTTCCTTTCACTTTTTCTGATAAATCCTTTTACTTAGTTAATAAAGATTCTAGATAATGTCAACATCACTGACTCCAATAAGAGATATCTGCACAACAGAACATACACTTAAGGTAAGAGCGAAAATAACAAGGAGGTGGTATTCAACGAATCTAAAAACAAATTCGCTCATATCAATGGATATCATTTTGCTCGATGAGAATGTGAGTTATATTTCAGATTCTTTTAGATTCGATTATTTATTGTAAACTATGTCTTGCATTAACAATCATATAACAAATTTCTTTTGTAGGACGACCATATACATGCAACCATACCCATCTATTTGGCTCCTGATTTTGAGTACCTCACAGAAGGCAAGGTCTACGACATTTCGAACTTCAAAGTGGAAAGAAAAAAATTGCACAAGGTTGTAAGCCACGACTACGTGATACACTTAACAGGCGATACCTCTGTACAAGAACACATGAGCAGAGTGCAAATTCGAAACCACAAATTCGAAATAGTTCAATTCGAAGAATTGACAAAACGACAAGACAATTTCATTCAATCGTCAGGCAAGAAAAAAAGAATCATTAGCAAAAATACATAAATTCCAATTTTTTATATAACTTTCAATATTAATAATTATTGTGTTCTTTACAGATGTACTAGGACGTCTTGTTCGAATAGGCGAGCTTGTAGATCAAGAAGTTAAAGGAAAACAAAAAATGGTCAAAAAATTTGTTTTGCGTATTCAAATCAACAGGTATAAATATTTTTTGGTTGAAATTACTTTTTACAAAAAAAAATGATCCATTGTGTTTTGCAATATAATCCTACGTTTCATCTACAGAAACAAGCAAGTGAACGTAACTTTTTGGGGTAAAAAACGATTGAAACAAGTAGTGAGTTTAGCAATTGCAAATCATCAGACTCATTAGTGATTATAATTACCTCAAATAATGTGAAGACTTATAGAGGTAATTACTGCAAGTTTATTTATTAAAATACATGTACAAGGTTGCTTAATTTTTACATACGTTGTAACATTAATGCTGAATTTATTTATACTTTTCAATCCGCAAATATTTTAACTTTTATCAACAGGTGAACCAACACTTTCCTCAACAAGTGCAACAAAGATTTACACAAGTCCAGATATTGAAGAAATAGCATCATTCATGAAAGGGTATAAAATTTTCTTTAAACATATGCGTTGTTTCATATGTAATGCGTAAATTAAATTCCATGACATATTCTTTTCCTTATTTTTTTTCAATTGCAGAGAACCACTGAGTAAAGAAGTTCAATTGATTCGAGATGAAAATGAAAATTTTAATATCAAGGCAGAAACTATGACTGTAGAGGAAGTGAAGCGCCAAAGATCGAAAGCTACGGTAAGACATTATTATATACAAAATAATATTATATGGCTTCTTCACGATATTAAACTAATTGTTAATTTTTCACACATGAATGTACGTTGTTTGCAAAGTGAGAATCACGTCAATAAATTCAAGTGGTTCTTGGCATTACAATACTTGCCATTCACATTACATAAGTTAGAAAAATCGGGATCACAATATTATTGCGAAAGGTGCAAAGAATTTGTTACGACGCCATATCGGAGGTATGTTAAAATTATATTATACAAATGTATGTCACTTTTATAAATTACGTATATCATTTTAACATGCATCTTTGACTCTTATTAGCATTACATTATAACTATATATTATTAATTTTCAATTTTCTAAGATTCTTTGTTGTTGTACTGTATATACATATATCTTGTCAAAACTCTAATTCATGACAATTGGATTTGTTTTTAGGTTCAAAGTTCATGTGCGCGTCGAAGACAATTCAAGGTCCACAACTTTTGTTCTATTCGATAGCATAGTGAAAAATATTATTGGTAAAGACAATGGCAAAAGAATCTTGAATGAGGCATCTTCGGTACATCTTTTTCTAATTTAGAATACAAAACTAATTGAATGCACATGCAATATTCTATATAATCTATATTTTATTCATTTTTATGGTCCTTTTGTTCTAATTTATTTTTTGCTTATATTGTCAGACATACGGAAAGAATGCAATCCCAATATTTTGCTTATATTGTCTGACATACGGAAAGAATGCAATCCTAATAGAACACTCCCAGATTGTAGGAAGAAGTTTTACTTTTAAACTAAAACTCACTAATTACAATTTAGCCATTGGAAATGAAAATTTCACCGTTTCATGTATATGTCATGAAGAAAATGGAGATAATTTTCGTCATAATAAGGTATTTATTTTATTTTACAGTATCTTACAAGATCACATTATCTAATTTAATTTTACATGTTCTCTTATTCTTGAAATTAAATGATATAGGAAGTTGTTAAATGATATTTCGGCACATAAATACGAAGTCGACAATAACCAAGAAGTCAACATGAAGAGAAAAAGTATCGATAATGAATTGGGAATGAATAAGCGTCCAAGAAAATATTGTTATGTTGAGTAAGTTTTTTGAAATTACATATTATTAATTAGTTACTTTTATATTTATAAATAAACTAATATAATGTATTTCTTATGCAATGATGACGAAGAGGAAGTATAGTGAACATCATCATTAATATACTACAAAATACGGAAGACTTTTTATATTTAATTTTTAGCAGTAGGCATTTCATATTTTCAATTTATTTAGCATAGTATATTAAATCTAATATTTAATATTTATATTACATAGTTTGTTCAAACTCATAAATATTATTTTAATTTTAATTATACATTCAGTTGCTTATTAAATTTACAGTGTTTTAAATATAATGCATGACTCATATCCTATTAAAATCTTTTTTTAAAGTTATATATCAATCTATCTATCATTAATCAGATCATTGGGAAAAGTTGAGTTGTGTGCAATTAGTAAGTTCGATGATCTTCTAGGTCATGATTAGGATTTTGTTTGGCACGATTCTCATCTTTTTAGATCACATCCAAGAATTCTAGCATTGGTTATTTCTTTAAAAAACGACAATTTATTGATACCTTGTTCCATACATATTCACAAGATTGCCATATTTGTTAAGCATGGAAACTCCACTTGAGTTTATTGTTATTGAATTTTATTATTGGTTTATGACAATATATTGATGCCTTATCTTCTTCACTTTAAATGATTTTCATTAGTTTGTGGATTTGGTTTTCAAATGATTGCTACTTCTTAGTTATTACATTGAGATAATATGATTAAGAGTGTACTATTTGGTTCTCGTGGTTTTGGCGAAGAGGTTGAAGAATGCTCAAGTTGCAATTGTCGCTATCTCTATTTGGTATGATCGATTAATCATTCATGTATGAACTTGGCATATAAATTTGTTAATTTTCACTTCTCTTGTTAATAACATGATTAATTTTAATTTTATGATGGCAACACCAACCTTAATGGGTGGGTGATTATGGTGTTCTTTGGGTTTAATGGAGCAATCAGGTAAGCATTGGCATTGCAAAAATTTGTTAATTTTGCTATCAGATGTTTTCGGAAGCACTAAAAATATTTCTCTTATGATGCCTTACTACTTTCATCACAAACGACACCTTGCTTTTTTTCATCACAAATTTCTAAGAGTATTTGGTTGAACTTTGAAGCCCTAAACTATAGAATTTGAATTTTAAGTACTATTCTTGGCTTTCAATCAATGACCTCTTACTTTTGTATTCTAAATTGCCATCAGAATGTTCTATTATCATGTGTTTTTCTTTTTATATAGCATAAATAATAAATGATACTTCTAAGCTTTTATATTTCATGAACAATGCAGATGTTGTCGTGGCTCCTCCTTTTATGTACATTGAACAAGTAAAGAACTCCCTGACAGACAGAATTGAGATATCTGCTCATAATTCTTGGGTTGGAAAAGGTGAAAATTTCACAGGAGAAATAAGGTTGGTTCAACTTTTGATCAAGTTACTTTTAAAAAAATGGTCTCTATGAAATTTCTCAACTTGTGATTAAAAAACATGTCTTATGATTAAAAAACATTCAACCTGCACAAATTAGGAAATACCATTAAGTAGGAGGTTTTCATGAATCTCTGCTCCACCAGGCTATTTATGTAGTGTGGTTTTGGTATACTATGAGGTTATCTTTTCAGAAACAAAGCTTGTATGTGTAGTCTTAAAAATAACGAGTATGCATAAAAAAAATAAGAAGACCAAAAGTGAGTTTTACAACTTTTACTACTGGATGATCAATTAATGTGTGAACATGGAAGAGCAATTGATCTTGAGGAATGTTCAAGTTCAAAGCTTCAGGAACAACATATCAAGTGTCTCGGACATGTACGCTGCTTGTTAATTTAGAATTGACATATTATGACCAAAATGTCTTGAATGATGAGAAGATGTTGTATACTACTGCAGAAAGTTGAATTCTCAATGGGATTTCATCCTTCTTGTTTCGTTCATTTTGTTTTCTCTTCGTTTTAGTCCCGCACTTGCACTCAAAAAGGTATGAACTTTTGTGTATTCCTTTAGTGTCATGGTTAAACATAGATAAACTTTTGAAGTTTAAATTTCTAAACGTTTCTCAATATGTGATTATTTGGTTTCTTGTACAGTCTTATGTGGTGTACTTGGGTGGCCATTCTCATGGCCCAGAAAGGCAAAACCCATAATTTGGTCCCTGAACTTTGTGTTTTTTATGCTTTTGATCCCTAAACTATTATTACTACACATTTGGTCCTTGAACTTTCACAAAGATCTACATTTAGTTCTTCCACCATTTAAAGTGTTAAATTCTGGCAATGTAGGTAGTAAAAGTGACGTGTGACTAGTCAAGAAGAGTAAAGAGGTTTATACTACTAGGCCAAACGACTCACATCAATCAACAAAAGCCGAAAAAAAAAAATAGTTTCCCCTAAAAACATAAAAAACTCAAAGTTCAAGGACCAAAAGTATAAAACACTCAAAAGTTTAGGGACCAAATGTACAAAAATGAAAGTTCGGGGACAAAATGTACACTAATAAAAGTTCAGGGACTAAAAGCATAAAAATTTCAAAGTTCAAGGACCAAAAAATATGTTTTGCCGCCCAGAAATTACATCGGCAGATATTGATAGAGCAACAAATTCACATTATGAGTTACTTGGATCTTACTTGGGAAGGTGAACTAATCTCAACTCACTTGTATACTATACATGATATATGTTCAAAATCATGTACAATATACTTGGGAAGGTGAACTAATCTCAACAAATAATGTTCACTATAGTCATGAGAGGGTGGAATGAGCGATTTTTTACTCGTACACAAAGCACGTTAATGGCTTCGCCGCTATTCTTGAAGAGGAAGAAGCTGAAGCAATCTCAAGTGAGGCTAGAAATCAGTAAGGTGGTTTTAACTAGGCCAATGCTTCGAGGCTGATATTTTAGCTGCCATTGATGAAGCTATACATATGGTGTTGATGTAATATCCATGTCACTTGGTGGAATTGTCAAAGATTACTTCCAGGATGGTATTGGAACTTTTAATAAATCAGGATGGTCGCTACTAAACAATTACTTGCTCTCACAATCTTCATGAAATATTTACAAATAGATAAACCCCAATTCGAGCATTATTTTCATGAAGTACTTCTAATTATTGCATTTATCGCATAATAATCAATCAAACTTTGGAGCTTTAATTGGTTTTTCGCTAGTGTTGCAATTACAAAAGGGTGTGCATGTTCCTATATGATTTTTGTTTTGTTAATAGTTCTTTATTTTATTCAGTGGTTTATGTTTCAGTTGCAATAAAATAATATTAGATTCGCTCATCCTCGTCTAATTTTGATTCTGGGTACAATGTACAACACATTAAGATTATTTAATTAGTTTACATTCAATTCAATTAATGGTTACCGATGCAATTGGCCGATATACTTAATTTTAGTATGAGCATAATTTTATATTATTTTTTGTATTTGAGACCACATTAAATGTTAAATTGGATTCTGTAATTGAGGCATCTTTAACCTTGCATTTTTATATGGTCTGATGAACTATCTTTTGTGGATGAACTATCATTAAGGCAAGTTAGTTTTTTCTTATCAAAAAAGAAAAAGAAAAAAGTAATTCTAATTCTTAATCAAT